>CAJNDT010003290.1:0-675192 GCA_905221615.1 Symbiodinium sp. CCMP2592
CGTGAAGGCTGCGTGCTGCTTCTCGGCGCGCCTCCTGCACACCGGAGAGCTCGATCTTGGCCTTCTCTGCAGCCTCCGTCAGGCGCTGCAGTGCCTGCCTGTCCTTGAGGAGCTCGATGCCCTGGGCCGTCTGGGTCTCACTGAGTCCCACTGTCACTGCACCAAACTCTCCAAAGTTTTTCGTACTTAGTACTACATTGCCCCGCCTCGGTCTTCTGGAAGTCTTCCGCCAGCCAGTCCACGATGACCTTGTCGAAGTCGTCGCCGCCCAGGTGGGTGTCGCCGTTGGTGGCGAGCACCTCACAGACTCCGTCGCCGACCTCCAGCACGGAGACGTCGAAGGTTCCTCCTCCGAGATCGAAGACCAAAATTGTCTCGTTGTTCGCCTTCTCCAAGCCATATGCCAAGGAGGCAGCGGTGGGCTCGTTCACAATTCTCAGCACGTCCAGACCAGCAATCTTCCCGGCATCCTTCGTGGCCTCAACTGATGCTACTAGTGGTGATTGACATGTCAACAGCAGCCTCAACCTGCCTGAACCTGCCCTCACGTGACCTTCACAACCTATCTCAAGACACTAACCCTCTCCATCATCACTCCGTCCCGTTGCGTGTGCCTGTCGCTGCGAATCGTTGAAATAGGCAGGAACGGTCACGACGGCCTGTGAAGAAGCCAGGAAACGGACACACGAACGAGGTGCACAGGCCCTTTCCTTATACTCGGTCGTGCGAAGGCAGCCTGCCTTCTGGACGGTGGCACTCAAGTAAGTGCCGGCATCGCCGCTGAGCTTGCGCAGCACCTGTGCAGAGACCTCCTCCGGCGCGAACTTCTTGCTCAAGACCGGGCAGTCGATCTTCACCTTCTGGCCTTCAAAATCCACCTTGTAGGACACCTCCTTCAGCTCTTCACCCACCTCGTTGGGCTGGCGGCCGACGAAGCGCTTGACGGAGTAGAAGGTGTTCTCTGGGTTCACAACGGCCTGCTCCGCAGACGATTTGTTGCAGCAATATGAAACTTCAGAGCAACACCTGTGGACCCACACAACAAACAAGTGGGCCGTGCACCTGGCGCTTGGCGATCTGCCCCACCAGCAGCTCACCGCTCTTGGAATAGGCCACAACACTGGGCGTGGTCCGTGCGCCCTCCGCGTTGGGGATGATGGTGGGGGCGCCGGCCTCTAGGCAAGACTGAGCCCTTTGCCCTTTGCAGTTGCAGCTCATGCATGATCTCACGAGCTTTCAGATTGAGCGTCCTCCATGGCCGCCACTGCGGAGTTGGTGGTGCCCAGGTCGATGCCCACGACCTTCTCGCCAGGTCCCACTTCGGCCCGGGCAGCGACCTGAGAACGGAAAGGTTGGACGGCGTGGGCCTGAAACCTGCCGCCGCCTGCCCTGTCAGGGCCCCTGCTCTGCTCGCTCGGGTCTTGCGTCGGGTGGACGCCGCCACGGCACCCGCGGCGGTGGCTGCCGCTGCGCCCACAGTGAAGGGGCTGCCTTCAGGCAGGGATCTGACAGTGCCTGCGACTCGCGACCGTGCTTTGGAGCTCCGGCCTGTCTCTGCTGCAGGGGCAGCGACCTGCCGGCTCAGTAAGACAAAACAAGCGGGATCGACCGAATCCGGCGGCCTTGGCCGCGGTGACGTCTGCAGTTGGCACGCGGCGGTTCGTAGAGTCTGTCACAAAGCCGGGTGGAAACATCCGAGTGCGCATGCCAAGACTTGCGAAGAGTCAATGGCAAGTCAAGAGTTCTGGCCTGGGGTGATCACGAAGCTCAGCCTGAAATTATGAGCGGCAACACATGGCGAATGTCAAGAATCCCAAGCATTGCATAGAAAGTTCATGCCTTCTTTCCTTATGATGAATATATGTATCTATATATCTATATATCTATATATCTATATATCTATATATCTATATATCTATATATCTATATATCTATATATCTATATATCTATATATATGAATGTATATGATAACGTACAACATTCTATGAAGATAATGTGTGATAGCATAAGGTGTGATAGATATGAGAAAATAAGATGCAGTATGGCATGATATTATATGACATTAAATGGTACTGCATTCAGTGAATTAATGATATGACATTATGGCATAACCTAAGAAATTATATCATGTTGCATCGCTTTACATCATTTGATATCACACTAACTCATATTACACCATCCTGAACCATACTTTATCAGCGTTGAACATATTTCACACAGTTGCTAGATTGCATCATATTCTGTTCTTGCATCTTATCTTAAATTGTATCTATGGTCCGTCCATATTGTGTATTTGTAGATTTGTATGTATATGTGTGTATGTGTGCATGTGTGTATGTGTGTATGTGTGTGTGTGTGTGGTGTGTGTGTGTGGTGTGTGTATGTGTGTGTGTGTGTGTGGGTGTGTGTGTGTGTGTGGTTGTGTGTGTGTGTGTGGTTGTGTGTGTGTGTGTGGGTGTGTGTGTGTGTGTGTGATTGTGTGTGTGTGTGGTTGTGTGTGTGTGGTTGTGTGTGTGTGTGGTTGTGTGTGTGTGTGTGTGGTTGTGTGTGTGTGTGGTTGTGTGTGTGTGTGTGTGTGCGGTTGTGTGTGTGTGTGTGGTTGCGTGTGTGTGGTTGTGTGTGTGTGTGTGGTTGTGTGTGTGGTTGTGTGTGTGTGTGTGTGGTTGTGTGTGTGTGTGGTTGTGTGTGTCTGTGTGTGTGTGTGGTTGTGTCTGTGTGTGTGGTTGTGTGTGTGTGTGTGTGTGTGTGTGTGTGTGTGTGTGTGTGTGTGTGTGTGTGTGTGTGTGTGTGTGTGTGTGTGTGTGGTTGTGTTTGTGTGTGTGTGTGTGTGTGTGTGTGTGTGTGTGTGTGTGTGTGTGTGTGTGTGTGTGTGTGTGTGTGTGTGAACCTCCCTAGCACATGGGAGCAGAGGGTCACTCCTACACTGTTTGCAATTTTTGCTTTGCAACTCAATCAGACATTTGACATTTACCGAATCAAATGTTGCAGGGGGCCAGCCCATGGTGTTGTGACGCTGGCCAACGAAGCTAGCAACACCATGGGAAGAGGTTTGGGACGCCAAACCTTGTACCTTCACAAAATTGAGCTGGGGCCCCTGTGCCAGCCCGATTAGAAGGCCCCTGTGCCAAGATTAGAGAGTTTTCAGTTGCCACTTTTGGCGGTTGATTCGACAACAAACAAGTTGTACGGTTGCCACAATCTGACAAGCTTTTGCAACATGAACAACATGCCTCTCTCTTTTTCCTCTTGCACTCGTACTCTTGGCCGAATCCATCAGTGTGATCAGCGTGGGTCTATGAGACTCCAGAGCAACGGCTTTCCGTCAAGGCGCCGTGGTGACCCTCCGGGGAGACCGGTGATGAACCGGGTGTTCAGCCTTCGTTCAGATCGTTCAGATTCTCCAGATGCTACTTTATCTCTCTCTCTGATGCTTGCATGTGAGTCTGACATGAGTGCAGGTGCAGTAAGGGACGGCTAATGCAGTAAAGTGCGTCTAGTGAGCAGGTGCTACCTCTCTAGTCTGCCCCGTATTTTATCGCTTCTTTATTCCTCAGGGACTGCAAGGGCATGTGCATCTGACATGAGTGCAGACGTGGTAAAGATGTCTACAGCAAGTGAAGCAGCGCTCTCTCCGGAGAGTACTCGGCCTTCTTCCTTCTCTCCGTCTACGACCTCTCAAATCAGTCCAGCAGGGACAATCAGGACAGCCTGCACTTTGCTTGTGCAACTGTGTTTGTTTCACCCGCTTCGTTGTAGCTATGTGGCCGGATTATTTTGCCGCGCAGCCACCAGCAACACCATATGCACCAACAGCCCGACCGGTGCTTAATCAATTTCACCAGAACACCTGGGTACCGCAGTCTCAAAGCTACCCAGCAATGATGCCAACCGGCATTGCTGCCAATCAGCAGCCCACACTGCCGACACAACCCACTACGATTCCTCTTGAGCAAACGCACGGCTTCCCCATGATGCCGTGTGGACACACCGCTCCTATCCCACAGCATCCGACGATCTACACACATCTCAGCACACCACAACCCCAGATGCCACAACAACCTCCACCCCAGCAATTCATGTCACAACACCCCACACCGTTCATGAACCCTGCTCTTTTGCCTACCCATCCAACAGCTTTTCCCATGAACCCATCTGCTTCGGCACAGCATCAGGCCCAACCTACCACATTCAACTTTCCTTTTACACCACCTGCCCCACAACCCCAACTTGCACCTTGCAACATCCCTCCCACACAACCCATTCAACAATCCCACATACCGCCGCCAACAACAATCCAACAAGCTCCACAACCACACCCCACCAGTGTTCCCACTGCCGATGCTGCACACACTGCCCCGCAGACACCGGCAATGACGCCCCAACAACAACCAACAAACACAGCCAACACCCCTTCCGTCAATACAGTGCCACCCGCACAACCACCCCCAGATACGGGATCGGCAGACACTGACCAGCTCGCAGCCCGTACTTCTCCCCATCACCCTCCGCTGCCACGCAGACGACGGCATTCACCCACACGCAGCAGAACTCGCACCGTGAGCACTAGACGCCGTCGACACACGCGCAGCCGAGCACGACCTGCAAGCAGCGGCAGACAGCACCGCCGACGCAGACACCACCGATCCCGCGACACTCGCAGAAGCCGTTCTCGCAGGGACACCAGGCGAGCTTCATCGACACCTCCTCGGACCTCGGTTGTGCTCCGCAGCTATTCTACAGTGCGTGATGATGATGCCAACAAGTGGCATTACAGAGCCACACAGCCACGTCAAAGGCCACCTACCCCACCCAAGGTCCCACAAAAAACATTGGCTTCGCAGGTTCAGCGCATCGCCCTCCGCATCAAGGGCAGCCAAGCCGGACAACAGCAGCCCCCAACAAGCCAGGGCACATCCTCGCGCCAACAGCTTCGGCACAATCCCCCAAGCTCTGTTCGGACACCTGCTCCGACTTTCGATGCATCCACAACTGCTGCCCCATCGGGTCAGCCAACCCTCGAACAACTGGGCAAACAGAGCAGACCACCACAGATTGATGTGGCGCCTTTCTCTGAGCTTTATGATCATGAAAAGCCGACACCCCACGCTGTCGACTTGGAGGAAGCGCACAAACTCGCCAAAACTTTGGGCGAGATAGCTGCTGACAGCGATTTCAGGCAGGAGACTTTAGCCGAATTCGCGCATGCCGTATTACAGTCGGGCACGCGCTCAGCGTGCAACGAATTGGGAGCAACGCTGACGCCAATATCGGACGGCGTGCATACTATGTTATTCATCCCGTGGGCTGGTGAGACTCGCAGAGCATTCGGCACTCGTGCCACTGACCCACCAGGGGAAACATACATCTACACCGCCGGACACGGCACGAGCATTGCAAGTGCCGCACGCATAATGCGTGAGGACTTGGTCCGCCCAAGTTCTGTCAGCCATTGCTTCGACGACAAGTCCTATCCACCCATTCCCTCTTGCGTCATATACGGGAATGCGACCCCAGGAGATGTGTCGGAAAGCACGGTACATATAGTTACCGATCAATGTACGCGGCGGCCCAAGGGCCAACAGGGAGTGATCGTCATCGGGACAATACGGACTAAGTATCAGCATTACAAGATGACGTATCGGGACATGTACAGAGAAGCCTTCATCGTGGGGCGAAAGGGTGTTGTGCGGACCCCGGAGAAGTGGGGATTCCACTCCGGGCACTTCAGCATCGTTGGATTCGGCCTCATTCAGTGATGTTGATTTCTTCTTCTGTGTCTTCCTGTAACTCTCTAGTACTTTTTCTTCCAGGCCTGAATCCCTGTACACATAGTCGTTTGCAATCAGGCATTTGCTCCGACCTCGCTTTTGAGCCAAAGAAGACTCGATGCAGCTGCATGCTGGATGCCTCGCACAAGTTGATGTTGACGCTCAAGCCAACCAGGTTGATCATGCATGTTCCATGTGCAGCTTTTGCAGTCACAGGCAACTGTAGTGCCCCACTGTGCAACCATGTACAAGCCGACACAGCCTCAGTGGCATACAACAATGCCAACAGGCATCATCGGTACAGCAATCAGTACAGTGCAGCGACAAACAACCTCGACCAGCAGTACCCCATTGCACCCGATCTCCCCACCACCAGGGATCCACAACATCTCACCGCACACCTCATCACCAATCCCGACTACTTGGGGTTCAGCTCACACGTACAGCCACAACAACACGTTCCCACCTTTCCCTCCACCCCCTCCCCCACCCCAACAGTTTCCCGGACCAATTCCGCCCACCACACTGCCAACCCCCACACCTGCCACTCCCCAACACACATTTGTGAGTCCATCTCCGATGACGACTCGAAACCCCAGCATTTCGTCACATACATTACCTCAAGCCACCGTCGCAACCCAACAACAGCAACACCCCAATCCCACGCCTGCAAATCCCCAGATACCAAACGACTTTGTTCAAACACCGGAGCATTGGGACAACAGGCAGCTTTTTGGCCTCAACCTCCCCAAACACATTCAATCTACACCACATTCAGTGCATAACCGCACAGCAGGCATGCCAATCGCAACAGCACCATTGGTCGCATTTTTGCGACACAATTGGTCTTCGTACTGGCTACGGTACGCTGCACATGGCTTCGACATTCATCTCACATGCAGCAAACACGTCAGCGAAGCCGTTTTTACCACTGAACTTATGGGTCAACTCCGAGCAAGGAGAATTGATCTGGACCAAGCGGCCACTGCATTCTGCTGGCAAGAAAAGCTCACACTCGCAAAACGACCAGCAATGTCACACCTTATCAAGGAATTGGTGTTGTACCTGCAGGAGCTGCAGGACCAGTACAACGACGGCAACAAAAAGGACAAGCAAAATGTCAAAGCAGACACAGACAACACACAATCGCAACCCACCGAATCTCCAACACCACCACAATCCAGCAAACCACAACCTCATCTCCCACTCCAACCTTCGCAGCCGACAGAGACTGACACTCTGGCGGCCCATCGCATCAGTGACCTTGAAGCACGACTTTCAACAGCACTGGAGACAATTGAAACTCTCCGTGCGCCGGAAGCACACAATGTGGCCCCCAGCACACCAGCATCAAAGAAACCAAAACGATCCACCACGCCCAGCACTCCCATCAACACGCCCTCCCCACCACCTCTCTCAGTTTCCACAATCGAGATCTCCCCCACCACAACCACCCGTGGACAAAAACGAGCCACCATCGATGACCCTACACACACTGACACCAGGCCTACTACTGAGGGCCTATCCCCATTTACCACAACTGCTGCAGAACAAGACAACAACCCGGTACACGCTTCCCCAGCATCGTCATCCACCACAGGTATGCACTTCCCGGGACGCTCCACTCTGGGCGCCAAGCGACAGAAGCAGTCAACTCTTACACCAACGAAGGCAGCACCCCTGGATCCCAAGATGGATCCCCAGCGCATCTTTCAGCAGCCCACAAAAGCCAGTGTTTGGTTTCAGGATCACTTCACTGGCGTTCACTCCGAATCCGGCATCACCAGATGGTTTGGTGCCATAAAAGGCATCAGCGACAAACAAAAAACACAGGTAAAAAAGTACCTTGACATTGTTGCTTCGGAATTTCCTTCACTCAGCAGCTCACAAGAGCAAACACTGCAGACCGCTGCAGTCGCCTGGGGTGTCCCACCCAAAGCCATCGACAAATTTGTCTCCCCAGCACTGATCAAACTCGTCGCCATCATCAGTCAGATGACAGAGTGACTCCGACAGCACTTGCTTCAACACCGACAAACACTTGATCACACAACAATTTTCCGACAAAAACAATTCAAGAACATCACACGCATTCTGGATCAAGGCAGATCCATCTTACAATTCGTCGCACCTTTGGCAGAACCAGTCTCCACACAATTCTATCAAATAATACTCTGGCTTCAAGGCCTGACTTTGTTACTTCGCACACAGCATTTCTACCTCAAACATGAGGAAGGACATTTCTCCAACCTACAGAGACTGTTTGCACATTCAAACATTTCCTTTACATCGTACACACTCTCTTTCTTTCGTCAGCCACAGGTGGTATACTGCAGAGTTACCACGCAACAACCTTTTCGTGGCTACGTTTACATCGGCAGTACAAGTCACTCTCTCACGCAGCGAGAGGGTACACGTAATCGAAAATTCAAGCAACTTCAACAACACAAGATTGTACAAGCCGAACTTTCTTTACGATGGTGGCATAAACACAAATGCTACCACCAATACACACCAATTGTATTACAAGCAAACATACCCACCGAGCAATTAGAAGCCACAGAGAACACTCTCATACAACATCACCAATCCAAGCTCAACTTTCCCTACATCACATCACACATGAAAGGAGCTTTCTCCGGCTTCACAAAAGCAGCCAACAACAAGCACAACGGCACAGCCACTTTATGGGCGAAGCAACGCCGAGGCAAACTACACCACTCCATTCGAAGCTTCACCAACTCCACCTTATTCAACACCAGAAAACAGGCATGGACCACAGTCTCACATCTTACTTCCAACACCCGCACTAGATTCGACACAACAAAACAACTCCTTCGCTCAGATACACCAGCAGCCACAGTTTACGCTTTACACAAACTCTCAAACAACTTACCACGACGCGACCGCAGACACGCTCAAAAAGCGCTCAACACCGTCTTCAAGAAACGACGACTTAAACCACCTCCTGTCACAAAACCCATTTACCTACAGCCACTCTTACACCCCACCTTCACCCAACAACTACGACAATTTTTGCGTTCTCGGTTAACAAGCAATAAACAACACATTCCACCATTCCATCTCCCCAGCACAAAACCTGTCTACAAGAAACACCCACCCATGCAACAACTTCTACACAATTGGCGCGACGCCCATACTACATGGCAACCCGATTCACCACCACCCTGTACCTGCTCACCATTACACTCACAAGTTCCCCAGGAGCATATTTTCAACAATCACATTGCTATCCAACTTGCAGAACTACAACCACAACACCAATTTTTTGCATACTCCGGCAAAAGTAATTGCCTTCAGAAGCCCACACAGTTGGCTTCACAATTATGCCGAGCCATACGCACATGGCATCGATACTATGGACTGCCTTACAACCACCAAACTGCAAAGCAGTTTGTATCTGAACAAATACCACAACACAACACACACTGCAACCAACACAACATACTCCAGGTCAAGATGATCAAGCAAGTCCAACACAAAATACCTTCGGGCATCATCCACTGCGAAGATCACTTCCCGAACCGCCTCACGTGGTATTGCCCAGCACTATATCACACTGCCATACACAACACTTTTTTAGACAAGGAGATCTTTCGGATCTCGCAGCACCAACCTCTACAACACCACTTTGATGTCTACACAGACATCCGCAGCCTTCTTCCAGCTTACATATGGGCTTTTCCACAATGGCGACGCATCCCACGCGCCTACATTTTACCGAAAAGAAAGAAGCAATTCACAAAAGGCCGTCCCATAGTGGCGTTCATCGACACCATGGGCAGGAAATTGTGGGAAGCCTTAGCGGACGTACTGCAGCTGATGACTTTTCAAGCATGTCCAAACTCCTTTCACCAAGGAGATGGCATAACACAGCTCAAACAAACAGCACTCTTCCTGCATCAGCGCAGGAAATTACACGATTCAACAGATTACATCCTGTACAACCAGGATTTGGCTGGCGTCTTTACATCGGTCGATCAGAGCCGGTTTCTTTCAGCATACAGCATTATGGTTCGATGGTACAGAGAAAAGAACCCCCTACACTCTTCCAAATTCTTCATTGACCACGCACAGAAAGACCCCACACATCGAGTCCACAGGGGCAAAAGCAGACAAAAGAAGCAAGAAGCCTCCTCAGGCAACAAACTATGCATTCAATTACAACATTTACCACAACTTATCATTGCAGTGCTCCGACTCAACTACTTCACTGTCGGTACATCACTTATTGAGCAATTTCGCGGTGCACCTATGGGCTCGCCCTGCAGCCCAGCCCTATGCAACATCGTTGTTGCGGTCGAGGAACAGTGTTGGCACCACACATACAAACAGCTTTTCACGAACCACAAGCATTTTCCAGATCACAACAAGCAGGATCAAGCTTTCTTTTTTGCTACCAGATACGTCGACAACCGCGTCCTTCTTTTACCTGCACAGCTGACCCGACTGCCTCCTTTTGCACAGCTCACTGATGCATCTTTTTACAAACCACCGGTTCAGCTTGAAACTGAACCGGCCAACATTTTCCTGGGTTTCGCAATAAACCCTCAGCACAGCAGCCTCACGCATCAATGCACTTTGCACAAGGCGGACATTTTGCACCCACAGTCAGCCACCTCTGTTTCAACACTTCGCAGCAGTTTTCAGGCCCGCACACGCATGGTACGCAGAGTGACAACACCATGCAGCGAGGCCACATCAGCCATTCGAGCCATGCGCGATCTCTACATCGCTGCCGGCTATACTGATCAACAGCTGTAAGCAAAACACTGTGCCAGCTTGCCGTGCGTGGGTCCAGAGCCGTGCAATTTTGCAACATGAGAGCAGCCTGTATTAACACAGTGTTTCCCGCAGCCATTTTCAGGGTTTAACTGAGGCATCATCATGTATAAAAGTGCCATGACTGGCAGATTGCAGCCGAGCCACAAAGCGCTGAGCGGCCGTCCTCGGCCATCCATCTCCAAGCACAGCAGACGCCGCAACGAGCAACCTGCGGTGGGCAGCCACAACCCACAGCCGGCGCTTTTGCGCTCTCAGTTTCTACGTGTTGCAGAAGACGAAGATTTCCAAGACTACCAAGAGCAACACCAAGATCCGGAAGAACAACAGGACGCAGCAGTGGCTGCACCGGCGACTCCGCCATTTCCACCTCCGCATCACCCTGATCCGGATTCATCGGCTGAGATTATGGCAGCAATGACGCAGTTTCACAATTCGTTGCTTGAGTCGAATGCCAAACTCGAGCGCCTGATACAACAGGCTACAACGGTGTTGACTACTCAGCACGAGGCTACCACGGCGATCCTCTCCTCGTGCAAACAGCAGCTCGACGTACTTGAAAGCCTCATCAGGCAAAACGCGCCTGATTGGTCGTGAATATGCTGCTAAGGCAAGCCGGTATAAAAAGTGCCAGGTAGTGCATACGTCTCACTTTTCAACACATGTTGCTTTCAGACAATACCATAACTTTGCCTTCTGAAGTTTTGCCTCACAGTGACACCTATTTGAATCCCGACATCGAGCCATGAGCGACTCGCATCTTCCGCCAAACACAGCGACTACAGATTCGCCACCCGTCGATGAGGCACGACGTGAAGCTCTCTCCGCAGCCCTCATGGAGATTTTGACACAGCATCGGGACTATGAGTCCGAAACCGGAAGTGAACCTTCCACATTCAGTGACGAGGCTCTACGCGACCAATTAGCCGAGTTTATTCTGCAAACAACCCGGCAGATTACAGAGCTAAAGCAACGAGTGGAAAGACTCGAAGCTTCGCAACAATAGGTGATCAAACATGTTTTATACCACCATTGGGTGATTGCAGCAGACGGTGAAAACAACAATCGTTGTTTTGCCAAGTGAGACAGTCAGTGCACTCTCTTCACATGTGTTTGTATGCAGCGATTGATACACTCTTTCCCGCAGCATTTTGCAAAACAACCAGTCGTGTTAGCACCATGGACCAACGCACCAGATCGCGATCTCCCACGGCATCACAATGGAGATGGCACTGGGCCACTAACGGCTCTTCATGGTGGCGTGAGTACTTCATCGCATCTGCAGAGTGGATACGAAAGCATTCGGAGCAACCTGATCAGCTTCCGACATCAACGACTCCTACCCAAAAGGAGCCAGCTTCCACTACATCAACTCCTACATCCAACAAGAGAAAGCGATCAAGAACTCCGTGAGCAGCATCGCTGAGTTGACAATTAGATGCACATTTGCTGCCCCCGGCAGCCAACAACCACACAGCAAAGCTGTGCTGTGAACCCCATCATCCCTGATGAGGGTCAACATTAAGAGCACCATGTTGAAAGGTCATGCCAGCCGGTGAGGTTGCCCAAGTGATGTATCTTTGTACATCTCTCTCTCTTTTCTGAAGATCAGCGTATGCACACGCCTTAATGCAGTTGTGACTCCGCAGCCATTTCTCAGAACTACAGTTGTTGAAACATATTTAGGATCGCACACAGATGGACGAAGACGACGACAGCAGCCTATGGGGATCCGAAGAGATTGATGCTTTTCTGAGGAAGGATGACACCGCCACATCCTCCCATGCAGTCAGTCACACACACAAGCAAAAAACAAAGCACACAACGAAGACAAAAAAGAAGAAAGACAACAAAGACAAAAAGGACAAAACAGTCGTGAAAACAAAGAAAACACGCAACATCTCACCAGCATCCCAATCCACAACACAGCAACAACGCCAACATCCACATACTACAAGACGAAAGAGGACACGCTCTTCGCACTCAACATCATCAGCGTCACCTACGGCAACGTCACACATGGCTGAGGACGCACACCGATCTCCATCGCGAGATCCTTGGTCTTCTGACTCGATTGCACCTTACGATATTGTGCATCCTATTATTCAGCATAAGCGGTCCAAAACCGCTTGTGCAAAAATGCTGGTACGTGCAGGTTTCAGATGTAGATGCCATTTCAAGATCATGAGTGACTGTCCCAACAAACTCGCTGTTGGATCCTAATACTCAGGACGGATTAGGGCTGCAAGATCCGCTAAGCGTGACAAAAAGCCTGCGCATGCGAGTGTCAGCACGACACCACTTGGTTGTTTCTCCTGAGCACACAGCATGTCCATGTTGTTTTGCATTCCTTGTTCAAGCGTTTGTCGGTTGGTAGCAGCAAAAATATGACAAAGCGAAAGGCTGCCGAGGCCGGCCTTCCATGGTACTCCATGGCAGGACAATGTTTTCGGATGATTGTTGAAATTCCACCCGACCGCATCACCAGAGACAAGCACATGTTCTTACACGTGGTACTTTGTCTGGGTGACAACGTTCTACAAGCTCGCAAGATCTTCTCCTACCGCATCAAGGAGATCACCGGCAGAACTCCTAAAATCCCAGCTTTCTTCTTCGAACAAAACCGTCGACGACTACATGATTGGGATTCAGTCACCACATTAGCCACGTTGAAGCCGGTGCTTTTTGTTAGAACCTGTTCGGATCAGGAAATACGACAATCACCCGACCGCTAGTGACAGCGAGAAAAGTGCGCCACTCACTCTTTTTGCCACGGATCAGACATTTCACTCTACTTGAAGCATGCACGCCCCATTGGGGCTGTGTGTGTGTGAACCTCCCTAGCACATGGGAGCAGAGGGTCACTCCTACACTGTTTGCAATTTTTGCTTTGCAACTCAATCAGACATTTGACATTTACCGAATCAAATGTTGCAGGGGGCCAGCGCATGGTGTTGTGACGCTGGCCAACGAAGCTAGCAACACCATGGGAAGAGGTTTGGGACGCCAACCTTGTACCTGCACAAAATTGAGCTGGGGCCCCTGTGCCAGCCCGATTAGAAGGCCCCTGTGCCAAGATTAGAGAGTTTTCAGTTGCCACTTTTGGCGGTTGATTCGACAACAAACAAGTTGTACGGTTGCCACAATCTGACAAGCTTTTGCAACATGAACAACATGCCTCTCTTTTTCCTCTTGCACTCGTACTCTTGGCCGAATCCATCAGTGTGTGGGTGTGTGAGGGTGCGTGCGCGTGTCTGTCTGTGTGTGTGCGTGTGTCTGTGTGTGTGTCTGTGTGTGTGTGTGTGTGTGTGTCGGTGTGTGAATGTGCGTGTGTGTGTGTGTGTGTGTGTGTGTGTGTGTGTGTGTGTGTGTGTGTGTGTGTGTGTGTGTGTGTGTGTGTGTGTGTGTGTGTGTGTGTGTGTGTGTGTGTGTGTGTGTGTGTGTGTGTGTGTGTGTGTGTGTGTGTGTGTGTGTGTGTGTGTGTGTGTGTGTGTGTGTGTGTGTGTGTGTGTGTGTGTGTGTGTGTGTGTGTTGTGTGTGTGTGTGTGTGTGTGTGTGTGTGTGTGTGTGTGTGTGTGTGTGTGTGTGTGTGTGTGTGTGTGTGTGTGTGTGTGTGTGTGTGTGTGTGTGTGTGTGTGTGTGTGTGTGTGTGTGTGTGTGTGTGTGTGTGTGTGTGTGAGAACCTCCCTAGTACATGGGAGCAGAGGGTCACTCCTACACTGTTTGCATTTTTGCTTTTCAACATAATCAGACATTGGACATTTACCAAATCAACTGTTGCAGGGGCATTGGGCACTCCTTGGCAGACCCAATGCAACGAAGCTATGCCATGGAGTGGGAAGCAGTTCAGGACGCTGAACTGTGTACCTGCAAGCTGGGCCCCCTGAGGCAGCCAGATTAGAAAACGCTGGCCCCCTGAGGCAGCAAGATTAGTGCATTTACGGTTTCCACCTTTTGCTTGAGCACAAAGCTTTGCACGTTTGCCGCAATCTGACAAACTTTTGCAACAACATGCCTCTCTTTTTCATCTTGCACTCGTACTCTTGGCCGAATCCATCAGTGTGATCAGCGTGGGTCGTTGAGACTCCAGAGCAACGGCTTTCCGTCATGGCGCCGTGGTGACCCTCCGGGGAGACCGGTGATGAACCGGGTGTTCAGCCTTCGTTCAGATCGTTCAGATTCTCCCGATGCTACTTTATCTCTCTCTCTGATGCTCGCATGTGCGTCTGACATGAGTGCAGGTGCAGTAACCGACGTCTAGTGCAGTAACCGGCCGCTAATGCACAGGATTACCTCGCTATTCTGTCCTCTATTCGATCGCTTCTTTATTTCTCAGGGACCGCAAGGGCATGTGCAACTGACATGAGGGCAGGTGCGGTAACATTTGTCTAATGCAAGTGAAGCAGCGCTTCCTCCGGGAAGTAATCGGCCCTCTTCTTTCTCTCCGTCTCCGACCTCTCAAGTCCGTCCAGCAGGGACAACCAGGACAGCCTGCACTTTGCTTGTGCAACTGTGTTTGTTTCACCAACTTCGTTGCAGCTATGTGGCCGGATTATTTTACCACGCAGCCACCAGCAACACCATACGCACCAACAACCCGACCGGTGATCAATCAGTGTCACCCGAACACCTGGGTACCGCAGTCACAAGGATACCCAGCAATGATGCCAACTGGCATTGCTGCCATTCAGCAGCACACACTGCCGACACAACCCACTACGATCCCTGTTGAGCAGACGCACAGCTTCCCCATGATGCCATGTGGACACAATGCTCCTATACCACAGCATCCGATGGTATACACACAACTCAGCACACCACAGCCCCAGATGCCACAACAACCTCCACCCCAGCAATTCATGTCGCAACATTCCCCCACTTTCTTGAACCCTGTTCCTTTGCCTACCCATCCAACGGTTTTTCCCACGACCCCATCACCTCTGACACCGCATCACTCCCAGCCTGCCACATACAACATTCCTTTCACACCACCTGCTCCACAACCCCAACCTGCACCTTGCAGCATCCCTTCCACACAACCCGCTCAACAATCCCATATACCGCCGCCAACGACCCTCCAACAAGCTTCACAATCTCCCCCCACCAATGTTACCACTACCGATGCTGCACACATTGCCCCGCAGACACCGGCAATCACCCCCCAACCCCAGCCAATAAGCACAGCCAACACCCCCTCTGTCAGCACATTGCCACCCACACAATCACCACCCGCTACGGGATCGGGAGACACTGACCCGCTCGCAGCACGTGCTTCTTCCCACCATCCTCCGTTGCCACGCAGGCGACGGCGCTCACCCACACGCAGCAGAACCCGCACCGTGAGCACTAGACGCCGACGACGCACACGCAGCAGAGCACGACCTGCCAGCAGCGGGAGACATCACCGCCGACGCAGACACCACCGATCCCGCGACACCCGCAGAAGTCGTTCTCGCAGGGACACCAGGCGATCTTCGTCGACACCTCCGCGGACCTCGGTTGTGCTCCGCAGCTATTCTACAGTGCGTGATGTTGACACCAACAAGTGGCATTACAGAGCCACACAGCTACGTCAGAGGCCACCCACCCCACCCAAGGTCCCACAAAGGACATTGGCCTCGCAGGTTCAGCGAATCGCCCTCCGCATCAAGGGCAGCCAAGTAGCACAACAGCAGCCCCCAGCCGGACAGGGCACCTCCTCCCGCCAACAGGCTCAGCACAATCCCTCCAGCTCCGTTCGGACACCTGCCCCGACCTACGATGCATCAACAGCCGCTGCCCCATCGGGTCAGCCAACCCTCGAACAACTGGGCAAACAGAGCAGACCACCACAGATTGATGTGGTGCCATTTTCTGAGCTTTACGAACATGAGAAGCCGACTCCTCACGCCGTCGACATGGAAGAAGCTCACAAACTCGCCAAAACTTTGGGCGAGATAGCTGCTGACAGCGATTTTAGGCAGGAGACTTTAGCCGAATTTGCACATGCAGTGCTACAATCAGGCACGCGATCAGCGTGCAACGAACTTGGGGCAGTGCTGACGCCAATATCGGACGGCGTGCATACTATGTTATTCATTCCTTGGGCTGGAGAGCAGCGCAGAGCGTTCGGCGCCCGTGCCACTGACCCACCAGGAGAGACATACATCTACACCGCCGGACACGGCACGAGCATTGCAAGTGCCGCGCGCATTATGCGCGAGGACTTGGTCCGCCCAAGTTCAGTCAGACACTGCTTCGACGACAAGTCCTACCCACCCATTCCCTCTTGCGTCATTTACGGGAATGCGACCCCAGGAGATGTATCGGAAAGCACGGTCCATATAGTAACCGATCAATGTACACGGCGGCCGAAGGGCCAACAGGGAGTGATCGTCATCGGGACAATACGGACTAAGTATCAGCATTACAAGATGACGTATCGGGACATGTATAGAGAGGCCTTCATCGTGGGGCGAAAGGGTGTTGTGCGGACCCCAGAGAAGTGGGGATTCCACTCGGGGCATTTCAGCATCGTTGGATTCGGCCTTATTCAGTGATGTTCTGTATTACTTTCTTCTTCCGTGTCTTCCTTTCACTCTCGAGTATCATTTCTCTTCCAGGCCTGAATCCCGTTGCACATAGCTGTATGCAATCAAGCATTTGCTCCGACCCCGCTTTTGAGCCAAAGAAGAGACGATGCAGATGCATGCTGGATGCATTCCACAAGTAGATGCTGACACTCAAGCCAACTATGTTGTCCATGCGCGTGCTATTTGCAGCTTTTGCAGTCACAGGCAATTGTAGTGCCCCATTGTGCAACCATGTACAAGCCGACACAGCCTCAGTGGCACACAACAATGCCAACAGGCATCATCGGTACAGCAATCAGTGCGGTGCAGCGACAAACAGCTTCAACCAGCAGCACCCCAATGCACCCGATTTCCCCACCACCAGGGATCCACAACATCCCACCCCACACCTCACCCCTGACCCCAACTACCTGGGGTTCAGCTCACCCTTACAGCCACAACACCACTTTCCCCCCTTTCCCTCCACCCCCTCCCCCACCCCAGCAGTTTACCGTCCCAGCTTCACCCACCACACTGCCAACCCCCACGCCTGCCACTCCCCAACACACATTTGTGAGTCCATCCCCGATGGCGACTCAAAACCCCAGCATTTCTTCACATACATTGCCTCAGGCCACCGTCACACCCCAACAACAACAACACACCAATCTTACGCCTGCAAATCCCCAGATACCAAACGACTTCGTTCAAACACCAGAGCATTGGGACAACAGACAGCTTTATGGCCTCAACCTACCCAAACACATTCAATCTACACCACATTCAGTGCACAACCGCACGGCAGGCATGCCGATCGCAACAGCACCATTGGTAGCATTTCTACGACACAGTTGGTCATCATATTGGCTACGTTACGCCGCACACGGCTTTGACATCCATCTCACATGCAGCAAACATATCAGCGAAGCCGTCTTCACCACTGAGCTTATGGGTCAACTCCGAGCACGGAGAATTGATCTGGACCAAGCAGCCACCGCATTCTGCTGGCAAGAGAAGCTCACACTCGCAAAACGGCCAGCGATGTCACACCTCATCAAGGAATTGGTGTTATACCTGCAAGAGCTGCAGGACCAGTACAATGACGGCAACAAAAAGGACAAGCAAGATGTTAAATCCGACACAGACAACACACAATCCCAACCCACTGAATCTCCAACACCACCACAATCCAGCAAATCACAACCTCATCTTCCACTTCAATCTTCGCAGCCGACAGAAGCAGACACTCTGGCTGCACACCGCATCAGTGACCTGGAAGCACGACTTTCAACAGCACTGGAGACAATCGAAGCTCTCCGTGCCCCGGATGCAAACACTGAGGCACCCAGCACACCAGCACCAAAGAAACCAAAACGAGCCACAGCACCTAGCACTCCTATCAACACGCCCTCTCCACCACCCGACTCAATTTCCACAATTGAGATTTCCCCCACCACAACCACTCGTGGACAGAAACGAGCTACCATAGATGACGCTACACACAACGACACCAGACTTACCACTGGTAGCCTCTCCCCTTCCACAACAACAGTTGCAGAACAAGATACCAACGCGTTACATGCTTCCCCAGCATCGTCATCCACCACAGGTATGCATTTTCCGGGACGATCCCTTCTGGGCGCCAAGCGACAGAAGCAGTCAACTCTCACACCAACGAAGGCGGCACCCCTCGATCCCAAGATGGATCCCCAACGCATCTTTCAGCAGCCTACAAAAGCCAGTGTTTGGTTTCAGGATCATTTCACTGGTGTTCACTCTGAATCCGGCATCACCAGATGGTTTGGTGCCATCAAAGGCATCAGCGACAAACAAAAAAACACAGGTAAAAAAGTACCTTGACATTGTTGCTTCGGAATTTCCTTCACTCAGCAACTCACAAGAACAGACACTGCAGACCGCTGCAGTCGCCTGGGGTGTCCCGCCCAAAGCCATCGACAAATTTGGCTCCCCCGCACTGATCAAACTTGTCGCTATCATCAGTCAGATGACAGAGTGACTCAGGCAGTACTTGATTCAACACCGGCAGACACTGGATCACACAACAATTTTCCGACAAAAGCAATTCAAGAACATCATACTCATTCTGGATCAAGGCAGATCCATCTTACAATTTGTCGCACCATTGGCAGAACCAGTCTCTACACAATTCCACCAAATCATACTTTGGCTTCAAGGCCTGACCTTTTTACTTCGTACACAGCATTTCTACCTCAAACATGAGGAAGGACATTTCTCCAACCTACAGAGACTATTAGCACATTCAAACATTTCTTTTCCATCGTACACACTCTCTTTCTTTCGTCAGCCACAGGTGGTATATTGCAGAGTCACCACACAACAACCTTTTCGTGGCTACGTCTACATCGGCAGCACCAGTCACTCTCTCACACAACGAGAGGGCACATGCAATCGAAAATTCAAGCAACTTCAACAACACAAGATTGTACAAGCCGAACTTGCCTTACGATGGTGGCTTAAACACAAATGCTACCACCAATATACACCAATTGTACTACAAGCCAACATACCCACAGAGCAACTGGAAGCCACGGAGAACACTCTTATACAGCACCACCAATCCAAGCTCAACTTTCCCTACATTACATCACACATGAAAGGAGCTTTCTCCGGCTTCACCAAAGCAGCCAACAACAAGCACAACGGCACAGCCACCTTATGGGCGAAGCAGCGCCGAGGCAAACTACACCACTCCAGTCGAAGCTTCAGCAATTCCCCCTTATTCAAAACCAGGAAACAGGCATGGACCACTGTCTCACATCTTACTTCCAACACTCGCACCAGATTCGACACAACAAAACAACTGCTTTGCTCCGACACACCAGCAGCCACCGTTTATGCTTTACACAAACTCTCAAACACCTTACCACGACGCGACCGCAGACACGCTCACAAAGCTCTCAACACCGTTTTTAAGAAGCGGCGACTAACACCACCTCCTATCACAAAACCCATTTACCTACAGCCACTCTTACACCCCACCTTCACCCAACACCTACGACAATATTTGCGCTCTCGTTTAACAAGCAACAAACAACACATTCCACCATTCCACCTACCCAGCACGAAACCGGTCTACAAGAAGCACCCACCAATGCAACAACTCCTACACAATTGGCGCGATGCCCACACCACATGGCAACCTGATACACCACCACCCTGTACATGCTCACCATTACAGTCACAAGTACCCCAGGAACACATTTTCCACAATCACATTGCTATCCAACTGGCAGAACTACAACCACAACACCAGTTTTTGGCATACTCCGGCAAAAGCAATTGCCTTCAGAAGCCCACACAGTTGGCGTCACAATTATGCCGAGCCATACGCACATGGCACCGACACTATGGACTACCTTACAACCATCAAACTGCAAAGCAGTTTGTATCAGAACAAATACCACAACACAATACACACTGCATTCAAAACAACATACTACAGGTCAAGATGATCAAGCAAGTCCAACACAAAATACCAACGGGCATCATCCATTGCGAAGATCACTTCCCAAACCGACTCACGTGGTACTGCCCAGCACTATACCACACTGCCATACACAACACTTTTTTAGACAAAGAGATTTTTCGGATGTCGCAGCGCCAACCTCTACAACACCACTTCGATGTCTACACAGACATCCGCAGTCTTCTACCAACTTACACATGGGCGTTTCCACAGTGGGGACGCATCCCACGTGCCTACATTTTACCGAAAAGAAAGAAGCAATTCACGAAAGGACGTCCTATAGTGGCGTTCATCGACACCATGGGCAGGAAATTATGGGAAGCCTTAGCAGATGTACTGCAGCTGATGACCCTTCAGGCATGCCCAAACTCCTTTCACCAAGGAGACGGGATAACACAGCTCAAACAAACAGCGCTCTTTTTGCATCAGCGCAGGAAACTGCAAGATTCAACAGATTACATCCTGTACAATCAGGATTTAGCTGGCTTCTTTACATCGGTCGATCAAAGCCGGTTTCTTTCAGCATACAGCATCATGGTTCGATGGTACAGAGAGAAGAACCCACTACACTCTTACAAATTCTTCATTGACCACTCACAGAAAGACCCCACACATCGAGTCCACAGAGGTAAAAGCAGACAAAAACAGCAGGAAGCCTCCTCCGGCAACAAACTTTGCATACAATTACAACACATACCACAACTCATCATTGCAGTGCTCAGGCTCAACTATTTCACTGTCGGTACATCACTCATTGAGCAATTTCGTGGAGCACCTATGGGCTCGCCCTGCAGCCCAGCTTTATGCAACATCGTGGTTGCTGTAGAAGAGCAGTGTTGGCATCACACATACAAGCAACTTTTCACGAACCACAAGCATTTTCCAGACCACAACAAGCAGGATCAAGCTTACTTTTTGCTACTAGGTACGTCGACAACCGCGTCCTTCTACTGCCTGCACAGATGACCCGACTGCCTCCTTTTGCACAACTTACTGACGCATCTTTCTACAAACCACCGGTTCAGCTTGAAACTGAACTGGCCAACATTTTCCTGGGTTTCGCCATAAACCCTCAGCACAGCAGCCTTACGCATCACTGCACTTTGCACAAGGCGGACATTTTACACCCACAGTCGGCGACCTCTGTTGCAACACTTCGCAGCAGTTTTCAGGCCCGCACACGCATGGTACGCAGAGTGACAACACCATGCAGCGAGGCTACATCAGCCATTCGAGCCATGCGCGATCTGTACATCGCGGCCGGCTACACTGACCAACAGCTGTAAGCAAAACATTTTGCCAAATTGCAGTGCGTGCGTCCAGAGCCCTGCAACTGTGCAACATGTGAGGCACCTTGTCCCAACACAGTGTTTCCCGCAGCCATTTACAGAGACGAACTGAGGCATCATCATGTATAAAAGTGCCATGACTGGCAGATTGCAGCCGAGCCATAAAGCGCTGAGCGGCCGCCCTCGGCCATCCATCTCCAAGCACAGCAGACGCCGCAACGAGCAGCCTGCTATTGGCAGCCACACTCAACAGCCGGCGCCTTTACGCTCTCAGTTTCTACGTGTTGCAGAAGACGAAGATTTCCAGGATTACCAAGAGCAACACCAAGATCCGCAAGAACAGCAGGATGTAGCAGTGGCTGCACCGGCGACTCCGCCATTTCCACCTCCGCCTCATTCTGGTCCAGATTCATCGGCTGAGATTATTGAGTTACTAACACAGTTTCACAATTCGTTGCTTGAATCGAATGCCAAGCTCGAACGCTTGATACAGCAGGCCACAACGGTGTTGACTACTCAACACGAAGCCACCACTGCTATTATGGCATCGTGCAAACAGCAACTTGATATTCTCGAGAGCCTTATGAGGCAAAACACACCAGACTGGTCCTGAATGTGCTGTTGAATCCGCTGGTATAAAAAGAGCCAGGTAGTGCACATATCTTGCATTTGAACACATGTTGCCTGCGGATATGCACCATAACTTTGCCTTCTGAAGTTTTGTGCCTCAGAGTGACACCTTTAGAATCCCGACACAGAGCCATGAGCGAAGCATCTTTTCCGACAAACACAGCGACTACAGCTTCACCGCCCATAGATGAGGCACGACGGGAAGCTCTCTCTGAGGCCATCATGGAGATTTTGACACAGCAGCGGGACTATGATTCTGAAACTGGAAGTGAACCTTCCACATTCAGTGACGGGGCGCTACGCGACCAATTAGCCGAGTTTATTCTTCAAACAACTCGGCAGATCACAGAGCTAAAGCAACGAGTTGAACGAGTCGAAGCTTCGCAGCAATAGGTGATCAACCATGTTCATACCCGTCATCGGGCACATTGCAGCGGACGGTGAAAACAATGATAGTCGTTTTCGCCAATTGTCACAGTCAGTGCACTCACTTCATATAGGTGTTATGCAGCGATTGATGCATTATTTCCCGCAGCATTTTGAAAAACAACCAGTTGTGTTAGCATCATGGAACAACGCACCAGATCGCGATCTCCGACGGCATCACAATGGAGATGGCATTGGGCCACTAACGGCTCTTCATGGTGGCGAGAGTACTTTATCGCATCTCAAGAGTGGATACGAAAGCATTCGGAGCAACCTGATCAGCGTCCGACATCAACGACTCCTACCCAAAAGGAGACAGTATCTACTACATCAACTCCTACATCAAACAAGCGAAAGCGATCAAGAACTCCGTGAGCAGCATTGCTGAGTTGACAATTAGATGCACATTTGCTGCCCCCGGCAGCCAACAATCACACAGCAAAGCTGTGCTGCGAACTCCATCACATCTGATGAGGTTCAACATTAAGAGCATCATGTCGAAAGTTCATGCAGGTCTGCGCGGTCAACTGATTGATGTCTCTGTGTGCCTTTCTCTCTCTTCTGAAGATCTACGTTTGCACATGCATCAATGCAGTTGTGACTCCGCAGCCATTTCTCTAACCTACAGTTGCTGAAACACATTAGGACAGTTTTGCGCACAAATGGACGAGGATGACGACAGCAGCATATGGGGATCCGAAGAGATTGATGCCTTCTTGCGGAAGGACGACACCACCAGTTCCTTCCATGCAGTCAGCCACACACACAAGCAACAGACAAAGCACACAACGAGGACAAAAAAGAAGAAAGACAACAAAGACAAAAAGGACAAAACAGTCAAGAAAACAAAGCAAACACGCAACATCTCACCACCATCCCAATCCACAACACAACAACGACGCCAACATCCACATACTACAAGACGAAAGAGGATACGCTCTTCGCATTCAACATCATCAGCGTCACCTACGGCAACGTCACACCTGGCTGAGGACCCACACCGGTCTCCATCTCGAGATCCTTGGTCTTCTGACTCGATTGCACCTTACGATATTGTGCATCCTACTATTCAGCACAAGCGGTCCAAAACCGCTTGTGCAAAAATGCTGGTACGACAATCACCCGATCGCTATTGACAGCGAGAAAAGTGCGCCATTCACTCCTATTGCCGTGCATCAGACCTTTCACTCTACTTGAAGCATGTACGCCCCATTGGGGCTGTGTGTGTGTGAACCTCCCTAGCACATGGGAGCAGAGGGTCACTCCTACACTGTTTGCAATTTTTGCTTTTCAACTTAATCAGACATTGGACATTTACCAAATCAACTGTTGCAGGGGGATCAGGCTTCCAGTGACTGACCTGATCCAACGAAGCTAGGTCACTGGAAGGGAAGTGATTGAGGACGCTCAGTCATGTACCTGCACAAGTTTTCGGCAGCCCCCTGTGGTGCCAAGATTAGTTTGAGGACAGGCCCCCTGTGGTGTCCAGATTAGCCAAACAAGTTGTACGGTTGCCGCAATCTGACAAACTTTTGCAACATGAACAACAAGCCTCTCTTTTTCCTCTTGCACTCGTACCCTTGGCCGAATCCATCAGTGTGTGTGTGTGTGTGTGTGTGTGTGTGTGTGTGTGTGTGTGTGTGTGTGTGTGTGTGTGTGTGTGCACGTGCGTTTGCGTTGTGTGTATGTGTGTGTGCGTCTGTGTTCCTATCTGTTCGCACGGGCACTTGCTTGGGACCCCTTCTCCACCCCCCCTTCCACCCTCCTACCCATCCACACTCCTCACTCTGGCATCTGTATAGAAGCTGCTGTTACGGTCGCAACCGGCGGCAAAGCACAGGGCGTACATGTTGTCGTCGGCTCTAGTTCCAGCTCCACCTCTAGCTCTAGTTGTAGTTGTAGCTTTCTCCCTAGCTCTAGCTCTAGTTCCAGCTTCCAGCTCTAGCTCTAGTTGTAGCTCTCTCCCGAGCTCTAGCTCTAGCTCCAGCTCTAGTTGTAGCTCTTTCCCGAGCTCTAGTTCTAGCTCCTGCTCCAGATCTAGTTGTAGCTTTCTCCCGAGCTCTAGCTCCAGCTCTAGTTATAACTCTCTGCCGCGCTCTAGCTCCTGCCCCGGCTCTAGCTCCAGCTCTCGCTCTAGTTGTAACTCTCTCCCGAGCTCTAGCTCTAGCTCCTGCTCTATATAGTTGTAGCTCTCTCCAGCTCTCGCCCACCTCTCCAGCTCCAGCGCTAGTTGTAGCTCTCTCCCGAGGTCTAGCTCTAGCTCTAGTTGTAGCTCTGTCCCGAGTTTAGGTCAAGCTCCAGCTCTAGTTGTAGCTCTCTCCCGAGGTCTAGCTCTAGCTGTCTCCCGAGCTCTAGCTCTAGTTGTAGCTCTTTCCCTGGCTCTGGCTCCAGCCCCAGCTCTAGCTCTAGGTGTAGCTCTCTCCCGAGCTCTAGCTCCAGCTCTAGTTGTAGCTCTTTCCCGAACTCCAGCTCTAGCTCCAGCTGTAGCTCTCTCCCGAGCTCCAGCTCCAGCTCCTGCTCTAGATCTAGCTCTAGTTGTAGCTCTCTCCTCTCTCCCTGGCTCTAAACCCTAGCTCTAGTTGTAGCTCTTTCCCTGGCTTTGGCTAGCTCCAGCTCTAGCTCCAGCTGTAGCTCTAGTTGCAGCTCTCTCCCTAGCTCTAGCTCTAGCTCTAATTCCAGCTCCTGCTCCAGCTCTACTTGTAGCTCTCTCCCAAGCTCTAGCTCCAGCTCCAACTCTACTCGTAGCTCTCGCCCTAGCTGTAGCTCTAGTTCCAGCTCCGTTGTAGCTTTCTCCCTAGCTCCAGCTCCTGCTCCAGCTTCAGCTCCAGGCTTTAGCTCTAGTTGTAGCTCTTTCGCTAGCTCCAGTTGGGTTTGTATAATAACCCCGCGTGGTCGATTTATGTAAACACTTGCCCGCGGTGTTCGCGATGATGCGTTTGACTTGTAAAACGATAGATAAGGAGGAAAAAAACGATAACGTCATTTTGCACAACAAGCGAGCACACAATCCAGCCAGGAGCCGAAACGAGGCATTTCCAGTACTAAAGTTGTACTACAAGCGAGCACAATCCAGCCAGGAGCCGAAACGAGGCATTTCCAGTACTAAAGTTGTACTACAAGCGAGCACAATCCAGCCAGGAGCCGAAACGAAGCATTTCCAGTACTAAAGTTGTACTACAAGCGAGCACAATCCAGCCAGGAGCCGAAACGAGGCATTTCCAGTACTAAAGTTGTACTACAAGCGAGCACAATCCAGCCAGGAGCCGAAACGAGGCATTTCCAGTACAAAAGTTGTACTACAAGCCAGCACAATCCAGCCAGGAGCCGAAACGAGGCATTTCCAGTACTAAAGTTGTACTACAAGCGAGCACAATCCAGCCAGGAGCCGCAACGAGGCATTTCCAGTACTAAAGTTGTACTACAAGCGAGCACAATCCAGCCAGGAGCCGAAACGAGGCATTTCCAGTACTAAAGTTGTACTACAAGCGAGCACAATCCAGCCAGGAGCCGCAACGAGGCATTTCCAGTACTAAAGTTGTACTACAAGCGAGCACAATCCAGCCAGGAGCCGAAACGAGGCATTGAGACGAGAGGATTTTAGTCGCGGGAGAAAGAGCAGGACCCCTTTAGCGCGCGCATGATCCAACAAGAGCCCTCCAAGAGCCTCGGAGAGCCCTCAGAGGCAGAGGAGAGGATTTTAGTCGCGGGAGACTCTTCCCGAGAGCAGGACCCTTTTAGCGCGCGCATGATCCAACAAGAGCCCTCCAAGAGCCTCCGAGAGCGCTCAGAGGAGAGGATTTTAGTCGCGGAAGACTCTTCGTAAGAGCAGGACCCCTTTAGCGCGCGCATGATCCAACAAGAGCCCTCCAAGAGCCTCGCCGAGTGCCCTCGGAGGAGAGGATTCTAGTCGCGGAAAACTCTTCGTAAGAGCTAGGACCCCTTTAGCGCGCGCATGATCCAACAAGAGCCCTCCAAGAGCCTCCGAGAGCCCTCGGAGGAGAGGATTTTAGTCGCGGAAGACTCTTCGTAAGAGCTAGGACCCCTTTAGCGCGCGCATGATCCAACAAGAGCCCTCCAAGAGCCTCCGAGAGCCCTCGGAGGAGAGTGTTGTTGTGCGTGTTGTGTTGTGTGTGTTGTGTTGTGTTGTGTGTGTTGTGTTGTGTGTGTTGTGTTGTGTGTGTTGTGTTGTGTGTGTTGTGTTGTGTGTGTTGTGTCGTGTGTGTTGTGTGTGTGTGTGTGTTGTGTGTGTTGTGTTGTGTGTGTTGTGTGTGTTGTGTTGTGTGTGTTGTGTTGTGTGTGTTGTGTGTGTGTGTGTGTTGTGTGTGTGTGTGTGTTGTGTGTGCCGCGCGTGGTGGGGCGGGCGGGCTTCTGCGGGCATGGGGCGGTGCAGCGCAAAAATAAAAACCCACAGTGATGTGGGGAATAAGAACTAAAGGGTGCCAGACGCTGGGAGCTAACATTTCTTACCAAACGAATGCACTATATAGAGATATCAGTGGAAACATGACTACTTCAGTGATACATAGTTCTACACATTTTCCGACTGACAAACCTATCACAATATGTGTTGCTTCCGAACAATGGATATAACAATTTGATTAACAAAGGGCCTTCTCTTTCTCTCCCTCTCTCTCTCTCTTTCTCCCTCTCTCTCTCTCTCTCTCTCTCTTTCGCCGGGCGTGAGGGCGAACCCCCCGCTGGGGGCTGCCCACTGTTCTCTCTCTGTCTCTCTCTCTGTTTCGCCAGGGCTGTGGTGTAGGGGTTTTACCCCCTACACCGCGCGTGTCCGCGCCCCCGACTGTTGCGGGACGCTTATGTTGCAAGCATGCCATCGGCATTAGGAGCTTGAGCTCTCTCTTGCTTGCTTGCAGGGCGTTTGGGGTGCAAGGACGGACCCTCTCTCTCTCTCTGTCTCTCTCTCTCTCTCTTCTTCTGCCGGGCATGAGGGCTCTCTCTCTCTCTCTTTTCTTTCTGCCGGGCTTAGGGGTCACGTCGTGACCCTCAGGCTTTCAGCCCGCCCGTCCACCCCCTGTGGGTACTCTCTCTCTCTCTCTCTCTTTCTTTCTGCCGGGCTTAGGGGTCACTGTCGTGACCCTCAGGCTTTCAGCCCGCCCGTCCACCCACTGTTTTGGGAGTGGACGGCATTGGGGTCCCACTGACCGCTGCACTTACTACCGAGTATGTGTCAGATTCCCGAGCTGTTACCCCCCGACCCCGAACACTAAGACAACCCCAACCCGCCTCTTCCCCGCGCCCCTTTGGCAACCATCCAGAGGCTCGGTAACCGGAAACATGGTCTCGTGTGTGCACGCGGAGCTTCATCAAACACGTGACATCCTAGGCTTGAAAAGCTCTCTCTCTCTCTCTCTCTCTCTCTGTCTAGATATCCTCAAAACGTAGAACCGTCTGCTTGGACGTTCCAGTTGCATGAGACTCTTCCGAAACTATCGCTTTCGACAACATTTAAGTTTCAAGTGAAAGGTCAATAAGTGCACAAGGGGAAACTTAGTTCCCGAAAGTGACTGTGCGCTCGACCATTTGATAGCTTGACAAGCATAGCCTGGAATCATGTGAGCGTTCCGAATGCTTGCGCGAAGCATTAACTAATGGCAGCATCCCAACATTGTGCAGCCCAACAAAGTGCAAATATAAAGCTATTCCTCTTTTTCATTCAGCGCACTGCGTACATCGTCCCCGACCCTGTGCGTAAGCTTTCGAGGCCTCACAGCAGCGCGCGGGCAAGGCATGTGTTGATCGAATGCGTTGCGACAAACTGAGCTTCTGGCTTGCTTGGGCCTCTTTCAGCAACGAGATTACTCCCGGATCCACCGGCCGTCCACCAGCAGCAACCGCCGGTGTAGGCATGATACCTCAGAGCTCAGGAACCCGTGACTCCACAGCAGGTCTTCATTTTGGATGCGTGCTCGCAGAGTGTTACAGCTTGAAAGGCTTTCAGTTCAGTAAACACAAGTGGCTCATCATCACTTCAACAAGCCGAGCGCAAGACCTGCCATGGAAGTTGCCGTGCTGGTGAGACTCGGCCCCGCATATCCGATCGGAAGCGCAAGAGCAGGCGCTGCTGGAGAGATCCCCATGGTGACTGGAACGACTGGGATTCCAATGTGAGGTGCAGCGATTGCCGCCGGCTGTCTCTGGGTTGGAACTGGGCTCAGCGCCAGAGGGCTGTTGCTTGCCTGGCCGCCCTGGCCGTGGCCACCGTGGCTGGGGCTGATGCCCACTTGGCAGACTTGAAGAACGTGCTGCACACCAAGTGGCCTCAGTGGCCTCAGGTCTCAGGTCGCGCATTCGACGATACTTTGTCTGCAAGAAGGCGATCTTCAGATGAGCGGCGCTGATGCTTGGAGGTGGCTCCCTTGTCTCCTAGAGATGCTGCACCCGGTAATGCTGGCACCCGTTTTTTTGCTCCGAGGCCCCAACTTGGTGGGTGAGGACGGGGAGGCGGAACGGCCGGAGCGTCCGCTCACTGCCTCTCACATTGCTGGCTGAAGGCGAAGCTGAGCGAAGTTCGATTCCGGCCTGGGCCTGGCTTTGCGAGGACATGGGCATGCGACCTCGAGGCATCGAAATGAGTCGAAACACGGCAGCTGCCGAAAACATCTGAGTCACGAGCTCACTTTCGGCTTCAAGATCGCGCTGGACCTGACCGGGCGCTCCGGACACAACGCTTCCAGTTTTGCGCAAGCTTCATGTTTGGGCCCGGGCTGCTCGGAGAGTCGATGTCGCTCCTGGCCCTGAGCTGATGCCAGGGATGCATGGAAGGCGTCCCAGGGTCGGAGGCTGCGGAGCCAAACGTCGCCTGCAACACTCAGCGGAGCTCGGCGGAGCAGAGAGGACCACCCGCCGGATCTTCAAGTTGAGATTCAGGCCTCCTTGTTTTAGCCTCGCATCGGCAGCAGAAGATGGTTGCTGGATGCCCAGAGTTCGCAACCTCCGCGTCTGCGAAAGCAAGCCGGCAGCTGTTGTAAGCAACATCGAACCAAGTGTTGAGCAATTTGAGCCCCCGTCCCTGTGGGAAAGACTTGCTTTTGACTGGCTCCTTTCTCCACGCTGACCTTCACCCGCAATAGTCCCACTATTCCTTGGCATCAGTCTGAGAGCCCCATCATGTTGCAGAAACAAAGGCCATGCAAGGCCACTGACTGTTCAACATGTCCTGGCATGTCACGGAGAAAGTGCCAGCGTTCTAGGGCAGCGGCCCTGGCCATCGTTTGCCATGGTGATGTCGGAGTTGAATCCGAACGGGTAGAACTGATGGCACCTTCAGTCGCAGGACAGGGCAGTCACATGCCCACCTGAAGCTCAGCTCGAAACATCAGAGAATGGGCTTCGGGCCGCAGGACAGCAGATCCATCAAGCTGTGTCTGTGTATCCTGGGCCCATACACAGTCAGCGATGGAGCAGTGATATTTAGTCCAGCATCCTCGCATGCCACGTGGAACTCCAGGTCTTCTCCCTCCACATAGTCTTGAAGCTCACCTTCGAGATTCCACACCTGGGACTTAAGAGTACAAACACTACTGCAGTCGTAGTGGTAGTGCGACGATGACGATCACGACAGCGACAAGAACCACAACCGCCAGTCCACTCCCTGTCTGATGCCATGAAATCCTAGACTCCAAAGCTTTCCAGGGAAAAATCTCAACACAGCACCCGAACCCCTGCTCGTCTCAGGGTAAGAATATCCGTTTCCGGTGATTGGAACGTCGGTCACGTCAACGATTTAGATAAGTGCAATAAGAATATCAACTGATCTTCTCGAAAAGCATTGCGTGTTTCTTGTCAGGGTAAGGTCCGCGACATGGAAGCTGCCTGACTCACCCCCAAACTCTTACACCCGCAATGCTTGATCTGATCTGCTGAGACAGTGGCTGAGGCGAAGTTTCAAGTCGGGTTTCGGGCATTTCAGGTTTGAGGGAAATCTGACAATACGACGCCGGTGAAACTTGCCGAGTCTAGTTTCCCCTGCTACAAGACCAGTTTTTGACATGCTCATGTACCAGAGGCGATGCACCCGGTCACCTGGGCTCCTGACTGTTTGGTATCCCTGCTCCATGGCGGGGCCAGTCTGCAAGTCGGCATATCTCCGCCTTTCAAGCAAAATCTTCCGTCTCGCTCTCTGGGAACGGTATACTGCTACAATCGTGCCAAGCTGGCCCGGCGATGGCGCAAATGCAGGAGAAGACTCGCCTGGCCCAGTAGGACAGACGCCAATTTGCAAGAAGTGGACAAAACCATGTTGTCACCCCTGTCTATGCGTACCACTGTCTACCATACTGTGTTCGCCCTGCACCCGTCGAATCTAACCCCGTTGCCTTGAGGACAAGTCCATCCCATGCAATCCTCGGAAGCTCTGGATGAGCACTTTCAGCCTGCCGCCGTCATATCACTTTGCGGTGTGCTGCTCTGCATCGATTCTTTGCTCTGGCGCTCTCTGAAAGCCTCTTTGGGCTCAGTGTGGCTTTCGCCTTCTGCCTCGGACCTGAGAACTTTTCTGAAACAGTGGGGTTTCAGGGTTTCACGCATGGCCGAAACTGGGGTTCGGGCTTGAAGCCTTGTCTTGGTGTTGGCGCTCATCATGCCGCTCTGACGCCTCTAAATGCTTCTGGTGCTGGTGCTTCTCGCGGCGAGCGGCGGAAACCTTCTACCAGCAAGCAACGAAGTAGGGCTTTCAGGGAGTTCAGGGTCTACAAGACCAAATCGGGTTTCGGACAGCCGTTCGCTGCACTTTGTGGCAAGTCACCTGTGACGGGCGAGAATTGAGCGCGTGAAACTTCCAAGACAGTGAGAGCGCACAGGCCAATGTCAAGCGAAACGGCGCCTGCACTCTCAGAGAAGGTCGCTCGGAGTGTGCGTGAAGCTCGGCCTGGACAAGTCATAAAGCGCGCTTGGGGCTGGCAGCTTAGCTGGACCTGGGTCGCCGACGCCGCTGCAGAGCTCTAGCCCAAGGTCTCCATCGAAGCCTGGAAATCCACCGACAGAATCGGGAAGATGCAAACAAACAAGGGACTGAGAAAGCGGCCGTCTGGAAGCAGCTGATTAGCTGAAAGTGTGGCCTTCGCTAAGCCACCAAGCTCAGGGCGCTGCATCTGCTCAACAACGCATGTCCACCACTTTCTGCGAGGACAGGACCGTCGCGAGTAACGTGTCTCTCTCAGGCCAAACTTCCTGCGGAACCGTCTTCATTCGACGAAGTCGGCGTGCAACTGCCACAACTCAAGGGCATGGCATCCTTGCTGTATATGGAAAAGACCAAAGGCTCTTTGCCGGAGAACTCCATGCCGACCGTCTTGTTCCACACCTCAGCAGCAGTGCAGCTGGGTGCATTTCGAGCATCGAATGCAAACAAAAGAGGCTGGGCAGCCCTGCTGGTTCCCGTGAGTCTGTGACGACAGCTGTTCGGCACTGAAAAGGCGTGTCCCCGGCGAGGTCACAAAGGCAGTATGGGCTGCACCTCTTACGATGCTTGAACAACTTCAAGCAATAATACTGAGATTTCTCATCTCATGTTTGAAGCCTCCCACTGTCGCGTGCCGTTGGCAATGCAGCAGCTGCTGCAAGCGTGACGCGAAGTTGCCAAACCTGCACAGGGCCCGCATGCCAGCTGGCATAGCACCGGCCGACCACGGCAGCACGGTGCCTCATGTAAGCCCCCGGGTGCCGCTGTGGAGGAGCAGGATCCGCCCCTCTCAACCAAACTGTAGCCACAGGAGTCGAACGTCGACACAATCGAAGCTTGAGATCTTGACTTAACATCAACTAACTAGTAGAGCACGGCTCCAAGAATCAAGTGCATTGCTTCTCGCACAGCAACTTCCACTGCAGGGCACTCGCAAGAAAACATGTCAATCCCATTGCCAGCATCAGCACTACCACCAGCACAAGCACCACCACTCCAGAAGCACCATCACGGAGAAAGTTGTAGTGCTGTGCAGTATGAAGGCATTTATCACTTTGGCACCCTACCTTCTGCAGAGATTCACAGGGCAACTGCAGCTATCAGCTTGCGAATTTGCGAACGATTCACCGCATCAGCGAAATGAACTTTGTAAATCACTGCTGTGCAGGTCGGCGAAGAACCTGCAAAGCACAGGTCAGAAAACCAGACCTCTGCTCTTGGCGAACATTCTGTTGGAGACGATGCTCCGAGGGAGGATGCTGGGGATGTTGAGGAGGCTGTGTGGTTGGCTGCCTCGCAGGACCGGCCACCAGTCAGTCTGGGCATCGCTTGAAGCCGCACTTGCGGCCTCCTCTCCTTCGGCATCTCCTCCGTGCTGTAGAGCCTGGTCGTACCGCAAATTCAAGCACAGCGGCGTAGCCACTTGGACGAGCTTGAGCTCCGCACAACTGCTGGGCTTCGGCGGTGTCCATGAGAGTCTCGTGAGGCGGTGCCGCAGGCTGGGAAGGAATGGGCAGGCGCACCTATCAGCCAGCGGTGTGACATCCCACAGCTCTGCTCATGCATTGTGATTTAGGCCTGACCCTCATCGACAGCGATTCGCAAATGCAGAATAGCCTGGCACCAGGCTTTCGTCAGCAGTGCTGGGTTGAAACCGCTGACATGAGGAACCCGGCAGGCGCACGTTCTTGCCCCCAGGCACACCCTCGAGCATGACATCGCCCTCGAACCCCTTCCTTGACAATACAAGCAAGACTCTCTCCGGATGCCATACGAAAGAACTTACTCCATGCGGGTCTCACTTGCAAAGCCTGTTCTGCTGAGTTGGACTCGCATGGCATGGTTTCATCACATTGACTGTGTAATCCGGAAACTTGCGAGTTAGGCTTTCGGGAGAGCTGAAACAACCCAACCACTTTGAAACGACGGAAAGGATCAGCAGAGTTGGCGCCTCCCACGAAGCGTCGACGACGCTCAGAGAAGGGGGGAGGGACGCAAGGAGTGAGTTGAGTGTGACGCGGCTTGGGTTGGTTGCAGTATGTTGCAGTGCTCATCTCCAGCTGAGCGGCGGATAAAATTCCTCACTCTCCAAGGTCACTTGCCCGAGGAAGTCCGAGCCGATTCCGCGAAAGTCAAGCAAGCCTGCAGCCGGGGCAGCGATGTGCCTAGGCCTACACCTGGGCTCCACTGGGCTCCGTGCGCTCGGAGAGATCTTTCAGCGAGTCATCCTGAACGTCAAGGGAGGCTCAAAGCACCCGCCGGACTGGGTGCACATTCGCGGAGGCGCAGGCAACCTTCCGTCCTTGTCCAGCACCTGGAACTGGAGGCTGGCGCCCGGGTTGTAGCGGAACTGATGTTCCTGCACGGCATTCGAATCCGATCTCTGCATCCAGAACATCCGCGACGCCTCGTTCCAGACCGGGTCCAGCGTTTGCCTGCAAACCTGCCATGACTTCGCTTTTTCATGCAACGTTGCGTGACCTTCACCCAAGTTTGAAGCCTGCTAATATGTCTCCGGCATATCCCAATAGTCGGGAGAGTTCCCACCCTGTCCACATTGCCTGGGTTTGGAAGACGGGGTCCACCCCCGGTGGAAGGAAGCACACCACGTAAGGATCGGACCTCGGAGCTGGGCTCACAGTGATCAGAGGCTCAGAACGCGGCTGTGGCCGCGGCTGCTTTCAAGCCCAAGCTCCGCACAGACCTTTGGCATCGCCACGCGGTAGGTCAGAGGCGCTGTGAACATGAACCTGGTCGCAAAATGGCAGAGCTGGTCTGAAGGAGGGTGGTTTTGCTTTTGCCTATTTCGTCTCTGTCACAGTCTGGCCTTCAAGGTTGTAGCCAGAGCGACATGGCGCACAGGGTCAGGCATTGGGAACACCACCCTATGCAGATGTGACTCTCACGATCTGCAGCTCCAACAGGTTGTCAACTTGTCAGATTCCAATTCATTGCGAGAAGCTTCTTTGCACTTCTCGGAGGTCTTGAGGCCAGGCAAGGTCAAGTATCCCAAGAGCTCTCGCACGACACAACTCGGACGGACTTCTTGCTGCAGAAATGCAAGCGGGTCCACGGCCTGAACTTTTTTCTAGATTTTTTTCAAGACTGGGGCTTCATTGCAGTATGTTTTTGGGACACTTTCCATGTTTGGGGACGCAGTCACATCGAGCCCATCCTGGCAAGGCGCTCTTTTAAACGAGATTTGGGCCAGTCGGAAAACGTAGTCCACCGAGTGAGGCGCGAGTGCCTCGACCTGACCTGGTGAAACTAGCATTGATCTACTCGACCCAGCGGAGCTGGGAAGGAGCCTCCATCATCCTCAGCTCGTAGAAAGCATCAAGTTGCATCGTTCTGAGGCATGAACGACAGCCCCCTCCCTTCGGGCTGCAGCTCGACTTCTTTGGGGCCGGCAATGTCTTCGCCTCACAGTGTTAGATGGCTCGAGGCGGCTTTGCTGCATGCAATCCTCAGTTGCGACGTTCTGCAGAACTGCCCGCCTTGTCGTTGCGACGCCGCATTGGACCTCAGCAAGCATCTTGTCTTGGGCTCGGCGGTACGACGCACGACGATGCACGACGGGCGGCCGAGGTATCAGAAGGGACCGGGTGTTGCTAGTCATGCTAAAGCAGGGAGCAAAGACATGTGCCCATACCCGGTGCACTCCGAGGACGAGATCGGAAATCGACACTTCATTGAGACAAGCCCTAAATCACGATCTGCAAACTGCAGTCTTCCAGGTTTACCAGTTACGCCTAGGAGGGCACGCAGTTTCTATTGGCTTCCCAGCGAAATTCAAGAATCGTGCGCCAAAGGATGGGCACACTTTGAATCCACTACACGAGAGCCTCGGAAACAGGCTCTTCTTCGCTCTCTTTCCGGGGTACCGGCTTGTCACAGGACTTAGCACGTCCATGACCGACGACTCCTTCCGAGAAACGATTGAGGCTTTCTTGCTTTGCGGGAGCTGCAACGCCACTGCTGGCAACGGGAGTGACCCCAGGCAAACATGGACATCTAGACAAGTGACAAGTCCTACTTGTCCACCTGACAAGGCCGTCCTGCGACAGCAGCCGATCGATGACTTTGGCCAACTTTTCCGTGTGTTGGCCTCCAAGGTGGCGGGTGGCAGAAGCAGAAGCTTCTGAACAGACACCGCAAGACTCTATACGGGGGAGTTACTGAGGCGGCTGACGGCAAAGAGATCGAGTCTTCCGTGTCCAGGCTCCAGCTCCAGCCTTTGAGCTACGGCGCTTGCAGCTTGCAGCCCTTCCGTGTCGCTCAGGCCGGCAAGGTTATGCCCGCTTGGGCATCGTTAGAGGTCTTGCTCTGATGCAGCTTGACAGCAGTCTTGCGGGGATTGTTCAAAGCCCAACAAGGCCACTCTTAGATGGGAGCTGCCCGCTCTAAGTCACCTGTGTTGCACCCGAAGAACCCAAGCAATGCCCGAGGTTCTGGCATCTTCCTGGACCTCTGCACCCTGGCCAAAGATGACCATGAGGTTTCGACGTTCGAGCATGTCACAACTCTGGTGCTGAGGTCTCTGAATCGCTGCTTTGCTCCCCGCCTCCACATGCGGCTCGTGATTGTGGAAGTATTGCAGGAACTCGTCATACTCGATCATGCCGTCGCCGTTTGTGTCGGCCTGGCTCACTGATGCTTGCATGCCTTTGGATCCGCCGCTCGTTAGGGAGTACCAAGATGCTGACTCTCACTCCGTAGTCTACTCGTGCGGTCTTCCGAAGCTGACAGGCCCCCCGTCACAGGATGTCACAGGTCAACGCCGGACCTCGCGGATCAAATCCTCTGCATCGGTCCCCTCGAACTGCTCGCCCAGAATGGTTCTCAGGTCCTCCGCCTGAGTCGCACTCGGCAGCCTCTGCAACTCCATGCTGGCTGACCGTATGGACTGTACGCGGAAGGACGAGCGAAACGCCCAGCTATTCCGCGGTCTGAGGCTCCAACAGTGATGCGCCCGCAATTGTCAATGTCAAACTTTCGGAACGTCCGTCGCAAGATGTCCTGCCGGAGGTTTCCGCCAGCTGTGAGATTTCGATTAGATTGTGAGCACCGGTGTGTCCTCGTGAACCTTGAGCCGTCCCTGCAGAAAGGCCAGAGGTTGCAAGAGGGAGCTCTCTTAAAACAGCCCCTTTTGCTGCGTTCATGCTATTTCACCCATCCGGCAAGCTTCACCTTGTTCCCATCTTTGCTGGGTTCGTGACCTGCAGGGCCGCAGCAAGGAACTCGCTGTAGGCGATGACATCGTCGTGGTCGGTATCCATCATGCTGAAGACTGCCTGAGACATTGCTACGCTCAGACGTTGGTCCCAGTGAAAAGACACTTCTGAATCAGGAAGTGCCACCTCCGCCTCCATGCTGTCGATGTGATAGTTCGTTTCCAAGATTTCTTTCATCTGCCAGAAGAAACCCCAAGATTCCGTATTTGGACTCGTGCCGTTACGCATATTGCCGAACTCTGTCTGAAATCCGGGCTTATGGAGCGAGATCCAGCAGAACAGCCTGCAGGTGGGTGATGGTTCCGGTGTTCTGCGTGTCGAAGGACAAGAACTCATTGCGCAGTTGTGCACGATCCTGGCCAGGCTCTTGCATATCGATGGTGTGCAAATCTTCACAGGTCTTGCTCCCGCCTCTGCAGACAAAGACCAAGCCATCATTGACAGCACCTTGCACCAGCAACTTTCCTCAAGCTTGTCAAGACATGGCCCGCCTTTCATGCAAACTTGGTGCAAAGCAGCACGCCGGAACGTTGATGCCCTCGCAAATTTTCGTAGACTCAGCTTGATCCCATCGTCGAGAACGGTCTTAGTACAGTCGGAGCTTCCAGCATTGCACACCGGGAAGACATCTTGCACTGTTGGGCGCATCTCGGGTGCCTGGCATTGCTGCCACGCAATCCCCCCTTCCCGGTGATCCAGGGATGGCTCAGTGCACCTGCACCGACTGCGACTGTGGCGCATAGACCAAGCGGCGACCGATGCGGATCTCGAGGCGATGGGATCTTCGCCCCAAGTAGCACGAGACGATGCAACTTCTGCCCAAAAGCAAAAGCACTTCCCCAGGGAGAAAAAACTTCGCACTTTCTGCAGAGACTCCGAGGCCTGCAGCATCCAAACGCTCCTCGGGGTTCATCAGCAGCAGCGCCTGCGGAAAAGAAATTCACGACAACCGCAGTTTGTGGTTTCACCACGGTGAGGTGACAAAGCTCCGGACTGACTTGACGCCCCAGGCCTTGACGAAATCTTGGGCACCCTCTGAGAGACGCTTGAAGCGCGTAGACCAGTGGATCTTGCCGGCCCTGCATGCGCGACTGCTGTTCGACTCAAAATCGCCATCCAGGCTTGTTTCCGCAAAGCGACGCTTCGCCGCTTCGGACGGCTGAGGCCCTCTCTTGATCTTGCGCAGGACTTCATTGTCGTTACTCCCTTGAAAAGGAGGACTCCTCGGTCACGAAGCTTCGAGTCTGTCTCACATGCTTCGAGTTCCGATGTCCAAGCCCTGCGATCCGTGCCCACCCCGTATTACAGGTGATCATCGCGAACCATCACGTGATGAGGGAGGAGCGCGTTCGATAGGGAGGTCGGGGCATAGAAGACAATTTGGCGAGGAAGCTGTGTCATCCGAGTCCCCGGCCCTGTAAGGAGCATGAAGCTGATGACTCCAAGCGACCACATGTCTGCTTTCAAGGTGTAGGACTTGGCCAACACCTGTTGGGCAACTGCTGAGCTTCTTTGCATGGGGCAGCTGCAACCCCCGTGCAGTCAAGTGCATGTGGCAGTCTTGCATGCTGGCCTCCGGTGCCACATAGTGGGTGGATCCACAAGCCTGGCTAACACACTACCGCGCACCAACTCCCAAGAAATCGCCCAAAAACCTTGACAAGTCGAACTTCGTCACGGAAGAAGCTGCGAATTTGCTCGACATGACAGAACTGCAGGGTTTAAGGCAGTTTAGGGTCTGGATTGTGTCCTGGGTTTGCGGCCATTACTCACTACGTCCACAACACGCACGGAGCTGCGTCGAGGCTATACCAGATGCACTTTCCAGACTGGGCCAGTGAAGCTCCCAGTAGGATCTGGCACAGAAGATTCAAGTCCCAACCAAGTCTGGGGCGAGATCCCTACTCGCCGTGAGAAGGTCGGGAGCCAAAGGGAGAACGGAGGACGAGCACGCGCTGAAGCCACTGAGAATCAGCTACAAGACGTGGGAAGGTTGAGGGAGTCAGTGGAGGCAGTGGGCTCTCCGGAACGACCCCGACGCAACTAGAAGGCTTGCCAATGAGACAAAGCATTTGCACAGCTGAGGCAGACAATCGATGCACGAAGATGCCTGCGACATTTTCGTACTTCGATCCCAGAACTTGGCAAATCCTTGGAGCTCCAGATCTTCCTTTGGCAATAGAAGAGAGACATGGCCGATGGCCGGGGCAGCTGCCAAAGTCGATGAGTTTGAGATGGTTGTTGTCCTGCGAAGCCGTTGTTGCTCAGCATCTCGTCTTCACTGAGCAAGCTGTATTGCGAATGCCTACAAGCCCCACCGGAACTAATGCCAACGCTGGCTCGGGTCACTGGAAGTCCCTTTCAACAGTCCTTCCGTTCGTAGAGGAAATTTTCAAGCTTCAGGTCCCGGTGCGCGATCTGATGCGCATGCATGTAAGAGACCTCGGAAGCACCGTGACTGCAAACAGTCTGGTCTCAGGTGCCGGGATTCCAGCCGCTTTCAACATCTGATGGCAGGTGTTGGCAGCGATCTCCTCCGGGCAGGGCAGCACAGAAAGCACATCCCGATGCCACATTTCAGTTTGTACAGCCTGCAGTTCTCTTGCAAGCTTGTCGTTTGCTCAAGCTCGGAGATGCCACTATGGCAAACGTGACTACAGAATGCCGAGCCTGCTGGCAACACCAGTTTCCGAGCTTGGGCTCGGGGATCTTAGAGATCTTGGAGTGCTTACACATCAGCTTCGATAGCTCTTTGTTGTGATTTTTGAAGCCACAAAGGCAAGGTGCAGCGACGTTGTCCGAGCCTTTTAGCCCTTAGCCTTAGCCCTGAGCAAGGCAGCATTTAGCCAGCCGTAGCAGCCGTAGCATCACAGTTCCACCTCGTTGTACACTTTGGCATCGAAGAGCCGGTCGTAGAGCTCGCCACCAGCCATATACTCCATGACTAGGTGAATCTCCTGGCTGCGAGCGCGAGTCGTTTCCCTGGACAACTTCTCGAATTTTGCGACGGTCGCAGCTTCGGTCAATGCTTGAGCCTGGAGGTGGAAGGAAAGCCCAAGAATTAGTCAAAGCTAGGCCTGCTCAGGTCCTTTGAAGCCGAGTCGCTACAGGTTTCAAAAGCGCATGGAGAAGGGCTAGAGAAAAGTCCTCTGTCTCAAAGAAACTTGCATCATATGACCAAAATGTCCAGATGTACATAGATATCAGAGTCGCCCTACCTGGGCCAGATCACATAAGCCCATTTGACAAACGCCATTGATGGACCCAGCGTTAAATCTGCAACTCCTGCAAAACCACCTCAAACCAAACTCTTTGGAACAGTGCAGGAAGCACACCAGGATTATCCGGCCTGGTCATCCTCGTAGACCATCATCAGTCTGGCTATGTGTGGGTGGTCCAAAGCCAGGTATATCTCGACCTGCAGGTCGAGGTATGGAGTCTCTACGTCCAAATGCGTGCTTCATACACGTGCGAGGCACACCAGTTTTCAAGGCAATCCGTTCTTCAGAGCGCCTTGGGTGGTTATCTAGAAAATCTGGGAGCTAGCGTGTTCTCGCGATTGCAAGGATCTCCAAGCTGAGGGCAACTGTTAGAAAGTCTGAGTCTGGACATTCCGCGCTTTAAAATTTAACGTTTAAGAGCCACGGCTGGGATCCCTATGTTGTGAGACTGGCTGGCCGCAGCAAGCAACGTCAGAGCACCTCGGCATCGGGCAAGGACAGGTTGTAACTAGTGGCAATGCGTGCAATGGGATATCTCGGTCGTCCCGTCGCAGGCTGCCACCATTCCATCGTCTAGTGAGACGCGAGGTGTCTATGGGTCACCTCTTGCTATGTACAATACTTACTTTAAGACTTCAGAGTTCTTTTCTCCTTCTCCTCTTCCTCCTCCGCTTTCTCCTCGTCCTCCTCCTTGAAGGACTCAAACCAGTCCACCGTCTCCTTCTCCTCCTCCGCTTTCTCCTCTTCCTGAGAGGCGCCCTCTTCCTGGAGGCTCTCCTCCAGGGCGCCTCAAAGCCGCAACAGCGAAGAGAGAGGGAGTCTGTCTGATCGCACATCGCTGCAAGGATGTGCCTTCTTGTTTGTTCGGAGCACTCTGCAGAGCTGCGTCGAAAGAGGGATTCTCGAGCTTGCTCCGCTTCAACCCGCTGTTCTCCAGCTGCTCTCGCAGCTCCCTGGCACACAAAAACACGCTCGCACTTTCCTCCCTTCCCCATCTTTCCCTTTTCCCTGCCCTTCCAAGCGAGCCCGCCGCTCTGCTGTCGCAGCCTGTGCTCCTGCATGGCCGAAGATCCCGAGGCACCGTTTTGCGCCAAGGCAGGGGCGTGCGCGCGCGGAGAGAGTCCTCGTACTTTCGTTGCCTCACCTGCTCGGATCAAAGAAAAAAGAATCCGCTTTCTCTCTTTCGCCAAGGCAGGGCAAGGCGGGGCCATGCTCGCCTGCTCCAGGCGCTCCTCGCGAGCGACGGACTTCAGCTTCAAGCGCTCCACCTGGCCGAAAGCTCGGAAGCCCCCTTGGGCCGTAAATAGGGGGGCCTTTTGGGCGGCGCCTTGCGGCTCAAAAGACGCGCTGAAGCGCTTTCGAAGCACATGACACTGGCGCCTGCGCTTTCCGATTCGCCTCCACTCGCGACGGAGCTCGCTCCTCCTGCAACGCATCCGTTCTAACGTGCTGTGTCCCGAATCCGAATCGCCGTTCCGAGGAACTGCAATCTTCTTCGACGTCCTTGACGGCAATCTGCTGGAGGAGATTTGATTCATGCTTCACGGCTACCTGCCAGAAGCTAGGGCCCCTGCTTAGGGACTAGGGACTCTCACTGGCAAGAGGCGCTTGCGGAGACTCCGGCCTCGTCTCGCCGGTGTCGGGCAGAGAGGATTCTTTCGCGTGTCTCGTGGTTCCAGTGCTGAGCTCTGGCCTTTTTGGGATTGCAAGGCGATTGCAGGCTGCAGGCATGTCGTCATGGTGCATGTTTTGACTCGGCGGGATGTGGGATTTGGCAGTGAGACTCGCGCCAGCGCATCTCGCTTCCAGCCAATCCTGTTGCACCGTTGCACCGCCAGGAGCTCGGGATTGCAGCAGACCAAAAAGAGCACACAATCTGGGAGTTGGCAGTCCTGTGGTCTTTCAGATTCATCTCCTGAGTGATACAACTTCCACAGAGTCTCCGGAAGGTCCGGCTGGCGGACGCCGAAACTGAGGCCTTCACCATTTTGTCTACCTCACGGGGAGCTTTGAGGTACGTTCCATCCAAAGGCTCCAGCGGTGGAGGAGGAGCCTGACAGAAAGATCCTTTGCCAGGCAACGTCACCGTGCTTTGCTGTGACCGTAGCCGTAGCTGGTATCCGCCTCGAACTTTCGGTGCATCCTGTAGTATTGCAGCCTGGAGTGCAGGCTTTGCCCCTCCTCCTCGTCATCGTCCTTTCGCACCTGATGTGACACAACATAGCTAGCCGTACTGCTCCTTTATTGAGAGAGCCGACGCCGTTCACTTCCCATGGATTGTTGCCGGTGCCTCGGCGGATTTTCCTGCGGAAAACCCCCCGCCCATGTGATCCGTGTCCACGCCCGCAATGATCCTTCTTTGCTTGTCTGCCTGGAACGTATGACGGAGCGAGTGTGGCCGTTGACTCGCGCTTCCCCAACATGCTCAACACCGGCAGAAGGACAAGAAGGGTAGAAACGCTGTCGATGTCTGCTGCAAGCGCTTTGGAGTCCACCGGCGGGGCCTCGAGCGGAAGCAAGTTGAAACAACTTTTTGTGCTTTCCATCACCGGGCTCGCCTTTCCGGGAGCAGCTTCAGAAAACCGCCTGGGCGAAGAGTTGCTTGAGGCTTGGGGGTGCAATGACTCGAAAATGCACGGTCCAACATGCCCTCCTGCCTGTCCCGGTTGTTCTTATCTCGAGGGCTTCCATCTGAGAAGCTAAACTGGTGGATGGCCTGCGAAGCTGAGAAGGTCTCACACATGTCGGCTTCCTGGTAGCGGCTCAAGGCTCAAGCCTTGTTGTTCTTCTCCACCACCTGCAGTACTACCGGAAGCGCAGGAAGCAGTCACCGCACACTTGGACTTGGGGACTTGGGGTGCGGCATCATTTTGACTGGCAACCATGGCCGAAACCGCCTGGCCACCTCACATCCCAGACGGAGACTCAGACTGGGCCAGAAATTAATCATTGGATGTCGTGGTCGTGGTTGCACCTCGTTCCCTGAAGCGGTAGAGCTTTTTGGCATAGCTAAACTGCCCACCTGCCATCAGCGCTCGTGTCTACACTGAGCGGGAGCTAGTGACCTGGTGTTCAGCATCAGCCTAAGCAACACCTACCGGCTTCGGCTTGGAGACGGAAAGGCCCAGTCTTTGCTCCTGTGTCTGTTCTGACAAGATCCCCCGTTCTGTCTCACCTGGAGCAGCCGTGGCCGCCATTGCCAGCAGCGATGGCCTGAACTATACGCTTCGCACATCTTCACACGCCACACTCTCCCCGTGCCCCTTTGCCCGATGCCTTCCGCTGTTGACGCGGCAGGATCGCGACATGGTCTCAGCGAGGCGCTCGCGCTGCCTCGGAGCTGAGGCAAAGTAAACCAAAGGCTCCCTCTTCTTGCGGCTGTGCTGAGGTCTCGGCACGCTCATCCGTCTCTCACTGAACATGGCCTCACCCTCGAAGGCTCCTGGAGCTGACTCAGTAGCCGCCCCAATTGCCGGATCCCTGCTCTCTCCTAGAACATCACTCGTGGGCTGGAAGTTGAAATCGCAATCTCTGAGCATTGCAGATGCCATGCCTCCAAAGCAGGTGGGGACCACGAAAGCTCAGAAACTTGCTGATCCAGGGAAGCAAAGCCTCTAGAAAGGACGGCCGGGTCGCGCACGGAGACCGGCTCGTTGTGCCCAGCTTGTTTTTGTGAGGAAGGTGCTGCTGATGGAAGGGTTGGGGGGGGTTAGAGGGTCTGCGCCTGCGTGTCAGTGCTTCTGGCTGCTCTGTCAAGCAGCAATGGAGCCGACGTGCTGCGGAAACACATCCGACGACTTAGGACATGGGACCTGGATTTATGATGCGGGAGATTCCGGATTTGAAAGAAGAGCGGGCGCGGTGCCTCGTTCTTGAGGTCGGTCCGACGGGCGTCGGACAGGCCGTGCTTCTTGAAGCTCTTCACAGCACACTTCTCGCCATCTGACAAGATGCTCTGCAAAGGCTGAGCTCCACCAAAGACAGGTTCAGCTGGCCTTTGCTGGTGGCCAGCTGAACTGGACCACTCATACCAGAACCCAGCACCTGAAGGTTCAAAGTCCGTCCGATTGTGAGAACCACTTCCGTTTGCCGGCACCTTGGAGGCAACCTTGTAGTCGTCTCTCAGCCGCCTCCGAACTCCAAGAGAGGTGACAAAGCGGCTTTCTGCACAAGGGCTCCTGCCTGTTCGTGCAGTATCGCCCTGTAACGGGGATCTTGCCCTTTTTCTCCATCACCTCGCCAGAGGCACTAACGTGAACAGCTCCTGAAATCAGCTGAACACTTGCTGCGAGCACAGGAATGGGAGCAAATGAAGTGATGAAGGTTCTTCAGCGGAACCCTGGATCCTCTGAGCTTCTCTGCCGCGGCCAATAGCTGCAACGACCGGCGCCAAGACATGTATACGCAGCTACAGACCAGCTTTGGCTGCACCGATGCCCGAAGCCTGGCAACCCACTTGACAGGACCTGCACAATTGTACTCGAGAGTGATGCCCCAGCTGACGCGGACGAGGCGAGAGGCAATGGAAAACACACACACACACACACACAGGCACAGGCACAGGCACAGGCACAGGCACACATCGTAAGTGCGAGATTGTGCAACTTACAAGATCAAGGACTGCAGGGAGCCGAAGAAGTTTTCAACAGCAGCCTCACTGAAAGGCAGGAACCCACGCCCCACACCTCTCAAGCTCAGCGAGATCAAGTCTGTCGACCCCCATCAACAGCCAAACGTCCGACAAGCGTCAGTCCAAGCGGGGTGGGTGCACCAAGGTACCAACCACCCACCGCGCAGCGTCCACGACCGGCAAAGGAAATCACCCTGCCTAAATTCCCTAGCCGCCAACGAACCTTAGCAAGACGAAAACATGCAAGTTGTATTTTGTCGGCAGACGGACCTCTTTGGTGTCGATCCACTTGGAGTCATTGTCCACAAGGTTCGACCTTTCGACTAACCGCTGCCGAAACTTCACAAATGTGGGGAGCTGACCGGCCTTCCTCCCTCCGTCTCCGAGATGCTTCTAGATGTGCCCAGAAACCTCTTCGGCTGCGAGCATTGAGACGGCTTTCGAAAAGAACGCAAGGCCTGGCCTCTGTGTCAGCGCACGGACACCTTCCACTAATCCATCTGAGCAGCAATCCATATTGGGCCACCGTGGTAGAATTCTAGAAAATGAGGCCATGTATTCTCCGCAGTCATCCACGAATGAACTCCTCGAGTCAGTAGGTAGGCTGCGCAACCGCGAAGGAGCTTGGAAGACTCATCGTCCTACATTATCGGCCGTGAGACAGTGCCAATTCACTCTGTGCAAGTGCATATGTATCGGTAGCATTGCTGAGACTGCTGACTGCTTGGTACAGCAAGCTTTACTAATGCTTCGGAAACGAGCATGTCTCCCGAGCAACATGCAAATGATCGAGACAACGTGGACATGCACATGCCAAAGTCTCAGTTGCTTGAGACATGTCACTTCCTTGTTTTTCGGCGAGGCACATTGTTCTACACCCGATTCCATCGACAAGCTAGGCTTGCAGGAACGAGTGAAGGTGTGAGACGAGAGCTACAAAGAACATGAGCTTGAGGCTGTCCGTTGAAGCGCCATAGAAGGCAAGCCAACCAGAAAGGCTCCAATCGACAGGTAGTATGAGCTGAACTTGGGCAGGCGCATCACATGCTTTGGCGAGGCAAGGCGCGGCTGGGGTGCGCTTAGATTGAAAGGGCTTCCCTCAGCGTGCCAACTTCTTGAAAGCCCTGGAACCTCACGGAGAAAACGCGGAGAAATGCAAAGACTACAGTTGGCTAGGCCCTAAGGCAATGGAGCGTCTGACAACGTCTGAGCGCTTTTCCGATCTTCGGGCAGCGGTGTGAACGACAGCGGGGCCTGCCCAACCTGGCTGCCACGAACGACTGCTTGCGACAACTAGGCATCTATGATGCCGACGGCGAGAACGACAACAACGGCGGTGGCGGCTGCAGCTGTTGCAGCCACTACTCTCAAAACCACCAGGAACATCACAGAAGTCAAGAAGAAAGGCCGATTGAAGCACAACACCACCGCCAGCAGCACCAGAACCAGAACCAGCACCAGCAACGACGACAACCACAACAACACCACCACCACCACCACCACCACCAACAACAACAACAACACCAACAGCGACAGCAACGCCACCAGCAACGACGACAACAATAACAAGAATAAACCAAACAGCGATAAACAAATAACAGTTCCCATGCTGACAGTAACAAGGCGAATAAGAACAATAAGAATAGCAATAACACTAAGGATAAGGACAATGACAAGGCGAAGACTACGACCCTAACCTATAGAGCCTTGGAATGCTCTGCAATGCCCCGCAAGTCTGTGTTTCAGGTACCGTGGTCCTCACAATGTACAGCAAAAGTGATCACACCAGCAACACCCCAAACGGCAGCACCATGATTTCAGAACTTGATATCCTACTTGATGAAGAGCAGGCAACCCTGGAAGCACCGGCCAAGCCTCGAAGGCGATGGGCCGTTCTGTGGGCACCTGAAAACAGGAATGTGTCAAGTTTGTAGGGTTTAGGAACTACTGGAAACGCCCCCAGACATGTACATCAGGGCTCTCATCTCTCCTCCTTTGCTTGCAGAAGTGTGGATTGTGCGGCTGAAATTGCTTTTGGAGCTGAGATTGCTGGCCTGCCTCCATCAATCAGGCCAGTACTTCTGCTCTTGCTGCAGCTGCCCCTAGACTTGGACTTCCTCTATGACAGAGTAGACCGCCCCCGGTCGCCGGCGCCGCGCCTCGGCCTGCACTGCGCGGCCCGATGCCCCTCGGCCTCGCTCAGCGCCGACCTTCGGCGGCGCCTGCGCCTGAGTAACAGCCATCATTAAACAAGGTGTGGACATGTTTCTTGTGCCTGTACTTGCATGCACAGATGCAGCCTCTTACATTGCATCTTTAGTTGCAGCACATTCACAGCAGGTATATCTTTCTTGCTACGAAGACTGACCCTGCTGCCTGTCACAACAGTGCGAACTGTCAGCCTCGCTCTGGGCTCGGTGACGATGGCGAGCACGATGATGATGATGATGATGATCGTGAATGTGATGGTGGTGGTCGTGGTGGTGATCATGATGACGAAAGTTATGATGACCATGTCGCTATTCAGTCTGTCGGTCATGCTAGCAAACTGACGATGGTTAATGTTCTGAGCACTCGTCCATGTTCAACTGTGAGTATGATTTGTGGGTGTGTGTTTTAGTTGTGGTGGTGGTGGTGCTGCCGCTGTTGATGCTGCCTCCAGTAGTAGCCCTGCGCAGTAGGAAGCCTGTGTTCCGGTGGCAGTGATTGAACCAAGGCCACACAGGCCCAAAATGGCCCAAAGTCACGGTGTGTCAGGCCTCTGCCCGGCTGTCGGTTTCCAGCACGTCCGTCAGCGTGCCTCGACTCGCGCATGCTGACATGGCCGTCCGTTGTCGGAGCCCAATCCCGGCCTCCGACTTCTGCTGCCTTCAGGGCCTGCTTCGCAGCGATGTCGGCCTTGATTTGCTCGACCTCTTGCCTGTTATGCAAAGATGAGAGCTTCGAGAAAGGGCTGAGCAATCCAGAATGAACCTCAAAGCAGGCGACAGCTGCTCCTTCAGCCGGAAATCGGTACCCCCTGCAACGACTCCGACCAGAAGGTCGCTTTTGAGCAAAACTTGATTCAGTGACAAAATTGACAACACAGGCACCTGAGGACAACTTGTCGTTCGCAAACTGGGATTGGTCCTAAGCACAGATGCCGCTCGGCTTGCCAACATGTTTCCAAAAGAGTCGGCCAAGTGTCTGCATGAAAGACACCTGCACTCGGGGATCCATTGTCTGTGGCATTCTCGTATTCCTGAAGCTGGGATGATCCGGTCCGAGTTTGATCCATTGCTATGAAGTTCATAAGCCTGCCTCTGTCCCTGCGACATCCTCACCCGTGGCAACATGCCCTGCATTCCCTGCAATGGTGAAGGGATCTGCGTCTGGTCGCATTTCAGTATCTTCCTGAGGTCAGCAGCGTAGCAGAGCTTGCTGTTGAAACACTGACATCAATCACAATCTCAGCAGTCCTGAAAGCAACAGTTACCGTCGGCCGGAAAGCACATGAACATCCACCTTGAACTGCTTCGGCGTTTGAATGGTTTACTGTCTGGCGCTGCTTGCCAATTTAAGGACACCACAGGTGGGAATCATCTGTCTTCAAGTTCTTGGCCTGCGACGAGTCCAGCAGTCTTAGTGGAACTGAATGCAAGCTTACAAAAGTGACCCGAGAACACGGATGTACGTGTGGACTTTGTGTCAAGCTTTGGGGAGATATGCTGCATGGCAGGGCCACGGTTGCGGCGGTGTCTCAAGAGTGCCGGTTCTGCACCAATCTGTATCCGGCCTTCCTCTTTGGGGCCTCCGCTATGTTTGTTGTAGCCTCCATGCCGGCCTCAGGTAGAAGGAAAGGAGCAAGCCCGGAGGACAGCAGTGTTTGTTGTTCAACCGACTGAATGCCAGCGACATCTCTCCCTGCACCTGTGGCTCCACTGATTCTCAGAGCGTCCAAGCAGTGCGCTGCTGGCAGTTCACTAGTACACAGATGCTCAAAGCAGCCCGACAGCAGCAAAAACGACCATGCAAGCACGCGCAAAAGCGGAAAAACTCAGCAAGACGACTGTGCTCCCGACGGGCTCTTCTACCACCAAAGCCGAAGCATTGAATTCTCGGCAGTCGTACTTACCTAGCTCTTGGAGTTGTTGCACGCATGCCGCGGTGGTTTGTTCATGGCACGAAGGCTCAGAGTTGTGCCGAGGGTCTAAGGTGAGCATGATGTGGGCTTGGCGGCTTTAAATGCCCTGGGTCACTTGGGAGTTTGGTGGAGAGGTCTTGGTAGCCTCTATCTGGGCTGTGCCTGCGCAGGTTCCAACAACTCTAAAGCTGGCAGCCATGAGTCCTGAGCCACACTCCCTCTCCTGGCATGGTATGTTCCTGCAGCCATCAGCGAGGTGACAACGGACGGCTGCTCCGATTCAGGTCTGAGGCAGGCTGCTTCAACTACCAGCGATTTGCGGCCGAGGCCTCTTTTGGCTCTCTGCAGTGCGCCACTTAGCAGCTTCGCCGACTGGCCCGTGATTGCCCTTTGGGCATCGCCGCAGCAGGCGATTCAGCTGCGTCCTCCCAGATGTCCGTGTTGCCTCTACTCCGCTGCGGATGTCGTTGACCGGCGACTTTCGGGAGCCCAGCCCTTTGGAACCTTCTTCAATGGGAAAGGCTCGGCTACAGACCAACAGCGGGAATAGGCTTTGGCCTGCATCTGCTCTTTCAAGCAGCAGCCAAATCTTTTAACCTCCTCTCTGACAGAGATCCCTCCCTGCAAAGGATCCACGATGCACAGTATGGCAGTGTCCTCTACCATTCTGGATCCAAGGAATGCCTTGGCTTTCGCCTGGTCCAGAGGTGTCTCCACCTTGCATATCTTGGGATTGAAGCGGGCGACGAAGTCTTCAAGAGAAGTTTGATTTCTGATTCGCAGTATGTCATGCCATGCAGGAAGCCAGATAACACCCCTTCGATGCTTAACAACAATACAACTGGGGCAACGGGCACTGCATCCGGCTCCATACCTGCAATGCATGAAGTAAACATAGAGTTCATTCCACCACTGCTGCAACGTCACGTGCCCGAGATTTGGTTTGGGCTCTGGAGCTCCGGTAAGAAGTCTTGCTGATTTTGCGGCACGAACGCCCACTCGTTTGCATGTCTTCCCGGGCTTTGGATGCATCTCTCTCCTTCAGTGACACCATTTCATGTCACGCCAAACGTAGCAGCGCCGGCCATGTGCCAGAGGAACGGCGCTCCTCAGTGACTGCCTGGCACTGTGCAATGGATGAGCGCTACTGTATGGAAGCATGCGGCGAAATCGACAGCAAGATCTAAACTCAACTTCCCGGGCTTCCGATGTAGGACCCACGACTTCCGCATCTTTATTGGTTCAGATGGGACTGCTTCTTACACAAAGCTCTGGCTTTTCTGAGGCGTCGACCTTGTCGGCATCTGACATGAACTGAAGCTCATGTCGCACAGATCACACAACACCAGCTGAAGAGGCCTTTAGGTCACCCAAGAACTGAAGCAGCGAAAACGACAGTGTACTTCCTTCCGTTTCCTGCTTGAGAGCCAATCTGTCGAGCGTCAACTGCAGCATCTGGGTCATAACTCGGACTATGGAATCTAGCACGGCCGGATATCCACATGACAGTGACTCCCGTAGTGTCCACAGCCTAAGCTCTGCTGCTGTTCTGGCGACTGAAACTCGGGGCACACGATCCTTTTTGCCACTGAGAAGATTTTCCCGGCTGTTCAGCTAAACTTGCGCAATGAGTCTCTTGCTGATGCTCCCTGTGGCAACGGTCGCTTGAACCAAGCATTTGATAGCAATGGTGGTTGTCAGTGTGACTCTGATGGTCTAAGTAGAATATTTACACCTTGCGCTGGCTATCAGCATTGCCATGATCGTTGGTGCTTTTTTGATACTACTTACCGGTGGCGGTGATCACGAGCACGATCATGTCTTTTGCATTTACAATGTAAGTCTAGTCTTCTTCATCCGCTCGGCTAGTCGTCTTCGTCCAAGGGCCTCGGCCTCACTCGTTCGCTTGCCTCCTTCCTCTTCTGAGCCCACTTTCGGGCTTCCTCCTCCTCGTTGCCGGGCGTGTCGGGGTCCTCCTCCTGAGACAGAGCTGGCTCCAGGGCTCAGGGGCACATGCGAGGACCTCCGTTTCTAGAAGTTGCCTCTTGGTGGCGGTATCACAAAGTTAGTGTCAGATGAGAGGTCGCCTGGAAGACATAGCCGCCCCCAGCAACACCGCCCTCGCGGCGGGGCCGTGCAGGACCAGCAGTTCCACCAGGGGACACCTCGTGGGCCAGGGCTCCGAAGATTTTCACCACATGTTGCGGACCGAAAATGAAGGGATTTCTGGGAACAGCTCAATTGAAAGCATCTATCCTGGCCTTGCCTCTTACACCCACCAGACCTCTGCTGAAGTCAATCAACCATGAATCAAGAACGGGTGCGATCCCAACAGTCCCCCTCTCCAGCAGGATTAATTATGAGGATGCCCCAGCTGTCAAATCGGCCCTGCGACACATGCTGTACTACCTGTGCAGAATTCCGTCTGGTATGTCAGGGCCTGCTTGCCGTAGACGCGCAGTCCGAGCTTCATGAGCTCGAACCGTAAGACCTCTTGCTGATGGCTGAAGCTGAAGGGGGAGGTCAGCCATCAAGCCCTGCAAACTACTTCTGAATGGCTCTTCCAGAAACTGCCCCCGCGAAAAGGCAGGCAAGCAGCATCCACTGCTTCTTTTAGCTGGACGTAGTCGCACTCAGCATCATCCTTCAAGGCTTCCTGACATCCCGTCTCACGGGCTCCAAAACCACTCAGGATACGTTCGAGTCCCGAATGCCGAAACTTCCGCCTTTACAGCTTCCAGCTTTGGCTGCAACGTAATCCGGGCGTCAGTGGGGGCTTTGTAGCCTCACGCAACTGTAGCTAGCAACGGCTTCATGAGAAATTTTGGCTGATGCCGGTGCAGGTCCGAGCCTAGTTCAAGCAGATTCTGCTCTGTCTGCTCAAGAAGGTTTGCAGCTGAATACCTGCACTGCAAGACACTCGCAAAAAACTCCCACACTTATCCTGGCTGCTTGTAACCCCTTGGTCGTCGCACCTCAACTCCAGCCTGAACTTGGCCTCCTCGTCGTCGAACTCCTTGTCCTCAGCATCATCTAAGATGCGCTGCACCTGCGCGGCCCGAGGCTGCATTGACTACAACCGGAACTGTACGGGCATGCTCTGGATAAATTGGCAGTCAGACCTCCTCATCGCCCAGGGTGGAAGAGTCCTATGTCGCAGGACACATAGGCATAGCGTTGATTTATTACTGAACCTCGCAACATACCTCGATTTTTTTCCCAGTAAGTCTACAAGGCGCATGATTTGATAGCTGCATGCAAGATGTTAAGACATCAGTTCCTGGATCTTGATGCTCTGCTGCTGGCGCGTGCCCCAGTCTTTGGCTGCCACTGTGAGGATGCCCTGCCGAAGCGATGATCTGCGTCCCGATTCCGTTCTGTGCCTAACACGCAGCCTCCACGTCAATGTCGAAAGAGACTTCAATCTTGGGGACACCTTCCGACCGCAAAGGTTTGAAGGAGCTAAGCTCAAGCAGTCAGTTCTTGACCACTCTCTTCTCGGGGTCGTTGGCCTTTGGGCGCTGTGGGGATGCCGTCCAGCCGGAAAGTGCCGAGCTTCTTGTTGTCTTTGGCAAGGGGCCGCTCTCCCTGCAAGACCACCACCTGACATGCAGCTGGTGCATGCACTTAACCTGCAGTGGAGATTACATCGTGCCAACGACTTGTATGTGAGGATGCATGAAAGTTGGCGCACACACATACGTGGATAAACAGACATGTGTATGCACAACCAAACATACGCACAGATGCACACAAAAATACCAATACATGTACCTATCTGATATGCATGCATCCGTCCATCCGTACACTGACATGCATAACATACACCACATGCATAGTGCACAGGCTCATGAAACACTGGATTACACATGGAAAGAGACAGCAATACTGGCGAATTACAAGAACGGCTCTTGCACGATGACAGCCACGTAACATCACGTAACAGCCCGGTTTTTTACCCACTGCTACACGGCTCCTTCAAGCCTCGATGGCATCTTGCGCGTCGGCGGAAGTGGTGAAAACCCTCGTCGCCTGCCACAAGCAGAGATGGCCCTTGGAATCTGCACACTTCTGGGATCAACATCACGCCTATCACTGTCTTTCGAACTATCAATCGCTGTTGGCTCAACATCCTCATCATCATCACCGCCCACACATGTCTTCGTAGTCCTGGTTACCCATCACGACTCTCTTCAATCGTCACCACTGCTGCCGCCGTGTCCTAGAATCGGCACCACACCCCCCGATGCCTACGGTGATAAGGAGGCTCACAGCCAGTCAGCGCTGTTGATTTAGTTGTAACCGTTGCCAAACCAGCCATGGCAGCATTCGAAGCAGTCATACTCAGGCGGGGCATGCTATGACGATTATGTTTGGTACACTGACAAGCACACCACAGATGGCATGATCATTTGTAATTTTGTTCTGAGACTGATGATGACGATGATATCACCATCATCGCCGCCGCCCTGCCGCCGCCGTTACTGTATCGTTATCATCGTGTTCTTGATGATGCCGCTGCTGAGGATGCTGATATTGATGTGACTGACAACAGCAACAGCTTCAGAAGTGATATTGACTGTTGCGATATGAACTTCGTGATGAAAATAACTGCAGCCATGCTGAACAAACGGAGACAGACAATGGGACACTTATGATGACCAGCAGCACCCCCACAGTCATCATTAGCAGCAGCAGGTCCACGATGTCTCATGGTCATCACTCGCTATCAGCATCACATGAACACACTACGATTGTCATCATCTTCGTGAGGCTTCTTCGTTCCGGGCCCAGCCTTCCAGGGCACGGCGGTACCCCGCTCCATGACGGGCGAGAAAACTCCTCCATCAGTCTCCACGCCCAGAGTCAGCGGGGTCACATCGATGAGCATGATGTCCTTCACCTCGCAGCAGTCTTGAGCTCCTCTTGCGCAACTTTGAAGGGTGTGGAGTCAGAATCTCGCCTCCCCTGCGATCATGGCGGCTTGGATGGCGGCACCGATGCCCACCACCTCGCGTAACACTGTGACAGAGAAGCCAAGCTCTGATGGCCAGTAGACCTCGTCGGGACTGATGGAGATGTTCATTGGCTTGAAGGAGCTCAGCTCCTGCCCCGCCGGTGCTGCTGTGCTGCTGTGCAGTCCGACAACCCCCCAAAGGCACGTCGCTTTGTTCTCCTTGGCCAAGTTTTGGACTGCTGGAATCCGTGTTGAGCCGCCCACGAGGATGACCTGCTGCTCAAATCCGAGGCAACGGCAGATCATGCAGTGCAGTGTCCCCGGCCTCGTGCAGATTCTTGGGCTTGATGCGCGAGTCCTCTTGGTGGCTGGTAACACCATTACTGGAATCGCGGCAGGCAGTGCAGCCAGAATCAGCAATGGAGCCTGCAAGGCTTGCCTGACTGGCTTTTCAAGGCTTTCCAGCAAGTCTCCGCAAAGATCCTCCAAGGCTCGTCCAGCGGAACAAAGCACTGCGACAGCCCGCAGCGAGAGGCCCAGGTCCTCAAACTGCTCTCTTTGAAGAACCTCCTCAATGTGCTTTGGCCCAGTCTCGTCGGCCGAAATGAAGGGCACGGAGAGCCGCACCTGGGCCGCGAAGAGCTGGGCAGCGAATGCCGCCTCGCCCTGCCCTCTGCCCTGGCCTCATTCAGGGAGGAGAGCTCGATCTTCGCCTTCTCGCTGGCTTCTGCAAGGCGCTGCAAGGCCTGCTTGTCCTTGACTGCGGACGCTTGCGTAAGCAAGGGCGGCCCTCCGGACTCCGAGTTCTACCGCCGAGGCGCGCTTCGGAGGTCGAGGCCGGTCTCCTTCTCGAAGTTCTCGAGCAGCCAGCCCATGATCCTGCGATCGAAGTCATCGCCGCCAAGCTGGGTGTTTCCGTTGGTGGCCAGAACCTGGCTTCCGCTTCACGGATTCACCAGGACCACGAGACCGCTTCTGGACCAGAAAACAAGATCTGTGCCTCGCAGATCCCATCTCCAGCCTGCCGGGGGGGGTTCTTCAATTCCTGCGGTCCTAGTCCGGCGGCCAGAAAGCTCCTCTCGAACAAGCGCCTCCATGACAGAGACATCAAACGTGCCGCCGCCGAGATCGAAAACAAGCAGGTAGGACCTGGCAAGTTGTCCCCAGTGGTCACCAGAAAGCGGGAAGCTGGGGCCAACGCGAGTTCTTCTGGTCCAGACCGTACCTCAGCAAGCATCGCGGACGCCTCAGAGTCGGGTTCTTTGGCGCCGTGATCTGGCGCACGCTAGGGCCGCCATTGTGGGCTCGTTGCAGATCCTCATGACATCCAGGCCAGCAAGCTTTCCAGCTGTCTTTGTGGCTTGTCTTTGGGAGTCATCGAAGTACCTTGTCACTGAAACGTGAAAAGCTTCACAACGAAGGCCTTGGAGCATCTTGGGGCACGCTGGGACGGTGATGACGGCCTTCCTGATGTTGGTCTGCAGGAAGGCTTCTGCGTCATCGCGCAGCTTCCTGTTCGGCGGGGACGAAACTTCCGAAACCAAAACAGGTGCTACAAGATGCGGGGTTGCAGCCTGAGGACTTGAGCGGAGACTTCCTCTGGAGCGAGGTCGCGTCCGAGAGCGGGGCAGTCCAGCCTCACCTCGCGACAAGCCGATCCCGGAATATGAGACCCCACACCCGATCGTGTTCAGAAGCTGATTCGCTCGCTGGGTCACATTGGAAGACGTCTGGTCGTCATCCCAGGTTAAAATTTCATTTCTGCTGCTCTCAGAAATTTGATCACGAACACGATTGAGAAGAGATCTGAACTTCCGGAAGCTTCAGGCAGCTGCAGACTAGACCTCTCTACTGCCCTGTCAAGCGCCTTCCCGTCCGCATCCCTGAGGTGGTACGGGATGGCTGTGGCTGCCTCCGCCACCTCGATGGCCCGACCGAGCAAAAAACAAGCAACGGCCGGCCCGACCTACCTTCTCGTGCACGAACAACCGCATGTGCCTCTGCATATTCTCTGCCGAACCATCGCTTCACCGAAGCGAAGGTGTTCAGCGGATTCAAGGCCGCCTGTAGCCCCAGGCTTGCCAAGGATCTCATCCGGTACCAGCCGTCCAAGCCTGTCGCTTGGCGGTCGTCCCCACAAGGATCTCTCCATCTTGGGAGTATGCCACCACCTCAGCTGCGGCAGATCTGCTTCGATACGCTCGGTGCCAATGAGCGTCTGTTGATAAGCTTCCGACGCTCGGGGTTGTGCGCTCACCCTCCCATGTCCACAAACTCACACATTTCCCACTGTAAATACTTATCCATGCCAACAGCGACCTTAAGTGGTACGAGGAATGCATCCTTGCTTTCGACTGGAATGTATGACTTTGACAAGAAGCTGAGGACCGTCTCACACCTCGCGTTTGACCTCGCCTCCGCGTTGGGGATGATAGCCGGCGTGGCCGCTTCCACGGCTGCCACGACCGAATTGCTGGTGCCCAGGTCAATGCCCACCACCTTCCGCACAGAACAGAGCAGATGCCTAGGCCTAAACAAAGCGAAGCACTCGAGGAGCAGTGCCTTCTCGCCCAGCTGAACTGCCTGGGCTGTACACTTGCTATGGCCATCAGGACGGAAGTCGTGAGATGTTGGGGGCCGGGCTCTCCGCCCTGCTCTGGACGACTCCGAGGACGCTCTGCCCCGCCAAGAGGGCAGCGGGAAACCGATTCCAAGCCCGCCCACCGCCCGCAAGCCGCGGTGCCGGCGGTGGGCGTAGTGCGAGACCAGGCCAGTCCCGGCCAGCAAGGCCGCTAAGGAAGCCGGTCGTCTCTCTTCGGATTTGGGCAGCCGAGGTGGTGCAGAGCAACTCGCTCGTTGAACTGGCTCTGCACGCTCCAGCGCCAGGATCGGCTCCATGGCTGAAGTTCTACGATGTGAGATTCCGTCAATGCAGCTGTCTTCATCTGGGATCAGGCTTGCGTTGGACCTGAGCTCCTGTCGACAGTGGTGATGCATGCTGCCCGCCGCATAAGCAAGCTGCAGCATACACGGTTCGCTGGCGACTGGTTTGCAACATTCCCATGCAGGCAAGCAGACCAGGTGAGTGCCTTTCAAGCGAACTTGGATCAATGAATCCTCCCCTTCCATGCTGCTTGACAGCTTCACCGCGCGATAGCGATCTAGGACTGCCGCCTGTGCTGACTGGCTGTGATCTTGAGATTCATGCAATGTGAGCTGGAGGACGTACAGTACAGGGTCTATACGTATACATACATGCATTGGAATACACCAGGCTGTAACTATTCTGCACTAGAATAAACAGAATAGAACAGAAGAGAATGGCACAGCATATCATAGCGTGAAATAGCATAGATTGGAATACAATGCAACACATCCCCTGCCGGTAACATGTTTCAGCCGCAGCAGGGCTTTACAACAACACGAGTGGTCCTCAGAACTTCACGAACAGCTCGCGACAATATGACAAATCCTTCACATCTTTCAATCGCGAGGATTCACACGGACCAACTGCATAAACATCATTACAGTCCAGCCAATCCTGCGCGCAACTAATACGGAACATTCGGCTATGAAAACTCTTAGGAATACAGCCTTGTATTGGTGGACTAAGTTTCTAGCATGTCATCTCAATTCACACCCGATGTGCGTGGAGCATTCCACGACGGCGCACACACGACTCTGAATTGGACATGGGTTCCTGCACACAGACTCTGAATTTCAGGTCTGTGAACAGGCACTATGAACAAATGAGGGCACAGACACTGCAATGGACCTGCCCCACACCTGCCGCTAAAACCGCAGGGCAACTCGTTTGTCCACAGACATCGGTGCATGAAGGCTTCCGAGCTCGATTCAGTGAGCTCGCTGTGCGTTGCACTTGAGCTTGAAGCCCTGGCGAAGTCGGGCAGTTGCCAATGCAGCATGAACTGAAAGGCGGCAAGGGCGACACGTTGCGAGCCTGCAGCCTCTCAATGCACTCCGAGACCTCCTTCAAGTTTTCTCGGACCTGGCATTCCGAACCAGTACTGCGCAGAGTCTCAGGTCATGTTTTGGGAGCTCCCAAAGCCTTCGTCACCTCTCCTTCAAGGCGCTCTCGCCGCGCCTGTAAATTTCCAGCAAACTGTTCGGACGGAGCATGTTCCCACAGGTACCTTGTAGTTGGTCTTGTCCGCATCGGAGAGTGAGATCTTGTTCATGTCCTCCGACGCGAGAAGCGTGTGCTGCACAAGGAATCGGCAAGGAGGTGCCGATGCTGGAAAAACAACTGGAATATGCGTCCACATCGTCGTCCTCTTCTAGTCGACGCAGCATCGGCAGCTTGAAAAAGGACTCTGCAAACAGTTCTACCTTGCTCATGCTCGTTTCGCAGGCACGCAAGCCGGTGCTGTGACGGCATACAAAGCCGGCCTGATCGCACACCTGGGATCTGATGAAGCTGTACGTCTTAAGGACCAGCATTTGGACCTTGTCGACTGCCTGAAGCGATGCCAGGAACTAGGAACAGCACTGCCGTGGGCCGTGGTGCAAGCGACATCTCAAACGCAGCGCTGCTTGCCTCGTCGATCTGATGAGACTCCGTGGGGATTTCGAGCAGCCACTTGGAGAGGGTGCTTTCGATCCCGGACCGGCTCTGGATCTCCTTTGGAATCCTCTCCTACCGCGATACTTCGATCCGATCGCAAACACACATCGCAAATCCTCAGCAGCAAAGGAAAGCAGTCTTCTGAAGCCTTTGTGTCGTCAATGGAAGGAAGTGCAGCGTCGGCATCCTCCTCGTCGGATTCGGCATGTCGGAGTGTCAGAATCCGCAAGGTGACTGCAGGAGCGAAAGCGGCCTCCTCTGCGTAGCCTCCGTAAGTCGCACCCTTGAGGAACACCCACGGGTTGGCAAAGGTGGACCTGGAAGTCTGGAAGCATGCGCCGGTCACTGGCAACGACAGGTTGAGCAAAGGAAAAACCTCAAGACCGCTCGCGTTTGTGATCAGATCTCGCACTGCGCTCCTTATGCCTACTTCAGAAGTTCATGATCCACACCATGCTCGTCCCCTCTGCCGGCTGACGTGAGCATGTTGTCGAACAGCTCGATGAACTGATTCAACTGGCGCTGGCAGGCCTTCCACGACTGTGCATTCTGGACGGTGTACTTGCTCACTGCTAAGCTACGAGCCAACATGACATGAAGTGTTTGCTAGTGTAGATTCAGGAGACACTGTCGAAGCGAAGTGGATCACCCCAGCAGTCGTGGCGAATGACTGCTGCAGGATTGCTTAAGGTGTCTACAAATGCTGAAGCCTGATCGTAGGTAGAGAAGACCAGGTGCTTGATCATCTCGTTCTGTTTAATGAGCTTCACATTCTTCCAGAGAAGGCTGGAATACATCGTCGCGCTCGGGTTCCCCTCCAAGCTGGCCATGAAGTCGATGACGGCTTCCTGCTTTTCGGAAGTCTTGGGCTTCGCTTCGCGGGAATGCAGCCTTCCAGCCTTTTGGATCTGGAAGAACCATTTGATGCGCTCACCGACGTACTGCACTCTTCCTGAGCGACTCCACGCTTCCTTCCAAACAGAGTGTGCCTTGAAGCCGTGACCTATCTGGGTAGCTGACTCTGCAAAGGCAGATGCGCTTCATTACTCAGGAGCTTCACCACCACATCGCGCCAAGTTAAGGAACTCATCGAGACGCCGCGCGCCTGGATGCTCGAAGGAAAAGGTTGCAGTGTACGTGGTCTGGGCTCGAAGACGAAAATATACGAAAATACACTGCCCGGCCTGGATCACGTCACGCTTCTTGGTCTCCACGGCGATCTCGGAAAATCGGAGGAAAATTTCGACCTGTCTCTCCAGGGCACGATACCAGCGTCACCGCCACCCCCCACACACACTTGCTTGACTCAGATGCAAGCTTCAGACATGACGCGGCGGAACTGAGCACCGCCGTTGACCTGCACTGGCTTACAAGCTGGGGCCTGACGAGAAGCTTTCGCTCAGACGCCTCTGCGTCCGAAGCACCGACTTGTATTTCGTTTGTCAGATACCTCCCAGAGGCGTCTGAAGTCTGAGGAGGCTTTGCAGCTGTCGCGGCAAAGCCGGGGCTGGCACTCTATGTAATCATCTAAATCACGAAAATCCTCCGACGGAAGCATCACGAAGTGATCGGATCCGACCTTGTGCGACATCTTAGAAGGCCGATCTTCACTGGTTTCGTAGGGACGGGGCCTTCAAGTGATGGTCATGAAACGATCTGAGCTCTGCATCGAGCTTCATCCGCCCGGTCATTAAGTTCGGGATACCCTGCAGCACAAGCGCGTGTGCACGTACTGTGTTACCCTGAACCTCACGTAGAAGGGAGGCACGAAGGCACCTCCATGACGTGCCTCAGGGCCTGGGCGAAGGACGTCCCACATTCCCGAGTGGTGCTCAGGATCCTGCACAGTTTCACAGCCGTGCCAGGTGGAGCTCACACCACGAGTGACATGAACACGTGGAAGGCGCGCGCTCGCGCGCTACGTGCAGAATGGGCAGTTCTTCTTTTCGGATTTGCTTCTTCCAACTTTCTGTCGTGACTTCACTGTCCGAAGCTTCTGGCACGAACGCAACGTTGCATCCGAGACTGCGATGACAGGCCAGGGGTGTCTCCGTCAAGAGCGAAATGCTTCCCTGTACCACTCTGTCTCCTTGTGCTGCAAGTGCGATTTTGCAATGGAGGTGCTCAATCGAGGATGGAAGCAAGACCTGCACTGCATTTCTCTTTGACTTTCTTGCATCGGGCTAGGTTTTGGAGTTTGGGATACGACGATGTGCGAGATACTGCATTTCTCTCTGACTTTCTTGGCCTTAAAGATTTGGAGTACGATCATGAAGTTCGCCCTTTCCATGTCATCATGCTGCAACTTTCGTACTAGACTTGTGCGATAAACAACCCTCGGTCCCACCTGCAGAGAGGTCTTCCTCCGGATGGTCTCGGCGGTAGTCCAGCAAATCTGCGAGCCCAACTCCGGGCAGACGTCGGTGCTCCGCCCAGAGCTCCAAGTTCTCGAGATCCAAACCCCACTGCTCCGCTGCCGCAGAAGCGATAGCACCCATCCGAGCTCGCTTGGGCGCCTCAAGCTCCGAACCCATAAAGTGACCCAGGCCGATGCCAGCCCCCGCGTCTGCAGAGGTGCCTCAGTGGTCTGCTTCGGCATCCTTCCTTCGACACACTTTCGGAAGCAACTCTAAACAGCCGGTTCTGCCGAGCTACTTTTCGTCGCGGGACTTCCGCCGGCCAAGTCGGCGCCAGAGATTTGACTCATCGCACGGTGGCTCCGTTTCGTGCGCAGAGCGCTCAGCCGGGGGCTGCTTGTCGTACTGGTGCCACCGGCTTTGTCGGCCTCCCGGGTGGTGGCTTCCTCCACGCAGCCTCCAGCAACCTCTGCCTCGCTGTCCTCAGTGGCTCAGCTCAGCTGAGACTTTCTCCACAACACACTTTCAGAAAAGAACTGAGAATTTTTCCCCCAGCAGCTCTCCGTGGCCGTGTGCGCGACGGCAGCTGCTCCCGAGACGCCGAGAGTGCAGTACTGTCGGCACAGACTGTTGGGATCTCCATGAACTCCGACAGGTGCATTGATTGGTCAGTCTTGTCAGAACGCTGGGTCTAGCTTTTTCTTCGTTGTTAGGGATGTTCGAGTCTCTACACGGCTCCTCCTGTAAGACCGGCTCTGCTGCCTGGTACGAAGTGTGGGCCTATGTCCTATGTGCCTTTCTCACCCGCTGATGGAGCGAAATGGCCAAGCTCGGTCGAAAAAGCATGCACAAAGAGCAGCCAATTGCTCCCACAGAGATGTTATCTTCGATTGTTGTCCGGATGGCAACTGATCGAAAAGCGCCTGTGGGGGTCCGTCTCCTCGTGCTCAGTGACCAGGCTTTGCTCCTTGGAGGTCCACTTGGCCTTGCACCGCGGAAAGGGACCCCCGCACGAGAAGGAGGCAAGTCGAAGACTTCTGGGCGGCGCCTTCAGGTCTTTCAGCTTGTCGAGCACAGGGTTGATTGCATCAGCAAACATATGCTCGATCTTCTTCTCCATGAAATTGGCGAAGGACTGGAAGCCGATAGTCTGAAGCAACCAGCGCGGGGGCACCGTGCAGTGGAATTTCACGCAACATGCTGGATCGCCAAGTGCCTGCCTCTAGGTACTGCGGCTTCAACATCCGGTCCCTCATCTCCTTCACGTCCTGCCAAGGCGGAGGCATTCAGCGTATGCAAGAGGCTTTGCTCCCAAAGCCCGCCGTCCTTTTGGTTCATGTCGTCCCGTAGCTTCACGAAAGAATCAGCCGGACAGACCTCTCCATCCTCCACAAAAGAGAGAAGCTAGTGTGGCGACAAACCAAAGACCAACCTCATCCCTGGGGAAACAATGTTCAGGAGCCTGCCACCAAGGAAGCGTCAGGGCGAAACGGACCAAGTTTTCGGGTAGGTCGCCGAAGCCGTCTACCCATTGGTTGACGTTGTCCTTCCTCAAGGGGCGGAGTTTGCGCTGCAGCCGAGAGCCTAGCGGCTCCTAGCACATTTCTGCAACAGTCATTCTGCTTTTGCCCAGCCACGTCAGGTCGGTATAGTACTTGTCCAACTTCGTTCGAACGAGAATGGTCCTGCTGGCCGAGATCGGGGGACGCGAGGAAGACAGCGGTGACGCAGCATGCTCCCTCCGCTCCTCTGAAACTTGGGGTCGATCTTTCGGCACTTGCCCAAAGTGGACATGGTGGCCGCATCCCCACACTGGGCACAAGGACAATTAAACATATTCAATATCAATATCTTGACTGGAACGGAAAGCAAATCAAAGGCTCAGACCTGCTCGACACAAAGCATCACGTTGCGAGGATCCCGCATGAATTGCATCACGAGCTCTTCGATCCTTGCACAAGTGAGCCGGCGACCCTTTCGGCGACTTGAAGCAACAAGGGCCGCGCCTGTTGCACAGCTCCTGCTTGGAGCTATCCAGCGCGAAGTCCCGGAAGCCCGGAAGATCCACTATTTGCATGTCTACACATGCAGGAGACCTCGGCGTCATCAAATCTCGAGATCATCCAAACACCCAGCGCGGGCTTCGGGCGCGTGGGCGGCGGCAGGAAGGGCTCGGGGTTGGACCCGTCAACTCTCTCAGCATCTCTCAGCGACTTCCGAGTGCTACGCTGGACACGTACGCAAATAGGATCAGCAGAAACCTGATGCTGTTGCACTCATGGCTGCTGGACACACCATTGACTGCAAACCTACTGCTTCATCAAAACCAGTTCAGTGTGATCCAGAACCGGCGAGGAGATAGACTCCGGAGAAGGACACCGCTGTGGCTCCAAGCCGTTTCCCCCAGTTCCTCATGCGCATCACCGACCTGGAAACCAAATGATGCACGCATCGCTGATGATCTCAATCGTCCGAGCTTCAGGTCAGGGCCAGCTGCATGACTCTACCGATCTCGTGCTCGTTCCAGTGTCCCGAAGCTCTATCCCGAACAAACCTCGACTGCGTGAGGACAAGGCAAGAAAGCCGCAATGCTGCAGGGCTTCCCGGGCTTCAGGCCATTTCGATGCCTTCGTGCCGGCAACATTTCGGAACTCGAGGATCGTGGGCCTTCGGCTGCCTCCGTCTTCCGCGCTTCGCTGACCAAAAATGAATCTCCTCATGCCCCCTCCAACACGCTCGAACATGCTTGAACCAGCGCATGCCGTCCCCCTGCCATGTTCCTGCTGGGAATGAACCGGTTTCTGCAAGTGCGGGGCCTAAAGTCCCGGAGATGAAGTTGAAGGTCTCCCCTGCGAGGGCCTTCACGAGCGGCAGGGTGCTTTGCTGTGAGTCGGGGTGATATGACAGCCCCCCCCTCGCCTCGATAAGTCTGCTCTTTCCCACCGATTGCTTGCCAATCAAGATGAACTGAGGCCTGAGAGATGCACATAGGCACCAGGCATTCTGTGCATGGCTTCGGGTTTGAGATGCCGGGCATCGGGAAGTCCACAATGCCGATCTTGTCCTGTGCAGCGGCATTGTGCCGCGGAAATGGATGGCTAAATAGCAATCCTCTTGCATGACACTGCCCAACTACCTGTTGCCAACGCGACAATCCTCTCCTATCAGATGTCCTGAACACGGGCTTTGACATCGCCCAACAGGTTCAGGAGCTCCGACCGGGATCCCACACCTTTGCATCCAGCAGAATGCAAAGGCCATCCCTCGTCCGTCCCTGCCGTCCCTTATCCCCTGGTGCTTGGTGCACTTGGGACTCCACCGGCCATGGCGGCCGCTCTGAGCCCAGCTGGGAGAGCCGCCAGTAAATCGAAGCTGTGAGCCATAAGGCAGAGGCGGCAGAGGGATCCGATCCGAACTTTTCCGGTTTTTCCAGTTGCAGTCGCATCCTTAGCCCCACGAAGTCTTGGGCCAGGAGCTGGGTTGAACTTGCAACTTAAGGGCACGCAAGACACGCATGGCTCTTCGAAACCGCGTCCCCAGTCGGTAGAGACACACATCCTCGCTGGTTTGTGTCTGCATGAGATCCTTGTACGTAACTCGGAATTCAAAGCTCAGGAACTGCTTAGCTCGTGGTCTTCCAACAAATTATGACAGTAAATCTATCCAAGAAATGCCTCGTGCGAATGTTGAGTGACAGAGAATGCATGTGGTGTGTCGGGCGAAGGCCCCTGACGTGGCAGAAGGAACAGCTGGATCTGTTTCATCGTTGGCACGACTCATCCACTCACACGCTTTGTACAGGCTCTGGGCATTCGCGACTTCCGAGCGCCACCGCCAATCATAGTGACACTTTTTTCTCTAGAGGACATGGTGAAACCGCTTCGATGATCCTGCAGCAGCACGGAACCACTGGAAGGTGCCTTGCATCCCTCCTGCGCATCACAAACCTACGCCGCGGGCGTTGCAGGTCCTCATCCGCCGAGGGCAAAACCGCCCGCCTTCAATGGGTGTGAAAGCTTTGCACAAGGACTCTCTCCGGGATCCTGAGGAGGAACATCAGGCCTCATCAAGGATGCTAGGAGACATCCAGACGAGGATCCCAACGCCAATGAACAGCACCTCGGAGGTGAATGAATTCCGACTTTCGATGTTGAATCGCCCCTACCTCCACTCTAATTAGTCAGACTTTCTCAGATGGTCGCTGCACCACAGCAGGGAAGACCAATGGCGACCTGCGAAATCTCCACAACGGTGAGATTCTGGGACACTCCGAGAAATGCGCTTGGTGCCGAACACTGGCTTTCTTCTCCCAAGTTCGCACTTCGCACTCGTCGTAGGGCTTGACCTCATGTTGTCCCATGCTGGGCACATCCAGAGATTGGAAGTCCTTGCTTGAGGCTGCAGCCCTGTAGTGCCTCTTGTACCACGAACACGTGGAACGTACCTGTTTTGCTGAAGCCAACGGCGTGTTTAAAAAAAGAACATCGACAGCGCACTGATGCTTGCTTGCATGCAGCTTGGCGCACGCCCAAGAGGCAAAGCATCAACCCCAGCACAATGCACACCACCGCCGCCGCCGTTGGCAGCAGCCTGGGAAAATCCCTTCACCTGTCTCTCGACAATGAAAGATGCATCGTAAAGGCCAGCACGTGTCGCAGGCCATGCTGCCCTGACACCTGTGCATGATTTCAATGCTCGTGACAATCAGATTGCTTTTGCCTGGACAAGTTTGGCTTTGAGGGCACGGCTCGCAAACATTGCCATCACACGAGGAGCAATACTTGCAGTCGCCTTGTCGGCAACTGCGCTGCGGCACTGCGGATCACTACATCTTCGCTTCGCGCCTCGAGGTGTGTAGGCTCTGTTGGCTTGCATGCACCTCGCTGACACAAGCAGCAGCCAGCTCGAAGCAAACTTGGAAGGGACGTCTCTCTCCCAGCAGAATCTCAGCGATGGCAGGAGTCCGAAGTCCTTGGGCCGCTGCTCGATCATCTCTTGACTTGGCATCTCTTCGAGCGCGTAGACGTACTCGGCATCCTCCGTCCTGCAAAGAGAGGGACCAGGGGGCGTGTCACATGGATGTATAGATAGGGGAAAGAAGGGATGGCACTGCGGCGCTGTGCCTGCAGCGATATCGATCGCACTGGCAGGCCGCAGCTGACACCACCGGGATCAAGGCCACCACGCGCTTCATGGCAGCACAGAGTGGTGCAAGGCTGGCTCTATTTGGGGCTGTTCTACACTCGCACTCAGGAAGGCTTGAGTGCTAGTTGCAAAGCTGCTCGAAGTCCAGAGTGGCAGCTTGGCTTCGGTGAAAGGGTCCGATGAAAACAGATCTTGATCTGTCCTTCTCTGTCTTGAGCGATTCGTCTGGGCAGGAAGCTAGCCGGGAGCCAGGATCACTCAGAACTCATCCCAAACAAGCAGTGGTGATGCGAGTTCTCGCATTCCCAGTGAGGCAAAGTCGGCAGAGTGCCCCGATCTGGCAAATCTTTTCAGCCGTGAGGCAGCAATGAAGATCCCCTCGAGGCTCAGAACTCAGAACTCGTGGCTGAGCTTGGAGAAAGCAAAGACCGATCCCGCCTCACTTGCTATCTCAACATTCATCCCGCCACTGAAAACCTACTGTGTTGGCCAACATGAACCACTGACCGGGTCCTACAACAAGGCTGGGGTCGCAGCGACACACAGAATGTTGAAGGCAAAGAAAGTGGAGATAGCGATAAGTGCATACCTTGGTGCTTTTCTGCTTCTGGACATGACACGCCATGGACCCGAACAAAGCGAGCTGCTTGAAACCGTCGCTGCGGTACTTCAGGACCTCCGCAACGGGATCCTGCACAACAACCGCGAGTGCTGATCGGGTGCTGAGGTGTGAGTTCCGCAGTCCTGCATCCAGTAAAAGAAGAGCGGGTGGTTTGCTTTGATGTTGTAGGCCGCCTCCAACAAAAAGCTTACCGATTCTTTCCACTTTCATGCACAAGTCACACCATTGCAAGCAGTCAGTTCGCAGCACCCACTCTCCCCGTGCAAAAACTCGCTGGCCTCCGCTTGCTGCACAGCGAGGCGGAAGAAGGGCCGCTGGTCTTCGCCTAACATCCAAGGACGAGAGCCTTTGCTCTGCGAAACGCAGCTCGAAACTTCTGCTGAGGCCAGGGACGCATCAGGCGCAAGCCGGAACGAGCTTTGGGATTGTCAAACCTGCAACCAATCGACACATCTCATTCCGATCCCAGCGCACGCCCTCCATCGCATTTCATCACTGAGCTCTACTCATTGTTGACAGGTCCCAAATCATGCAGCACCGAACAACTGGAGGAAACCGAGGGCGCAGCTCACCGCAGCGGAAATCGGCAGTCGTGCCGCTGCAGCAGTTCACCCCCACCTGAGGAACGGTGCCCTCGGGGTGTTAGGTGCGATTTGTCCTCAACACAATGACTCCTCCTTCTCCTACTCTCCTTTCCAACTTGGCACGTTCACCTTCAATGGACGTTGACTTTGAGTTGCACGGATTGCTCAGCACTTGGCGGCCCAGAAGTCGTAAGAAGCGAGAGGCTCCTTTCGAGTGCTCGCTGTTCCTTGGGTTTGGTATCATGGCCGCTCGCAGACCTGGGAAAGTGCAGCTCCCTCCCCCCTCCATTGACATGCATGCGAGCAGAAACCCTTCGAACAAAAACACGCCAAACAATGTACTAGACTCGCGACGAAAGTAGATCCGCAATGTTCTCACGGCAGTCCTGTCCGAAGACGATGGGTGCAACGCAGTACCTTGCAGGTCTTGGCCTCTGATAAATTCGGCCGAGTTTACGGCCTCCGACATCTAGATCAATGCTGAAGCTTGTTGCATGCCCTGCCTGTCGAGGTTCCGGAATGCCATGGCCTTGGAAGTGTCCAACCTCGCGCGCTTGGACGGACATCCGTTGCCGATCAGTTCTTGACTACTGAACTCTCCGGTGTTAGCCTGTATCATTGTCGTAACATGCCTGCAGCGATATTCAGATGATGATGCGGTTAATTATTACCATGAGGACCCCGATGGTGATTGTGCAGATGGTGATGATGCCATGATGCTATGATGCTGGCGATGAGGATGTGGAGGATGGTGATGATGATGATGATGATGATGACCCTGATCCACAGTAATGATGTAATCAGCACAATTGCCACCCGCTGCGACCCAAACAGACATGCAATCTTTGGGAGGTCTCCCCCAGCGCCGAGAATCTGAGCAGCTTGCCCAGTGCCGTCCTCGAAGTAAACGCGACCGGCATCCATCAGTTGCTGCCCTTTCTCCCGCGCAGGGTTCACCTGACATCGGAACTGTGGACACGGCTATCTCTACTTTCAACCTTTGGTGAGCTGTCGATCTGAGGCAGGCACCGAGGGGTAGGTGTTGATGTTCTCGATGTCATAGTACGGCTGCATGTTGTACCAGTAGTTCATGTCTCCCAGGACCTCGATGTGAACCCTACTGCTTCAGGATCGAGGGGGATGGGACGACGGCCCAAAGACATGACTGTGAGGCCTTCTACGACTCGACATTGATTGAAAAGAAAAGCATTGCAGCGGATTTTTCCGAAGCGAAAAGAGCCGGCTCTCCAGAAAACCGAAGGTGAGAGCCGGCAGAGAATTGTAGAGAGAGCAAGCCCCTGCTCGGGACTGAAGGTGAAAGCAAAAAACACAGGAAACGTAGTAGAGAGTAGAGACATGTCTGATGTGGGGCCCAGCTGCTGCTGCAGAGACGGTGGCAAGGCCCAGGGCCAGGGCCGCAAAGGTGTACCTGGCACGGCCGCACGGCTGCCACGGCTACGTTTGCATGCTGGATGTCGTGAGTGTGTCAGCATCTGTCTCAGAGCACCATGTAGGATCCTGATCTTGCATCTTGGTCCTGCGCGCCATGACACCTCCCCGGTCGGAGCCGATTTTCAAGCGACATGCAGCTATTGAAGCAAATCCCGCATGTCCGCATCGTGCCTGCACCGCCAGCAACAGCTAGGCCTGCACATGTGCACTGCTGCATGCGGAAGGCAGGCGGAGGCAGTGGGCCTGCAACCACCGCCAACCAGGCCAGGACAGGGCTTTCATGGTGGGTCGAGAAGGACATCGAGGCCTGGGCTTAGTAAGGCACATTGGAAGGGAGGCAGGAAGGACTGACTCAGAAGCTGACGAAGACTCCGCAGAAAACCAGCCATGGCGTGAGAACGTTGATCAGAATCGAGACCTTGCAGGCGGAACGCAATGGCCGCAACAAGTCAGCCGCGGCTGCTCGGGGTTTTTGATCTCACCTCCCAGGCTGGGGCCCGGTCCACATTCAAGCGCTTGCGCTTCCCGAAGCCGAAGCTGCTCATGCTCTCAGGGTCCATCCGAGGAGAGATGCCGGCCTCCGGTCGCTTCGCACTTGTCTTCGGATCCTTCGGGCCCCTCTGGCCCTCGGAGATCTCTAAGCTTGGAGCGGACTGGCTCTGCCTTGCGTAGGCGCCTGCACTCGTGACGCTCTCCGGTCTCCATCAAACTGTCTCCCATTAACCATTCCCATCCCGCCTTGGAAGGTGCTGTAGGGCTTTGACATGTCTCTGCTATGCTCAGATACTTCGTTGTGGAACTGAGAAGCCTAGAAGGCTCTGGCAACAAAGGCGACTGCGTCACAGGCGGTCAGAGATCGTCAGAGTTCTGCAGATGCATAAGACTCGTGAATGAACGAGCTGTAGTTTTTATCCCAGCCTCGTGCCGCACGAATCCCGGTCTCGGATGGGCTCAGTACGGCCTAAAAGCCTCGTCGAAACCGCGCTTTTGGCCTTGCATGCCGGGCTTGTTATCCGCAAACTTCACGGTGAAGCGACAGCTCTCGAGCATTTCCACAGCTTGGTTCGCATCCTCGGGTTGGGCAAACCGCACGAAAGCGCATGGCGAAGCTCCTTGCTTTCTGAGGATTTTGACATCAGCGACCTGGCCAAAGGGTGCCATCATCCCCCAAACGAATTCCATGTTCACGGCCTCAGGTAGGCCGCCTACGAAGACCTTTTCGCCTTGGCCACCGCCCATCGATGTGGGCACCGGGTCATCACCACCTTTGGCCTTGACCAAGCCTGATGGGGCCGCCGGAAAAGCCTGGAATTGTTGATGGGGCTGGAAGCCCTGCTGCTGAAAGCCCTGCTGCTGAAAGCCTTGCTGCTGAAAGCCCTGCTGCTGAAAGCCTTGCTGCGGAAAGCCTTGCTGCTGAAAGGTGCCCTGTGGCTGATACGCTTGGGAGTACGGCTGCGTTGCCGTGCCGCGCATAGTTGGAGGCGGCACAGCTCGCATGGGCATAGGGGCAGGTGCAAAAGCCTGCATCTGCGGCATCGGCGGCATCGGCATTGTCGACCGAGACTTCGCGAGGTCGGCCATCTTTGCAACCAGCGTCTTGCCTTCAGCCGCTAACTCTTCCTTGCCACTGAGGGCATTGATGCAAAGCTCTGCCTCCGTGAAGGAGGAAAACGTCACGAACGCACAAGGCATCGACTTGTCGTTTTTGGTGAAGATCTTGCTGTGAGTGATTGTTCCAAACTGTTGGCAGACTCTGCAGACATCGTCGGACGTGACAGTTGGCGCAAGGCCTCCGATGAAAACCTTGGGCTCTTGCTGGGCACCTTTCGGCGCTCCCTTGACATCGGCTAACTTGACATTTATACCTTCGGGGTTCCCGTCAGCTTTCATCGGCGTTTTGTCAAGGTCCGCGATAGCCTTCTCAGCAGCTGCCCATGTGTCAAAGCTGGCGAAGGCACAGTTCTTGCCCTCCAGCAGTTTAATGGTGTGCGCTCCATACGGCGCAAAGAGTTCTTCGAGGTCACGTTGCTCGCAATTCGCAGGAAGTCGCCCGACGAAAACTTGCGGCTGGACCTGAGAAGCACCCATGGGTGCCTGCGGGGCCCCGAGCCCGCCCAGGGCGCCCTGCGCTCCCGGCATGGGCCGCCAATCGGACGGCATTTCGCCAGGGCGCACCTTGCTGGTCGCCATCCTGTCACAAAACAGCATGTGCAGCACATGCACAGCAGGAGATCAGATGCTCCGAGGCCGCAACTTTACATTGAGACCCCCTTGCTGACCTCACAGGCCAACAAATCAGCACAGTGCAAGGTGCCTGAACCCAAACTCAAAATGGGACCTCCAGGCATTTGGTAGCCGTTCAGCTCTGCAATGGCGCGCTGGCCGTAATCCGCATTGGCGAAATCCGCGAACCTGGCAGCTGGAGCATTCTCCCAAGCCTCCCGAAGCACTGCACATGGGGCCCCAAGGATAAGGACGGCAAGGAAGGCGCGCAGCCCTTGCCATCCAGAATGCGAACGTTCGTGGCTCCGTATGGGACCTCTGCTGCTTTCGTTTCGGCAAACGCACGTTTGCATGCCCAGCTGAGGCCGAAGCCAGGAGGTCGGAGATCTCTGCAACACCTTCCAAGCTGAGGCCAAAGAGTTGCTCTTGTTGCATTGTGCTGTCTCGTACCTACACCAGGCGGAATTCGACCAATGAAGACCTCCATGCTGGCCATGTCCTTGGAGCGGTGGAAACGAACTCTTAGCTCAGCGTTCTTTGCCTCAGAGCCCCGCCTGGAAGCTAAGTCGGAATCACCGCTGGGACCAAGGTCTGCATTTACATCAAAAATCAGAGATGATGAGTCGATGATGAGGTTGCTGTCAGCCGCGCTGTTCAGCACGGGTGACTTAACTTATCGACTTTACCCATTTTAACTACTTAACCCATAGCATGTGGAGGCTGAAGGTGGGTCGGCAAGCAGCCAAATGGCTCGTGAATGTTGCATGTCATCACGGTATCCCCTTGAGCCGTGCCTGGACAACGCATGCATCGCCAAGCGAGGCACGTCATATCTGAACTCACCAGCGGCGCTTGTACTGAATGCAGGATGATATTGGCTGGGCATTAGCTGGATAGTGCATTATCGGGACAGCATCACCCGCCTGCTTTACAGGCCTTGGCAATGGCTGTAATCGTTTGCGTGTGTCCTGCACCTCCACCACAGCTGCTGCATATACACCAACTGTAAACTGGCCGATGCCAACAATCTGACTGTCAGCATGCAGCAAGCGGAGTGGCAGCACGTGGAGCGTTAGCTCTGCATATGAAACATGCTGCGGTCAGATTCCACGTCATTGCATCTGGCTGGTGGCATTGAGTTTCCAGATGTTTCCAGTATCATGCGGGATCAGACCACATCGGCCTATTCACACAGTAACGTACACACAAAACTCCCGTGCGAGCTCCCAAGAAACTTCCAGCCAAAGCTGTCATAGACACATTTGGGAACTCAGGAAGCTCACCAGCTCGGGTGTCCGAGAGTCAGAGCATACAGGAGTGGAGGGCATCACTTGCGGCGGAGTACCAGTCGCTGATGCTGCGAAACCTGTCGTGCCATCGGCCACCTGATCACTCGCTGGCAACGTGCTCTGGCTCTGCAGACTCTGCAGTACACAGGAGACGAGCCTGGCCTGGTACACTCAGTGAGGCCTCACACATGCGTTGGCGTTTGGGCAGCTAAAAACTCAAGGCCCGCAGTTATGCATACACGTTGAAACAGTACAAGTAGTACATGCACTCATGCCCTGTGAGCTCGTTTTGCCAACTACGGGGAGGTGCACATGCACAAAGTACCGGGGATCTTCCTATTTGCGTTCCCGGCAACGCTCCTTCAATTGGCTGTCTCGAGACATTTCCACAAGAGCCGCCTGTCCGCCTCGCTTTGCACCAGGTATGAGGAGGCATAATACAGCAAGTTATGAAACCCAACCTGCCAAACAGTTCCAACCAGATTTTTCCCCAAAAAAAAAAAGGCCTCGCCCTGCAGCGCCCAAAGAGAGGCAGCCGCTTCCTGTTCGAAGTGCAGTCGCTATGGTCGCTATGGCAGTCCTGAAACCCTTGTATCGTGTTCTATAACCAGCCTCACTCCCAAACTTTTGGCCCCTGGAGCACAGGAGCGCGCTGAACACCATCACCATCTTCTGGGGGTGGCAAGGCTCCAGGACTAAAGAAAGTGACGAAAGACTGACCAAGATCGACTCAGAAGTCCTCGGCGGAAAGAGTCCCGTCGTGACCGAGCATGGGCACGCAGCGCCACAACCAAAGAGTCATGGCTCCCATTACCCAAAACAATATGATTCCAGCAATCACTTGGTCACCGGTGATCAGCACAAGCATCCTTTCGGACGCGAGAAAGAACCCGAATGTGCCGGCACCAATGGCGACAAGCCCTGCCGCGATCAACGTCTGCGGAGCTCGCAGGTGGCGTGCTTTGTAGGCGAGGTTGAGCAAAAGTAAGCACACACTTGGGAGGAACATGAAGCACAAGGTCACAGCAGCGAGGGCCACCTCCACGAGGTCTTCTGTGGCCGCGCCCTTCATGCTGTCCGCGCACCAGATGTCGATCATCATCCAGAGAGCCGGGCTTGCAGCCTGCACAATACGCCAGTATGAGAAGACCTGCGTTTTCAGCTGGTGGACCAGCACTGTCAGGAGCCGAGTTCGCACAATCTCCTCGAAAGCCTCTGCCGACCCGAACCAGAGGGAGATGCAGCGAACGATCAATTTGCGGTCGCAAATCATCGTCTCACAGGTGCGTGGATCAACATGCCCACAGGAACAGCAATGGCACGAAGACTTGTCAATGGTGAAACCGCGGACTTGATCCTGAATTTGTTCGATACTCCGATAGTGGGCAACAACCGCGACTGCGAAGAGCATCAAACATGGAGCAGTGAGAAGACACATAACGAGGCCACCCCATGGAAAGATCGGCACCTGTGAAAGAAGGTATGCGACCAGAAGCACGCTGAGACCCAAATGACCAATGAGGAGTGCAGGTGCAACAAACACCGGGCAAACCACCAGATTCTTCTTTGCACCTGGCTCTCGACTGTGAAGGAATGCTGCCATTTCCTTGGCTGCTCTTCACTCGCGGTCTCTCAACTTTTCGTACCCTTGAGCCACAGAAGGCTGGAGGCACAAGTGATGTTGCAAATCCGCCGAGGCCAGAGGCCCAGGCGTCTTGGGGGTTACCTCAGGTACCCTCCACCTATGCAGTCCAAATGTTTGGAGAGACCCGTTTTTTGCGTTCGTTTGCCACCCTTGCCCGACTTCCCCTCATTTTACCTGATTTGTCGGCCTCCCCCCTCCCCCCCCCCCCCCCCCCTCCCCCCCCCCCCCCCCCCCCCCCCCCCCCCCCCTCCCCCCCCTCCCCTACCCATTCTCCTCGCACTTCGTATCAACAACCGTGTAAAGGTTGGGGTTTGACAGGCCGCCCTAGCATAAAAAAACATCGACTGCCCCCTCGCCCTGCCGCTACACAGCCGAGGCGGGCGGCGTAGCGTTAAAATTATCTCCAAGTGTTGCCAAGCTGCAAAGATGCACCATAGTCTCGAGGCCCAAGTCACGTCCCACAAGACCAGAAAAGACCTCGAGTTTTTCAAAAAGGCACCGATGCTCAGTAGACCTTGGGCCTTTAGATTCGCATCAGTCTGGCAAATACACGCAATATCCAGGAAGACCTGCTTCCTCCGGCTCCACAAAAGCAAGGTCACGTAGTAACTCAGGACACCAGTCACTGTGCCCCATAGATTCCATGGAGGCAGAAGGCGCAACACGCACAGGGAGCCAACAGAAGCAGCGCAGAGTGTACCCACAACGAACGCTGGCAGGCCATGGTTGAGGAGAAGGACGTTGGAAAACTTTGTCAGAGCACCGGTGGACCAGCTGTGAGACCAAAACTCTTCAAATTGATCTGTTGCCTCGCTCAGAGCATACAGTTTCTCAAGATCTCCTCGAATCCACCTGCGTGGCCCGCTTCGCAGTGCTCTAGAGGCTCGTACTCCACGAAGGATTTCCGGACTTGTGGCCCGCATCTGCTCCATGAAGCGGACAAACTGTTCGTACAGGTCCGCGGACAACTCAGAGGACTCTGACTCCTCCCAGCTGCATGCTTCTGGTCCCTCACTCTCTGAGAGAGCAGCCTCTGGCAAACCAAGACAGACCGGCTTGGGTTCCGGAAACTCGCTGGGCACCTCGAGCACCAGCTCTTCACACATGGCGGCCAAAGCTGCCGAAAACTGGAGCCGAAAGACCAGCGAAGCCGGAGGCACAAACTTCTAAAAAGTCCCAGGCCACACGATTTTGCACGGGGGTAGTTCTTGAAAAGAAGAGGGCAACCTCCCTATCTGAAACTACCAGCTGCAGCCAGGCAACGTGAATGAAGCCATCAGAAACAGAGCGATAAGCAAGCAAGAGAAAGAGAGTAGATGCGGAAATACGTGCTCTGATGAACACCGACATGAGCCGCCCAAGAAGGCCGCACGAAACTGAACCGATGCCAAAAAACCTGAAACTCTGCAGTACTATGCACTCTAGAACAGGCTGCAGGCTCCCCAAGAAGGCAATGGAGAAGGCCCGCCTCAACAGCGTCTGTTCGCGCCCGCAGAGCATCCAGAGCAAGGCGACAGCGGTCCCGCTCCTTTGAGAAACAGTGAGAGAAAGGCTGAGACTATTCTCCGCTGGTGCTCTGCTTGCAGTGGAGGTTCCATCGCCAGCTCCTTGCTGGAGGCCTGAACTTCCTTTTGAAAGGAGGGAAGATTGAGCCCTTCCTTCGTGTTGCCAAGGCCAAGCAGATTGGTCCTCGATGGCTGCCACTGTTCCCACCCAAGCAGCCTGGCGCAAGCGAGGTAGAAACAGCATGGCATAGCATGGCCCAGCGAGGCCCAGCCTGCAGCTCCGCCTCCAGGAGATCGGCGCTACCCAGAGCTTCTGCCTGCACGGGATTGCACTACCTCTCGCAGTTGAATGTCTGAAGCATCGTGCTTCAAGGTCGGGAGCTCGAGGGGAGGTTGCCGCGAGAGAATATCATAGAATAGCCCGGCTGCCTGCGCGGCAGAAACTGCTGAGTGGGCCTGCTTGAGCTCCCGGATCTCCTGCGGAATGCCAAGACACGCCGCAACCAAGAGTCTACGGGAGGCGGCTCCTCCATCTGCTTCTGAAAGATGTCGGGATGTTCGGCAGCACCTCACACCGCTCAGCTGCAAATCTCGCGGTCTCAGAGATTCATCCTCCGAGGGCGCGCTCTCGCAGAGGTGCTGCAACTGCACGAGCAACGATTGGGTCATCCTCGGAGTCTTCGATGTGACATGATGCAAACCACTAGTTCAGAGCAACGTTTGAGCCGAAGGACTCTTGGCAGATCTTGCGGCAGAGCTCGCGGAAGTTCTGACCTGAGGGCGCGCTTCCTTGAACCAGCTGCGAGCAAAGGGGCAGGAGCATCATTACTATAAGTTACTATGAAGCATAACACTGCAAGCTCGTTAGCACACATACTACCTGTATAGCCCCACACGTATGGTCAGGCATGAAAAGTGTCTGAGCCGATGGCTGCGCCAGGTCATGACCGCCTAGCACGAGAAGAGCTCGGAAACGGAAACCGTCCCCAAGGTTCGAAGAGAAGGTTCAGGTACGGTATCCGGCAGACCCGGCCTCGGCCGCCTTCTCCGCAGCTCGTCCGGCAGCCTGGGCCTCAAGCTCTGCATCTTCGCGTCGGGCCACCAGCAGAGCCAGCTCCAGCTCACGGTGCCGATCTTCCTCCTCTCGAGCCTCCTCTTGCGCCTCCTCCAGAAGCAGCTCCCTCTCCATCTCTGCGGGCTCCGCACTCTCGTCTTGACAAGCGTGCTCCCCGAGTCTCTCTCGCAACGTGTCCTGGGCAGCGCGCGCCGCTGCCGCCTTCTCGGCCTCCACCGAGGCTTTCACAATTTCCTCGACGCTCGCTGCGTCCAATGCGGCGCCCTCCGCTGCCGCTGCCGCGGAAGGAGTTCGGCCTCTCTGAACGAGGGACAGCACTTCTTCCCACATCTTCTCAGCCTCCCAAAGAGAAACCTCCAAGCCTTTCTCCGCGTAGTCCTCCACGGCTTCCGAGGCCTTCGCCTGCTGCAGGGCCTGTCTCAGCCCGCGCAAGGCCTGGTGCCAGCAGTGCAGATCGAAGGCCGCTTTCTCTGGCGTCCTCTTCTCTGCGAAGGAAAGGGCCAGGGTGCCAAAAATCCAGCGGAGGTGTCCATCCAACTCGGCTCTGAGCACGCCGGTGCTACCGTCGGGTTGCTGCGTTGACCGTTTGGCCAGCTTCAGCAGCCGGCCGCGCCTCTGGGAGTTCCAGGACCGCAAGGCCTCCATGTGGCTCCGCAGCTTCTGCAGCGCGAGCGACTGCTGCTCGCGCTGTGCAGCTGCCCAGATCTTCTGCGCTTCCGCTTTGGCGATGCGCTCGCCCTCGAGCTGTTGCTTCAGATCCTCCAGCTTGGAGAGCGCCACCTTCAGAGAATCTTGGAGGCCTCAGGCAGGAACGAACCCAACAGAAAGCTGACCTTGATCAACCTGATCTTCTAAGCGGCAGGCCCCGTTCTCGAGCTTCGACTCCGTCGGTGGAGGCTTCCAGGAGCCGGAGCTCAGCCTGCTCTGCACGCAAAGATTCTTGAAGTAGCCTCTGCTGCCAGACGCCACCCGAAAACCTCTCTGGCATCTCCTCTGCAGTGCAAGGCGAGCTGGAACTGGGGGAAGCTTCGGAAACCGAGGAGTCCTCCGGGCTTGTGAGGGCAAGTGCCTCCTTCACGGGCTCGGGAGTCACGCTGAGCAGTTCCCGCTGCCTGCTCCAGATACTGCGGACTCACGTCTATCGCACTGTGCCCCTCGAGGTCCTCTGTAGCTCCGCTGCCATGGCAGCCAGCTTGGCCTGTCGCAACAAAAAACGCTAGACTCGCTAGACTCGCAGTCGACCTCTGAGCTTCTTGGACTGGCCGCCTCGGCTTCCTCGGCTGCCTGGCCTCGGAAGAACACAGGCAGCGGCGCAGCAGCGAGGAAGAGCCCCAGCCCTGTTTGTCACGAGCTCTGCCAGTATGCTTGGAAGCATCATCCGACTGCCGTCTCCGGAACCCCTTAGGGGTAAAGACGACGAGAAGTGGGCACCACAACTTCGAAAATTGACACGGCATGAATATGTACAAGAGCCGTATTTGCTCACCCGCACACGGCAGGCATGGGCCTCTCTTCCTCCTCGCCGCTGGCATACTTGGCAAAGCGCGGTCGCTCCGGGCCGTGGGCCAAAGCACTCGACTTCCATGGCCAGCCTCCAAATTCCGTCGTTTGGTAGTCTCGAAAAGCCTTGGAGATATCCTGCGCCAACATATTTGCCACGCCAAGCACGGGCCTACATCTCGAAACTTGAGACCTCAAACTCCTCCTTACAAGCATGATTATGGCGACCCCACAGATTTTGCATCAGCCCGTCCTCGCGGCTGTTGCCGACGAAGGGCCCGTGCTGAACAACGGGCTCCCCGATGTCGCGGCCTTGCAGAACGAGGACTTCAATCGGCCCGTCCTCGGCAGCGATCTCGGTGTCTGCATCTGGGCGCAGCTTAAGACGCTTCTGGCCATGGATGACCTGCCCACCGATTTTGCTCTTCGTGCCGGTGTGAATGTACGCATTCCTGTTCAGCCCTGAGACTCCGGCTCCCGCATAGGCCGGGAGCGTCCAAGATCCTTTTGCTGGGATCTTCAGGGTTAGGACCATGACATCTGAGGCAGGATCTGATGCGTAGGAATTCGGAGGCGGGGCCGGCGGCGAGCCAAAGCCTGGTAGGGAGCCCGCGATCAAGGCGATTTCTGTTCCGTCGGCCTGGTGGACTGTTGCTAGATCCTCCGCCCAGAGCATCTTGAAGCTAGGTTCCACCATCTTGCTGCGCTTGGGCAGATTGATCCAGATCTGAAAGAGCTCCAGCACATTCTCTGAATCCTGATTGAGCAGGGGGAACATCTCGGCATGGCTGATGCCGGCCCCGGCAGTCATCCACTGGACGTCCCCACCGCCAAAGCGCCCAGCATTGCCCAAAGAGTCGGTGTGGTCCACCCAGCCGCGTCTGGTCACCGTGATGGTCTCGAAGCCGCGGTGCGGGTGCTTCGGGAAGCCGGGGATCTCCTCCCCGTGGTACCTGAGAGACGAAAAGGCAGTCTCTTACGCGTAACACGGCTATACAGCTACGCGCTTCAGTCACTTCTAGAAGCCTTCTTGTAGTCTCGGGACATGTTCCAACCGGAGGGGTGCCCGAAGTCCGCACCCATCCTGTGCCCCTTCAAGGATGCATTGGGAGTCATGTCCGGCTTGCCGGGAGGGTAGTGGTCCAAGTGGTAGACGGCAAAGAGGAATGGAGACTCGCAGTCGAAGGGGAAGCTCATGGCTTCTTCGCGGATGATAGGACCACCCCTGGGGGCCGGTGCCCCCTGACAGGCAGAGAACATCGTGGTGTTTATGAGGCACCCCAGCAGCACGATGCACAGGATCGGCCTACGGGCCTTCATGTAAGCCAAGGCTGCGACACTCCCGGGCAATGCGAAAGCTGCTTCAGCAAAAGCAGACGTTCCAGAGCCCAAGTCCAGAAACTTAAATCCTGAACATGTCTGTGGCCCACAAGGGCTCCTGACGTGAACCTTCCAGAAATTTGAAGCGCTAGGCGAAGACTTGTACCATAGTTACTAGTTGTGGGTCCTTGCGGCTTCTTTATCGGTGATCCTTCTGGCCTGCAGTCTTTGTCCGTGGCTCGCTGGGCAATGCAGCACGTACAAAGGTCAAACGCGGTCGAACATCCGTCCGTCGTGTACTCTGATTGTGCCTCGCTATACAGACATAAGACGTCGAAGCGACATAAGACGCCGAAGCCCCGGAGCTATCACTCAACCCAAGCCGGCAATCCCAAGCCTGCAATGAACAGCCCGAGACTGTCCAATCCTCACCTGCGACTGGGCTCTTGGCTAAGACCCTGCTCGTCGCCGGCCTCGCGTGACGCCTCAGCGCTAAGCTGCATGAGGCAGCGCTGCGCCTGGCATAGGCCGTTCCTTCAGTGGTGCTATGCGGCCAGGGTTTGCCACCGACGGAGTGATTTATTCTGTCAGCGATTGCATGGCACAATGCTACAGCAGCTACGAGCACGACTGGCACTGGCACGAGTATGCACATCGCGACGGCAGCAGCAGCCGATAGCCACGGCAGTCACAATCTTGTCAACTCGAAGCCTAGATCACGACAAGTTCCAGCAAATGGAAAGCAGGCTTCTCAAACAGCCTTGGTACTCACCCTGAGCCCAAAATCAACCGCGCACCTCGGCAGTGGCTGCCTCCCACGCACTTTCAAACTGCTCCCCCATGCGCCGCTGCTTCTGCCACAGCTCCTCGCTCAAGTTTGCTCGGCTCTGACAAGTCCTATGCTCGAAGTGCGCAATGGGCTTCCGTGGGAGTCCTGGCGCTCCGTCTCCACTCCGAAGATCTTCTCTTGGAGCAGTTTGAGCTCGAGCTGCACGGCGGAATGCGAGCCGAGAAAGAGTGGTTTAACGCCACTTGCTATCACATGCAGATACCACTCGAACGGTGTCGCCGGGTGGCAACAACCAGGAATGAAGATCGAACCCACGAACACCGCACACCGCGGCAGCAAAAGCAGCAGCAGCAGCAGCAGCAGCAAAGACTGAGCACTCGCGGTCGCCCAAATCAGAGCTCAAGCCCTGCCTATGCATCCCACGTAGGACACTGCGAAGCATGATGCAGAGTTCTGCTATGAACGGAGTCAGAGCCGCCTGCAAAGCTGCACAGCGTGCGACAGCCTCCGAGCCGAGCTCCTCGCAGCAGTGACCGTTACTGTCTCGTTAGAGGTTTTTTTGGTGCTTCCCCATTGAAGCTCAACTTTTGGGACAAAACATACGAAAGGGTCATCACTCGCCTGAGGATTCGGTCTTCTTAGAAAAAGATCCTTTGGGCGGCTTGCACGTGCAGCCGTCGAAACGTCCAGACTTACACCCGGCCAACAGCGTCCTGACTTTCTACATCCAGCACCTGACCTATTGTTGCCCCATTGAACGGTTCCTCCGAGTGGCGAAGCTCCGCAGTGCGCTGTGCTGCCTGACCTGGTTCAGAGCTCGTCTCAAACACATTGCATTCGGCAACATGGATTTGTGGTCTAGGAGTCTAGGAGTCTAGGTCTTCACGAAAATACTCCTGAGATGCTTGAAGTACATCACTCAAGGAAGTTGCAGGTGTTTCAAAGCGACGAAATGACGCCTGCTTGGGTGCAAGGGCAACTTTGCTGAACAACACCATGTGAGTGTCAAACTGGTGCATGCAATCGACTGTCATACAAGGCAAATCATTTGCGTGCGCTAAAGAGTCGCCGGGCTTTCCAGATTAGTCGCGAAGCTGCCCACATGAAGGAAGCAAGCAATAGGGACCGGGCGGCGGCAGTCCTCGAGCTCCTTGATGAAGTTTTGACGACCTCTTCGTGCACTTCTGCCATAGATCTCTCTGATGTCATTATCCATGTCTGCAGCGGCCCCTCGTCATGCATGCAAAGCTTTTCTGCTCGGTTTCTGGTGGGGCGTGATCGAGCTGTCATGGTTTGCAACCCCACGCCAACAACGCACTTAGAGTCTCTTAGAGTCTTCGTCGTGGTTGAAAGGGATCGGGCGCGTCGGGGCTGCGATCCTTGCGACACTGTCAACTCTCCACGGGATCGATCGTGTGGGGGGGTGCCGGGCAAAACCCAAGTGAGTGACACTTGCGCAACTACGCGGATACTATTTGGCGCTAGTCCCCCACCTACTGTAGTCACCTTCTGCACGACACTCCTGAGAGATGCGCGCTCTTCCAGGTTCCCCGTGTCTTTTCGAAGCGCCTCGACCTGACAACTCAGCTCGGACTCGGCCACTCGACTGCTCGGCCCAGCCAGCGGCCCGGGCCCTCGTTTCGAGCTCGCGCTCCCTCTCTTGCAGCGACACCTCCACCTGCTCTGGCTGTGGTGGGTTGTGACCTGGCATTGGTCGGCATCTGTCTTCAGAGCCCTCTGAAGATCTGATCTACCGATGCCTTCGAGGCCCTTCACCAGCCGACGCAGGCGATCCCTTCGGAGCCTCAAACATGATCACACAGGCACGAAACATCTCGTATCATGTTTAAGTTTATATCATCACATCATCTCCCCTCTCTCCTCTGTTGGGATGACCGGGACCTGGGCTGGGACTCGAGGAAGCGGCCCCGGGCGCCCTCCAATGCAGCCGAGACCTCCTGCGCCTGACGCGGAAAAAGTGGCGCAAACCTCCCAGAAAACATGCTACTAGCAGCTGCTACTTGTAGTTCAAACCCATCAAAATTACACAGCGGCCAGCGGTAGCCTCCTGGCTGCCGTTGAGGTCCGCGGTCTCCACTCGCCGGCGGAGGTGCCGGCGCCTCGGACTCGGAAACTCGGGGAGCTCCAGGCTGCTCGAAACCTCGCGGAAGCTCCTTAGGGCCTTGGGGCATTGACTCTTCATGGAGGCTGCTGATCTCATTTACCAGGAGGTCGGCCTGAACGAGGACATGAGCACAATTGAGCACACAAACAGCTCCAAACCCGGGCAAGTCTTCCTTCTCGCGACTTCCTTTTCGAATCTGAACCAGCATGTGATACAAAAAATGTTCATGAAGTGGACGGCGTTGCCGACATCGCACGAAGGTAGACAGGGCCTCCGTCGCTTCGAACTTCAAGATTACACCAGCGAAGACCCCAAACAGAATGCATCGAATCATACCGGTTCAAGCTGGAATGTGTTGGATCCCAATCTGGCTTCGCCAGCAGATTTTGCGAAGAAGAATTAGGCATGGGGCGATATATTTCTGCGAAAGAAGAGTGGGTGGTGGGACTCAAGCACGTGGGAAGGTTTTTGGGAGGGTCCAGGGAGCATCGTTCAGAGGATCTTGCTGCAACACCATGCACGGAAAACATGCACATTTCTCCCGCAACTGCCACATTGTTGCCGCCTTTGCAAAACAGGATACCTGGCCTCTGCTGCAAACGTTCGCAAACCAAGTGCAAAAGAGCTTGGTTTCGAATCAATTAACTGTCGGACGGGAAGAAAACGAGAACTTTGCCGTGCATGTTTGGCAAGACAGGTAGGAAGGGATTTGTCGGCTTACAAGGCAAACACAAAGCTCTCTTGACACGCAACCGTTCGCGTTTTCTCTGCCGACCGAACGAAGAGCATTGTCCACAGGATTTTATTGCCGCAGGAGCACAAAGAAAAACGCAACTTCTCCACAATTTTCATAGCATTACCGTATTGCAAAACAGGATTCCTTGCTATATGGATCGGTTGGCTGTCGCACGGGAAAGAAGTGTGAACTTTGCCGCGCAATTTTGGCGAAAAGAAGCGCGCACAGGGGTGCGTCGGCTTACAACACAAAACAAAAATCTTTCTTTACACGGAACCATTCACGACTTTTCCCGCAGACCGAACGAAGATCCATAGAATCTTGCTACCGCAGAAACCACGCACGGAAAAAAACACACACAACATTGCCGTTTTGCTTTTGCAAGACAGGATATGTGGCCTCTGCCGTAAACCTTTGTGGAAGAAGCGCAAACCAGGTTGGTATACGGATCGGTTGGCTGTCGCACAGGAAAAAAGTGTGAACTTTGCGGCGCAATTATGGCGAAAAGAAGAGCAAATGGGTTTGTCGGCTGACAAGGCAAACACAAATCTTTCTTTACACGGCACCATTCACGATTTTGTTCGCTGACCGAACGAAGATCCACAGGATCTTGCTGCCGCAGCAACCACGCACGGAAAAAACACGCAACATTGCCGTTTTGCGAGACAGGATATGTGGCCTCTGCTGTAGACGTAAGTGGAAGAAGCGCAAAACAAGTTGGCATACGGATCGGTTGGCTGCCACACGGGAAAAGGTAGGAACTTTGCCGCGCAAACTTGGCAACAAGAAACACAAAGGGGTTTGTCGGCTTACATCGCAAACACAAATCTTTCTTTACGCGGAACCATTCACGGTTTTGTCCGCAGACCGAACGAAGATCCACAGGATCTTGCTGCCGCAGAAGCCACGCACGGAAAAAACACGCAACATTGCCGTTTTGCGAGACAGGATATGTGGCCTCTGCTGTAGACGCTGTGGAAGAAGCACGAAAGAGGTTGGTATACAGATCGGTTGGCTGCCACACGGGAAAAGGTAGGAACTTTGCCGCGCGAACTTGGCAAAAAGAAACGCAAAGGGGTTTGTCGGCTTACATCGCAAACACAAATCTTTCTTTACACGAAACCGTTGACGATTTTTTCCGCTGACAAAACGAAGAACGTCGTCCACAGGATCTTGCTGCCGCAGAAACCACGCACGGAAGGACACACAACCTTCCCGCAACTGTTACAACATTGCTGCCTTGCAAGACAGGATACCGGATACCTGGCCTCTGCTGTAGACGTTTGTGGAAGAAGCACAAAAGAGGTTGGTTTACGGATCGGTTGGCTGTCGCACGGGGAAAAGTGGGAACTTTGCCTCGCAAACTTGGCGAAAAGAAGACCGCACAGGGGTGTGTCGGCTTACAAGGCAAAATAAATATCGTTCTTTACACGGAACCACTGACGAACGAAGAACTTCGTCCACAGGATCTTATCTCCGCAGAAACCACGCACGGAGAACACACACACACACACACGTAACTTTCCCGCAACTGAGTTAATCCGACCCTCAACAGCAGCACAACGATATTGGGGTAGGATCGCCGGGCAAGGCAAGGAAACTCAAAAGGGAAGCCCAGCCCAAAGAGGAACACAAGCTGCAAGCGTACCTCTTTTCTCATTAGTTGAGCCAAAGATCATGTCATTGGCACATTAAGCTACACAGTCAGACATGTTACCTATACAAGGACAGGGAACGTCGTATTCTATCAACTAACTGTTACAACATTGCTGCTTTGCAAAACAGGATACCTGACTTTTGCTGTAGATGATTGCGGAAGAAGCACGAAGCAGGTTGGTATCCGGATCGGTCGCCTGTCGGACGGAGCAAATTGGGAACTTTGTAGTGCAAACTTGGCAAAAAGACGTGCGAAGAGGTTTGTCGGCTTCTTAGGCGAACGAAAATCTTCTTTTGCACGGAACCATTGACGATTTTTCCGCAGACCGAACGAAGAGCGTCGTCCACAGGATCTTGCGGCAAGTTTCCCGCAAGTGTCATAACCTTGCCGTTTTGCAGGACAGGATACCTGACTTTTGCTGTAGACGTTCGTGGAAGAAGCACAAAAAGAGATTAGTATACGGATCGGTCGGCTGTCGCACGGGAAAGACGGGCAACTTTGCCGCACAAACAGGGCAAAAAGAAAAGCGAAGGAGTCGGTTTACATCGCAAACAAATATTTTCTTTACACGGAACCATTGACAACTATTCCGCAAACCGAACGAAGAACGTCGTCCGCAGGATCTTGCTGCAGCAGAAACCACGCACGGAAAAGCACACAACTGTTACAGCATTGTCGCCTTGCAAGACAGGATACCGGATACCTGGCCTTTGCTGTAGACGTTTGTGGCAGACCAGGCGCCCAGAAAGGAAACATTAAGGGAACCCAGCGGGAGCTCAGGCCCTCTGCTGCGGCCCGCCCGTCCACCCAGGAGCCCAGAAAGGAAGCAGGAAAGAAGCCCAATTGGCAGCCCAATCCCTTTGCCGCGGCCCACCCATCCAATCCAGGAGCCCAGAACGGAAACATGAAGGGAGGTAAACGGGATTGCCGCGGCCCAAGGAAACATGAAAGGAGCCCAGCGGCAGTCCAGGTCCAACCCAGCAGCCCAGAAAGGAAACATGAAGGGAGCTCAATGGGAGCCCAGGTCCTTTGCCGCAGCCCACCCACCCGTCCAAACCAGGAGCCCAGGAAGGAAACATGAACGGAACCCAATGATCCAATGATAGCCCAGGTTCTTTGCCGCGGCCCAACCGTCCAACCCAGCCCAAAAAAGAATTGAAGGGAACTGAATGGGAGCCCAGGTCCTTCGCCGCGGCACACCCATCCAACCCAGGAGCCCGGGAAGGAAACATGAAGGGGACCCAATGATAGCCCAGGTTCTTTGCCGCGGCCCAAAGGAAACATGAAGGGAACTGAATGGGAGCCCAGAAAGGAAACATGAATGGAGCCCAATGGGAGCCCACGTCCTTTGCCGCGGCCCAACCGTCCAACCCAGGAGCCCAGAAAGGAAACATGAAGGGAACCCAATGATAGCCCAGGTTCTTTGCCGCGGCCCACCCGTCCAACCCGGAGCCCAGGAAGGAAACATGAAGGGAGCCCAATAAAGCCCAGGTCCTTTGCCGCGGCCCACCCGTCCAACCCAGCACCCCTAAAGGAAACATGAAGGGAAGTGAATGGGACAGGTCCTTCGCCGCGGCCCACCCGTCCAACCCAGGAGCTCAGAAAGGAAACATGAAGGGAGCCCAATAAAGCTCAGGTCCTTTGCCGCGGCCCACCCGTCCATGGGAGCCCAGGTCCTTCGCCGCGGCCCACCCGTCCAACCCAGGAGCCCAGAAAGGAAACATGAAGGGAAGTGAATGGGAGCCCAGGTCCTTCGCCGCGGCCCACCCGTCCAACCCAGGAGCCCAGAAAGGAAACATGAAGGGAGCCCAATGGGAGCCCAGCCAGTTTGCCGCGGCCCAGCCATCCAACCCACTGCGGCCCACTTTTATTCTGAGGAGAGAACCCCAAAACGTACCTGTTTGGGGAAAAATGAATGTTTGAGTCCCCTTCGATCAGAACGACTTGCCCACGAACTACTTCAACTTCAACGCTTCTGCTCCAATCTTCGCCGTCCGACACATTCAACGTGAATGTCTCCTCTGGCGTTGGCAAACTGAACTCCTGCACGCCACGGGGCTCCATGCAAGCTTCGTGGGAAGTGCTAAGGCCGAAAGCCAAAGTGCGGAAGCGTGCAACTGCATCTTCCACAGCACACTTGGCTGTCAGTTCGGCACGGATGGCATCCTCGCGCTGGTTCACAACCAGGACCGGGCATCGAGAATCCACGCGGCTCTTGCCATGTTGAACACCAAGCCCAACGACGATTTGCAAAGCGACAGCTGCAGCTGCGGGAGCGATTGCCGGTTGAGTTGCCTTCATTATCTGCGCCATTGCCGCTGGCATCCGCACCGGCATTCCCGCTGAAACTGCTTCTGCAACCTGAGTCGTGTGATGGTAACGGCCAAGAGCAGTTCTGATGCATTGGCACACAAAATGCTCGCAGTTGTTCCACAAGAAGTGGTACTGGCCTTGACCCACTTGTTTGCGTGCCGCCCTTGCTATGCGCGCGCCTTGCGCATCACTCCCAGGGTGCCATACCACATGTACAAAAGGAAAGTCTCGGCAGAACTTCTCAAAACTGCAGGTCTGGACAATGCACTTGCTACCGTTTCCTCCTGTTCCATTGCCCGCGTAGTGGATCACCTCTGTCGGACTGAAGTATAGAGCATGATGATCGAAACCGGCAAAGGCTTTGATGTGTGTTCCTTGAGGAAGTTGAAGAAACCCTATCTTCTTGTGGTAGTGGACCCATGCATCCTCCACCATCCTTCCATGCACCAGCAAAGCTTCAATTTCTGCGCACCACGCTCAATTCTGAGCGATAAATTCAATGTCGGCTCGCTCGATATCAAGTCGGCAGTGCAGTCACTCCGCGCGGGCGAGGTCACCTACGGCGATCCTGTAAGCCATGGGGCTGCAGAGCTCCGCTTTGCAGAATTGGGCTTGCGAAGACAAGCTGCCCCTCACCTCTGTTCCTGAGGCTTCCCTCCACCGCGCAAGCCCGAGGCGTGCCTTCGCGGTTTTCTCGAAATCCGAAGGCCTTGTCTTGTTGCGGCAACTGCCAGAGATAGAGAATAGGCAGAGAGAGAGCGAGAGAGAGATAGAGATAGAGAGAGAGAGAGAGAGTGGGAGTGTGTGGGAGAGTGTGTGTGTGTGAATAGAAACAAGGACAGAGTGACGGCAAGACCGATTTCCACAATTTGCTGCTGTCCGCAGCAGCGGTGGCGTGCACCAGCACTGCTAGGATTACAAATCTAGCCCTGGCAGCCCACAGACTCATAGAGGAGCCCACGAATTCTGATGCTAGCACCAGCCCAACTGGCCTTTGGCCGGAGCCTATGTGATCAAAGTGAAACCACTGAGCTGGAGGATTCTCCAGCGGAAAGCAGAGTCTACGGCACTGCACCGAGCTGCAGTCGACCCAGGCTCGGGGACGACGTCAACTTCATGTCGACGACATTGGGTCGCGAAGGCCGGCGACTGAGGTAGGACTCCTCACACGCGATCCAACGGCGCTGTCCCCATGGGGCGCTGAGCCTGGCACGTGGTCCTCCATTTGCTTCGAGAAGGTCCGAGGGAACAGAGACAGGTCCTGCGTGGGTCATGCGTCTGCTGTGGGCCCGCTGCTGCGGCTTCTGTGGCACAAGGCTCTACCCGATCAGCTCTCCTTCGTCTTCTGCGGCTTCCCACGGCTGCGGGCCTCCAAGGAAAACTCGGGGCTGGCGGCCTCGCAGAGACAAAAGAGCTCGGCACAGCGTTGAGGGGCAATTCAGGGCCGGGCCTGGATCTCCTTCTGAGCCATCTGTTGCTTCAGTTCCCGGAGCTCTCGCTCCAGCGCCGCACTTCGCCGCCGCTGCTCCGCCAGCTCTGCTTCGCCTCGGCGGTCTCCACGCCGTGGGCGAGAGCTCTAAGCACCAAGGGGGGACAGGGAACTGCTCCTTCCGGGTGCCAAAGAAAGCGACGTTTCTAGATTCTAGACAAACCCTGTTTTTTCCTGGCTGCATGTTCAAAAACTCGCGAACGGTGGGAGATGCAACGTCAGAGTCTCAAACAAGTCTCGAAATCTGGCGTGCGCCATTCGCTTCTGCAAAATCTGAATAGCTGAAGACTTGAAGTGCCTGTGCTTTCGATGCTTTCGGGAGGTTCCCCTACGTGTCTGGAACTTGGGAAGGCCACGTGGCCTCGATTCGTTTTGGTTCTGCGGCTTTCAGTCGGGTCTGCTTCCTTTAGGGATTCCAGTTCCCTGCGGCGCTGTCTGTCCTCTAGCTGGTCTTGCTTGGACTTGATGCTCACCTGAAGCTCACGATGCGCCTCCTCGAGCCTGAAACTCTCTTCCTGTATACTCGACATGCCTCCCGACTCTCAAGGAAGCATTGTGTGTCTGCCGCAGCCATGCCGCTACCCAAGTCACGTCACAGTAGACACATGGCTTAATTTTAATCTAGCAGATCAGCTCTGCGAAGGTCCCTTTCCATGTGATCATGCTGGTTCCCTGGCCAAGAGGCTGTCCGCTTGTCGCTTCTTCAACGCGGCATTTTCTGCCTTCAAGTTGACCACCTCTTTACCAACGCTGGCCAACCTCCACTTCGCGACGGGGAGGGCTGCTGAGGGCTGAGCGACAGATTCAAGAGACACACAGAGACACGCAGTCACGTAGGTCTCGGACTTCATGGTTGCCTTGGCACGGGATGGCACAGAGGGTTTACTCCAGTCTCTCACGATGTTGCAGAAATCACAGGCAGGGTGAGGCAAGGACGAGGTCCTGCTCGGTGACGCCGGGCTTCGAAATCTGGCTGAACAGACCTGAACTTCCAGGCTTTCTCCTCACACTCTCAGCTTCAACTTGCAGCCGAAGTGCGGGAGTCCAGATTGAGCTCCTGGCTCCATGATGCACCACACAAGAGGACTCATCTCGGACACCACGGACTTGGGCCAAGGAGCCTGTTGCAGCCTAGAAACGTCTTCGGCAGGTAACAACCTAAGCCAGTCGCTACCATCGAGGATGACACAGCTACGCATAGCCTAGAAAACCAGAAAAGGAGACGCCTTGACGGTCACCGTTCAAGATCCCTTACTTCCTAGAGGAGCTTTTCGAACGAATCGGGTGGTGTTGGGGCGCTGTTAGTCAGGTTAGGGCTCGCTGGTATTGGGCTTAAAGAGCAGCCAAGAAGCTGTCCCATCTGAGCCAGCATCCTTTGCAAAGCTGCCCTCAAATGGGCGACTTCCTGACAGGGATCTTCGGCGAAGAACACACCGGCACTTGGAGCCCTAACAGCCTAGCAGTTTTGGGCGTGGTGCGGGATTCATTTCGACTTGATTTGCGCGGACTGGGCTGGTGGCGGGATTCCTGGCATCTGGGCGGGGAGGCTTTCAAGAGAAGCGCCTGGAGGAGTTGCTTCGTATCCCGACGGTGCCGGTGTTGCCACTCCGCGCAACCACCACAAAGACCGTCAGGTTGTGCCTGAGCTTTGTATTCAGCTCCCACGTGTCCAGTGGACAGCTCTAGCAGCTGGTGGTTTGAAGTCGGGTTGCTCCTAGCACCAAGAATCCGAAGTCCCCTTCCCTAGAACCGCTCACCTCAATCCTTCTCCGCTGCACGCACCTCGATGACAGCCAGCGCCTGGCGCATGGCCAGGTATCGTGCCTTGCAGAAAGATCCACAGTGACTGCAAGGTACAGTAGGGCAGTCGGGGTACAGAGAAATGTCAACAATAGCTGAAGTCAGCACCTACGAAGTCAGAATACGACAATCTGCTCCCTACATGAGTTCTCACTTGCCGGGTACGCGCCTTCTGTTCGGAATCAGCCATGGCTCTCAGGCCCCAAGATGCAGCAGTTCCGGTATGATCCAAGTCTCTACGTTGGACAGATACCTAGAATCCTGGAGCTTGGGGATAGTTGAAGCCCCTGGCCCATAACCTTCAACTCAAGACTTCCAGCCTGCGGCTGCATGTGAATCAACTCCTGGGAGCCCTCTGATTGCGGGCGCATCAATCTTCGCAAGAAGCAGTGGCAGATAGGGGCGCGAGCGCAGAATGGGTGCAGGTGCCGTTTGCTGGGTCCGTGGTGCAGAGTCTCGCCAACGGAGGATGGGCTCCCTGCAGCGTGGAGCCAGGAAGCTGCACGGAGCCCAGGAGGCTTCCATATGGCACACCCTAGCAGAAGCTGGTTGCGATGGAGCCCTCAGCCCTCACACGAATTACAGGGGACCACCGACCTCCCTTTCTGTGTTCTCCCCGTCGCCTCATTCTTTGACACAAGTTTAGGCTTTCAGAGCTGATGCACTCCAAAGGCTCGGACCAACCAACTCCAGCTGCTGAAGCTTCAGGCCCAGGTGATCGAGCCTCCAAAGGACTCGACATTTTTCAGAAACCCTTCACTGCGGGGATGGCCAGACGGCCCTGATCCTAACAGCGAAGAGCGATCGTGGGCCGTCTTCCTCGCCTCCGACGGTACACTGTCCGCAAGGCCTCGGCAAGCAGTGGCGGCATGACTGCTGCCTCCGCACCCTTGCACCTCGCACGAAAGCTTGGGCCTCCTTGTGATAGTTCTTGGAGTGGTAGGCCTTCGGAAACGTGTCAGGATGTGGAAGGGACCAGCGAAGTACAAATCCCAGGTCCAGGCAGGCGTGGGGCCATAGCCGTATGCCATTGCAACTCAGGCTCCTCTTGAGCCACCAGGCGGTGTTTACAGCTCGCGGAAGTTGCTGTGCGCGGTTTCTTCACGTCCAACTGTGTCACCACTGTCGCCATGAAACCATATGCAGATGCACACCATGTGCAGCCATTGCAGCCTTTCTGGTCTGGCCCTTCGAACCGGTAATACGCGGATTTCTGAAGCGTGAAACTCCACATCCTGAAAGCGTCGCGTCGTTGTCCGTCGCTGTTTTCTGTAACACTAAGACGCCACAACAGAACGATTTAGACCGACGCCACGAAGGACCGGTGATGCAGCTGGTCAAGAACTTCATGCCTTGACCCTGCATCGCCCCAGGGAAATTCGTAAATACGTGCAGGCCTGTGAAGGCCAAGTCGGAGATTTACTGTGCCTCGCTGGCAACCAAACGCAGGAAAATAGGCTGCGCACGAGGCAGGTTGGTAAGCTCGTCATCTCGAAACAACCCACCTTCGCCAGTGCGGCCAAGAGTACGCCCTGCTCATGTTAACGTTTCTGCGACCACAACTTGCAAACCTGTTGTACTGGGGCGGCGTGTAGCCACTGGCACTCGCGCGAAGTAACAGTGGACAGCAGATATACCATTGTGATCTTTATACACAGCTGGCTCGCCGTCCAGCGATCAAATTGCATGGATTTCACAGGCTCGAGGGCTTCTGACATGGGGCTGATCGTGGAGGAGTGCTGATTTAAAGGGTTCGAAGCGACGGTCCGTTCAGCAGATGTCAGCAGCCTCCCAAGCCGGACGACCACTTGGCAGCCGTCGACTTGTCCCAAAGTTTCTGCAGCTTGCCCTTTGGCAAGGCAGATACTTTGCTCAGGAATCTTGATCCTTGGCAATCCAGCGCTAGGATTTTTTGAGAAAATTTCGGAGACTTGGTGCCCCGCAGAGCCCGGATACCGGCTGGAGAACACGCTGGCATCCGACTCCGAGCGGCGGCGACTGGGCGACCGCGCCTCAGCTGCTCCACTGCTACCTCCCGCAACCAGCACTTAACAATGACAATCGTTTCTCAGTGTGTCAGCAGAACCTGAACCCTTGCTTCGGTCGTCCTCATGGCAAACGTTCAGAATCGGGCTTCTCCGAATGCGGGCGGCGAAGATGCGACCGTCCTGCACTGGCACACATGCCTCGCTCCACAGGCGAGGCAATTGATCAGGCAGCCCAACATCTCGCCTGGGCGTGGCCTCGCAGGATTCCAAGCCATCCTCCTGAGAGACGCTGAGTTCCCGCTCTTTTAGGGCTTGCAATGCGCGAAGCACATTTGGCCGAGGTTGTGCTCACGCTTCGAAGATGACACGCTTCTCAGACGATGCTCCGGCTCGCACATGCGTGCGGAAGGCTGTTGCGATCTGCTAAACTGCTAAACACAACTCTGAGGCGACTGTCCAGACGAAGTCATGCATGCGGAATGCGCCTCCACCTCTGACCATGGATCTTCCGGCTCCGAGAGGAAGCCCTCACACAAGCAGGATCTTCACTAGAGGCTTCTGGCCAAGAACGACAAGTCTGACGACACGATACTCAGAGCCCATGCTGCATGCCTCCGTCATATAGCTGCGCGCCTGAAGGATGTCTGGATTCGGGAAAGCGAGTCTATCGCTGACGGCAGGCAATGGCTCGGCAGGGTTTTCCGGGTGCACTGCTGGCTTCAGGGTCTTGGACTCTCGGATAGGGTCCTCGGAGATTCTCAAGATGACCTGCGCACGGCAGCAGCACCGCCGCCGGAGGAAGAGCACCCCAAAAGCACCGAGCGGAGCGGTCGGGTGTCTCTACCAGAGGCCTCCAAGCTGACCGGGCGATGGTCACTTCCCAGTTGCGAGTGGTTCACCTCCCGCCGGGGCAGAGCAAATCATCCCGTCATCCGATCCGATTTTTTCAGCGCCTCGTAGCCGCCCCTCGGCAGCTCCCAGCTGATGCGATCGTAGAGCGCATCCGAGGCCCAGTAGATCACCCGGTCGGCACACGAGGGGAACCTGGCCACTGGGAAGATCAGGCCAGGACCCGCGAGCGCCATGGGATTCATGTTGCAGACACACACAGAGTTGCGAAAGAACTCCCGAATGGTGCGAAACGCGGAAATCTCCATTCATCTGCGCTACCAACTAAGTTACGCTGCAAGAAGTGGGCTCCTGAAAGATCGGAAGTCCTTCTGCTTGAAGGCCTGTGCACGGTGCGAAGGCTTGCCAAATGAGCCCGCTCTTCAAACTGATGCCCAAAATTGCCCAAAGCAACCTAACCCAAGGTGCTAGTCCTCCTGATGCAGCGGCTGGCCATGCTGGTGAAACTGAGCCATCGAGTTGTCTCAATGTGCACAACCAAGCTCCGCGCTACCCCCCAGTTGTCCAGCCACTCCTGTCCCAAGGTCGCCAAGGTCCTGTCGCTTCATTGGTGTCCGAGCGCCGAGTGTTGCCAAGTTCTGGTTTTGCATCTCAGATATCCCGGAATGCCGTCAGCAGTGCTGCTGTGCAATGACTTCCCGTCACTGCTGTCCTCTTGTAGAGACCACCTTCTGTGCGCCTGAGGATCGACATCCAGCCATGTGTTCGGGACAGCACAGGACTGCCAAAGCCCCGTGGACACACGGAAGCCCTGAGCTTTAATTTACGGATGGTGAACCGTGGCATCCAAAGGCCCTTCACCCTCACGGCAGCACCATACACATGCCTGGTTTTGAAGCTCAGGACTACGCTTACTTGTCGTTGTGGAGGTCGTCTTCGTGGTCTGAACCTCCCCGGCAGTTGTCAAGACTTCACCAGTGGAATTCTGCTTAGCCTGCCTCAAATGTGACGGGAATGTGACCGCTTCCGAATTTATAGCCACCTGGCCTTGCTCAAGTCCGGAACAGAATCGGCTCGCAGTCGCCTTATCAACGGCGTAGCTCCGTAGCTTTGTAGCAGTTTCCTCAGCGACTGTGCAGGACGTCTTGAGGCCCCGACGCCTTGGACATCACATCACCTCGTAGGGACGACGTAGGATTCGACAACTGTGACAATCTACGAGTTTCAGCTGAAGAAAACGTCTGTTTCCGCTCTTCCACCTGACACTAGCCAGAGTGTCCTCGTATCAAACGACAGGACTTCGCGGGGAAAGAAGCAAACCTGCTCTCGTGCCTTCACCCGCCTGTCTTCAACACGGTTTCCGAACGGCAGAGGCGGCTACATGTCACCGAAGGTCGTGTACACAACACAACTAGTCTAGGGCTGGGCGGGGGCTCTACCAACTTCACACCAACAGGAGGACGAGGACGACCACCAGTACTTGCAACTGTAGCTCCAACTGCGATCCTCCGATAGTGACGAGATCAAGCGGGGTCCATCGCGCTCTGTCTCGGAGCTGAGTTCTGCACCTATGGTGAGATAATGCTCGCGGTCTGAGCCTGCACATGAGCGTTGGCAGCATTGGGTCTATGTGCAGCTATCCGAGACTAGCTTCGGCACTGGCGACTGGGCTGGAGAGCCCTAGACTCCAGACGCACAGCGTCCTCAACCTATCTCCCCCCAGAATTGATCACCTGAAGCTGCAAGGCCAAGCCTGACTCCTCACTCTTGGGGGACTGTTCCGCACGCTCCGCGCGCCGGCGTGCAGGACCTCACGAAGTGTCGTCAAAGCAAACCGCGAGGCGAGGGAAAGCCCCGCCGGGGCCCCGGCTGTTGCCAGTCTGGCACACCTTCTTGTTGTTGAATTTGTAAGTTACAGGTAGCTCATGCACCTTGGCACCACGCAGCCAAGCATGGTGTGCAGCCAACCTGAGAAATCAGGATCCCGGCGCTGTCGTGCGACACGGCTTCACGCCATCGCCCGGCAGGCAAATCTTCCAACTGGCCCCAGAGGTGGGTGCGTTTCAGTGTCAGGCAAGTGTCAGTTCGCTGTGCGCTGCTCATCACCTGTTCCGTCACCTAACCATGCTAAGATTCAGGGCCTGCTGCTGAATTGCCGACTGCAGCGACTCGTCTTCCAGCAGCTCCAATAAGACATCGTTGACCTCGGGCTGGGCAACGCAAAGCGTGGTGCAGCAAAACTGGGATTTGCCGGGCCTCGCCCTCCCGGAGCACGGTCCGGCTGTTGATGTCCTGGCCAGAATGCACTTTGCTTCGTCGACGAGGTTCAGAGAGAACCCGGGTTTCAGCTCAGGATGGGTCCCCCTGGACGAAGATGATCGTTCGCTCGTCGGTCAGGCCCCTGCGAGAGCCGCAGTGGTTGAGAGTAGAGATCACTCCCTCTCACTGGCAATCTGGCAATCCTCTGGTGAGCTTTGCGGAGCACCTGCTCAAGGACCGGAGTCACTTTCAGAGAGAGAAGGTCCCGAATGTCACACCTTGCGCAAGGTCTTTGCCAGGGCGATCTTCGCTGCTTCCAGTGGGTCCTGCAAAGGGTCCTGGTGGTCGCGACAGGCAAGGGACGGTCGCAGCCCACGGCCCAGCATCTGAAAAGGTTTGATGGAGCGCTGTCCTCCAGCGCTGCCGCTATCTGTGTGATGGGGAAGTGACAGCTGACGAAGCAGATGCGGATGCCTTACAGCTCGAGCGTCACATGCAGCATTGGAGGACGGCTACCGAATCCTTGCCCTACTAGGCAGCTACCGACCAAAGCTCCACCAGAGCCGCCACTGGGGCTGTGTGTGTGTGTGTGGAACACCTGTTTGCCAAGGTTTCAATGATTCATTCGTATACTTTCATGCAGGGGGCGCGGGGTCCTCTGACACAGCTCGCGCCAACGAAGCTCTGTGTCAGATGGACAGGCAAACGTACCTGCAGGCCAGTTCCTGGGTGCTGGAAGCACAGCTGGATTGGCCATGAATATGGCAAGAGGCTAAACCAGAATCCTCTTTACATCCTACTCCTCTGTGTTGGAATGAAACAAACAATCGACTGATCCTGTTTGTCCAGAGGGAGGATTGCACGAGTGTGCTCTAGACGGCTTTCGTCGATCGTGTCGTCTACGGTAGGGTTGCCTACTGCAATGGCCCTGATCGGCCCAGTTGCATTCAAGGACCCTGATCGGTCCGAGCCCTGATCGGCTTCAAATCAAACCAAGACCCTTTGGTCTCGCTTCAGCAAATACTCTTCGGAGTTGTCATGCTTTCGCCTTAGGCATGATCGCCTAGTTTTCGACGGGACTAAGTATCTGTTTTGTCACAGCAATGCCCCTGATCGGCCCAGTTGCAGTGAAGGACCCTGATCGGTCCGAGAATGTTCTCCCCTGGACACCACTCAGATTCACAGCTGTCACATGATCCAGAAGAGTGCGCCAATTGCTGTGCCAGAAACGGAACAATGGGGGTATCATTGGTCGTCACACCCACGCTGCTCTCTTAAACGCCCTGGCTGTTTCAGCTGTCGGTCGGCAAGCACCGCAGGGCTGCGGCATTTTGGTAAGACCTGCGAACTGTGGATGCTTGACCGTATTAATAGGACATGCGCTGCAGGGCTGCGGCATTCTGTAAGACCTGCGAACTGCAAGCGCAGTCCTCTAACGGGGTTTGAAGTGCCCAATGTGGGCCACCCCTTATTTGTCTTTTCTTTTTCCGCATGTGTCATTTCGCAGTCACAGTTCCTTTCTATTTCAATGCTCGCAGCCAGAGAGGTTTTTTAAGCCCGAAGGGCGGCCTCCAGCTGCAACTCCTTTACTTTTCGTTTCCGTTACTTTTCTTTTAAGGCTACACAGCCAACCGCCCGCCCTCCTGCAAACATCTGTCTTTTCTTTTTTCTTTTCTTTTTCCGCTTCCCTAATGCAAAGCAAGGGCCGAGCACAAAAGCCTGTTGGCTACCCCGCAAAGCGGGGTGTGTGTGTGGAACACCTGTTTGCCAAGGTTTCAATGATTCATTCGTATACTTTCATGCAGGGGGCGCGGGGTCCTCTGACACAGCTCGCGCCAACGAAGCTCTGTGTCAGATGGACAGGCAAACGTACCTGCAGGCCAGTTCCTGGGTGCTGGAAGCACAGCTGGATTGGCCATGAATATGGCAAGAGGCTAAGCCAGAATCCTCTTTACATCCTACTCCTCTGTGTTGGAATGAAACAAACAATCGACTGATCCTGTTTGTCCAGAGGGAGGATTGCACGTGTGTGTGTGTGTGTGTGTGTGTGTGTGTTTGTGTGTGTGTGTGTGTGTGTGTTTGTGTGTGTGTGTGTGTTTCTGGGAGTGCATCTGGCTCAGCCTTGACATCTTCCTAACGTATATGCACTTCATTGTGTTGTGTGCTATTTAGGACATGTGCCCTGACCAAAAGAGAAAGCTTCAAGCAGACAACAGACCCCACGATGACTATCAGGATGAGGATTGGGATGATGATGATCAGCATCATCATGACAATCGTGACTATGATGATCGTGATAATGATCATGATAATGATTCATGACCAGAACAGTGATCATGAAAATGATCATGATAATGATCAGGCTGATGATCATGATAATGTTCATGGTAATGATCATGATAAGAAAGCTCATTAACAATACTCATAATGAGTATCAGGATAATGGTCATGACAATGATGATGACGATGGTGGATGATGATGATGATGATGATGATGATGCTGAGGCTGAGGCTGAGGCTGGGGCTGGGGCTGAAGATGAGGATGAGGATGAGGGTGGATGAGGATGAGGGTGGATGAGGATAAGGATGAGTGCAAATTCCTGGCGGCGCGGTGGCGGTGGCGGTGGTGGTTGGGGGCGGAGGTGGGGGCTCAGGCGGGGCGGAGGGGGCGAGGGTGCTGGCAGTGGCGGTGACAAATCTCCGGAGAACTCCGGACAAGGTGACGTTCAACGCATAAAGGTGACGTTCAACGCATAAACTCCGCCCGCCTTCCCCAGCTCCGGGCAGGATCAAGCTGCGTCCGATGAATGCCTACAACTCCGGCAAGGCTCTGCTCTGGTGTCTATCTGACGACGGCCGCTCCTTCTTCGGGTTCGGCACTGGAACTCCTCATGCGGCATACGACAAAGCATAAGGCCGTTGACCACAGCTTCTGGAACTCGGTATATTCATACGGTCAGCGACAGCTGGCAGAGATGCATTGCAGAGATAGGTGGACGGATGCCAAGGCTTAGCGGCCCTTGCCATGAGAGCGCATCTCGTAAGTCGCCTGTCCTCCAACCTGCCTTTCCGTCAATCTTCCGAAGATGCCACCAGACTTGTCCTGCCACTCCGGCAGCAAAGATGTAGCTGCTTGACACATCACAGTAACTTAGTCCGCTGATTTCCTTGCGTGCCTGTTTACTTACTTACATGCATCCCTTCCCACCTCCTGGAACTCATCGCTGCAGAAGGCGAGCCTGGGGCACGCAGGATTCAGGCGCTTGGAGTTTGGGCCTTTGGGCACCAAAGCGCTCCCTGAGCCGGGCGCATGGACTTTAAATTGCCGTTGTAGCTTGCGGCAAGTCCTGCACCCCGGGCAACTTGTCGCCAGAGCAGAGCGCTTCCCCCACCCGACCACGGCCTTCAACAAAGCTTCGGACCACATTTCGTGAGCTGATACTTCCCTGACACGGCCGTGGTTGGAATGACGACTTGCAGCTGAAGCAGTCACCTCGCGCCGGGCACTCTGCGTCAGGAGAGAGTCCAAGCGAGGCTTCCTCGGAACCGTCGGCACCCGTCGAAAGAGGCTTCAGGCACTTCTGACCACTGCCATGTCTGGGGACCCGGCTGGTCGCCCGACGTGTACTTGGCCACCCAGCTTGTGAAGTTCAAACGTGTCTGGCCAGGACCGGCCGAAGGTCAAGGTATCAGTATGTCAAGTTGCCGTCAACATGGCTTCACGATGCTGCATGCGTTTGCAAGACACACCTCGACGAAGGTGGCGAAGGAGACGTCTAGGGATCGCCCATCTGCCAAAGCTTCGGACAGGGCATCGCAAAACACGCCGCGTCCTCCTGGGAAACGAGAGGCTTCAGTCTTCAGGCACTGGCTCAGAGACATGGATCGGTCGGCATTGTGGTTTCGTTTTCACATGCTGCAACCCTGTTCAGCAATGCATCCTCTCCTGGTCCAGAGAGCTCATCGACAGATCGGAAGTCAGAGTCTCAGATGAAAGTAATCATTGCTAGAGACAACGTGCCCGCAGCCATGCCAACTGCAGCACTTTCCAAACTCTCCGGAAATGCTGTGCTGCACTCAGGGCAGCTCTGTTCCCCATGTTGAAATTGTAGAATCGGAGCCTCGTGCCAGACACTTTCCTGGTAATGAACAAACAACAGAAACACACACACACAGGCGCCTGTACTCTTGCCACGGCTTTGAAACATCTCCAAGAGAAGTGGGCCTGAGGCAGCCATGTTCCACATTCCAAAACTCCAACACTTAGTGTGCCGAACAAAAAGAGACCAGTTCATGGGAGCGCACTCCATGTCAGAACTTAAACTGCAAACCCACGGAACGCAGCCACCACAGGGCACCGGGCAAGGACAGGCATCGGCTCTGAGTCGGAGTGCCTTCCGCGGTGCACCATGCTGGGCCAATGTTTGCATAGCCACAGAAGCTATCCACCGAAACTTGGCTTTGCTGAGGACTCTCCTACATGCCTGTGTTCTCGTCCAGGTGCACGATGTCCGTAGTGTGACCTCAGGTAACACAAACTGCAGCACTGTGTCTTCAAGACTTTGAATCACCAGGCCTTCAGAGATGTACTCGAAGCCGACCGTCCTGTCCTCAGAAGACATTCGCCGAAACTCAGTCCGACAATTCTGCTTCTCTGACATGCTGCTGGGCTTGGGGTTCCATGGTTCAACACCCTTGAAGCTTGCAAGCCCGGTCTGTAGCTGGAATGAGTCCCGGGGCTCTGCGGCCATAGCACCACGTGAATATGAAAATTTGGAACCTCGATCCTGAAATAGGGAGCTTTGAGTGTTCGTCCTGATTTACGTGTCGGCCAGGCAACAAGACCCAAGACCCGGTGGATAGATATCAGTCTCGGTTGCGAAGACACCGGGGCGCCAGCAACGGCACCCACGCAGCAGTTCCTCCTTCGTCACACTCAAACTAAGAGGGGCCCGGCCCGAGTCTCGGGGCTGGATCCCATCGCCACAGTGCGCTTCCCGCAATCCAAGGTGCTCTCACACGGTCCTTTTGATACATCCTATCTCTTTCACACTATTTTACAAGTTGGTGAGGTCAGTGCTCACACGAACCGTTTGCAGAATCCCCGACCATGGAGAAGCTGCGAATTTCAATGCTAGGGTGTGGACATGCTTTGGCCATGCTGGAGACGACCAGGCCTGAAGCTGCAGTCAGCGGCGCTCGCGTTTCCCATCCTGGCTACAGCGGGGGCTTGTGCGGATCCGGTTCCGCCCTTCGCTGCAATCAGCCTGCCCAGGCTGCCCAGGCTCAGAGGTGTCTCGGAAGACACGCAACGCCTGCAAGCCCCAAGAAAAGATTGGGATTGAGCATTGGAGCAGCCCTCGCGGTCATGGGGCCTTCCATTGCGAGATGCATTTACCCGGTGTCCCCCAACCGGTGTCAACTGAACCGTAGAACTGCAGTAGACTCCGCCACATTGAAAGACTGCACGAACTGCTCAACTGTGCTGGGGCGTGGTGGGTCGCGCGTGTAAGCGGAGCCGAATCTTTTGTCTTGCTGCCCTTGGTGGGACTGTCTGCAAGCACGCCGCCCCAAACCTGTGATTTCTTCAATTTGCTTCACATATGCAACCGCCACTTTCGGCTGGCTGGTGATGTATCAGGGCCTCACGAAACGGCCTGTCCTTAGCCCCTAGATTGCTGACCGAATACGGCCCAGCACGGCTCAGCCACGCAGCAGGTCCTACGGGGTGACTCCTCGCACTTTCACGTCTTCCTGAGCGGGCAGTTCTGATGTAAAGATGCAAGCAGAGGAAGATCCCATGCGGGGCCTTGCTGAGGAACCCGGCAGGATCCACCTTCGCCCGCTACTCACTGGTCGGCCAAAGGAAGCCAGCTTCACTCTACTGAACTCAACTTCCGAGCATCCGGCTTCATTCGGCACATACTTGACCTCCCAAGCGATTGGGTCATAGTAGACTCTGCGCGCATTGCCTGCACCATCATCCTGCAAGCAGCGTGCTTGCACGATCGCATGCGCCAGAGCCACAGCAGCCCTCGCTCCTGCGGCTGCGCTGCTATCCACATCTTTTCCGTCTTGTGGTACAGCCATCCACGCTCGTACCTTTGCATGGCCAAGGAACCATGTCAAGTCGAGACCAACTGAGACAAAACGGCGCGCAATTGCCATGCCGCAAGAGCCTTGGCATGTATCAACGATCTCGTTTCGTCAAGGCTCTCTTGCCGGAACAAGTAAAGCACGCAGCACTCACTAAGACTGGAACTTGTTGCATGTCCCTGGGCATACTGTAGAACATGTAGAACAGAGTCTCCAGGGAAAACTTTGAGAAGTGTTCCTGGCAGATAGCTTCTCCAGGATCGTTGACCACGTGAGCCCATCTCGCTGTGCTTCACTGCATGTCAAGGATTGTCAACCAACCTCATTTGCGGCTTTCCGATTTAAACCAAACCTCATGGAACCCTTACCTTCTCACGTTTTCCGTGAGGCTGGAAGTAGCAAGATCTGGCAGACCGAAACCGGCCCAAGCCCACTTTTACCTTCAGGTCTGAGGCTTGATTTCAACCTGAGGCTCAGCTTTCTTCGGTGAGGGCCGAGGGCTGGCTTCCCAGGAGCAAGGTATGACGAAAGACCCGGCCCCAGAATGGCAACTGGAGCTCTCTTCGAGAAAAGGGCAACAACGCGCCGAAGCCACCAACTTCGGACTCGGAGGGTTCATGAAGTAGCCTGGGACATCGCTGCAAAGCTGCTAAGCTGCTAAGCAAGCTAAGATGCTGCATGAGGTTGCTGTCAAGCTGCTTTGAGGTAGATAGAACTCTGGCTCCCGGCGCGGTGGCGTGTCGTTCCTCCAGAGCCACGAAAGGTCATGGAAGTCTTGCGGAGACACAGACTAGTGACTATAAGAAGCCCTTTCCCCCGAAAGTTTCTCACAGTCCTGCCAGTCAGATCCATACCCAGGGCCAGGGTGTTAAGATGTGGATCTGACATGCGAACCACCTGCGCAGCAGCTTGTTTTCAATCGTGCACAGGCTCTGGGGCAGCCCGCCTCCAAGATCCCCACCATTCCAAACTTGTCACGGAGGGCGTGGGAAGCCTGGCACAGCTGAAGCCGGAGGTCAGGCGCGAAGATCACTGCAGCCGGTACCTGAAGCGTGGTGACGTAGAGCGCTTGATGCTTGCGCTGCTCCTCCAATTCAAAGGAAAAAAGGCACCGACAGTGCTGCAGCATCCCAGCTCGAGCATGGCGCTCCTCCGGCGTCAAGTTCTCGGGCATCTGGGCAGGAACTACCTCGGCAGGAGATGAAACGCAGACACCGTGCACCAGTCACGCACCAACTTGCCGAGGGCCTGGAAGGGCTCCGGTGGCGGGATTGCCTGGCCCTGGCAATTTCAACTACCAGTGGCCGGTGGCAGGGCAAAGCTCCCAGCCCAGCCGGACCTCTGTGACTGGCAGGACGGGCGTGGATGCCCGCGCCGGTGCCGGTGCCCCCATCACAGGCGGCCTCGTGGGTGCAAAGATCGTGCCAGGTTGATACGCATGCCAGGAACCGACCCTGACGGCGGTGGTGGTTGCAGCACACGGACTCCAGCGGCCGGACCTCCGCACGAAAGTAGAAGAATGTGCCGCGCGCAATCAGAGGAAGCAGGCCTGCAGCTACAGCCGTCCTTATTGCAAGCACAGGATGCGATACGGCAGATACTCTGCGGCTGTGCTTGAATGAGTCTGCGGCGTTGCCTTTGGCATGCCCATGCTGCCCTGCCAACATCACAGTGGAAAGACTTGAGTCGCAAGTTCCTTGGGGAGCTTTTTTACCGTGCGCCTGTGTGGAAGAAGGCGGTTGGGGCGGTGGTGACGACGGAGGAGGGCGCGACTGGTCGTCAGTCATGATAGTAAAGAACTTACACTCTGATGAGGGCTGTGCCAACAAAAAAAGAAAAAGTAACGAAACAACAGTGAGCAAACTAGTCATATCGGACATGCAAGTTGCAGGCATCAAAAACCCAAAACTCGGCCCGGCTTGGCTAACTGCGCTCAGACTCAGTGAGGCACCGGTTGGCCACTCGCACCACAGGGCCCGGGCCCAGCAAGCCCCGCCTTGCCGCGACGTAGTCTGCGAATGTGCGAAACACAGAGCTTTGCTTGAAAGAGCGCGCGGCCGGGCCTGGGCAGTGTAGCCTGATTCTGGCTGGGCTATGAATGCCATGCAATCATCCAATCCATAACGTTGCTACTGTTCACCACTTGGGCTGCTACCTCTCCACTCCTGGCCAGGACTCGCTTCCACGACTACTCCAGACTGCCCAACGCCAAAGGACTGTCAGACAAAGAACACACATGTTCATGACAAGCAAAAAAGCGAGAGAACACGAGCAGTGAGGCACCGCGTCTGGGATGCTGTCGGGCCTGCGCCGGCATTGCAGAGAGAAAACGCAGCTTCATGCTACCAGTGCAATTCACTGTCCGCAGGTCGGTGCACCGCTTGCAAGCTTCAGTCAATTTCGCGCGCTTCGCTCTGCGATCTCGGGATCGGAATGCCAGCGGCTCCACAAGCTCCTCTCTGGCCAGAGAGCTCCGTGGGCTTCGGCAGAGGCTCCTTGGCGTTCATGCGTAGCGAAAGGCTCCGCCTCAAACTCGCAGACGATGCCCTCGTACTGTCTGTAGCAACAGTGGCTCATTGTCCGGTGATGCCGAAGTCCGGATCTATCTCATCCACCTCGTCGTTGAACATGACACGTGCCTGGGTCCCCCAGCCCAAAATCCCGAGTCTGACGACATGGGACGGCCGCGCATCGAGAAAAATGGGTCTCTGAAATCATTCCGTGAGTTGCTCCTGGAGGAAGCTTCCGGCGACGCTTCGCCTCGCAGGAACATAGCGAAAGCCCCCGGCGAGTATTGCAGGAGATCGAAGGATTGGAGTGGTCTCTGGTCTGTAAGACTGTAAGCACCTTACAGGAAGGTCTGCGACATCGACGGACACCGCGGCACCTGGGCGCGGTGCTGCCGTGCTCATCCCGCGGCAGAATCGAGATCTCGTGCCGACTTGGGGCCACACCTCGTTTCCTTGGAGGAGACCGTGTGAGGCCTGGGGCGAGTCGGTGAAGTTTGAATGTTTGCATATGGCATAAGGGGGTTTCGGATTGATCAGAAAGACAAGCTGACAAGCCTGCCCTCTCCGCGTCTTGAGAGTCGTCCTTGTCCTCCTCAGTCTCCTCCCCTCCACTCAGCTCCTCTGAATGAGGGCATACCATGGCGACAACTGCAGACCCTGTGCTTCAGCGGAGCTGTCCTGGAGTTGCTCTGGTGACACCCAAGACTCGGCTGTGCACCCGCTGGATGACCTGATTATTCTTGGCGTGCTTGGCAGACTGCGCGGGGCCAAACGCGCTCGTGGCTCCAAGCGACCTCAAGGCTGAGAGCCCTGCTTGCGAGGCTCGCTGTCAGGCATGCCCTCCTCGCAACCTTTTACGCCCAGGACCAGCCCAGCTTTGGGATCTGTTGGAAGGCTCTTGGCATCGCCCTCCATGGCTGCTGGCACTGATGACAAAGACTGAGTCTAGTGAATATTTCTGGGAGGAAGGAAGCTGAAAAAAGAGTGGTCTCAAGTGTCGGTTCACACTGTCTTGCCTACTGTTGCAAGCCAGTCTGCTTGACAGCCAAGCATGCTTCTCCACCAATCTATGAAGGCAGGAAGCAACAGCAATGCGGGATCGGCGCACCTCTGCATGATCGAGAAGAGCGGCTTCTACAAGGCTGTGCTGCGAAGATGTGAGGGCGATGCGATCAGAAAGATCAGGCTGGAGTCAGTCTCTGGAAAGAGCAAACCTACGCCGGATGACATAACACACGTCGCCAAGATGTCACACTCTGAACAGAGCCATGCAAGCAGCGCAGCAAACACCCACTGCAAGATATCGCAGCGACCGTTCTGTCGATTTAGTTGTCAATGGAACGATCTTTTGACTTCAATGGAACTCTGAGGAATTTCCGATATGATATGATGTTGGTTTGGCATGGCACTCTCACCGCTATGTACAAGTTGCAAACAGCAGGAACATAGGCGGGACTTTGCTCACAGCCTACTCCTTCACCAGCTTTGGGTTGAAAACAAGCTTGAGACGAGCCTGTTTTGACAGCACTGCCAAAAAACCTCTGTAAGAATCCTATCTCACGGGGGTCCGGGATCGTCACATTTCTGGCCACCTTCCTGCTGCGAATTTCAAAGAACTTCAAGGCTTGAAGGGATGCGTGCTGCGCGTGCTGCGACCTGGAGCATCTTCTGGAGCCGCTGCGACTCTGCCCACAGCTTTGCAGCCTTCTGCCTGCCAAGATCGGAGGTGCAGCAGTGACTGAGGAAGCAGCACAGGCACAAGGTCGCCTGCAATCGTCACAATCCCTCCGAAGATCTGTCTCAGCGGCAGAGCGAGCGTTGCGAGACGCCGCAAACTCTTCTTCCCTCTGCTTGGCCAGCTTCAGCGCTTGGGTCATGCGCTGCAGAGCCAGCTCCAATGATGAGTCGCTGCCAGAGCCAGCCATAGTAAGCATTTCGGCATTTAGATATCTGGTGGAAAGATGTTGGAATCTACATGCACAATCCTTAGCTCTAATCAATGGGCGTTCTGACGGTATAAGCATATTAAAGGCACCCCTGGTGTGTGACAGCTGCGGCCTAGCTACGCACGCTTACGGAAATACCTGAACAGTGTGCAAGCTCTTGCAGAGGTGCAAAGGTCCTGTTTCTGCTCTTGACAGCACTCGTTGAAAGGCCACCACGGTCGTCTCCAGCTTGCTCGGCGGCAAGACAGGGACGCACTGAGACAGCCGGCGTTAGCCTCCTCTCACAGCAGCCACGGATTGAGCCACTGGTAGATGCTGGTAGACTGTGACTTGCTTCTATGCTCAGGCCGAAAAGGACAGTGTGTTTGCTCACGATCATCATGGCAAGCCGGATTCATGCGCTGCGTCACACGAACTTTCAAAATCCATGCAACGAGCTACAGAAAAAGACGACACATTGGTGATTAAAATGGGTGGACTGCCGGCAGCTCCGACGACATCCGCATGGCCAAGGCACAGTGCGAGAAATGCACGTGGAAGATGGGCTGCCAACACAGAAACCAGACGTCACACGTCACCAGCCACAAGTGCCAGGAGGGGCACCATGATGTGATCTCAAGCTGCAAGCTTCTGCGAGCTCAAGTGGTTCAAGCCTTCAGCGACAGCCTGTACAATCTCGCTCCCATTTGGGATCCTGGCTGCGAGCCGTGGGAGCTGCTCAAGGGGCCGACAACAGATGTTTTGAACCTCTTGCGCCTCAGAAACCGGGGTCATCGTCGGCACCCTGTGCTTCCCTGTCCATCTGTCCATGGCACAACGCGGTGCAGTACTATGGTGAAACATCTGTGCACAGCATATCACGCGTCCAGTAACCGACAACAGGTGCACACATCGTCGAGAACCATTTTCAAAAAAAGATACAGATCGGGGTGTAGACAATTCGCAGAGTGCCCCACAGAAAACGCAGAGCCTCTGAACATCTCATCGTTTCACGCCGTCCTGTGGGTCCAGCTTGCAAGACACCAAAACATGCTGAGCGCTCGGTGGAGCACCTGAGGCAGAGGTCCAGGTGTCCATCATGGTGGACAATCTGCCGCAGGCACTTCACCTAGCAGGCTTGGACGAGACGCTTCGTGCCAAAGTGTCCTGAAGTGTCCTGAGTCCCCGACAATGACTGCATGCTGCTTGCGCAGTTCCTCCACGCCTGGTCTGTCCATGAACCTCGACAGCCGTCGCTGCCATCGCTTTCAGAAATGTCCCAAACAACTGCAGGCCCAGCTTTAAATTCTTCCTCGTCGTGTCCGGCATGTTGGCCTCAAGCTACAACGAGACTGCAACGAAACCCTGGCCGGTCAGTGGGTCAAATCTGAGGCTGTAGCCGTGGCCTTGATCAAGGCCTCCCGCTCGTGGCCACTGTCCCCGAAGGACAAGATGTTCCGCCGCCTCTCGTTTTCTCTGGCCGGACTCTGGCCGCTCGAAGGCAGGCATGCACACTCTGCAAGCCTGGTGCGCCCGGGGCTCTGGAAGACCCGTCCGATCTCGTTGTGGAAAGCATGCAGCTTCCACTGGCAGGCGGCTCTGAGATTAGCAACTGTCTGTGAGCAACTCTTCACAGAGCCTCGAAAGGCGTCGGAACCAGTTCACTCTCGTACTGGGTGCGCGCTGACAGCGTTCTGACCTCGGTTTCAAGAGAACGATGAGGGGCTACCTCCTGCCCTTATGAAGTATGGACATTCCATGTATTCACGGTGTACCGCAAACGTGCTAGGCGGGAAGACGAACGATTGAACTAGCAGGACTTCTTGAAGCATCACAGAATGCAGAAAGTGCGTGAAGGCCAATCATAGGTGGTGAAACTGAAACCATGCTCGCCAAACCCCAGCATCCCCAGCCAACCACCGCTGGCGTTTGCCGTTGCCGAAGCACGACAAAGCCAGCATCAGCAGCATCATGCCCGCTTCTTACACCGCCACTCAAAAAGCCCACAACCATGCCGTCCCCCGCATATCCTGATCTAGCTGGGGTTTGTCGTCAATATAAGCAAGCCGCTGATCACTTCTGACCCGCTCACTATCTAAACCCCAAGGCATCTCAGAACCATGGATGCAATCTTTCTCACGACAAGCTGTCGTAACCTTGCGCTAAGTCTTTCATCTCCTACGACAACGCAACAAGAGTTCATGCTGCAGCAAGGCCCCTCAGATTATCAGGCGCAGGCCACCGCCAGGACTGGCAGCAGCTCGGGAAGAAACCTTTGGCAACTAAGCTCCACCTCAGCGGAAGCGATGATCCCTGGTGTCTGAAGCGGGAATCCATCTTCCAACGAGCAGATCACATAGACCAGAGATACTCAAGCCATTGTAGCTAGCCAGCGCGAAAACCGTTCATTGACTGACCACAGATTTCTGAAAACAGTGAAACGTGATGAACCTGTCGCGATACAGCCGACCATGTAAAGCTGCCCTCTACACATCAAATCTGCTTAGACCGTCTCCACTGTGCACAGAACAAACATGCCGTGCAAGACGAGAGCCCTGCCCAGCCATGCTCCGCATTGGTGACGAGTAACTTGGCGAGTCTGCGACTATTCGAAAGCCTCCCGAACAGCCGCGTCGTGAACACAATGAGGTGGTGGCCACAGTGCCCAGCCGCATGGCCTCGCCAAGTCAACGCGGCGTCCCTGGCTCTGAGTCTAGTCTTGGGCCCTGACCAGGGTCAGCGTCTGTGTCGCGAGCCTCGCCCATTAAGAGGCAGAACGGCACAGAGGCAACCTGACAGAGGCCGTCCGGCGCCGGACCTTGCCAGCTCGGAGAGCTTCGCCTGTCGTGAGCTCCCGCAATGCCGATGCTCGCATTTCCGCCGGGGAGTGCCGAGGGCCAATCCTGTTGCTCTGGCGTGAAGTCCTGTCGACGTCTTCCGGGCTTCCGCAGCTTCCGACTCGAAGGATCGAAGGCTCCCGGATCCTCGCCCTCAAGGCTGAGCCCCTCCTCCATGACCTCAGGCCCGCGGCACTGCAACTGAGCAGCGCGAAGAGCTTGCTGCTAAATCCAAGCTCAAAACCCACGAGGAGGGCATCACCGTGTCATCCCAGTCGAAGATGATCAAGGTCTCCTCGATCTTTGCAGAAAGTGAGAGAGGGAGGGAGAGCCGGAGAGCCGGAGAGTGAGAGAGGGAGGGGGGGGTCCGAAAGAAACGAGTGGAGGCTCCTCCGCGGAGAATTGATGCCGGCCCTCCACGTCATCCTCATCACTGTCCTCCTCGGGTCGGTCTGTTTTCAGTCCAGGCCCAAGACAGCGAAAACAGCATGCTTTCCCCCCCATTTCAAGGATGTCATGGCTGACCTCCTTCGGGAGCATGTCATCGGCAGGCCTGCATGGTCCGTGCGTGGCACCGCGAGTCTGGTGGCTGGTCCAAGCATCGCGCATGCGCTGGGGGCAGACGGGCTCAGCCGCCATCAACGCCGCCATGGCGTCACTGGACAACTCGCAGAATCTTCTCAAAGTGCTAAAGTTACTACAGGAAACATCGGAAGACATGCAGACTACCCCAGTATGTGAATGATTGCGAGTTTCTGCAGAATAAAGTGTTTGCCGAGCCGCCTGCAAAGTACCGACATCGCACATCACAAATCCCCGCACGCCCAAGTGGTCATGCCTGCTTACCTTTCCATGATCCAGTGAATGTCACAAAAACAGAAGTGATCAAGGTCTCACGCCGATGACTTTTTGCTGCACATCTGGCACTCGCTTTGCTCAGATGGAAACTGGCCCGGCCCGTAGCGTGCATGAGCCTAGTTCGATGCGTTGGGGCTAGCAGTGTTGCCTTATGACAATCCGGGCGTGTTTCCACGTGCCAGCCTACTGAAAGACAGGCTAAGCCTCCCTTTGACAGCATACGGAAAGAAGCTGACGAAGGGGGGTGGGGGGCGGGCAGCCTCCAGGAACAAGAAGCCTTTGCGGGCGCTTGGATCAGAAACGAAGCACCTTCAGAAAAGCTGTCCACCTAGGCTTCTTTTGTTGGTGGCAACATGCCCAACGTGACACGAATTGGGAAGTTGCAAGGCGGCCAAACATGCCACAAACAAATCTTCAAATTATGCCTCCGCTTGCAGCAACACAGCAACATCCTGTTCCCTCGGCGTCTGACCAGCTTTCGCTAGCGACTCCTCGTGCTGAGCCGAAGCCGCCGAGCTGTCTCTGCAACTCTCTCGGAGACGGCATTCGCCCACACCAGCCAAGCCTCAGGTCCGGGTCAACCGTCAGCTTTACCAGCACCCAAGGCCTGCAACACATCGATGCGATAGCCAGACACTTGTGCTTGCTTGGATGTCGGCTGATGCACCATGGTAATCAGTCAGAGTCAGTCAACAGGCCGCCTGTGGAAGCATTGACTTGCGACACCTGGGTGCGATCATGCCAGCTCGAAGATTTCGCAGCAGATCATGCCCAATCTCTTTATCTTGACAATCATTGGAAACGTCTCTGCCTGAGCGATCCTGGACAGAGCGGGCAGTGACGGGGCGAATGTGAGGCATACACGACCAAAAAACACTTGAAGCAAGACTTTTTTCTGACATCAGCGCAGGTGCTTTTCACACGGCAGAGTCGGGCGCAGAGTCCAGTCCATCGCAATTCGCGATTAGTGCTGGGAAAGCCGCACACACCCTGTGGTCAAGTTCCAAATGTGATCGGGGCAGAAAAAGGCCCACGCGATTTTTGCGCCGGACCAAGCCACACAAGCGATGATTAGGAGCAGCAGCGGGAGCCCCATGCAGCCGAGCATTTTCATGCTGTGCATCGCACGGTGTAAAAGCAGCGTGGCCCCGAGGCAACATCCGAGGATCACTTTGTCCTTGGCACCAGCAGCTTCTCGATGGAACGCCAGGGCCAGAAAGGAGCTCTGAATCCAGAGCTGCAAACATCGACCCAACAAAAGCTTGCCCAGCATCAGCAGCATGAAGTGAGCACTCTCCGAGAAGTGGACATGAGCTGCCAGGTTTCGATTGAAGTCTTCATACATGACTGCCGTGTCGGGATCCAGTTTATTGCCAAAAGGAGCAGCACCTTCTCGAGCATCTGCTTGGCTGTGATCCGTGAAATGGCGCTTCTGGTTCGCCATTTCCTCGGCTAGCATTGCCACGCTTGGCATCAGCGCTGTCTCTGCCGCTCGCGCCCAGGCCACGAAATCAGTACCAGTGGCCTGCCCATCGTGGCTGAAGGGAATGCAAAGCAACAGGCCGGCGACGCCATTCACGAGGATGACTGTTGCGGTAGCAAGAAGTGCAAAGCCCCAGAACCTTACAGCTCTTACGAGGCTGGCGATGAATTGTCCCACGAGGGGGACATCGCGCCATGCCGTGCCCCAATCCTCCGTGAGGATCTCGTCACATGCACGTGCAACGAAGGGAAAGGTTGCATCAGTGAAAAGTATAAAGCCTTCACAAAGTCCCAGCAGCAAGAGCCACTTCCTGTGCTGCAACACTCCGAAGTGCTTCAGGATCACAAGCTCGGGCTCAGACACTAAGGACTTCATTGCCGACCATGCACAGGACTCGGCATACAAGTAGTGAAGCTCCACCAGAAACAGTGGAAGCAAGCTGAACAAGGAGTAGCCCTGCGAACAGGAAGCCTTGAATTGCCTTGGCGCTAATGATTCCCAGCCATAGACAGCCAGCGGCAACACCACCCAGGAAAGCAGAGAATGCCGAAGGAATTGCGTCCGCAGAGTTACCTGGACACTTTTGTCAAGCTCCGGCTTTGGATTGCCAGCATTGGTTGCAACCCGTGAATATCCATCAGGTCTCATGGCACGGACATACAGCCAAGGGGACACAGCCGGAGATTAGAACATGCCGTTATCGGAAGTTTTAAATGGATGAGCTCGCACAATCTTGATACCTTCCTCAGCGCGGAAACCTGCCTCGACTCTTCTATATCATCGTCCGATCATTTTATCCGAGTCAAGCCAGCTGTCGACTTGAGCACTTCAACTCTTTACAGCGCATGCGCAAATCACGGCAATGCTGTGAAACCTCCTTGTCCTGCAGCCTGCAACCCGAAAACCCAAGCCGTGCTGCTACGCGGAAGGTCTCGTCGGCTCAAGCCGCTGCTGTGAGGAGAGAAAAGCTGCGCCCTAAACCTTCACGAAGTCTAAGTGGCCCTGGAGCGCAGCTGGGTTTCGGGCTCAAGCAGCCAAGGCCTCGCGAGGCGAGCCGCTAGGCGGCGAGCCGCGGGCAGAGCCCCTGCTCAGGGCTGCGTAGGCTTGCCAGAGTCTTAGCAAACCTCCAAAGACATCCGTAGCAGTGCATGCGGTCCCGCTGAACAGCTTGTAACTTACCCCTCGGCAAAGTGGAAATTTCCACTAGGATCTCCCGGCCTGTCCGTGATGTCCTCTGCCGTCATTCGGCTTCGCTGCGATCTGCTCGAGTGCATGGACCGTGCCTGGGTCAAAACTCCGCAAGCCAAGGCCGCTCAGGGGCCAACGAAACTCTCAGCGCGAGGCTGTGTGAAACGACCTGAGTCAATGCAAGGGCCCTCGTGGTCCACTCGTGGTTCTGGTTTTGGATCCGCGAGGTGCCTGCCTTGCTGTGGAAGGGGTGGAGGGAGGAGTGCTGACGCTCTCACGCCTCGCAGCAGCGTTTTGCTTTGCTACTGACTGCTGCAAAACAAGACCCGGCCTTACCAGGTTCAGGGGCAATCGCAGGGCTCGTAGCAGATCCGGTCCAAAGCCTGCCGCAACGGAGCTTTCGAAGCTTTTCTTCTGTCGCTTCTGGCGTCTCCAACCTTCGTCGCCATCGGAACCTGAAGCTGCCTCGGACCTTGGGGAAATCACCCGAGTGCTGGGGCACGCTGCTGCTGAAATGCGAGCTTCAGGCGGAGCTCCGCCATCGGGGCGCCCAGGTCCCATCAGGCACCTCTGAAGAAAGAGCGCCAGCGCGGCTTTCTTGAGCGAGAGATGAGATCCGCTGAGAGCGGCACCAGTAGAGCACGGCCTGTCGCGTCATCAGCTCCTCCAAAGTCTTCTCATGCAATGAGAGACTGCGCTTGCTTGCCCCGAGCTTGCCTGCTCCCACTCTGTCACGGGACAGTCCCAGGTGCTCACCTCAAGTGTGCCGCTGTCGTGCGATCAGCCTCTGTGACTTCACCTGGACCTCGCCTTCAACCGATGGTTGTAGTAGTATTCGCCCTCCTCCGCGCCATAGGGACCGCTCCAGTCCTGAGCCAAGCCGGCGCCCTGGCCCCCAACCCCAACCTCCGCTCTTCCTGCGCCGCTACGCACACCATGCCTCGAGACAGCGCAGTGCCCGCTGGTGCACCTGGTCATCACACTTGGCGAAAGGCAAAGCCGGCACTCAGCACCTGCTACTTCGGACATCCCCACCTCACGGAGGTGGTTTTGAACAAGGGCGGCGCAGCCCTCGTAAGAGGCCGACACCCCAGACTGGCACACAGCTAGATGCGGAGCAGTCTCACACCCAAGAGACGGAATCAGATTCCAAGAAGCAAGCTAATATCCGACAGAACTGGCGATGCACACAAGCAAGTGGAACGCACGGTCGGGGCCTCTCGTGCTCGCTGAATCACATCTGCGGCAAGGGATGCATCGATTGTGGACATTCCGTCCCTCACAGTTACTTGTTCAGAGATCGAGCTCGTCTCCGATCCAGCTCCCTGTTCGCAACCATCTCGTTTTACTCGGGGCCACCGGGGTAATTTCCAAATTTCACAGCTGCAACAGCATTTGCCAGATCGCATGATGATATCCACACCCAACTCGGAAGCATATCGGCCGAGCTTTGCCGACCATGCTTTCAAGGGTGTTGTGGGTGACACTGGGCAGTATGCCGAAAACTCGAGGGTGGAAGCTGTTGCAGCACTGCTTTGTTTATCAGCCCTGCCCTTTGACAGTATGTGCCCTCGCCGTGCACTCTTAGATAGAAATGCCACCTGCAGGCTCAAACTCTGCCCCTTGTTCTGAGAGTTGCTTGTAAGCCTCCGCGAAATCCTTGAAGAAAGCAGCCTGATCATCCCGGTATTGCATAAAGTATTTCTTGAAGCTCTCGTCTTGGTGAAGGCACCGGTCCGATGACAACCAAAGCAGATTGACATCCTTCTCTTCATAAACTGAGGGCTGGAAGTATTCGTTGTCAAACTTGAGCCATTTTGATGTCCACGACTTCCCACCCGGCATGCCAACTCCTCCTTTCCCATCGTGTCTGATGGGGCAGGATGCTGGCAGGGCACGCGTGTAAGGGCAGCCGTTCGACTCACCATAGCCCTCTTTGACCGTGCCGCTTCGCTCTTTGAAAGCCCGGCCAATCGTATGCGCCCCGGAGAGCGCAACGATGCCCTTGTCATCGAAGCCCATCCTGGAGGCCGTGCCCTTGCACACCCTGCCCATCACTACACTGCCTGATTTTGTCCTACAGAGTCCAAGCATAGGCTCTAACTACGACACTCGCAGCTCCTGTAGAAGATGTTCCGCAGGTGGCTTGCTGCGTCTGTGGCGCCGCAGCCAAACTTGCCCTCTGGACCGGGCTCGGCATCAGGAAGCCCGGCATTGTCAGCCGTACCTGCCAGGAGAGGGTGCGAACATTGCTCCGAAGGGGCTGCGGTGCCTCTGAAGCCCTTCCAAGACCTCCCCAACTGGCCGGGTCGAAATATTACTAGGAAAGCCTCGGGATTGACGGCCAGGGCATGCATCGGGGCCCGTCGCGTCCTGCTGAAACATGCACAGGACTCCGGACTCCATGCCGAATACCAAGACCACCACTCCGGTCCTTGCGACCATACTTCATCTCTATCTTGGGTCCACCAGCATGCTCAATGCTGACGGCTGCTGCCATTTGGTAGAGGTCCGCATACGACACCAAGGGGTAGTCGGCCTGGGCCCGGGTTCTGCAAAGAAGTGCCATGCCACCATGCCCTTCCCGGCCTTGAAGGGCTCCAAGTACTTCACCGCTTTGTCCAAGCCGTTGTTGGCCCCCATAGTGATCTCCGGGGAGAAGCGGATGGAGCCGTTTGCACCGCCCCTGTCTCCAAAGTCGCTCTTGGACTTGTCGTAGGTGCCCGCATCGTGCCAGGCTAGCCGAAGCAGGATGGGGTTGCAGTTCATCTTGTCAACGAACCTGAAACCCCCAACCCCTGCGGACACTTAGCCCCAAATTTCAAGCCAAACCTTCCATGAACCTTGCATGGGCACCATAAGCGTGCTCCAGGAATCACAAAGGCTGAGATTCAGACTTCCAGAGGTCTTCCTTTAGGGACTTCAGCTGCCCAGCATGGTCCATCCCTTCACCCTTAGGCTTTCCACCGATCCTTGCAGCACTGTCCGACGCGCAAAGCTTGCCCATCCTTCAGTTGCTCGTTCACTGTGCACTCCGCCGACCGTCCTGTCCAGGACGCCGGCAAGTGCCGCCTTGTCGCCCTCCGCCGCTGCCGGCGGGTAGCCCAACTCGGCAGAGCAGCAGGGACACTTCAAGCTCTCCCAACTCCGAGTCCCTCCACAGTCCGAGGCGCATTGGACACCAGGTCTTCGTAAGTCTTCAGCTGCCGGGCCTCAGGGAAGGCTTGGGAAGCCCAAGGTCGGCGCAGGCGAGGTCCGTGCCTTGGCCAGGTCTTCGATGTCGTCGGCTTCGAAGGGAAGGCTTTTGCAGCAGCCCTTCTCCACACCTGATGCTTGCCAAGACTGGAGCAATTGGAGCAAAAGTGTGTCGAACCAAGATTCCTGGCGAGGCACCAAGAGAGTTCAGAGTGTGCGACAAAAGCTTTGGCTGTGGCCCGGTCCGGATGCAGGTGCCGCATCCGGTACCGGCTTTGGTGCACTTCTTGATGTCCTGCGACAGGGCTGCACAAAGCTGCAGAGGATCTCCGAAAGCTCGAGACTTAGATTGGGGTGTCTTGGGTCCTCGAAGGTGTGAGCGCCGCCCTTTATAGCGTCCCGGATGACTTTCTTCGGAACAGAGTGACAGTTGCACACCAAATCGTCGTCTCCGAGGTTGGTCCCATCGCCGCCGTCATCGACCTTCGGCATCTTCCCAGCCATCAAATCCTCCGGCGTGAGGCCGCCGATGTCCGCTCTCTTTGAGACCGCTGTGAGTGATGCGAAGTCGGAGATGTCGCCGACTAGAATCCCACCCAGTAGCTTCGTGCCATCGGCGGTGAAGACCAGCTTCTTGTAGCAGCCCGAAGCCTCATCTTTGGCCACAGTCGTCTTGACTTGCTCAGGATCCGTTGAGGTGTACTGGCGCTTAAACCAGAAATCGGAGGAGCCACCGAAAGATGCCACGTCCACTCCCAACAACTTCAGCTTGGTCGACAAGTCTGCGTCCATGAACTTGGAATCTGAACCAGGGTTGGTCAGGTGGTCGGCGAGGACCTCAGCTTGCGTGTAGCCTGGGGCGGAAAGCTGGTAGCACATGCCACCGTTGTAGGAGGCGATCTCGCCAACTGCCCACACGTGCTCATCCGTCACACTCCTCATTGTGTGGTCCGTCTTGACACCGCCCCGGCCTCCCAACTCGAGTCCGCTGGCTTCTGCGAGCTCCTGACGTGGCCGCACGCCTGCGCCGACGATGAGCAGCTGGACGTCCAAGACCTGCTCTTGGCCTCCCACTTCGATCTTCACTCCCTTCAAGCCAGCGTCGCCCTGCTGCACCTCCAGGACCTTCACACCTGTGTGAACTTTGATGCCCAAGGACTCGATCTTGCCCTTCAGCATGGCACCTGCCTCGGCATCCAGTTGCACCGGCATCAGCCCAGGCGCGACTTCCAGGACGTACGTCTCCAGTTTCAGGTCGTAGGCTGCCTGCAAAAGCCGGAGGCTTCTGTTCACATCACACACAAGGACACAGGCTCCTCTGCTCCTCTGCTCCTCATCTCGCCTTGGCAGCTTCCAGGCCCAGAAGGCCTCCCCCAATCACTGCTGCAGCCTTCGCATTCTTGGCCCTCTCCGTGACCTGCAATGGTGCCAAGCACACGATTCTCCGGCTTTCGAGTGAGGGAAGACCTGCCTGGAAAAGGTCATCGATCGTCCGGTAAACATGCACACCAGGCACCTCGTGGATGCAGCGTGAGCATAGAGGTGACCAAACAGGACATGAGACAAAGATACGTGCCGAGGCATCTGCCGCTAAACACTGGGTGCAGGCAAGGCGCATCGAGGGACAGGCCTGGTACCGGCGGCAGCCACGGTTTGCTCCCTGTTGCCAGCACCAGTTGGTCGTAGGCAGTGCTCTTCACCTCACCTGTAAAGGCCATTTGGCATTCCGGCGTTCAGCTCTCGAGCACCGCAGACGAGGCCCCGCCTTTCGGCGTAGTGTACTCGACGCTTTTCGCGGAGCGATCGATCTTCGTCGCCTTTCCAAGGAGCAGCTCCACGCCGTTGGACTGACACCACTCCACACCTCGCACACAGAGGTCACACTCAAAACCTTACTGTCCTGAAATTCTGTCATTGAACCCTCTAGGCCGGTAGGCTCGGTCTGAGGGCACCACTACTGAGGGCCAGCTGATTGGGGTCCCGATGCTCAAAGAAGGTAGTCAGCTTCACTCTGTTGTAGGCGGGGTAATTCTCCTCGCTGATGACCACAACTTGCAGGGCTCCGCTTTTGGCCAAGAGCTTCGCCACAACGGCATGGCCCACCGGACCCCACCCTACCTGGAGCAGTGAGCAGTCATGTGTACCTCTGGTAATTAGCAAAGTATGCAGTCGCGGAATTCAGCGTGAATTCGCGTCGAGTCTCGACGACCACACGCTGCTTGCCAGCCACGGCAGACTTCAACTTCTGCAAGTCCGCCGCATTCAGCTGCGATAGCGCTGCGGCAAGCTCCTGGTCCTCTCAACTGCAAGCATATCAGAGAAACCCTCAACGAAAGTTGTCCTAGCTTCGCCTTCTCCGCAATTCTTTACTGTTCAACCCACCCACAAGCACCCCCTTTACTCAGACAGCCACTTCATCTGACTTTAGTAAGTTGCCCGAGTCCGTCGCACCCGCAGCGGCAGACTTCAAGCTGGCAGAGGCCGCTGAACCCATGGCGTCCAGATCGGAAGCTACCAGTGAGGCTGTGAGCTGCGGGAAAAAGCCGAGTTGCCCGTGGAATGAGAACGTTAAGTCTCGCATTCTCGAGCGCTTGCTGCATCTTTCCTGACTGCCGAACTTACCCAGCAGCTACATAGCAAGTACCGGCGGATGTTCCATTTGGTCCATTTCAGCACGAAGATGCCCAGATCCAAAAACCAAGCGCCGCACTGAGCAATTCCCGATACACCGCGTCCATGGGATGTTCCCAGGTGGACTGGCTCGATGACTGGCACAGGGCGGAGACGTCTGAAGAGCTTTGAATGTGTGCTCTGAGGTTTGCAGGCTCTTGCCAATCACTACTACCTTAGCACTCCGAGGACAAGAGCAGGGTAGGGATGAACTGGGGCTGAAGGCGACCCCCGATGAGAAAAGGCAAAGTGCTGGAGATTGTCACCACCCGTTGCTTGCTACAACATGGACGAGCTCAAATGAGTGGACAATCGTTGTCTGCTTGACGCTGGGCTCACCATTTGTACTGTGACACTGACACAACACCACCGCCTTCACCAACACAACACCAGCACCAGCAACTTGGCCGCTACGACCTCTGCTATGACCTGCTGTACTTACCATTTTCACCATCTTCACCTTGAGTCAATCGTTCATCATCCCATCACGATCGTCATCATCCTCTGCATCAACATCCGTCGCATTCCTCTTGACCACGACGATCGGCACCACCAAAAAAGACTATCAGTCAGCATCATCATCATCATCATCAAAATGGAGGCGCATTGGGGGCAACAGTAGACAGCTGGACCGGCAGCACGCAGCACGGGAACCTGATTGAAGAAGTAGACACGACCCTCGTCATCTGTGTACTCGGTCCAGCTCAACGGCAGAGGAGCATTGAAGGCCTGCAAGCGCTTCCAGATCCCAGCTCCCGTGATTGCTATTCCGCTCCCTCCTCCTGGACGACCCAAAGCAAGTCAGAGTGCTGTGTGAGGTCAATACCTGGTCTGGGTCGCTCATGGCAAGCAGGAATGCGAGGCAAAGAAGCAACTTGGCATCGCTGAGCTTTTGGCCCAGAGTCTGTGAGTACTGCAGCAAGTCTGACTCCTGGAAGAGATCATGCCATGGCTCAGGTCGACAACGTTTGGATTTGGCTGTAGACAACCTTACTAAGCCTTACTAGCAGTCCACAGATCAGTGAGACACCTCACAACCCATGCACCAGGCATAAACTCAAGCAAACAACAGGCAGGCGGCGCAATGCCCCAAAGACCTAAAGCCTCTCGCCACGCCCGTTTGGGCCACAGCAGTCGCAGAAGTGCCTTCGAAGCCAAAGACGGAACCTAAGCCTAACCCCCCGGTTTAGTTCTCGACCCTAGAAGCTTCGGGACTCCTCTCTCCGTCCGTCGCCGGCTTCGGCCTCCTCTGGTAGAGCAGGCAAAGACCTGAACAGAAGAATCCAACGAAACCTCACAAGATCACAGCAAGCAACGTAAGCCCCGAGCTGCGGGGCGGAGGCCGTTGCGACCGTCTGCGTCTGTGGTTCAGCATAAGCTTCTTGGCTGGACCATGCTCTCGCTGTAGGAAAGACTGAGTAGCTGGCCTCGTGAGGCGGCGCAGGCACGGCCGCCGCTGGCGCTGTCGTCGGGGGAACACCTCGAAAGCGCTTACAATTACTCAATGAGACATTTGATTGCCTAGGATCAATCGGTGCATGTCGTGTGGTCGGCGTGCTTCTTCCAATCATGTAGAAATATAGACACGCTCATAGTGACTGCCGATACGTTGTGCTTTCGTATGCACCCTGAACCGCCTGGTGTGGAATGCGGAAACAGAAGGAGAGAGATGCCGAGATTCTGCTTCCAGATGTCAGCGACCATCGGATTCTTCATGATTCTTCTCTCTCACAACTTCCTTTTTTCAGCCAAGTACCAGCGCCGGCATCTGCACCCGAGCTCATCTCTATTCTGCCAGGGGCCTCGGATCACCGAAGAGAAAGTATACTGCACACGGTTGCCAGATGCACTCGACGGCCGCAAGATTCCGGCTGCATTGGAAGCTGCGTCATGCTTTGCGCAACTGATGCCAGCAATGCTGAACCAAGCAAGGACTTTCTACAAGGTCAATCTGCTTGTAGCCTTGCAGCCACGGGCATCTATCCAGGGCATGTAGCCGCTGATCAATGGCACTGCTAAGCTCATGTAAATAACATGATCTCAAATCTAGACGGAAGGTCCAAGGGTTCATGCATATACCTGCGGTGATGCCAGATTCAGCATTCCGTGCGGTGTGATTCTTGATGGCTCATGAAGCCTCACTATTCGAGCCTGTCAGGCGAGGTGCTGCGACGGAAGCCCAGACCCTAAACCCTAAACTGTGACCCACTTCGTGCCGGGAGGATCGTTCCCATTAGGTGAGTCAGCACAAGACCATTTCTTACCACAGTCGAAGCCAGCTCTCGAAGGCACCCAAAAGGATCTTGCGGGTCCTAATCACAGCCTTCCAGCTTGTAGGGCAGCCTGTCGCCTTGACACGACAAAGCCTTGCCACGACCAGATCCATTTCTGCACGTTGCCGTGACACTGAATGTTGGCAGGTACAGACTGTTGACAGCAATGTTGTAATTGAACATTTCAGCCCCAGTTGGTTCCACACATTTCGCTGGCGCGCAGCCACCAAGGGTGTATGGAAGACTCACTTCACTGCACTTGCCGACGGAGGCTTTGCCGGTGTAGCCGTCCGCACAAACGGCATGCGCAGTGAAGTCGTCAAACAACAGGGACTTCTCAAACCTCAGCTGCTTAGCCGCACTTACAACCGAAAGCTTGTCATGGAGCAAAAGTTAAACACAACTGGAAGAAACGTAGAAACGGCCAGAGCACACGACGTAGCCATCCTCGGAGGTCCGCTTGGGAGAGCTGCACATCAAAGGGCAGCCCTCCAAGAGAAATGGCTCACCGTCTTTGGCACAGGCCTTGGACCTTCCAGTTCCCACACCGTTTTTGCACTTGGCCACAACATTGAAGGATGGTACCTCCACCGATGAAACCGTCAAGTCATACGCCGCCGCATTGCTCGGCTCGGCACACTTCGCCGGTGAGCAGCCGCTGAGGGAGTAGGGCTCGTTCGGGGCTGCGCACTTGGACACAGCCGCCGCACCTGTGTAGCCATCTGCACAAACTGCGTGGGCCTCGAAGTCGCTCATCAGCAAGGACTTCTCCAGCCTTGATTACTGTATCACTCATCATGACCAGTCGTGGCTAAAAAGTACTTCCTGCTTGAGGACTGCTTGCAGTCAGGGCTGGCCAAAAAGCAGGGGAAATGAAAAACATGCATGCTGCCAAGCAACACCGTGTACCCGTGCTCGACACTGTTCTTCGGAGAGACACATAAAGATGGACAGCCCTCCAGTACAAAAGGCTGTCCATCTTCGGTACATGCCCTGGCCTTGGCAGTTCCAACGCCGTTCTTGCAGTTGGCCACAATGTTGAACGATGGCATTTCCGCTGAATGCACCGTCAGAGTGTATGCAGCCTTGTCTTCAGCGCTTGGCTCAGCACATTTCACAGGCGAGCATCCCGTCAAGACGTAGGGCTCGTTTGCAGCTCCGCACGTGCCTACTGTCGCGGTGCCCTTGTATCCATCAGCACAGCTGGCGGACACTGAAAATTCGCTCATCACCAGCTTTTCTTCGAACCTTGCGCCAAGGTTTCTCAAAGCTGGAAGCCAGGCAGTACTTCAGACTAGGTAAAAGCGCGGGCCAAGTCACACCACATAGCCGGCCTCCGCAGCCTTCTTGGGTGAGGCGCAAGCATCCATGCAGCCTTCGAGCTCGAATGGGTCGCCATCTTTGTGGCACTCTTTCACTTTGGCAGTTCCAAAGCCATGCTTGCATTTGGCCGTCACACGGAAGAATGGCCGGGACAGCGAGTGGATCTCGACTTCGTAGTTGGCCTGGTCGACGACACTTGGCTCAACGCAAGTCTCTGCGCTGCATCCACTGAGCAAGTACGGCTGCTGTGTTTTGTCGCACGCTTTGACTTCAGGCGTGCCCTTGTAGCCAATAGCGCAAGTGGCTCGAACATCAAAAGTGTGAGGCATTCTGGAGCCTTCGTACCTTAGATCTGCTTCATCGGGTGCCATCAACGCCCACCTCCAACCGTTGGGCTCTGGCTTTCTGCAAACGAGGTACACTACATAGCCATGTTCGGCCAGGTTAGCAGGTGATGTGCATTCGCCCATGTAGCAGCCCTCAACTGTGTAGGGTTCACCGTCCTTTCTGCACTCTTTCGCCTTGCCAAACCCGATGCCAGATTTGCATCTGACAGAGACGCTGAAGCTGGGCCGCTGTAGTGAATGGACTTTCAGCTCGTAGCCTTCTGTCTCTTTCGAGCTGGGCTCAGTACAAACTTCAGGAAAGCAGCCGGTCAGAGAGTACGGTGCATCTGCATCCTCGCAAGCAGACACGGATGCACTGCCTCTGTAGCCGGCAGCGCATGACGCTGTTACGTGGAAGCTGTGCGCCATCTTGGAACCTTCGTACCTTATGTTGCAGACACTCTCTTGATGCAGTCGATTCTTTGACAGCAAAGCTCTTACAACCTAGACCCAGAACCATGCCCGATCAATCTTTTGGAGACCCGGTGAAGACTACACTCACGGAACCTTGTGATGCGACTACCTGCTCACAAAGCCTTCATTGATAAGTGTGAGACTGGCTTCACAAAAAACTTCTCTCAGTGGGGACCGAGATGTTTGCTGATACAGGAGGGCAACGCGAGCTTTGCTATCGGAACGTTTCTCCTGTCCTGTATCCCTCGAAATGACACCTGCAGACACCAAAGCTGCTGAAGCTGACCACTGCAGGTAATCGGACTTGTAGGCCCCGAGCCAAGATGAAACCGCACCGTCTCATATTAGTGTACTGGCCACTGACCGGGTCATGTTTGCCTGCAGAAGTGAATCGACCTATTTAGCTTGTGTATATTATATATATATATATATATATATATATAGATTATCTATATTACCAACAAACTACGTATGACGCTTCATGATAGGCAGTGCAACCTCACAGCAGGTCCGCATGACCAGTTAGTCTCGCACTGTTGGTTTGCACTCGTGTTGAAGTGGTGCTGGTTGCAAGAAAGGCGCACGACATAGCCTTGCGCCGCCTGGCCGACTGGCGATGCGCACTGACCGATGTAGCAGCCCTCGAGCGTGTAGGGCTCGCCATCTTTTGTGCACACCTTGGCCTTGCCGACTCCGATGCCGCTGCTGCACTTCACAGACACACTGAAGCTGGGCCGATCGATCGAAAAGGCTTGGAGCTCGTACCCCTTCCCGTCTGCAGGCGGTGCACATGTCTCTGGCACACAGCCCGTGAGTGAATACGGAGTGCCAGCTGTTTGGCACGTGGAGACGGAAGCAGCGCCCTTGTAGCCAGATGCGCATTTCGCAGTTACGTTGAAGCTGTGAGCCATCTTGGAGGCCTCATACCTTAGCTTGCGTGTCTGAAATGAACCGAAGAGACAACAAGGACACCAAAAGCGAAAGCTCAAGATGACTCCCGTCAAAATGAAGGAAAGGCGCACGACATACCCCTGTGTTGCGAGATGTGCAGCTGGTGATGTGCATTCGCCAACAAGGCAACCCTCGACAGTGTATGGCTCGCCGTCTTTTGCGCACGCTAGAGCTTTTCCGAAACCAACTCCACTGGTGCACTTTACTGTGACGCTGAAGCTTGGCCTTTCCAAGGAGAATGGGCTTAGCTCGTAGCCTTTCATGGCTGCTGCACCCGGTTCGGTGCAACTCTCCGCAGAGCAGCCACTGAGAGAGTAGGGTGTCCGATCATCTGAACAAGGTGACACAACGGCAGTTCCTTTGTATCGATCTGCACACATGGCAGTGACGTTGAATGCGTCCTTGAACATTGAGGCTTCGTACCTTAGCCAACCCACGACAACATGCACGGCGCGGGAGTCTGGATCTTTTGCACAACATCACAAGGTTTGAGCAAGTCGCACGACGTAACCTCCGTCTACGGCATGAACCGGAGAGGTGCACTGTGCCTTCACACCTCTCCTCAATCTTCCCTTCAGCGCCAGCGCCGGCGCCACGAACACGAGGAAGAATGCAAGCTTCCTCCAGATGCCAAGACATCAGACAAGCTTGTGCCTTACCATCGCCCGAAACACAGCTTTATAAAACCAGGGTGCATTGTGGTAGCTGCTGGAAACGGCCAGCGCCACGCAGATCAAGCTAAGCGCATTGCCACTGCGGCAACCTTGGGCGAAAAAAAGAACATGCACCAGAGAGGAGTTCGTTCACAGATATGGGTTCCGGACCCCCACACGGGGCGTGGACCAGCGTACATTGCGCTGCCCCTGATGTGAGGACGAGCCAAGACAGCCATGAAATAGGTGAATAGATTGAGACACACATTCCCTGCTCCACACGAGCATGCAACCAATAACATTGCAGGCAAGATTTCCACCTCGCAAGCGATGTTCGCTCACAGCCCAGATGCTTACATTCCAGGCCAGCGGTGGTCAGGAAGCCCCAGAGCTCAGACTCGGTGGCATACTTTGTACATTGGCAAGCACTTACCGGAGAATGGCTTCAGGACTCCATGCCCAAAGCCATGCCTTGCAGAAGACGGATGCAGCATGGTGCGATACTTCCAGGATTCCACGGAGCTTGGAACTTCGGGTCTGTATGTCGAACACTGAAAGTTGAAGCAGAGAAATCAAGGGATGACCGGATCACGAAATACATGAGCGCCCTGGATAGAAAACTCCATATCCCCACAGATTCCTGCCGGAGCGTCGCATAAACATGTCGGGGATGAAGCTTTGCCGGTATCTCCCATCTCCCCTCGGTGCCTAAGTAAGCCCGCACCGTCAGGTCGCCGGTTGCTTCGTGCAAGCCTAGGTACACAGAGGCGACCGTTGCTTCACACTTGGGGCTGTTGGTGCTCTTGCGGCTTTGGAAGTGGGACTCGTTTCGCACTTGACATTCAGAGCTCAGATGGGTTGAGGAGATGGAGAACCGTGGCAGTTGTGGAAAACTCGAAGGCGCAGGTTGGTGCCGTGTCTGCGGAGCAGCATCTCGCAACAGCCAAACAAGGGTTGTAAACATCTTCAAGGGCTGTGTGGATAGAGCGCGCGAGTCGAACATGCACCCCTCTCTCGATACATAATGCGCAAAAACATAAAAACTTATGACATATCAGGCACAAAGATGTTTGTGTCAAAAGGTCAGGAAGCGGAAGCTGCATCTGGACCTCATGAATAGCTGAACTTCCCGATCTTTGAAAAGGTCCCAAACCTGCTCTGGGACAAATAATTTTGTTCGCTTTTGAGCGTTCCCTGGACTGGAAGCCAACCACAGTCCACGGCCCCCGACTCTGTAGTGCTGGTGCCTGCCTGGCCCAGTCGCGCACCTCGGGCTGTGAAGCCAAGTTGGCCAGGCACCTCGCTGCGGTGAGGCTGAGCATTCCAAGAGGAGGTAGAGACCAGCAAGTTCAACATGTCGTGTGAGGGTCTCGAGTTTAGCGGGGTGAGGTAAGGACACAGTGATATCGGACTCAGATTATGGGCACAAATCGAAGGGTGCTGCTATGAGTCCGGGAGCGGAGCAACAGAGCAAGGCGAGGCACCTTTATTGAGACGTACGGTTCCAGGACAGTACCAACAAAGCAGCCTTCCTTTCCTCACACTGAGACTGATTTGCTCGCACTAGTTCACAAGTTTCCGATCGCTATCAGTAAACTTCGAATACATCTTCATCTTTTGTGGGATCCTAGCATGGGAACGGTACCACGCAGCAATGCTACCGGAGCGGCGTCGTGCACAAATGAACGACACATCACTCCGTTCACTCTCCTGGCAGATTCCGCTGTCTTCACCCGCCCCGCCTGCATGCAGCCCTTTGCAATGCAACCGGGCCGTGGCTTTGTGCGCCTTCCACCGATCTTCTGGTACTGGTATGTCATGGCTCGGGCCAGGGCGGTTCCCGGTTCCAGCCTCGGACGGCACAGGCTTCCGGCCTGAGCGAAAACACAGCCCAAGCCGATTGTCGTTGCTGCGATCATGCTCGTGCCCGTTAAACCGATGCCATTCAGTAGTTGCAATAGTGGTGGTGGTGCTGGAGGCGGAGGTGGAAGAGGAGGTGGAGGAGGAGGAGGAGGAGGAGGTGGTGGCGGAAGCACCGGCAGCAGCAGCAGCACTAGCAGTCACTAGCAGTCACTAGCAGTAGCAGCAGCAGTAGGAGCAGGAGTCGGAGCAGTAGGAGTTGTAGGAGTAGTTAGTAGTTGGAGCAGTAAGAGTAGCAAGAGTAGTAAGAGTAGTAAGAGTAGCAACAGTTGTAAGAGTTGTAATAGTAGCAGTAATAAGAGTAGCTAGCGTAGTTGGAGTAATTGGAGTAATTAGAGTAGCTAGAGCCGTTAGAGTAGTAAGACTAGTTAGAGTAGTTAAAGTTATTGGAGTAGTTAGAGTAGTTGGAGTGTAGAAGTAGCAGTAGCGTGGCAGGAGCAGTAGTAGTAGTAGTAGTAGTAGTAGTAGTAGTAGTTGTAGTAGTAGTAGTAGTAGTAGTAGTAGTAGTAGTAGTAGTAGTGGTAGTGGTAGTGGTAGTGGTAGTGGTAGTGGTAGTAGTAGTAGTAGTAGTAGCAGCAGTAGTAGCAGTAGTAGCAGTAGTAGCAGTAGCAGCAGCAGTAGTAGTAACCCATCCATTCCTTGTTGCATGCGATCACCAGAGCATCCAGGCCCAAACCCTAATGATGTCCATTCCGCATTGCATGCGTTCACCAGTACCCAAACCGCGAGCGACCACCAAAACAGCCCTGCCCGAACCCTCTCAACGTCCATTCCTTGTTGTGTGCGATCACCAGAGCATGCCCAAACCCGGAATAACGTTCATGTCTCATTGCGCGCGGTCAGTAGAGCATGATGTCCCAACCTTCGTAACGTCAATTCCGAATTGCGTGCGATCCATGCAATAAAACAATCGACCCTAACTGTGTTCTTGCGATCACCAGAGTGTCCACTGAGCAGGTGGCCCACATCTGCTAGAGCAAAACAGCCGGCACTACCAGTGTCCGTTCCTCCTTCACCCGAAGCCCTAAGCCTCGAAGCCCTAAGTTCTATCCAGTTCTATCTTCATGTCAATTTCAACAATAGGCCTTGGATTTTGTTTTGACACAATCCGAGACATGTTCGCGTGCACGTGGTGCTTTTTTTGAACTATGGTTGCCGACTTATATGTCTCAGGAAACGGCACAGCACAATGCACATCTTTTCGACACAGGATTCGACAAGCCAGTCAGGCGAAAGGGCTCACCGGACAGAAATCTTGATAGTGAGCTGTAGTTGCCTCCCTTCTCTCGAGCTTGATTCAGTGCTTTACGAAAGTGCGGGCTTCAAACTTCTCATCTTCAACCAAGTTGTCTACACGTCTCGTTCCTGCGTGAGCGACTGACGTAAGGGAAGGAATCTTGTTGTCATTACGCCCGAGGTCCTTCAAAAACGATAATGGGAATAGCGAAGAAGGCTTTGAATTTGAAGACAGTGCAGACTCTTAGCAACTCATGTTCATCGGGGGATTTGGGGAGGTCGGGATCGGCTCTTTGGTGGAACGTCCACGAACCTGAAGGTTGACGTCGCAGCCCCATGAGAGCGGAGGCATTCCTTTGGGGACCCCGCCACCCTCGCGCATGCTCGTTTCAAGTTGCATATTCCGCAGGCGGTGCGAACTAGGCCGTAGAGGTTGCAGCGGGATTTACAAGCGCAGAAGCAAAGGTCAGCTCGGATGGCGGTGGAGTGGTAGGATGGTGGAGCAGGTCCCAAGCTCCAAAGCAGTGAGCCTAAATCAGAAAAGCATGTTACATGCCAGCCGGGCAGCCAAGCCTTTATCAATGAACAGGAGCTGAACAGGAGCTTCGCTTAGTGGTGAAGAACTACCGGAGGATCGGATCTACAAGAGAGCTAGCCCACAATGCCTAACGCCAGTAGCTTGATGGGATTATTGTTGGCCCAATTGATGCTTTCACTGAATACTACAAGAAAACTGCATCCCGCCCTCTTAAGTCTTGCTTTTCTGCTTGTCAATATTATTCTTCTTCTCTGAAAATTATCTTGCTTCTTCGTGTGTCATTAATGTGTGACGACGTGTTTTGTTACTTGTGCTACTTGTGTTGTGTCTTCTTCCCCCTCTTCTGCTTCGTCTTCTTCTCGCTGTTCTTGCCATTGCTAGTATTCGGGTTCGTGTACATGCGAACACCTTTGCCCCATCAAATCAAATTGTCTCCTCAAAGGCTGGCAAGGGCAAATTCAAACCGAGCGAAGCGCTGGGTGCAGCAGTGCGCGAGGAACTTCAGAAGCGAAGCCTGGTTCGAAAAGAAGTGCCGGAAGTCCTCCATCCAGGTATCAGCGGTGCTGACATGGCCAGTGTTGGTTCGCAAGACTTTCCGGCCTCCTTCAGGGCCAGTGTACCCAGAATGTCCAGGCCTTGAAGCTTGCAGAAGCCAGCCAAAAGCTAAAGAAGCTTCACGGCGTGATCATCAAGTCGAGGCGTGGGCACGCGAGCGGGTGTCTCGGCATGACATGCATGAGCCCTGAGTTGATGGCCTGCCAGCTCTTTTCGAAGACAACTCCCGGAAAGTGAACACACGAGGATGCCTTCGGAGACATGCGGAACGTTGAACCCGAGACCTCAAGGGCTCAAGGGCCCGTGCCGAGACTGCAAGGGCCGACTGCGAACACTGCCGGTCTCTCAGGGCTTTGGCGCCATCAGGGTCCACCAGTCTCCGTAGCATGCGCAGCGCGAGGGCCTGCCCACTGACACCGGCCATCGTCTGAATGCAAACAAACGGAGGCCACAAGCCTGGAGCTCCGCAGGAACGTGCTCTTGCAGCAGCACCTGGTTTCAATCACAAATAGCACTCTGTGGTCCAGGCAGCAGTAGATTTACTTCCTGCCAGCACGGACTGCTGCTCGTGCACATGGGCGGACGATCTGGCCTCAGGTGTTCTTGACAGAAAACCAACAACTCTCTCAACTGCTTGCCCTCTGCCGCGAGCCCGTTTTGCAGGATATATGGTCGGAAACCCCTTTTTGCACGATGTGACAAGCTCGAACTGCACTTGTGCCTTCACATCTGGGGCGGGAATCAGAGGCTAGCGCAATCTGCTGCATCATCTCCTCCATCACATCCAGCATGGACGACCTCTTCACTCTCTCTGTACCCTCCCGACTGCCTTGCACATAGCGTACTACGGCTACTACGGCGTATTAGAGTAATTACTGGGTCCGAGTGCAGACACTTGGCAGCCCACTCAAAGCCAAGCCCAATCACATGTGTGCCTCAGGGCCTCTGGCAGATTCGCCCAGGACGACTGGAGCACCTCACAGCGGCTCCAAACATTGCAAGCATCGCCTAGCATCCGACACGCTTCTGTGCGATCTTCACCTTCTACATACACACGCCAACCGTCCTACGATCAGCAGAAAGCACACGCCCAAGACGTCTGTCTTTAGCCCAGTGGCCTCAAGGGCCTCCCCGAAACGGAGGTAGCGGCCCAGCTGTCGGACGAAGGCCGCCCGCGACCGGGGCTCCCCTTTCCCAAGTGCGGCTGTCAACTCCGGACCATCTCGGGTAGAGTGCAGGGATCAAAGAAGTCGAGAAAAAGCTAGGGCAGTTAGGGTTGCGGCACCTCTGCGACCTGATAAAGCAAGATCCCACTACATGGCAACAGAGACAAGCAGAGGCACAGAGAGAAAGAGAGAGAGAGCGAGAGAGCAAAAGGAGAGGGAAAAGAGAGACGAGAGTGCAAAAGGATGCTCAAAGAAACTCCAGTTACAAGGCTGCAGCACTCCTGGAGTACGGGTGCGGATTCAAGCTTCGTGTTTTTGTGCTACTCCACGTAGTCCAGCCTCTGAGGCGGACGAGGACTCTGCCCAAGCGGGGAAGCAAATGCCTCGCACAAAGCCGATGTGACACAGTGGCAATATCAACACTTACAGTGAGGACTCGTCCAAACGGCTGAAGTCCATGGGCCCCCACAAGGCTCCGCCTCTTCCTGCTGACTGCAATGCCTTCGACAGAACCTGCGACGCAGTGCATAACCATGACCGCATGAAGTCCACCTCAGCAAAACAGGACCTCGGTGAACCCAGAGTCTGCCGCCAGCTCGTGGAGGGCACCCTGCAAGCCGTAAGCGGATCCAAGGCTCAAGACCCCGAAACGCTGCGAGACACCTCCTGGCTGCTGACGACCTTGGCCTCCGAGCCGTCACGGGCACGGGGGGAAGGGTACAGCACAGCGGGGCGCTGCTCTGGCCTCGAACTCCGACAGGGCCTGGCCCAAGGCAGAGGAGTCCAAGCTGAGCTTCCTCTGGTCCAGCCTGGACACGCATTCGTGCTTTCAAGCCTGCATGGCGGCATCTCTTCCAAGGCAGGAGCAAGAGTCGCAGAGTCATCCCTCCAGGCAGAATTGGAGTCGGTGTCCTGGTTCCAAGTCGCGCTTCTGTCGTCACAGGCTCCCATTGTGGTGGCCTCTCAGACAGAGAGCCACTCCTTCCTGGCACACATGCAAAATCTCTGGATCGGTTCGTCTCCTCATGATGCCTACGACTGCGAAGAGCCAGGCAGCCTGACGGAGAGTAGCCTCCGTTTGCGACAGCCGCACCAGCTGACTGCAACCTGCCAGTCGACAGTTGCGACTCCAGTCGCAAGAGCTGCGTTGCCGCCTGCTTCTTTCGACTTGGGGCTTTCCCTCGCTCCCGCCCGCACCCAGGCCACCTCGAGGACACAGGCCAGCAGCGGAGCATCCTAGAAAGCATCCTGCGAAGCATCCTCGGGTCTTCGGCCTTCTTTCGTCGTGGCGCTCGCACTGAGGCCAACCTTCCTCAATGCCACAGTCCAAGTCTGTCACAGTGCCAGTTCTCCTCGAAGACGTATAAGGCCCATGCTCCAGTGCCTTCCGTGCTGCATATGCCTGGGCAATGCTTTAAACTTCAGCCGCGACCGTTTCACAAGGGAGTCAAGGGACTCTTCTCGCTCCTGCTGTAGGTTCGCGGCATTCTGCTTCATCCTGGAGGTGCACCTGGAGTCCTTCCTGATACGGACAATGCCCAAGGCTGACTGCGACACATTCTGGTGCCAGGACGGGCTGAGCAGCTAGCGCCAGCTTTTGCATCAGGATGATGGGATGACAGTCCTTCCCGTTTCGCCAAGCGTGCCCGCATCAAGGTTCGCCAAAAAACTCGTCCAATCAACGGCCGTCCTCCAGCACTGGCGCCAGGGCGGTGCCTGCATGCACGGGGAACACAGGTGGGGAGGGAGAGAGAGCGCGAGCTAGCGACTGCTGTGTTCCAGTTTGGGGCCAAGCCGTGTTGCAACACCAGCTCCAGGAAGAGCTGCGTAGTCTTTTCCAGCACCTGAGGCAACAAGTCTGTTCGAGCTTCAAGGCATCAGGCAGAATAAGGTGGTTAGGGTGCTAGGAACTGAGAGACCATGAAAAGGAGATGGCTGGAGCCTCGTCACGCGATCCTCTACAGAGAGAGAGAGAGAGAAGAGAGAAGAGAGAAAGAGAAAAAGAGAGAGATCATCCTCTGGCAAGTGGGCATGGGGCTCCGAAGACGTCTTGGCCCCTTGCAGGTCAGGGCAGCAGCAGAAGCAAGGGGACAGGTTTAGATGAAGACGAAATGGGGTGTGCTCCTGCATGGCAAACGCCACAACCTGGAAAGCGTGTCAAGCTCCAATCGCGGGGGCCCGTAGCTGTGACCTAGTCGCGTGGCCACAGTGTTCCAGAAAGTCCGGGTCTTCGGGGAGTGGCAAGGAGGCCTTGTGGAGAGGGGAGCCCCGACTGCCTGACACTGCCACCTACCCGCCAACTGGCACGCGACCATTGCACCAACTAGGCCACCAGGCCAAAGCCATCAGGGCCAACCCTTCCACGCCAGCAGCACTCCAGGGTTGAGCCGTGTAAGAACTGATGTGGCGTTTGGCAGCTGCAGTCCCAGGGCCACCTCCACCCTGATGGCCCCCAACCCAATAGACCGCTTGACCGGCGGGATCCTCTACAACCACATAGACTGAAGCGCTGTGCAGCATGCAGAGTGATGTCAGAAAGGAAGAGGAAGAGAGATGTTGCAGGCAAGAGCTATCTTGCGGCCCCCCTGCAGAATAAGAAGCCCAAAGCCCAAGCCTTGAGCCTCTCGTACAAGCTGCAGGCTGCAGGCACTGGCCTCGGGATCGGAATCCAGCTTGGTGGAAGGCGAGAGCAAGCCGAGCCTTCCAACCAAAGCTTGCAAAGCTTGAAGAACGTAGACGACGTAAATTTTGACTGCGGTTTCTGTCAAGATCCCGGCAGAACGAAGAGGCCACCAGCTGCGAGGAATGTCGGCAAGGCCGCACCGTCCTGCCAGGCACAAGAGAAAGGGTGAAACGTAGTCAACCTTGGAAGATTGATAAGCACAGGATCAAAGCAGAGATCCACTCTCTGCGGTGCATCAAATGCCAGATCAAGTTCGTGTGCTTGACACAAGTTTCTTCACATCTATAGCGCCCGTTGAATCGCGTATCTACTGGCTTCTAGGCCAACCCAGCTCAATGCAGCCTGGGCCGGCAGCAGCCTCCTGAAAGCGTGGTATCGATCATTGCCTCTCATGCTGCCCGCAGGGCCCCTGAGGCGAGGACCGCAGAATGTCCAGTGCATCTGTCCGGACCTTTCGAAGGCTACTTGGATCCAAGGCTCGGGTTCAAGTCTGTTTGCAGGAGAGCCTGCAGGAGCTGTGGACCACCAAGCATCAACATGGCCTCGGAGTGTCGACGAGAGATCCGCTTGCACTCAAACAACCTCCGGTGAGTGGTTTCGAGATGCAGGCGAGCAGGATGGACATGGCCTCGGAGCTAGCCTCATGTGCAACAGTGGCGACAAGCACAAAAGGACTGCGCCTTCTTGGTGACTTAGTATGGCTTAGTATGGCTCCTCGCCATGGGCTTTCAGCGCGGCGTGGCAGACCGTCCGGGCGATGTAGGAAATCTGTGTTCAATCCAATGATGCAGGCCGGAAGTCCCGCCACAACAGCTTGAAAGGAAGACATCCAGTCCTGTGCCCGGAAGGACGCGAAGATGCCCCTCACCTCTTCCAAGCCTCTACTGTCGGCCGGAAAGCTTTCGAAGCGGCTTGCAGCCTGGGTCCCGGTGCTGGGCTTGTCTGGCAACGGCGCGCCCGTCACCTGCTGTGTACCAGGGGCTCCTGTGATTCATCTTGCCAAATCGCAGGAGCGATGCCGCTCGCCTCAGAATCTGCGCGGTGGCAGGTCACCTGAGAAAGGTCAGGTGGCAGCAGCAAGGCTCTCTCTCTCTCTCTCTCTCCCTCCGCGCTGGCTCTGAAATGCACGCACCGTGCTGCCGTCGTCCAGCACTTCGCCCACCACGGCTGCCTCGAGCAAAGAACTGGCACGACGAGCAACTGGAGGACTGACATACGAAAGGGGGTTTTAAGCACAGGGAGCAAGGGCAGTGCAGGCTCGGGCTTCAGTGGCATTGCCGAAAGCTAGATCAAAGCTCTCGGTCACAATCTGTGCCGACTGGCTTAATTACACAGTCATTCCCTTCACACATAAGACCGGGAAAAATCTTGCGATTTACCCTGCACGACGAGCTGTATTTGAGGATGTAGCATCTGTCAAGAAGAAGCCGTCTGCCTCAGTCGAACTGACGACGAGAGAGACTCGCGATTTGGGGCAATGAGACTGAGCTCGGAACGCTGGCCATGCGGAAAAAGATCACGGGCAACCTTTGAACTTTGCCCAAAGCAAGGAATAGTGAATAGCAGCACTAGCCACTCCTTCTCCAAACTGTGCGCCTGCTCGGAAAGACGGACCGGAAGTCTTCTTGGATTCGCTGCCGCAGGGAGGCCTCAACCGGAGGAAGCCATCTGAGGCACAGAGAGTTTGACGAGGGCTGAGACAGGACAAGGATCCACGGTGCTCGCAGCATCGATTAACACCACGAAGCGCACCTCCCGCTAACCGGTGCTCGCTGTCATCAGATCCAGATTCTACGGCAGTCAGCTGCCTCTTCTTCGGGCCCTGCAAAGGCCACGAAGAGCTTCATTCTGCTCTTCGGGATCACAGGGCATGGCCCCCGCACGGAAAGCAAACACCAAGACTCCCCTGATTCTTTCGTGGAGCTGTGAGCACTGCTATCGAGCTGGGTCGTGCCGAGCCCTAGCTGGATGCTGGGGATAGTGCACCTGTTCGAAACTAGTTCTGTCTCGATTGAACGGCAGGCACCACCGTCAACTGGAACAACTGGATGCACATGCCATGGGCATCTCAGTACGCGAGCAGCCCCCTTTTGATCTCGCATTTCTGCGCACTAAGATACATTATGTGAAATGTCCACAACTCAGGCATGGATCATCTCTGACACATTGGTAAAGCTCCTCTGAAACTGCTGAATGAAGCACTAACAGGATGCTGTGAGAGGAAGGCCAGTCTGGAACCGGCTCTTCTCCCAAGAGCTTTCCACCTGCAGGCGCTTAATCCGGCATCAGCGCTTTGCATCTTTGCCCTACACACCCATGCTCAGCCTTTACACTTTCTGCTTCTGGCCTGAGGGCATCAACCGCTGATGGCGCCACATCCCTCCAGTTTGTAGGGCATATTGTCGCCACTGCACGGTATGGCCTTGCCAGTGCCTTTCCCATGCTTACATCTGGCCGTGACACTGAACGATGGTCGCTCTAATGAATAAGTGACGATATTGTAGTTGGCCTTCTCCGTTGAGCTTGGCTCTATGCACTTTTCTGGCTCACAGCCACCCACGCTGTACGGTTCGTTTGCTGTCTTGCATTTTGTCACGGTGGCGTTGCCCTTGTAGCCATCAGCACAAATTGCACCGACGTCAAACTGCTTCCGCAACATGGACCTCTCAAACCTGGACAGGAGGGCCGATTACTGACCATTACTTAGTACTGTCGAACCAGACCAGAGAAGAACTACAGCATCCGGCACAGGCAAGACACACGACATAGCCCTCATCTGCGGTCTTCTTTGGAGAAGTACACAATGAAGGGCACCCCTCCAAGATGAAGGCTTGGCCATCTTCGGAGCACTTCTTGGCCTTGCCCGTCCCAACTCCATTCTTGCATCTCGCCGTGACGCTGAAGGAGGGCGCATCCGTGCTGTAGATGGTCAAAGCATATGCCGCCCGATCTTCGGCGCTGGGAAGTACGCACTTCTTGGGCTCGCAGCCACTCAGAACGTAAGGCTGTCTGGCTGAAGGACACTTCGAAACTTTTGCAGTGCCCTTGTAATCCGGCATGCACAGCGCATCGACCGTGAACTCCTCCATCACGAGCTTCTTTTCGACCCTGGGAAAGCGAAAAAATGATGGAAGCAGGCACAAACAAGTTCCTGTGTGAATGAAGCCTTACTGAACAGGGCAGGCCACACAGTATAGCCATCGTCGGCCGCTCGCTTGGGAGAGGCACATGCATCCTTGCAGCCCTCCAACACAAAGGGCCCACCATCGTAGGCACACTCTGTGGCTGTTGCGTTGAGGAAGCCATGCTTGCATCGAGCTGTCACACTAAAGGAGGGCTTCTTCAGAGAGAAGATGGTGTAGTCGTAGTTTGCCGAGTCTTGCACACTCGGTTCCACGCACGTCTCAGGGACGCAGCCAGTCAAGGAATAAGGCTCGTCTGCCTTCGGGCACTCCGCGACTTTCGCGAAGCCCCTGTAGCCCTTTGCACACTCGGCTGTCACTTCGAAGTTGTGACGCATCTTCGATTGCTCATACCTGAAAAGCTACTAGTCTTCCACACAAAAGATCACCAAGCACGGCACAGGAACCGAGCTACCGTAGTCTACGACCGGGCCGTGGCACTGCCCTACTGCTTGTACCCTTTCGAAGCTACTGTTGTGCAAAACAAAAATAAAGCAAATTTGTGAAGGCTTAAGCTCGACAGAGCACACGACGTATCCGTGGCCCAAGTTCTCTGCTGGGGAAGCGCACTCACCGATGTAACAGCCCTCCAGCGTGTACGGCTCGCCGTCCTTTGTGCATTCTTTGGCTTTGCCATGGCCAATTCCACTGGTGCACTTGAGAGAGACGCTAAAGCTGGGCCGCTCCAGAGAGAAGACCGTGAGGTCGTATCCCTCCATCTCACGAGCGGTCGGCTCTGTGCATTTCTCTGGCTCGCAGCCACCCAGAGAATATGGCTCGTCGACGTCCTTGCACACACCCACCGATGCCTTGCCTTTGTATCCAGCGGCACACTTCGCCGTCACATCGAAGGAATTGACAATCATCGAGGCTTCGTACCTCATGGCAATAAACCAAAAGGGAGACTACGAGCCGAGAGTTGCTATGAGCAGAATTGCAAGCATTGCAATCAGGTCACACCACATAGCCTCCACTCGCCGCATTGCTTGGAGAAGTGCATTGTCCGGGAACACATCCCTCCAGGGTGAACTCATCACCATCATCTTTGCATGGGACTGCTCGAACCACCTCACCCTTCTTCTGATGTGTCTTGCATCTGGCGGAGACACTGAAGCTGGGGAGTTCCAGCGAATGCACTGTGAGGTCATAGGATGTCATCTCGACTTCACGTGGCTCTACGCATTTCATGGGTTCACATCCAGACAGGATGTACGGCGTCTGGTCTTCGGCGCACATTTCAACCTTGGCATGGCCCTTGTAGCCTTGGGCACAGCGCGCCGTCACCTCGAAGTGGTTCGTTTGCCGAGATCCCTCATACCTCAGAGCCATGTAAGCGTAGTGTCACTCAGAAACATGACTCACGAAACTTGAATCCCTCCACCAAGCTGCACGACGTATCCATCGTCCTTCTTGGCCTTTGGTGACAAACACTCCAAAGGTTTACACCCTTCCAGTCGGTAGGGTTGGCCGTCCTCCTCGCACTGAACGGCCTTCGGGATGCCAGCCTTCTCACCCTTGCAACGAACACCCACGCTGAAGCTTGGCATTTCCAGTGATCGCTCCGTCACCTCATATTGCACGTGCTCCTGGTGAATGTACGTCGGAGCCTTGCAGGTCTTGGGCTTGCAGCCGGACAAAGTGTAGGGCCCCTCGTCAACTGTGCACGCGGAGACTTTGGCATGCCCAGTGTAGCCTTTCGCACAGGATGCTTGCACGTTGAAGGAATTCGACATGATGGACCCCTCGTACCTGGGAGTTTCAGTTCATGGCAACAGGCAAGCTCATGCTTGCATAAACAACCATACATGCACGAAGACGAAGCTCGCGGGTTCGCACTAAACTGATTCGAAGTTAGCCTTCACTTTGGTCAAGAGCAACTTTACAAACAAAGCAAGCTGCACAACATAGCCGTCGCTTACCCCTCCTTTCGGAGATGTGCACTGCAGTCCCATGCAACCCTCCAGCGCAAACGGCTTGCCATCTCCATCGCATGCTGATGCTTTGGGAGTGCTGGTTTGCCCTCCCTTGCACTCCACCTCTACATCAAAACTTGGTCGTTCCAGTGACTTCACCTTGATCTCGTACTTGTGGCTAATCTCGTCCGGTGGTATCGCACACTTCTCTGGCACGCAGCCTGAGACCGAGTATGGCTCACCGGCCAACGTGCACTGGGTCACAACAGGCACACCCATGTAGCCCTCGCCACATTCAACCTTGACGTCGAAAACGGAAATCAGAAGGTTGCTCTCTGTCCTGGGCTTACAGGCAGCAGCGACAGTACTTTTCACACCTGAACACTGGAAAGACTTTCCACAGTGGGTACGCTGCCACCTACAGTAGTGCTTGGATTCAGGCAAGAGGCACCACATGTCCCTTGGGGATGACATCTGGCTTAGTGCAGTGCTGCTTGCATCCCGTCAGTGTGTAAGGCTGCCCATCCTTCTTGCAAGAGATAGACTTCGCTGGCGTGCCGACGTCAGCACACCGCGCAGTGACGCTGTAGCTTGGAAGCTCTAGCGACGTCTCTGTGACCAGGTAGTTGACCAGAGAGTCTGCGTCCGGTGTTGTACACTTGATAGGTACACAGCCGGCTAAGCCGTAGGGCTTGTCGTGCTCGATGCACTCGGTGGCCACAGGCGTGCCAATGTATCCTGCCGCACATTTTGCTGACACCTTGAACTCACGCATGAGCTTGGAGTTCTCCGTCCTGAATGCAAGACATTGTCGTGCAAGCAAGCGCTTACACATTCGGTGAAATATTGCGTCCAGGGCACACAATGTAACCTTCTGTCTGCGCCGGTGTGGCACAAACTGGAGGCGCACAACCCTTCAGGGTGTAGGCATGCTCATGGTCGGTGCACACTTTCGCCGTGCCGCTCCCTCCATACTTGCACCTCCAGGCCGCCGTGGGCACATGATGGCACACACACACACCCACACACATGAAACAGAAAGAAGCTGCATCTGCTGCAACTTCTTATATTACAGTTCGAACATCGTTACATTGGGGCCTCACGCCCACTTTGAAGGTCGGGATATCCAAGGAAGACTCCGTAAGATCGTAATCCGTCTTCTCGATTCCGACGGGGGCTTTGCAAGTCTTCGGCTCGCAGCCCGTGAGGGTGAAAGGTTCTCCGGGCTGCGTGCAGCGGTGGACCACCCCAAGTCCCATGAATCCTGCGGAGCAATCGGCAGTGACCTTGAAGGATCGGAAGTGCCGGTCCTTCTCGTACCTTGGTCTCGCGGTGTATCTCTAAGTCTCTTCTCTGTCTTGACTGCGTAAGGGGAGAGGCAGGGACCCCGGACCCCGCTCTCTTATGCAGCCAGGGTGCACTGTGTAGCCGGTTTCCTGCGTTCGATGGGGAGACTCACAGGAGGCCTCGTCGCAACCCTTCAGCGTGTAGGGCTCGCCGTCGAAGATGCAAGGGACAACCTCGCCGGCCATGCCTCCCTTCAGACATGTGGCCGACACTCCGAAAGTTGGCTTTTCAAGGGACGTCTCCTTCACCACATAATCCTTTTTGGCAGCTGCTGTGGGTGCGATGCACTTCATGGGCCTGCAGCCTGAAACGCTGTAGGTCGTCAGCGGCTTCGAGCAAGCACTGACGGCAGGCTTCCCGACATAGTCTGCGGCGCAGGACACCTCTCCGCACCGAACAAGCTCTACTTAGCTGGACAAGCAGACTTGCACCTAGCCCAGTGACTCCCGTGTTTCAAGCGTCAGTCAGTCGTTCTGAGGACGCCACCTCCACATCGAAGTCTGGCATCAGGAGGTTCTTCTCATGCCTCGCGTCTCACGTTTCGGGTCTCAAGCTGCGAGGGCATAATTAGAAGGAGGCAAGGAAAAGACTTGCCAGCTGCTTTCTAGACACACGACGTAGCCCTGCTCCACACCCAAGGAGGTGGAGTTGCACTGCAGGAAGCAACCCTCCACCTTGAAGGGCTCGAGGTGGTTGGAGCAAGCAGTCACCTTCCCCTCCGTGACTATCCCATTGGGACGGTATTTGCACCGCGGCACAACATTGAAGAAGGGTCTGTCGAGGGACTTCACCTCCAAGTCATAAGCCTGTAGCTCCTCCTTGCTAGGCATGACACACTTCGCTGGTTCACAACCTTGGCAACGCAGGACAAGGACAAGCAGACCTATCCAAAAACGGGGTCACATAGCTGGCATGGGTTATACAACTATATGCAAGAGGATGGAGATCTGATGCTTCGCAAGCGACCGGTGAGATTGTACACCTCCTCGTGGGACTCGCATGGTGTGATCTTGGGCGTGCCGAGGAACTTGTCGAGGCACTCTGCCTTCACGTTGAAGTCTGGCAGCTGCTTCGAATTCTCGAACCTCGGATTCAGAGGAACCTCAACGCTCCCCCAAAGTTCACTCACTCCACCAGATGTCTCTCGGCCGAGAAGCACCATGTAGCCGTTGCTGGTGAGATTTCGGGGCGACTTGCACTCCACGGGCTCACAACCCTGCAAAAGCGTCACATTCACGAAGCTTGTTTTGAGTCCTCCCACCCCCGCCCCCGATGTTCCCCTAGTCCCCCGAGTCCTCGATGACATATGGCAGATTCGGGCCCTTGCAAACGCTCACCTTGGGAGTGCCGAAGTAGCCCGCGGCACACGTCGCCGTGACGCTGAACATGTTGGGCGCCCGATGCAAGTTGCTCTCTGTGATGACATAGCCTTACACAAGCTTCGAATCATTTCGGGAAGTCTGAACCTCTCTACACTCTGACTCAAAAGAACAACGGGCTCCAAGGCAGTCCAGGAACCTGCTGTGTCATCTCCGACTGGTGACGCACAGAACTGCTTGGTGCATCCGCCGATTGTGTACGACGTATTATGAGCCTCACAGATCTTGACTTCCGGCGTGCCCCCAAAACCGTCCTCACAGTCTGCATGGACCTCGAAGTCCAGCTTCTGCAGGGACTTCTCAAAGACAATTAACCCATCTTCACTGCTTCGGGCCGCCGACGTACACTTGAAAGGTACGCAGCCATCGACGGAATATGCCGTGCCGTGTCCGGGGCAGGTCTTCACCGAAGCGACGCCCGTATAGTTCTCTGCGCAAGACACCTTCACATCCAACTTCAGCATCTTCAACGACGTCTCCTTGTCCACGGTGTAGCCGATGAGCTGTGGGGCAGCTGGCTTTGTGCAGAAGGGGATGGAGCAACCCTTCACGGAGTACTTGCTGTACTTTGAAGCACAAACATGAGTAGTTGCATTCCCAAGCGCATCGTCCGTGCACGTGGCCGAGACGTTGAAGGTGGGGACTTCGAGGCTAACCTCTTTGATCTTGTAGGCCACGGTGTCCGAAGCATCCGGCGAAATGCAAGGCTCTGGACGGCAGCCAGAGAGTTTGTAGCTCTCGTGGTGCGCCATGCAGGGCGCCACCACAGGAGTGCCATAGAAGCCAGCAGCGCATGTGGCCGTCACCTGGAAGCTCGGTCGTTCGAGAGAGCCTTCAACCACAGTGTAGCCCACAGTACTCGCCGGTGCGTTGCAGACTTCCGGCACACACCCCTCCAAAGAATAAGGCTTACCGTCCTCTTGGCAGGCCATAGTCTTTGGTGTGCCCATATACTTGTCCGCGCAAGAGGCATCCACCTGGAAGTCCAGCTGAGTCTTCACGTTTTCAACAACCAGGTGGCCGGCCGGCAACACCGGAGATGTGCACATGATCTTCCGGCAACCGGCGAAGCTGTAAGGCAGCGCATGGTTTTTGCACACGCCGACCTTGGGAGAACCGGTGTAACCCTCATCACAGCCGATATCCACCTGGAAAGTGGTAATTTGGAGTGACTCTTCGGCAAAGACCTTGTAGCCCGCTGGAGGGTCTTTGCTCATAGACTCGCACACTTCATGTTCGCAACCCTCAAGCTTGTAATACTCTCCGTGCTTGGTGCAAGGCCGCACACTGATCTTGCCCTTGGGAACGGTAGACTCGTTCATGTAGCCGGGATGGCAGCGAGCATTGACAGTGAAGCTCGGCACCTCCAAAGAGCCTTCCTTGACCAAAACGATGTCTCGCGGCACATTGCCGACGCGGGATTTGCAGACCTTCACGCTGCAACCCTCCAGGGTGTACGGCAGCCCCTCGCTCTTGCAGGCCTTGGCCACAGGGGTGCCGTAGTAGCCCGCAGCACACTCCGTCTTCACTCCAAAGCTGAGCTGCTCCAAGGAAGTCTCGGCTTTGACGATGTATCCGGTGGGCGGAGCCAGTGCCATGGAGGCGCAGACAATGGGATGGCACCCGGTCAAAGTGTAGGCCGTCTGGTGCGAGCTGCAGGAAGTCACCTGAGCTGTTCCGTGGTAGCCTGGCGCACAGCTGGCTTTCACGCCGAAGCTATGCACTGTGAGCGAGGACTCCGTGTTCACCACATACCCTTCCGGAGGAGTGTCTTTCAGGGAAGTGCAGACCATGGGCGCGCAGCCCGACAGCGTGAAAGGCTTCCTATGCTCGGAGCAAGGCTCAACGACCACCTCGCCGTACCATCCGGCCGCACACTTGGCGCTGACGTTCCAGCTTGTGAGTCTCCGGGAGGACTCGTGGACAATGGCAAAACCCTTAGAGGTTTGGGCAGTGCTGCATTCAATCTCATGGCAGCCACCAAAGGTGTATGGCCTCCCGTGCGCGGTGCAGCGCGTGACACTGGGGGTCCCAGTGTAGCCGGCAGCACAATCGATTTCGACACTGAAGTGGGGCCTGGTCAAGGAGGCTACAGTGATGGAATAGCCCTCCTTCTCTGCATCAGTGGGCTCTGTGCAGGTCTCAGGCTTGCAGCCCGACACCGTGAAGGGAAGGTCATGACCACTGCATGCCGAGACCACCGGGCTTCCCATGTAGTCCATCGCACATGTCGCCGAGACATCAAAGCTTGGCCTTTCAAGCGACTTTTCCGTGACCACATAGCCCTCGGTAGCACCCTTGGAAGGCTTGGTGCAAAGCTGGGGAAAGCAGCCGTGCAGGGTGTAGGGCTCGTCGGCTTTGGAACAATCCGTTACACTCGCAGTTCCTGTGTAGTTCAAAGCACATTTGACCTCCACATTGAAGCTGCGCATCTCAAGGGACTTCTCCTCAGTAATCGTGTAAGCCTTGATGTTTTTCGCGGGTCTGGTGCAAACGGAAGGCTTGCAACCGGACAGGTTGAAGACCCGGTCATGATGTGCACAAGCTGTCACCAGAGGAGAACCCTCGTATAGCCGGGCGCATTTGGCAGTTACTGCGAAGCTCGGGCGCTGCAGCGACTCCACCTGAGTGACATAACCTCGGCGCAAGCACACCCTGAAGACTCTGGGCCTTTCTACATCCGGCATCACGGCTAATGCAATGCAATGCAGTGCAATGCAGTGCAACACAGTGCACCGAGGCAAGGACCGACCACATCCAGCGGCTCGAGACATGTTTGCGGGGAGCAACCCGAGAGGACATACTCGCCGAGGTGCTCCGGGCAGGCAGCGGCCGCCGGTGTACCCATGTACTTGTCTGCACATTCCACGGAAACATCCAACGTGGGCATGTCCAATGAAGCCTCCTTAATCACGGAGTAGCCCACCTTGCTCTTCGGTGCAACGCACTTCTTCGGTTCACAGCCGGAGACACTGTAGGAGCCACTCTGCGTGGAGCACGGCGTGGCACCAGGATCTCCCATGTAGCCAGAGGCACACTCGACGTCGACCTCGAAGTCCGGAACCTCCAAGTTCTCGGATGTGATCTTGTAACCCGTCGGCGCAGACGCCATGTGAGATGCACATGTCATTGGCTCGCAGCCAGACAGGACGTACTCCCCATCATCATCATCGCACTCTTCGACCAGTGCTTCGCCAACGTAGTTCTTCGAGCAGCTGGCCTTCACGACAAAACCTGGGATTTCAAGATCGATTTCCTTGATATCGTAGCCAACCTGCTTCTGCGCAGAAGGGCTGATACAGTACTCACGATGTGTACAGCCGTGAAGTTCGTAAGGCTCGTTCATCTTCTTGCAAACATGCGCTGTCGGGTCGCCCTTGAAGGACTCGTGACATTTCACGTTGATCTCGAAGCTGCGCATGCTGGTGGAGACTTCTGTCACGTCATAACCGTGGCCCTTGATTTTCCTCGAGGTGGAGCAGTGCTTCTCAACACATCCAGTCAATCCGTATGGAGTGTTGTGCACCGAACAAGGTGTGACCTTTGGCGTGCCCGCGAAGAAATCGTCACAGGCTGCGGACACATTCCACTGGTAGATTGCTCTGGAAAGCTCAGTTACCTGATATCCGTCCATGCTAATCGGAGTAGAACAAACGATCGGGAAGCAGCCCAGGAGCGTGTACGGAGCACCAGAAATCGAGCAGACTGTGGCCTTCGGCGACCCATAAAAGCCAGGAGCGCAGGCAACCTTGACGCTAAAGGAAGCGGTCTGGTTCAGGGACTCCTCCGTCACATCGTAGCCTTCCAACTTTGGAGTGATGCAGATCTTCTCCGCCACCTGGTCGATGGCCATGTCTGCCATTGCCACAGCCTGATCATCCGACATGCCATGGGCTTTCGCCACCTTGAGGATCACGTGCCGGACAAGCGCCAGGGCTTTGGGCTCGTTCAGACCCTTCTCCTTCCCCAGCTCCACGGTGTGTCGCGCTGCCCAGAGGACCTGAAGCTTTCAGGGGCTGAGTTGACAGCACCGCCTGCGTCTGCTTTACGACTTCGCGAAACCCTTTGTGACGCTGGGGCTTCCTTCGACATGGTGCAACATAAGAAACATGCACAGCGGTCCTTGATCTTTGAGGTGTTATCTGATATCTGCTCGTGATGATCTGGCTCGATGCTTCATTGCACTTCCCGCGCTGTTGCAAGACTGATGGCCGTCAACATGTGCTCCATGCTAGTTTTTGGTGTACTGTACGGCGTATAGTCAGGAAGAAAAGTCTTTGCTGTGCTGTCTCAGTGGTTGCGACACCCGAAGTAACCAAACAGCATCGGTAGATCGAGCTGCAGCATCATGGGCTCCGAAGTGTCTGTCAACACACAAAAACTCCCCCATCTTGTTTCTCATCCGGCCAACTGCAGACCAAGAACTGTCGCACCCCCCCTCTGCATGGGCTACAAATGCTTGAGGCTTGAATTGAGCCGGTAAAGATCTAGACCCAAAAGCCTTCGACGCCAACGGCCTCTGCATTCTGGACATATGAACGAGATACCATCTAAGAGGAGCCATCAAGATCAGGCGGCACAACGGATTAAACACTAAAGGATGTCGTCGACGATCAACCAAAAAACGTAAGAAGGCCATGAAGGCCCTCTGCACGGATCGTTGGCTCGGGCATAACATGACTTAGAGAACGTCTGCAGAATGTCTCCACATGTTCTGGAAAACAAAATTGTCTGCGTTCTTCTTCCTGCCCCGGGCATGGAGATGGTGAGAAATTGTCGAGCATCTTTGTTGCTGGGGTGCCCCCCCTCCCCGTACCGCCCGGAGATGGCGACAAATGGAGACGCTGTGATGCTGATGATGTCGGGCTGTTGTTGGGTTAGCATCATGAGCATCGTTGCGCACCACCCATCACAGACCGTTCTGGCAAGAGGCGGCCAGAGTATCCAGCTTCCAATTGCAAAAAGTTGTAAGCGACGACGCTGGGTCGGTCGACTCCCGGACAATTCCAACGTCCCAATCACAATGCTCCAACCTAAATGAGCCTAAATGCAGCTACTCCCGCAACTGCTAGAAGTTGTACTATCCGAAAAACATGCTTGGATAAGAGAATAACTTGTAGGTTGCAGACCTCGTCTCGGACTGGCTGGCCGGCCGCACGAGAGGCATCGGAGGCTGCCAGGCCCGCCGATACCGCCTGCTCCTCCACGCTGCCCTCGGTGCTCTTTGTGGCCTTCACTGCTGCCTCCACGGCGACTTGGACTTGCACCTTCACTGGCTTCTTTTGTGCTCTTGCAACTGCTGCTGCCTTCGAGGCTGCGTAGTTTCCGGCATCCTGGGTAACCGCCTCAGCCGACGCGGCCTCGGCTTCCGTCTTGCTCATGCCGGCGGCCAGGGCTGACTTCACGGCAGCCGTCAACGCGGCTTCCTCGGCCATCTTGGCCGTTGCTTTGCTGTGACCGCTGCTTTCGGCATCGGCCGTAGGGCCAAAGAAGCTGCTGGCCGCCTCCTCCACGGCCGCATAAGCTGCGTTGGCAGCAGCTTCCATCTGCTGTTGCGGAGTCTGCGCTGCCTTGACAGCCACAAGGGCAGCTTCGGCAGCAGCCATAGCCGCTTGCTCCTCCACCTTCAGACCCAGCGACCGCGCCATGAGTGCGGCGGCCCTTCCGGCGGCGGCTGCCTGGTCTCGGACGATCTCACCACGTTGTTTGGCCATCAAGGCAGCCTCAATGGCCGCCACACGAACCTGTGCCAAGGCTACTGGATGCTACCAGTATTGGACTTCGCAAGCTTCTTGCGCCTGCATGGTGACATTTGTAGCATCGGCTTCGCTGGCGTCCTGCAAAGCCATGGCAAGTCCAAGGACATCCAAGGAGTCGAACCAAGCCCTAGGCGATCGAACTGAAAAAGCTAAAGGCTCTGAGTTTCACAGCCACAGTCCTGGCGCTCGTCCTGGCATGGTACACACAGAAAGGACCCACATATCATCTTCAGCTCCCTCCCCCCACCCCCGCCTTGCATGTAACGGCTGCGTACGGGTTCTTCTTCTTGCATTGTCCACCGTCCACTTGCGTTGAACAGCAGCCCTGCGAAGCAGTCAGGACTCAATCGCGCTCCCACTGTGTCCATCGGATCAAGAATGCAAGTCGATGCCTCCGAATCGCAATACTTGCAGGGCAAGCCACCGCAGAATCCGCAGTCCTCGGAGCCAACTCAGAGTAAACGGCGTGTGCCAAGCGTGCATAGACTGAGAGCCAGAATTTGCAGTGATGAGCCCAATGCTTGAGGGCGCTTGTCCAAACCACGAGCGTTGTCGGTAGCTGCCTGCATAGAGAAAGCATCAGAAACAGAGTGTCCCAGAATGTCCGAAGTCTTCTTGGCTGAGGGTCAAGCAGGTGGCTTCGTGCAGCATGTTGCCACACAGGCCTTCGGCGAGTCGCAGAAGGGCAGCAAGCAAAAGCGTTGACCCTACGGCTTAGGGCCCACGACGTGCCTTCACGTCTACGGGTGGAGCATGGTTGGAGTCCTCATACTCGCTCACGGCCGGAAGGGGATAACCAGTCGGGCTCGACTCAGGGCCGGTGTAGTACTTCTCCACCTGAATGCAAAGACACACGATCGAAGGGGATGGTCGGAGCATGCAAGCAGAGTCTGTGCTGTACTCGGATCCGTGCATATGGTTTTGTGCCCGGCATGTCGGCATCGTCGCCCGGCTTCAGATGGTTGCCGCAATTTTGGATGTCGTTCTTGGACGGCACCACCTGGTCACTACCACAGGTAGAACAAGATATAGCCGGTATAGCATGCCGTCAGAGGCCCCTCCTCGGAACACTGCGGGAATAGCAGCGTGTGGCTCCCTGGGTCCGCTAGGTGTCTAACGCATCCGAGCGGAGCAACAGTGACGCATCCAAGGCTGCGCACGCTTTGGAGGATTGTTGAGACACCTCAGGCAATGGCGCACTTGTACATGCCTTCAGCTCAGGTCGCAAGTACGGGCTCCGTGCTTTGCCACCTGCGTGGTACTGTTGGGCTTTGTGACAGCATCCAGGATGCATTCGATCCTCGGCTAACATTCTTGGCCAAGAGGCACTAGCAGGACATGACAGGGCTCTATGCAAACGAAAGCAATGCCGACAGGTCCAGGCCCTGGACTGCTCGATCATGACCAGCTCCTCTTGGAGGACCTATAAGCATCTCAACTCATCGATTCACTTGCGAAGCTTGCAGCGCACGGGAGCACGGCCCCTTCTTTACCAGAGGCACCACACATGGTCTGCTTGATCGTCTTCCTGAATGCAGCCGACTATCACACAAATGCAAACGTGCTTCGAACTACTTGTAGTTCACAAAAAAGCAGTCCAGGACGACTCCGCAGTGGTAAAGCACCTGACAACTACAGAATCGCTACCGAGCTGGTTACAATCCACAGCACAAAACTGCCGGAGGCACGTGTCATAGTCAGAGCACTTGGTATGCCTAGCCAAGGCCTGCTGACCTCGCAAGTGCAGAAGTCAATGCTGACAGCTTTCTCGACCGAAGAAGCATGCATACACATGTGTAGGATGCAGGCAGGCCATACCATCCAAGCTGTCCTCGCAAGAGTGATTGTGCACACAGTGTCTTCAGATTCAAGTCGCACCATGTGCCGCCGCCACAAGTGCAACTAATGTGGCCTGTAGTGTGTCACACTGCTTGGAGATGTTGAAGAAGTCCTCTCACGTGCCCAAGCAGACCCAGTATGACCCAGTAACTTACCGCGCTGCAGGCAAGCGTGCCCAGCCGCACAGCTGCCCAGCCTCGAGCTTCGAGCTGCAGTCGGCTTTCTCAGCCTCGCAGGCAAAACCAAAACCACTCGGCCTTCGCAGAACCCCGAAGCCAAATCTTGGCGACCTCTGCTGTAGCCGTGGCTTTCTTGCAAAGGGCCTGGGGGGTTCACTGCTTGGACGTCGCGGAAGAAGCCTGCTTTTGTCTGCGGGCCTCGGCAGTGAGATACGCCTCGAGTTTCTTGTCCCAGAAGTTGAACTGAGCCTCGGCGGATCTCTCACACGCGCTCATGCAAGCAGAAGTGCGGTGTTGTTGACTCAGGCCGAGGCCAGCAGGTAGCCTTCAGTGTCCTAAGGGCTCCAGGCATCACGCCACGTCCCCTCCAATCAGCAGCCACGCAGAGCCCGCTGCCACATCACCAAGGTCCACCAAGCCGGAGGGATCCGCATCCGGGGCCTGCCACCCGACAACTCCCGAGTATGCTCAGCTACTTTGTCGCTCTTGGCTCTTAGGCGTCAGCTGTGTTGGAGAAGATCTCGAGCTGAGAATCACACTGCTTCTGCCTCAAGGAATAATGCTGCATGCATCCAAAACAGACCGCACCCCAGACCATGAGCTGTAGGAGCCATGCCACGCACCAGTTGACTTTGCAGACCTCGGCTGCAAGAGAACTTCGCCCCATGCTTGGGGCTAGTCGCCGGCTCGGCTTCTTGCACAGTGCTGTAAAACTTTGTGAAGTTGTCGTCGCAGGCGGCCTTCACAGCTTCCCACCTGGCAAACGCACGCACGACAGAGTTGAACAAGAGCAAACGGGTACAATTGACGTCAGATCTGATCTACATCAGTCATGGACTGCGCCTCATCCTCTCATCATCGACACACGTGTCGTACAGCAACTTTTTGTCGTTCTGAGCACAGGGCAAGGCCGATTCAGGTTTCAACTCCTCTGGGGGATGGGCAAGGACATGTCCCACGAGCCGAAAGAGCAAACAAACGCACTTTTCGCATGAAGAGAAGCGAGGCGTGATGCCTGCGTCTGCCGGCAGTCATTGTGGGCTTTCTTGTCAATATCAAGACCACCTGAATCATTCAATGCAGGAGCGAAATTCGTTCAGCATCGGCGTGTTTATTCCGTGAACACTCCAGCAAGGTCACTGTACGCTTGCCCAGCGTAGCTGCCGCCAACCAGTATCTAGGTAACAAGCAGAAGCACCCTTTGCACGAAAGGCTGCAGCAATTTCTGGGTGCCAAACCGCATTCGACCAGGCGAGGCCTCCCAGCACTAAGCACTGAGGCGTGCGAGGGGCTAACCTAGAAAGCGAGCCTGATGACAAGGTCGACAAGCAAGAATCGAACTGCTTGAAGTGGAGTCCCATGACGGACTGGCAACCAAGGGTTCAAGCAATTCACGGCCCTGTCCGCATCATGTTGGCGACGGCCTTGTCAGCGTCATGCTGTTCGGCGAGAGAAGATCTCATGGTAGTGTTGATCATCTCAATAACCTGATCGGCGGCACGCAAGAGCTGTGCTCCAACTATCATTTGCGGCAAGCGGCATCCACCGCAATGCCAGCACCGGCTGTAAAGCAGCGGAATGCTCACACGATTGAAACAAGCAGCTGTAGACATGTAGAAACTCATGCTCTTTCCCGCCGGGACTGCTCTGTCGGTGCCCTCTTCGTGGGCCATCTCTATGAGAGCCTCGGTATCAGAACAGCAGGTAAGTAGGTGGCCCCAACAACTGGAAAGCGCTGAGAAATAAGGCCACTAGGCTCATGACATGCTTCACTTTTTGCAGCTCTCTCATCCGATCTTCGTGAAATTGGCCACCAATCTCCCGGGGCAAGACATTCTGCAAGAGCAAGATGAGCAAGAGAGCCCAGGAGCAGGCAGGGCGGGCCTTATGGCGCCCTTTGGCACCATCACTGAGAGTGACCTGGTCTGACCTTTCGGATTGCTCGGATTGCGGCTGCAGGGCTGCGTCTACGGGGCAACTGAGCGGAAAGCGACAACTGCAAGAAGGTTTCAGAACTTCTTGCTACTGGTAGCTCCTGAGTTTCGGCTCACCAAAGTAGAAGAGCAAATGCCAAACCTGACAAAGTCGGCTCTGCGTCTCCGGCCATCGACGCTTCTCCTGCATGGCGCCGACTGCCTGGCACCACAGAGTTGCTTGCATATAGGCATGTCGATTTGCGCGGATTGGTTGTGGCAATCAGGGTTATTTGGATTGGAATGGGGATTGGCTTGCAAAGTCTGAAGTCTGAAGCATGCCCTACAAACAGACTGGTTTCCAAATTACAAGCAGGGCCTTTGAACGCCAGCGCTGGCGCCAGGAAGAGAACAAAGGAGACCACAAGCTTCCTGGCAATAAGAAGTGTGTGGATTGAATGGGCCCCAGCTGAAATAGTAACCTGGCTGGCGCACATTATGTCCACGCTTTAAACGTGGGAAAAAAGGTTGCCAACACACGGATCTCAAGCAAATGGCCGGTGTGGTAACCTTGGAAATTCTTCAAGAGCTCAGGCCAAGATGTACGGTCCGCACCGCAAACCGATACGACTATAGACTGTGGCACTGCGGGCTAAGCTCGGGACCCAAGCAAGACTATCTGGAAAGAGGGGTGTGGATCAGCGCACATGACGCTGTCCCCCTCACTTGGAAGCCAAAGCAGCAGCACAGCGACAAGCCAGCGTTCAAAACTGTGAAACTCTATCCGGATGTCGAACAAACCCTCATGAGACCCAGATTCCCAGATCTTCAACTGGCGAGGCTTCGGGAGAGGTCGGATCCACAGGGTACGGGGAATAAGAAAAAACAGGCGCGGCTCCCGAACACAGAGAAAGGACCTTTTCGAGCACGTGTGGCCCATGACGTACCAGCGTACCAGGGACGTTCGGTCCCTTTGAGCATTGAGCGCCTTCAACAGAAGACTTCGAGCGCCTTCAGCAGGTGCCCAAAATTTTGCATGACTGAACGAGGCTCGCACCTGCAGCTGTGACAGCGTGCACGGCCTCCGCGCCCGTTTTCTCTGTCACAGGCTTTGTCGCATCAATGATCACAGAAGTCTCAAAATCACGACGCAAGGCCTGCAAGGTAGTGTATTTCACGCAGTAGTCCAAAGCGAGGCCGGCCACATAAACATGCTGAATGCCCAGCTTTTTGAGGGTGCTTCTCAATGAGTTTTCCTCGATTCGTTTCATGATCGACGGCTTCTGGCTGGACAAGTACATGCCATAGTTATTCGTGAAGGCACCGTAGCTGTCGACGACGGTCGTGAGCCCTTTACGAATGATGAAGGCGCTATTTGGCACGATGACATCATCATGGATGTGTTGTCCCCAAGTACCTTGAATGCAATGGTCTGGCCATAGCTCCTGCGAAAACTGGACATGCACATCATTGGCGGAGCAATTGCCGGCTGCAGATTCCTTATAGATGGACCTGTACTCCTCACCGCAAACCTCCTCGAAATTGGTGTAGGCCATGTCGATGGACTCGAAAGGAGACAGATTGAAAGGACTGTTAGAAGCGAACGAGATATGGTTGGCCGGATGGTAATCTGTTGTGAAGCCCAAATAATCCCACTCTTTCAAACCACTCAGCTTGTTGATGGTCGGGATGATGGACTCGCCACCGGCTACAGGCAGTGTTCCGTTAATGAAATCATTCTGCATGTCAATAACAAGCAGCGCCGATTTCGGCGGTACCGTCATGTCCTTCTCACTTCCCACGGAATGGCGCTGTATCAGGGCGGCTTCTTCGCTCCCGGCGGTGCATGCAATTCCTTTGATGCAACAGGTGTAGAAAACAGCGTCGAGCCACGGTTTCAATGACTAGCTAACTCACTAATCAATGCTCTTTTGCCTTCAAATGAAAACGAAACCTGACTCGCAGGCTGGATGCCTTCCTCGCAACCAGCATAGCTCCCTTGGACCGAAGCAGCCGTCACGAGAGCGAAGCCAAGCGAAAAAGCTGGGAAACCCCGCCGCATCATGGCGCGTGCGCGAGCTAAGGACTAACGGCCCTTTCTTGCACGAGTACTTGTGACCGGCCAGCTGGGCGCTGGGTGCTCGGCTCGCAAAAGCTGCGCCAACATGGATGCGCTATGCAAGGCAGAGCTTCGCTCAGAAATGGCCTTTTTCTCCTCCGCACTGCTTTTTTTGGGAACTGGTTTAAAGGATCTTAAAGGGACATAGGAAGCCACACGGTTGGCTCTAAACTCCCCTCAGCCAGCTCCAGTCGGAATTGCTCCAGGCGCCCCAGCAAGCGAGGTCTCTCCATTCAAAGGACCCAAACTGATTAATGCTACACCGGGCAGAAAAACGGTACATGATTCATGTTCAAACCATAAGACAGCATGTTCTGCGTCCTTCCCGCGCTCCTCCTGATCTTCCGTCGAGCCCCATAGGACCAGGGAAACCTTGACAAGGAGCCAACCTTCCCTCCTTGGCCTCAGTGCAATACCTTCCTCTTATGACTCCTGTGCTCAATCCACAAGCTCCACGCGTTTGATGTGGTCAAGGCGCATCCGCACGAGGCAGGAAACTTACCCGTTGGGCGTGGCCCCGATCGACTCGCGCAGGGAATTTCTCAAGCAGTGCTCTGCTAAGACGCCCGGTGGCCGACTGAAGATCCTGAGATGTGCTCGGAGGCTACACAAGGAGGGATGATTCCTGATCCCTAACCTTTTGAGGTTTGGGGCTTAGGGCATTTAGGGGGGGGGAATATTCCTTCGGTTGTGGTAGGGATCCCCATTAAGGAAGCCTTACTTTAGGATATTGATGTCGGAGCCTGTGGCCGGGTGTCAAGCCTCGAGATCCACACACCTGAAGTCACGGAGCATCCGCACGAGGCGGAACACTTACCCGCAGTTGGGTGTGGAACACACAGAAGTTTTGTGGTCGATCGGAGATCCGTTTAAGTTGTAAACACTTGCGAACATAAAGCTGGCAGTTGCCGGACGCGGCCTGTGTAATATATTCCCATCACATACCCGAATCTCATATGCGTACACCGTAGATTGATTGGCGCTGCACCTCTCTGCGCGACGAGTTGTTTCTGTGGCTGTTAGAAAACGGAGCTTTCCTGGGACTGTGCCTATGGGCTACACTCGGACACTTTTCCTTCCCGTGGCCTTGTAGACGCCGGGTGTTCGAGCCTTAGTGTTGCGGCCCGCGTTCCTGCATCATGACCTGTTGTCACTGCAGGGCTGTACCTGAGTCAGAATGCTTAACACCCCGCCTCAGAAAGCTGTGAAAGAGTTTTCCTGAAACACTGTAGCAGGTTTCTGCACTTCCTGCTGGTTCTAGAGTACACGCTTCCTAGTTGAAGCAAAAACGGCTTGTGTTCCTTCACTACGGGCAGCGTACTGCCGCCACTAAGCTGTCCAACACACGCAAAAGTTCCTGTACACACAAACTCACTTCCTCAGTCCTGGTAGTTCCAGGTGAACGTGCCACGGTGCACGTCAAGGGCGTTCCTGTAGCCGTCGAAGTAGCTGCAAGAACCTTCCCTTTCCATCTTCTCATCTTTCCTGCACGTTTGCTTCCTGTGCAGTTACATCCATGTACGAGTGTGGGTCACCCACACATCGCGCTCTGCCTCGTACCAGAAGAAGATTCCTTCTGGTGACGTGTAGGTATCGTACTCCTGGCCGTCGAAGGTGTGCTTGCCGTAGGTGCCGACGGTCTTTCCTTTCTTTCCTGCTTTTCCTTCCTTTGCTTTTCCTCCTTTCTCCTGGCCTGCCTCTTTTCCTTTTCCTTTGTTCTCTGTGGCTTCCTCCTGCGGTGGCTGCGGTGGCTTTGGAACTTCTTTTCCTTTACCTGCTGCTGCGGCTGCTGCGTCACCCTTTTGGTGCTTGTAAGCCACGTCTGTGCCTTTCCACTCTTTTGTTCCTGTACTCACGTCGTGCTGGTAGATCTCGCCGTTCTCCACATAGTCTTTCACCGGACCACTCGCGAAGGGGTAGGTGAACTGTGCTTCTCTGTTCCTGTTGCGTTCCTCACGTTGGCGTTGTTCCTCCACCTTTTCTGAGTGAAGGCGTCTTCCTTCACTTTGCCTTCTTTCCTTCTCCTCCGCGTAGCGCTCGTCCGTGGTGTGGTCGTCTCCTGCGGTACTTCCTGCTGCGCTTCCTGCCTTCTTCTTGTAGAACTCCTCGAGGTTCTTTTCCTGGGTGTAGTACTGCTCGACGAGGTTCTTCCTTCTTGCCTTTGCTGTAGCCTCCATTTCTGCAAGCTCTCCTTGCAGCGTTTCCATCTTTTCCTTCTGCTTCTCTTCCTTTGACTTCTCCTCTTCTTCGTAGTTGCCGAAGTACTCCTCGAAGCTGTGCCTTAGCTCTGCCTTCTTCTTTTCCTTCTCCTGTTCCAACTCTTCTTCCTTTCTCTTCTCCTCTGCTTTGCTCTCCTCCAGAAGCTTGCTCAAAGCTTCCTGCTCCACTGGGTTTGGCTGCTGGCTGCTTCCGCTTTGTCCTCCTTCTTTTCCTTTTCCTTGGCTTCCTTTCTTCTTGTCTCCTTTCTGTCCTGTGGCTTTTCCTTTGCCTAGCTGGCTCTCCAGAGTCTGAACTCTGGTTTCCAGCTCGTACAGCTTGTAGGCCTGGTTCTCCACGCGGTCCAAGAGGTGGTTCAGCGTCTCCAACATTTCCTGCTGGCTCATCTTTTCCTTTTCTACCTTCTTTTCCTTTCTGTGCTCGGTCACACGGCTGCGGCAAGGGTGTTCCTTTTGTGCTGGCTCACACACTGCACTTCCTACCGCAAGACACTCAACGTTCCTGAAACTGCACTGCTCGCTGACACAAAACTGACTGCACGCGATGCTGGGCAAGACTGTTTCCTGCCACTGCAAAAACTCGTTCCAGGATGCTTCCTGGAGGTGCGGTCCGAAGCTCGCCGTTGGCGGTGCCTGCACGAGGACTGCTTCAGACGGGTCTGCACTCAAAAGTAAAGCTGCTAGCGTAAACTTTCCTACTGCTTTGATTCTGCTGACTGTGCGCTGGAGCTGTGTCTGCTGTCTGTGCTCTTGTAACTCTTGCCTGCCGACTGCTTGTCCTGACGAAAACGACTGAAAACCTAGCCAGCGCAGAAGCAAGTTGACTCTTCCTTGTGAAAGTGGCTTTGTTCCTATGTCTGCTGTGTTGTCCTTTGTGCCAACTTTGGAGATTTCGATCTCCCCTGTCTTGTGTAGCTCTTGGAGAAAGAGTGTTCGTATCTGCAAATGCTTAACACGTCCTTTGCCTTGTCTTGAAATGATTCCTTGTGCTGCTGTGCTGTCCATGTGGAGTGTAAGTGTTGCTTTCCTGCGGGTAAGGAAGGTGATCACTTCCTTAATGTGAATACCTTCTGAAACTGCTGATGCGGCTGCATAGTATTCAGCCTCGGCTGAAGTAAGGCTGATTGTTTTCTGGCAACGGCTCATGCTGAAAATGAGCTGTCCATCGAGAAAGTAAGTGGCTGCTGTGGTGCTCTTCCTTGTTCTGCGATCTCCAGCCCAGTCTGAGTCGGAGTTCCTGCTCTGGTGGGAAGTCGAAACTTCCTTTGCGTACTTGGTCATGTAGGTTGCTGCACCCACGGAAGGTTTTCCTGTAAGCAAGACAGTAGTCTTGTGTGTGCTTGTAGTAAGATGCTGTATGCTTGAGATGCTTTTCCTGCTTCTCAGTGGGGTTGCTCATCCCACTGGCCAACTTCTGAACTGCGAATTGCAGATCTGGCCTGTCCTGTGCAATGTAGAGAAGAATCCCTACACACTTCCTGTACCTCGCTGCGCGGTCTGCGTTCAAAGGCTTGCTTTTTGTCTTCTTCCTGAAATGCTGCGTTGCACGGACTGTTCTTTGGAGCTTTTCCTGAAAGGTGTAGTACCTCTTCCAACTTCTGGCCGTACTTGGGATCTGGCAAGATCTTCAAGAGGTAGTTCTCGTAAACAAACTTCCTTTTCAACAAACGGATGGTACTCGAAGAAGATCCTTGTTCATATTCCTCTTCAGTGAGAAATGGTCCTGTGACTGAAAGAGTGTACTTCTTCTCTAGCTTCTCTATGACTGCTTCGAGCTCTCTTCCTTTCTCGCCTGCCTGGATGTCATCAACATGAACAACAATCATGCTTCCTGCGTCTGTTCTGAACAAAGTGGGAGACGCAATGCATCTCTCCATTCCTTGGTCTTTGAGGTCGTCTGAGAAAAAGTCTGACCAGAGGAGTGCTGCATCACGTTGTCCTGGAAGAACTCTTTCCAGGATCATGGCCTCCTCATCATCTTCACCAGATGGGAAAAGTTCCTGAAACTCAGGAGCCATTCTGCAGGCGCAAGGCACCTTCTGCGGTACCTGTAAAAATGCATCTTTCACGTCGATTGCCCACAATCGCATCTTTTCCTGAACTGCCAAAAGAGGGATGATGCGAATAACGGACGACGAAGTCGCTGGACTAAACACATCAGTCCTGAGAGAGCCAGTTTTGAATTCCCTGGCTACTAAGCGCGCTCTGCGCTTCCAGCTTCCTTCTCTGTACCTCCAGTCGAAAACAAATTTGGTTGTCAACCACTTCATGCTGCTGGAAATTCCTTCTGCATCCATGTCTCGGATCTTTGTCCTTTTGATAGCTTGCATTCCTTCCAAGCGCTCCATCTCAACAAGGAGTGCTTCACGGTCAAGTTCCTGCAGCTCTTCAGGAGGTAGGTCTGGTGGACCTGAGTCTTCGTCACTGTAGACGAATTCCCACTCGTCTTCGTCCTTCCACTGCAGGTCCTCAAAGTCTTCCGCGTCTCCAACGTCGTAGGCTTCCTCGTCGTTGTACTCAAAGACTCTTCCTGCTCGCAAAAACTTCGAAGGTGAACCTGCTTCTTCAAACTCAGGGTTTCCTTCTCTTCTGACGGGGATCCTTAGATCTTCAAGTGGGGTATCATCACCCACAAGAGGAATCTCACCTTCTTCCTGCTCCATGCCTAGAGCGCTGCTGCTGTTCTCATCCATTGCCAGTTCCGATGTGTTCGGATCTGACGCGCAAGGGTTGTCAGTGGAGTGACTTTCCACTTCCTCGTCTTCAGCTTCTTCCTCTTCTTCCTGCTGTGCTAGTGCTTGAGGTTGGTGAGGTTCTTGCTGCACTTCCTGCTGAGGTGGCACAGGTGTAGCTGGCAAAGCTGGTGTTCCTATTCCTCCTGTAATTGCAGGGGTCATGGCATTACCCCCGCCTCCGCGAATAGGCAAAACAGTCGGAGGTGCTCGAGCGTCTGGTTGAGGTAGACTCTTCTTTGGCAAAACTCTTGTTCCTAAGGTCGTGGGCTTGATGTCCCACGGGTTGATGGTCATGCCGGCAATCAGGTCCTTGTCAAAGTGTCCTGCCATTCTTTTCGCGCTGCGACAGGCTCGGATTCCTGACTGCGTGTAGACCAAGAACAGGTTGTTCTCCGTCTTGCCGAGAAAAGTTCCTTTGCACCACTGGGCATCACCTTTCCTGCGGGTATGAATACCTGCAGAGGGCACTACGTGACAAAGTAGTGTCTCGCCAAACTCGACGACTGTGCCTTGGTAGGGCTTGCTGTTGACAAACTCGAAAGGAGTCATTCCTGTAGCTGAGTGTACATGAAAACGGTTCAGGCACCATGCGGCATGGCAAAAGGCCCATGCAAAAATTGGTTCCTGGTGGCTGATTCCTAGACCAGCACGTTCCTGAAGCATCTGAATGTGACACAGTGCCTGACGTCGAAGAGTTTGCACCATTCTTTCTGCAACTCCATTTGTCTGATGTTGACCAGACACGCTATCCTGCAAAGTGGTTCCAGTACCTTGACTGGCTCGCTTCCTGTGTACTGCAGCTTTCAATGCCTGCATTGTTGGTTCGTTGTCACCCTTCAAGTTGATCGAGTCGTACTGGAGCTGGACCGTCATTCCTGTGATCATTTCGGCCATGTAGTCAATCAGGCCTCTTCCTTTCTGCGATGTGGGGATCGCCATGACGTTCCTGCTCCAATCATCGACGACGATGAGAGTGATTGCTGCCGGTTCCTTTGACAACGAAGTTGTAGTGAACGCAAAGTCCATGCAGATAGTTGGTCTGCTGCTTCCTGTATCTTCCTTGTTCTTGTTGCCGAGGAACTTGGACTTGTGAGGACTTTCTCTTCCTTTGCACGATACACAAATCGGGCACCAACTCTTGTAGGGCAAGTGAGTGATGTTGTGCTTGTCGATCTCTTCCTGAGTTGGCTTCTCGTTCTTTGGAAGTAGTTGTGGTTCAACGTGTTCCTTGTAGGCTTTCTCCTGTGAGGCTCTGTTCTTGGCGACGAAGTCGGCGCGAGTAGCTCTGCTCAACCTCAACAAAAGTTCCTTCTTTGTGCCTTTGGAAGAAACACCAAGTTCCCTGCACAAGTCGCGCAAGTCTTTCAAAGTTGTTTCCACGCTGTACTCCCAACCTTCGTGAACAAAGGTCAAGCTTCGTTCAACTTCTCTTCTGTCTTTTGGTGCTGCTGGCTCCTTTTCTTCTTCCTTGTCTGCTTCCTCTGCTTCTTGTGCTTCTTCTCCTGAGGGCTTTGCTTCTTCATCTACCTCCATGCTCTCATGCGCTTCTGTCCTCTGCTTCTTCTTGGGTGCTTGTAGTGGTTCACGTAGACGAAACCTTGTCTCACCAGTCCAAAGAAGACTGGGTCGCATTGGCATCTGATCTTGTAGTGCAGGTTGTTCCTTGAACGAAAGGTTGTTCTCAAAGCTTCTTCCTGTATCTTCGTTGATGCCGTAGGTGACCCTGTTGCCATCGAAGTTGTTGAGGTCTGTAGGACAACCAGGTATTCCTGCAGGATTGAAAAGAAACTTCCTTTGTGTTCTGTGGTGACGAATCACTTCTTCACCTGTCTCTGAAACTTCCCAGCTGTCGTCAGTGAAGACCTCAAACTCAACGTTGTGGTCTGTTCCTTTTGCTTTGCAGTACCTAACTGGACTCTCAGGTTGCGCTGTGAAAATGGTGATGGTCTCTGTGTCACCGTAGGGAAGCTCCATGAAGGGATCTTCCATTTCCTGGTAGGGTCTGTTGATCTCCACCAGGATCCATTGTCCACTATTGTCCTTGTTTTCCTTGGCGAAGGTAGTCCTGTAGAAGAGGCTCTCGTGAAACGACCTGGTCATTGTCGGATCCACAAAGTGAGAGTTGTTCATGCCGTGGTGGATGGTTCCTTCTGCTGGAGTAGACCAACCTGGCCTCTGTTCCTTTTCCAAAAACTGAAGTGCATCACTAAGGATCACTGGAACAAGTTGCCCTTCACGAACGGCGACCACTGCCTGCACAAAAGCGCTGGTTGCAAGAGAGTTGTTCCTGAAGTAGATCGGGATCTCCGTGTGCCTGTCACTGTCAACAAGGGACATGCCAGACTGATCATTGCCATGTGGCATCCATCCTTGTTTCATCATCTTTCCTATGGCCAACAACGGGTTGATCACATTCCCGATCATGAACACTTCTGCAACTTGAACTTTGTTTCCTCTTTTGTCCTTGAACTCAAGGTTGATGAGGCGATGTACCTGCACGGCAATGGCTCTTCCTTGTGCGTCACGCAACTGAACGGACTTTACCTGAACTTTCTTTCCATACTTCCGCATCCAAGTTGGAGCAATGGAAACATCTGCTCCAGAGTCGAGGATCACCTCAATGTTCCTTGGCTTCGTGAGAGGTTCCTGAGTGACTGTCCTCACTGAGAGGACAAGCTCTTCACGGTCACTGTACCATTGGTACAGTGGATCTTCCTTCCATCCTTGACTTTCTTCTCCTTCACTGTCATCACATAGAGAATCTTCTACCTGCACCATCATGATGTTGTTGAAGTACGTTATCTCATAATTTGTTTCCTCTTCACTGTCGATGGGGTAGATCTGCGGTCCATCGTGGGCTTGTTCTGGTTCCTCTCCAATGTGGTAGAGAGTAACTTGGCGTACCTTTGCTTGTGTTTTTGTGGTGCTTGCAGTGCTTGCTGAAGAAGTGGCTGCTGTCCTGGTGCTGGTGGTAGGAGTTGCTGAGACACTCGTTGGTGCTTCACTTTGCTCGTCTTCCTGAACGTTCCTCACTCCTTGGCCCATGCCTCTTTGCTTCTTCCTGCACTGTGCTTCGTAGTGGCCGTACTTCTGGCAGTAGTTGCACACACCTAGTGCTGAGCCTCCTTTGCTGTAGCTGTCTTTTCCTTTGCCTTTTTCTTTGTTGTTGTAGCCTTTTCCGTTGCCTTTGTATCCTCCTTTTCCAAACCTTCCTCCTCTTCCTCTTCCACCTTTCCAGTTTCCTTTCCTTCCGCCTTTGGACCAGCCTCCTTTGTCTCCTTTGCCTTTGCCTTTTCCTTTCCACTGGTCTTTGCCTTTGCCTTTTCCTTTTCCTTTCCAGTTGCCTTTGACTTGAGAAACGTCCATGGCTGCTTGTCCGCCATGGTCCTTGCCACTGTTGATCAAGTCAGTGGTGGTCGGCTGTGTCCATCTCTTTGCGTTCTCGTAGGTGGTGAGGAAGCTGCGGAGGTCGTTGTAAGTAGTGTCTTCCTTGATGTTAAGGAGAATGTGCTGTCGCACCTGTGCTGGAACACTGTCAAAGACAGTGCCCATCTTGAACGAATCTGAGGTTTTCTCGCTGCTTGCTTTCTCGTAGTCATCGATCAGTTCCTCAAACTTCAAAAAGTTCTCGTTGTAGGTTTTGTCCTTGTCGAAGCGAAAACTCATGACTTCTCGATGTAGCTGTAGAGACCGTGCCTTCGTGTTGGGCTGGTTGAAGTTAACAAGCTGACGATATGCTTCGATGCCGTTCTCTTCCTTGACTGCTGTAACAACACGCTGTGGACGGTTCCTGGTGTAGCTCGAGAGAATGCTGTAGAGCTTCTTGCTTTGTGTCTTTTCCTTTACGCTGAGCTTGTCAAACTCGAGCTCCTTGGCTGGTTCCTTTTCTGCTTTGTTCATCAAGGTCAGGATCTCATCATCGATTGCTCCCAACCATGTCCTTAAGCGGTGTTTGCACTCAGCAAAACTGCTGCGTTCTTCCTGCCACGTACTCGGCGAAAAAGCTTCTGGTGCCTTCACCAGCTTATGAAGCTGGATCTCTCCTTTCTCGCGACTCTCAACCAACACTTCCTTTATTCTTGAACTCAGCGCTTCCTGAGAAAGTGCCATGTCCGATCTGGACTGCTGGAGCACGTTTTGCAATGCTCCGACTAGGTTCTGTTCTCTCTGTTCTCCCGCTGCAGCCAAGTGTTCGAACAGATTCGCCATTCCTTGTGTTCGGTCTGTACTGCTGGCTGCTGACTGTCTGATTGCTTCAGTCATCTGCTGAATTTGCTGTGCTGACGCTGTTGCCTGCGTTGCTAGTGCATGTATAGCTTGCTCCATTCCTGTCGCTATCTCTAGGTTACTGTAAAGCAGAATGCACATGAACGCGGCCTTGTGCATCTTCCTCTTCTCGCACAGCGAAGGGCGGTTCCTTCGCTTAGCTGCTCGGCTTCCTGTGAGGCGAAGGTGCTTCACTTGACACAACAACGACAACGCGACCAAAAGTATCATTCCTGGAGCTGTTGTTGCAAAAACCAACAGCTTCATGCTCTGACTCCAAATTCTTCCTTCAAACACGTACATGATAAAGCGCGCAAAATAGTGAAACTTGACTGTGATCACAGGGGCGTAGCTCGACTCAAGGCCCCTGCTGAAAAACATGTACTTCAGGGACTCAAACTCTTCCTTGGCAATCTCCACGGAGTTCACTAAGTACTGCAACTTCTCTCCTAGGTTCTCCATGATCGTGTAGTACTTCTTGTTCTGCGGTTCCTTGGGTTCCGGGTTGTAGTGCGTATTGGGCTCTTCCTGGTAGGAGGCGACAACGCGGCTAGGGACACCATGTGGTTGTTTTCCTGGGACATCAAGCTGGGGTTTGTTGTTGTACTTGTACATCTCAAGGGCATAGGCTTGTTCTTCCTTGAGGGTTACTTGCTTTCCTGCGTAGACACCGAACTCAAAGACCATGACAACCAAAACCATCACCAGACAGAAAGTCCAGCGGCATACTCTCATGTCGCTCCGCACATCCGGGAGTTCCCGGGACGACATGTAACTTCCTGCGTGGCAATCCTTGCATGGCGCAAAGGACACCACTTCTCTCGGTTCACCTCCACGCAGGAGATGCTCACACTTCTTCCTGTGGTATTTCTTCCCAGCTTTGGAAGTGACGAAGTGTTAAAGAACGGGCTTCACTAAGGGTTCCTACCCACAAAGACTGTCGGACACTTTTGTTCCTGGGCACGGTGTGTCCTGGGGTCTCGAGCCTGCACGTCGCGTGTGCGTGACGGCTGTTCCTGTACATTAACTGTACTGCACTAGCTGTGTTACTGTTCCTGGCAGAATGTTTAACACCCCGCCTTCGGAGTTAGCGAAAGTTCCTCGACTGAGGTGACTCCGACTTTTCCTTGACAAACAGTAAACACGCTGCAGTTCCTTTTCACTTGCAAAACAAACACTGTTCCTCATCGCAAACGTATGCGCACGTTCACTCGCAATCCTCTCCAAGGTTGCTCGACTGTACAAAAGACGTTCCTGCACTTTACCTAGATCACCACAGAAACAAAAAGGGCTGTGCCACGGTTCCTGTGTCCTGCTGCTTCTTTCCTCGGCTCTCTGGCCTCAGTACTGCTCGCGGTTCCTTTGCTTCACTGGAAGTTCACTTTGCCTTCCTCTTCGCTGTCTTTAGCTTCCTCTTGGTCGTGAAGCTGTTCCTTTAGCCACTCTTCTTTCATCTTTGCTTGCGCTTTGCACTTTTCCTTTCCTTGCTTGTCCTTTGACGCTGCTTTCCAACCTGTTTCCTTTGATCCTGAATACCAGTACCACTGTGTCTTGGCTTCGTTCCACTTCCACTGGTATTTCCTGTTCTGGAAACTGTAGACTGCAAACCAGTTTCCTTCAAACTCTCCTTTTCCTTTTCCTTTCATGAACGATGCTTCGTTCACTGGTCCTTTGGCGGACAGTTCTGGGTCGTCCTTGTCTTCTTCCTTCTGCTTGTGCTGTGTGACGTTCGGTGGCTCCTTTCCTGTTGCTTTTCCTGTTCCTTTTGCTTCTGGCTTCTCCTCTTCCTTTGCTGGTGTTGTGTCTGGTTCTGTGGGTGCCTGCGACCCGGCTGCTGATCCTCTGCTCTCAAGCTCCTGTGTAAGGCTTGCAATCCTTTCTTTATCCTCTTTGCGTTCCTTCATCATCTCCTTCATCATTTCTTCAAGCTTCTGGATCCTGTCTGCTTCACCTGATCCTGTTGCTGTTGTTGCTGCTGCCTTCTTTTCTGCTTCCTTCTTGGCAATGTACGCTGACGCTGCCTTTTGATCTTCCTCTCTTTTCTTCCTGGCTTCCTTCTCCTTTCTTTTCTTCTCCTGCTCCTTTCTTTCCTTTTCCTCTTTGGCTGCTGCGGCTGCTGCTTTCTCCTCTGCCTCCTTTGCTGCTGCCGCTTCGGTCTCCTCCTTTTCCTTTGCTTCTCTCTCTGCTTTGGCTTTGGCTGCTGCTTCTACCTCTCGCCTTCTCTCGGCGGCTGCGGCTGCTTCCTGCCTTGCTGCTTCCTTGTCTCTCTTCTCCTGTTCTTCTGCTGCCGCTTCCAGAATCAACCTTGCTTTGGCAATTTGCTCCTCTTTTGCCTTCTTCTCCTCTTCTGCTTTTGCTTTTGCTTCTCTTTGTTCCTTTGAGATCCTGTCCTGTTCTTCCCAGTACTTGCGATCATCTTCATCTCGAGGTCGAAATCCTGTGCTTTCTGCTCTTGCCTTTGGCTTTCCTTTTCCTTTTCTTTCCTTCTTTCCTTTTGTTCCCTTCTCGTGCTTGTACGTGTAGTCCTTGTCGACCCACTGCTTTTCTCCTGTAACTCTGTGTTGCCTGTAGATCTCGCCGTTCTCGGAGTATTCCTTCCATTCGCTGGCGTAGTCGTAGGGGTACGGAAAAAGCTTCTTCTCCTCTTCCTTTTCCTTGAGCTTTGCTTGCTTTTGGCGTTGATCTCCGCGATCTTCTTCTTTCTTCTCTCTTCCTTTGCTTCCTCACTTTCTTCTTCCTCTGCTGCTGCTGTTCCTTCATCGGGGTACTCCCCGGGATCTTCTCCTCCAACGTAGCTGTTGACGTAGGCCTCGTTCTCGTTGCCGGCTTCCTGCTCTCGTTCCTGGATGCCCTCGAAGTAGCCTCGGTCCGAATATTCCTTCCTTTCCTGGGACGTAGGTGACGTAGCTCTCGACGGTGCTGTTCCTTGTCCGTGTCCTTCACGACGTAGTTCACCTTCTAGCTCTCGGTCCTTGGCTTCTCTTTTCCTTTGTTCTTCTTCGTCTTCTTCCTCTTCTTCTTGTTCCTCTTGCTGCTGCTCGTAGAAGTCCTGCATCATCTGGTTCAGCTGTTCCTTTACGGCGTCACATGTACCTAGGACGAAGGCCATGTGTTCCTTGACTTGTTGCCGGTCTCTGTCGTTCTGTTCGGCCATTTCCTGAACCTGGTGCTTGACGTCGTAGATTTGTCCTGTCAAGGACTCCACACAACCAGCCACGTGTTCCTGGCTTTTGCGCAAACGCGCAGCTTCCTCTGTGTTCTTCCTGATCGACTCCGCGATCAAGTTCCTTTCATCAGAAGCGTTCCTTAAGGCTGTCGCCGCTTCCTTCAAAATTTCCAGTTCCTTGAAAACTTCCGCTGTGTTCTTGCTCGAACTCGCGCTTGCTTCCATGGCTGCTAAGGTTCCTTGGCTCTGTCGTTCTAAGGTTCCTTGACCTTCTGCTACCGGGCGAACTAGTTCCTGGATACCTGAGCGTTCCGCGAGTGTTCCGCAGAGTTCCTTGAGCTGCGAAAGCATCTCACAACATGTTGTTCCATGCGCTGTTCCTGCAGACGTTCCTAGCTCACATGCACTCGTGTCACTGCACATGCCGTCCTGCTCACATGCACTTGCACAACAGAAAACATGTTCCTGAAAGTCTGGCTGAAACTCTTCTTCCTGAACACAACTCTCAAAACAATGTTCCTTGAAACTCTGAATCTGAAGACTGTCTGAAATACCTGAAATTCCCGCAAACAACAAAGCTGCAAAAGACAAAGTTCCTGGGCTCTTGATCATTCTTACAACTGCTTTAGCTTGTGTTTGGGCCTTGTGTTCCTTGAGCTCTTCTCTGCCTACTGGTTCGTTCTCGCTGGTTTGAAAACCTAGCCAGTGCAACAACAGTCTGATACGTTTCGCTGAAAGGGGCTTGGTACCTATGTCGGCTGTGTTCTCCTTGGTTCCTACTGGGTGAACACTAATTGTTCCTTCTTTGTGGAGGTCTTGAAGAAAAAGGGTCCTGATCTGCAAATGCTTGACTCTTCCTACACCTTGCCTTGTAATAATTCCTCTAGCTGCAGAAGAATCCATGTACAAGTGTACCTTGCATTGTTTCCTGGTCAAGAATTCTACTGCTTCCTTCAACAATATAGAATCTGACGCTGCTGACGCTCCTGCGTAGTACTCTGCTTCACCACTGCTCAAGCTAACCGACTTCTGGTTCCTAGAAAAGGAGTAAATGCACTGACCGTCTAGGCAAACAATTCCTGAAGATGTTGAGCGCCTTGTGTCCTTCTTTCCTGCCCAATCTGAATCGCTGAAAACTTCCAAAAGGTGGTGTTCCTTGGGCCTTATTCCTGTAAAGTCGTAGTTACCATTCCTGATGGATTCATGGAGATTACTGAGTCCTCTAGGCGTTTTCCTGTACACTAAATGGTATCCTTCAGTTCTCGACATGTACTGCACTAGGTGGACTAAGTGTTTCCAAGAACCATGTGTTGGTTCCGACATCTTGGAGGCCAAACCTCTCACGGCAAACTGCACGTCAGGGCGGTCCTGACTGACATACAAGAGTATGCCAACGCTTTTCCTGAACGATGCTGCTTGTTCCTGGTTCAAGGTCTGAGTGTTGTCCTGTTCCTGCGACTCTTGGGTGCACGGAGTTGGCTTCGAGGCTTTGCTGGTAAGCTTCAGTTCTTCCTTAAGCTTCACAAGATACTTCGGGTCACTCGTGATGTGGAGCTCGTGATTGTGGTAGCTGAATTTCCTTTTAAGGAATCGGATTGTCTGGTGTGACTCTCCTACCTCAAGTTCCTGCTCTGTCAAGAAGGGGCCTTCAACCTTTAGCTCGTAGGTTTCTCCTAGCTTTCCTAGCTTGGGCTCTAGGTGCCTTGTTTTCCCTGCTGCCTGAATGTCATCTACATGCACAACAAGTATGCTGTTCCTGTCGTCACGAAACAAAGTAGGGCAAGCTTTGCTCCTATCAAAGTTCTGCTCTTTGAGGGTTCCTGCAAAATGATCACTCCATAGTAGTGCTGCATCTCGCTGTCCTGGAAGTACTCTAAGCAGTAACAAACCTTCGTTCCTACAACTGGGGTCCTGGTCGCCAAACAGATCCACATATTCCTTCGGGAATTGACATGCACATCGAGTCCTTTGTGGGACCTGCAAGAATGCGTCCTTGACATCAATGGAGTACAGGGAATGTTCCTGTTGTAATCCCAAGATCGGGATAAGTCTCACCAACGATGCGCTCGTAGCTGGGCTAAACGTGTCGTTCCTTACTTCTGCTCCTTTGAACTCTCTCGCTACTAACCTAGCTCTCCGCATCCATCGGCCGTTCCTGAATCGCCAATCGAAGACGAATTTCGTCGTCAACCACTTTGTTCCTTGGTTGCTCTCTTCTTCTTCTGTCTCTCTCTCCTCTTCTCTCTCGAGTTCTTGCAAGGGTTTCCTTGCCAGTGCCTTCATCTCGGTGAGTCTGTTGATCTCTGTGAGCATTGCCTCACGATCCAGTTCCTGCAACTGGGCTTCTGCAACTTCTGGAGGTCCAGAATCTTCGCTCTTGAAGATGTCTTGTTCCTCATCGGAATCGCCAATGTCCGAATATGAATCTTCCCAGAAAATGTCCTCTGTACCTGGTTCTGCTTCAGGTAGTTCTTCATCATTGTGCTCAAATACTCTTCCTACGTTGAACGGAGGGTACTTCTTCTTCGGAGAATCAATCTTCGGGATCTTGGAACCTGTTCCTACATCGTCAAATTCCATTTTCCTAAGAGGTGCTGGTCCTCTAGCTGAAAGAAGCTCACTTGCCATTGCGCTGTCTGGGATGAGTTCTTCTTCTGAGGCTGCGTCCATTTCCTTACTGCTGCTACTAGAAGACGTTGGGTCTGAAGCTGCTTCGTCGTGTTTGTTTTGGTCGTATTCCTGCTCAAGTTCTTCTTCTGCTTTTCTCTTGCTCTGTGCCTGCTTCGCTTTGCTCTCTAGGTAGGTTGTCCTAGTAGGTCCTGACTTCCCTGCAGAGTCCCCGCCTTGGATGACAATCGGTCCTGCGATCGGTCCTGAAGGTGTGGAAGGTGCCGAGTCCTCAACCGACTGTTCCTGAGTTGCTCCATCCATGACAGGTGGCGCCTCTGCAATTGGTCCTGGAATGTTCTTCCTGGGAATGTTCCTTGTTGCCAGTGTAGTGTGCTTCACTTCCCAAGTGTGAATTCCTACGCTACTTATTCCTTTCACGTCGAAGTGTTCCAAGCAACGTTTTGCGCTACGGCTTGTCTTGATGCCGTCCATGTGCCACGTAATGAAGAGGTTGTTGTCTGTTTTTCCTAAAAACACTCCTCTCAACCAAATAGGGTCACCTTTCCTATTGCCACGTGTTCCTGAACGATTGGTCAAAACCAAAAGTGATTCGCCAAATTCGGCGAGTTGGCCCTCGTAAGGCCTTCCTGCCATGAATTCATACGGAGTCATTCCTGTGGAGGAATGGCGATGGTACCTGTTCAAGGTCCATGCCGAGTGCCTGAAAGCCCAACTGAAGATTGGATGAGTATGAGCAATATATGTTCCTGTTCTGTGTTCAAGGTGCCTAATCAGGGTTGTTCCTTGTCTCCTAATGGTCTGGATTGCTCTCTCTGCCATGCCGTTGGTTTCCTTCTGGCCACTGACTGCATCCTGCAAGACTGTTCCTAGACCTAAAGCTGATCGCTGTTTCTGGATGACCTGTTTCAGCTTCATCATTGTTCCTTCATTGTCTGCCTTCAAGTTGATGGTTCCATATCCAAGCTGAGTACTCAAGTAGGTTACTCCTTCGCAAAGGTGCTCTACAAGATCCTTTCCTTTAGATGCTGTCGGGATACAGACCATGTTCCTACTCCAAGAATCAACACACACAAGACTTACTGCCGCTGGTGCCTCATCATGACTTGTTCCTGTAAAACAGAAATCCATACAGAAAGTTGGTCTTGAAGATCTTTCCTTCTCTGGGTTCTCACGAAGGTGTGGAGACTCTTTTCCTTTGCATGCTACACACGTCGGACACCACGATGCATAAGGTAAGTGTGTGAGATTATGCACTGCAACTTCCTCCGGCTTTGGCTGTTTGGGTACCTTCAGAGGTTCAGCTTCTAGAAACTCTTTGTACTTCTTCTGGCCTGAAACAAGTTCCATGTGCCTTTCTGCTTCCATGATGGATCTACTGAGCCTTCTAAGAATCTCTTGCTTAGAGCCAGCTTTTGAGACTCCTAGTTCCTTGCACAACTCTCTCAGGGCCTTGAGGCTGTTCTGCTGATTGTACTCATGACCGTTGAATGTAAAAGACAATTCTCCTGCAAGTTCATGCCTGTGTGCTGGTGCTTGGGCCTCTGAGGTCTCTTCCTGTTCTTCTTCCTGTTCTGGAATCGTGTCCAGTTGGTGAACCTTCTGTTTTGGTCTTCTGGCCTTGGGGTTCACTGGTTCAATGAGTTCGAAAACACTACGTCCTGTCCAGGATAAACCTCCTAGTGGTTCTGGGTCTCTGTGAGGCTCATCCAAAGTCCAGAACTTGTCATCCTCAAAGAAATCCTTATTGATCGGTTCTTCTCCATACGTGTACCTGTCTGGTTTGAGGTTTCCAATGTCTACTGGAATGTCATTGGTATCTCGAGGATTGAACAAAGTCTTCCTCAACGAGTTATGGTACCTCGTGAGTGTAGTGCCATCCATGCTGATTGACCATGCATCCTCAGTGTACTCTTCAAACATCTTTCGATCCTCATCTTCCTTGGGGGTGCCTATGAGGTTCAGTGGAAATTCCTTGAGCGATACTAGCGTAAGCGTGCGGTACTCCTTACTGCCATCGAAGATTGTTTGTTAAAGAACGGGCTTCACTAAGGGTTCCTACCCACAAAGACTGTCGGACACTTTTGTTCCTGGGCACGGTGTGTCCTGGGGTCTCGAGCCTGCACGTCGCGTGTGCGTGACGGCTGTTCCTGTACATTAACTGTACTGCACTAGCTGTGTTACTGTTCCTGGCAGAATGTTTAACACCCCGCCTTCGGAGTTAGCGAAAGTTCCTCGACTGAGGTGACTCCGACTTTTCCTTGACAAACAGTAAACACGCTGCAGTTCCTTTTCACTTGCAAAACAAACACTGTTCCTCATCGCAAACGTATGCGCACGTTCACTCGCAATCCTCTCCAAGGTTGCTCGACTGTACAAAAGACGTTCCTGCACTTTACCTAGATCACCACAGAAACAAAAAGGGCTGTGCCACGGTTCCTGTGTCCTGCTGCTTCTTTCCTCGGCTCTCTGGCCTCAGTACTGCTCGCGGTTCCTTTGCTTCACTGGAAGTTCACTTTGCCTTCCTCTTCGCTGTCTTTAGCTTCCTCTTGGTCGTGAAGCTGTTCCTTTAGCCACTCTTCTTTCATCTTTGCTTGCGCTTTGCACTTTTCCTTTCCTTGCTTGTCCTTTGACGCTGCTTTCCAACCTGTTTCCTTTGATCCTGAATACCAGTACCACTGTGTCTTGGCTTCGTTCCACTTCCACTGGTATTTCCTGTTCTGGAAACTGTAGACTGCAAACCAGTTTCCTTCAAACTCTCCTTTTCCTTTTCCTTTCATGAACGATGCTTCGTTCACTGGTCCTTTGGCGGACAGTTCTGGGTCGTCCTTGTCTTCTTCCTTCTGCTTGTGCTGTGTGACGTTCGGTGGCTCCTTTCCTGTTGCTTTTCCTGTTCCTTTTGCTTCTGGCTTCTCCTCTTCCTTTGCTGGTGTTGTGTCTGGCTCTGTGGGTGCCTGCGACCCGGCTGCTGATCCTCTGCTCTCAAGCTCCTGTGTAAGGCTTGCAATCCTTTCTTTATCCTCTTTGCGTTCCTTCATCATCTCCTTCATCATCTCTTCAAGCTTCTGGATCCTGTCTCCTTCACCTGATCCTGTTGCTGTTGTTGCTGCTGCCTTCTTTTCTGCTTCCTTCTTGGCAATGTACGCTGACGCTGCCTTTTGATCTTCCTCTCTTTTCTTCCTGGCTTCCTTCTCCTTTCTCTTCTTCTCCTGCTCCTTTCTTTCCTTTTCCTCTTTGGCTGCTGCGGCTGCTGCTTCTACCTCTCGCCTTCTCTCGGCGGCTGCGGATGCTTCCTGCCTTGCTGCTTCCTTGTCTCTCTTCTCCTGCTCGTCTGCTGCCGCTTCCCTAATTAACCTTGCTTTGGCAATCTGCTCCTCTTTTGCCTTCTTCTCCTCTTCTGCTTTTGCTTTTGCTTCTCTTTGTTCCTTTGAGATCCTGTCCTGTTCTTCCCAGTACTTGCGATCATCTTCATCTCGAGGTCGAAATCCTGTGCTTTCTGCTCTTGCCTTTGGCTTTCCTTTTCCTTTTCCTTCCTTCTTTCCTTTTGTTCCCTTCTCGTGCTTGTACGTGTAGTCCTTGTCGACCCACTGCTTTTCTCCTGTAACTCTGTGTTGCCTGTAGATCTCGCCGTTCTCGGAGTATTCCTTCCATTCGCTGGCGTAGTCGTAGGGGTACGGAAAGAGCTTCTTCTCCTCTTCCTTTTCCTTGAGCCTTTGCTTGCTTTTGGCGTTGATCTCCGCGATCTTCTTCTTTCTTCTCTCTTCCTTTGCTTCCTCACTTTCTTCTTCCTCTGCTGCTGCTGCTGTTCCTTCATCGGGGTACTCCCCGGGATCTTCTCCTCCAACGTAGCTGCTGACGTAGGCCTCGTTCTCGTTCTCGTTGTCCTGCTCTCGTTCCTGGATGCCCTCGAAGTAGCCTCGGTCCGAATATTCCTTCCTTTCCTGGGACGTAGGTGACGTAGCTCTCGACGGTGCTGTTCCTTGTCCGTGTCCTTCACGACGTAGTTCACCTTCTAGTTCTCGGTCCTTGGCTTCTCTTTTCCTTTGTTCTTCTTCGTCTTCTTCCTCTTCTTCTTGTTCCTCTTGCTGCTGCTCGTAGAAGTCCTGCATCATCTGGTTCAGCTGTTCCTTTACGGCGTCACATGTACCTAGGACGAAGGCCATGTGTTCCTTGACCTGTTGCCGGTCTCTGTCGTTCTGTTCGGCCATTTCCTGAACCTGGTGCTTGACGTCGTAGATTTGTCCTGTCAAGGACTCCACACAACCAGCCACGTGTTCCTGGCTTTTGCGCAAACGCGCAGCTTCCTCTGTGTTCTTCCTGATCGACTCCGCGATCAAGTTCCTTTCATCAGAAGCGTTCCTTAAGGCTGTCGCCGCTTCCTTCAAAATCTCAAGTTCCTTGAAAACTTCCGCTGTGTTCTTGCTCGAACTCGCGCTTGCTTCCATGGCTGCTAAGGTTCCTTGGCTCTGTCGTTCTACGGTCCTTGACCTTCTGCTACCGGGCGAACTAGTTCCTGGATACCTGAGCGTTCCGCGAGTGTTCCGCAGAGTTCCTTGAGCTGCGAAAGCATCTCACAACATGTTGTTCCATGCGCTGTTCCTGCAGACGTTCCTAGCTCACATGCACTCGTGTCACTGCACATGCCGTCCTGCTCACATGCACTTGCACAACAGAAAACATGTTCCTGAAAGTCTGGCTGAAACTCTTCTTCCTGAACACAACTCTCAAAACACTGTTCCTTGAAACTCTGAATCTGAAGACTGTCTGAAATACCTGAAATTCCTGCAAACAACAAAGCTGCAAAAGACAAAGTTCCTGGGCTCTTGATCATTCTTACAACTGCTTTAGCTTGTGTTTGGGCCTTGTGTTCCTTGAGCTCTTCTCTGCCTACTGGTTCGTTCTCGCTGGTTTGAAAACCTAGCCAGTGCAACAACAGTCTGATACGTTTCGCTGAAAGGGGCTTGGTACCTATGTCGGCTGTGTTCTCCTTGGTTCCTACTGGGTGAACACTAATTGTTCCTTCTTTGTGGAGGTCTTGAAGAAAAAGGGTCCTGATCTGCAAATGCTTGACTCTTCCTACACCTTGCCTTGTAATAATTCCTCTAGCTGCAGAAGAATCCATGTACAAGTGTACCTTGCATTGTTTCCTGGTCAAGAATTCTACTGCTTCCTTCAACAATATAGAATCTGACGCTGCTGACGCTCCTGCGTAGTACTCTGCTTCACCACTGCTCAAGCTAACCGACTTCTGGTTCCTAGAAAAGGAGTAAATGCACTGACCGTCTAGGCAAACAATTCCTGAAGATGTTGAGCGCCTTGTGTCCTTCTTTCCTGCCCAATCTGAATCGCTGAAAACTTCCAAAAGGTGGTGTTCCTTGGGCCTTATTCCTGTAAAGTCGTAGTTACCATTCCTGATGGATTCATGGAGATTACTGAGTCCTCTAGGCGTTTTCCTGTACACTAAATGGTATCCTTCAGTTCTCGACATGTACTGCACTAGGTGGACTAAGTGTTTCCAAGAACCATGTGTTGGTTCCGACATCTTGGAGGCCAAACCTCTCACGGCAAACTGCACGTCAGGGCGGTCCTGACTGACATACAAGAGTATGCCAACGCTTTTCCTGAACGATGCTGCTTGTTCCTGGTTCAAGGTCTGAGTGTTGTCCTGTTCCTGCGACTCTTGGGTGCACGGAGTTGGCTTCGAGGCTTTGCTGGTAAGCTTCAGTTCTTCCTTAAGCTTCACAAGATACTTCGGGTCACTCGTGATGTGGAGCTCGTGATTGTGGTAGCTGAATTTCCTTTTAAGGAATCGGATTGTCTGGTGTGACTCTCCTACCTCAAGTTCCTGCTCTGTCAAGAAGGGGCCTTCAACCTTTAGCTCGTAGGTTTCTCCTAGCTTTCCTAGCTTGGGCTCTAGGTGCCTTGTTTTCCCTGCTGCCTGAATGTCATCTACATGCACAACAAGTATGCTGTTCCTGTCGTCACGAAACAAAGTAGGGCAAGCTTTGCTCCTATCAAAGTTCTGCTCTTTGAGGGTTCCTGCAAAATGATCACTCCATAGTAGTGCTGCATCTCGCTGTCCTGGAAGTACTCTAAGCAGTAACAAACCTTCGTTCCTACAACTGGGGTCCTGGTCGCCAAACAGATCCACATATTCCTTCGGGAATTGACATGCACATCGAGTCCTTTGTGGGACCTGCAAGAATGCGTCCTTGACATCAATGGAGTACAGGGAATGTTCCTGTTGTAATCCTAAGATCGGGATAAGTCTCACCAACGATGCGCTCGTAGCTGGGCTGAACGTGTCGTTCCTTACTTCTGCTCCTTTGAACTCTCTCGCTACTAACCTAGCTCTCCGCATCCATCGGCCGTTCCTGAATCGCCAATCGAAGACGAATTTCGTCGTCAACCACTTTGTTCCTTGGTTGCTCTCTTCTTCTTCTGTCTCTCTCTCCTCTTCTCTCTCGAGTTCTTGCAAGGGTTTCCTTGCCAGTGCCTTCATCTCGGTGAGTCTGTTGATCTCTGTGAGCATTGCCTCACGATCCAGTTCCTGCAACTGGGCTTCTGCAACTTCTGGAGGTCCAGAATCTTCGCTCTTGAAGATGTCTTGTTCCTCATCGGAATCGCCAATGTCCGAATATGAATCTTCCCAGAAAATGTCCTCTGTACCTGGTTCTGCTTCAGGTAGTTCTTCATCATTGTGCTCAAATACTCTTCCTACGTTGAACGGAGGGTACTTCTTCTTCGGAGAATCAATCTTCGGGATCTTGGAACCTGTTCCTACATCGTCAAATTCCATTTTCCTAAGAGGTGCTGGTCCTCTAGCTGAAAGAAGCTCACTTGCCATTGCGCTGTCTGGGATGAGTTCTTCTTCTGAGGCTGCGTCCATTTCCTTACTGCTGCTACTAGAAGACGTTGGGTCTGAAGCTGCTTCGTCGTGTTTGTTTTGGTCGTATTCCTGCTCAAGTTCTTCTTCTGCTTTTCTCTTGCTCTGTGCCTGCTTCGCTTTGCTCTCTAGGTAGGTTGTCCTAGTAGGTCCTGACTTCCCTGCAGAGTCCCCGCCTTGGATGACAATCGGTCCTGCGATCGGTCCTGAAGGTGCGGAAGGTGCCGAGTCCTCGACCGACTGTTCCTGAGTTGCTCCATCCATGACAGGTGGCGCCTCTGCAATTGGTCCTGGATGTTCTTCCTGGGAATGTTCCTTGTTGCCAGTGTAGTGTGCTTCACTTCCCAAGTGTGAATTCCTACGCTACTTATTCCTTTCACGTCGAAGTGTTCCAAGCAACGTTTTGCGCTACGGCTTGTCTTGATGCCGTCCATGTGCCACGTAATGAAGAGGTTGTTGTCTGTTTTTCCTAAAAACACTCCTCTCAACCAAATAGGGTCACCTTTCCTATTGGCACGTGTTCCTGAACGATTGGTCAAAACCAAAAGTGATTCGCCAAATTCGGCGAGTTGGCCCTCATAAGGCCTTCCTGCCATGAATTCATACGGAGTCATTCCTGTGGAGGAATGGCGATGGTACCTGTTCAAGGTCCATGCCGAGTGCCTGAAAGCCCAACTGAAGATTGGATGAGTATGAGCAATATATGTTCCTGTTCTGTGTTCAAGGTGCCTAATCAGGGTTGTTCCTTGTCTCCTAATGGTCTGAATTGCTCTCTCTGCCATGCCGTTGGTTTCCTTCTGGCCACTGACTGCGTCCTGCAAGACTGTTCCTAGACCTAAAGCTGCTCGCTGCTTCTGGATGACCTGCTTCAGCTTCATCATTGTTCCTTCGTTGTCTGCCTTCAAGTTGATGGTTCCATATCCAAGCTGAGTACTCAAGTAGGTCACTCCTTCGCAAAGGTGCTCTACAAGATCTTTTCCTTTAGATGCTGTCGGGATACAGACCATGTTCCTACTCCAAGAATCAACACACACAAGACTTACTGCCGCTGGTGCCTCATCATGACTTGTTCCTGTAAAACAGAAATCCATACAGAAAGTTGGTCTTGAAGATCTTTCCTTCTCTGGGTTCTCACGAAGGTGTGGAGACTCTTTTCCTTTGCATGCTACACACGTCGGACACCACGATGCATAAGGTAAGTGTGTGAGATTATGCACTGCAACTTCCTCCGGCTTTGGCTGTTTGGGTACCTTCAGAGGTTCAGCTTCTAGAAACTCTTTGTACTTCTTCTGGCCTGAAACAAGTTCCATGTGCCTTTCTGCTTCCATGATGGATCTACTGAGCCTTCTAAGAATCTCTTGCTTAGAGCCAGCTTTTGAGACTCCTAGTTCCTTGCACAACTCTCTCAGGGCCTTGAGGCTGTTCTGCTGGTTGTACTCATGACCGTTGAATGTAAAAGACAATTCTCCTGCAAGTTCATGCCTGTGTGCTGGTGCTTGGGCCTCTGAGGTCTCTTCCTGTTCTTCTTCCTGTTCTGGAATCGTGTCCAGTTGGTGAACCTTCTGTTTTGGTCTTCTGGCCTTGGGGTTCACTGGTTCAATGAGTTCGAATACACTACGTCCTGTCCAGGATAAACCTCCTAGTGGTTCTGGGTCTCTGTGAGGCTCATCCAAAGTCCAGAACTTGTCATCCTCAAAGAAATCCTTATTGATCGGTTCTTCTCCATACGTGTACCTGTCTGGCTTGAGGTTTCCAATGTCTACTGGAATGTCATTGGTATCTCGAGGATTGAACAAAGTCTTCCTCAACGAGTTGTGGTACCTCGTGAGTGTAGTGCCATCCATGCTGATTGACCATGCATCCTCAGTGTACTCTTCAAACATCTTTCGATCCTCATCTTCCTTGGGGGTGCCTATGAGGTTCAGTGGAAATTCCTTGAGCGATACTAGCGTAAGTGTGCGGTACTCCTTACTGCCATCGAAGATTGTTCCAAACGGTTCCTCAAGTTCCTCAAACATGATGCTGTGATGCAACAAATACCACTGATCATCATCCTCAATAAGCACTGCTCGATATGCGAACTTTCCTGGTGGAAACATCAAGTAAGTATCAACGTGTTCTGAGGTTCCTAGGCTGAAGTGGACTTGGTAAGGGTCTCGCCAGTTGGTCCAACCAACACGCTGTTCTTCAATGAGTTCCTTCAAGTTCTCGCACAAGTACATAGGGATAGGTTTTGCTTCTGCTTCCCAGTTGACTGCTCTCACAAAGGCTTTTGTTGTAAGTGAGTTGTTGTTGTAGTTCACTGCGATCTTGGTTGTTCCTTCTGTTAGGAAAGTGCCTGTTGCTGTTCCATCTCTGAACTCCCAGCCTTTCTTCAACAGTTTACCTACTGCCAAAAGAGGGTGCACAACCGATGAAATCAAGAACACTTCTTCAACCTTCACAATGTTTCCTTGAACATCCCGAAACTCAACCTCAATGATCCTTTGGTCTGAAACCTTGATCCGAGATCCTTGTGCATCTCGCAAAACTACCTTGGTAGTGTTGGGTGCCTTTCTTCCATACTTCTTCATCCACATCGGTGCCAACGAAATGTCGGCTCCTGAATCCAGCACGACCTCGATTTCTCGAGTTCTCGCGTTCCTTGCTGCACGCGCAAACCTGGTGATGGTCCTTGAGGGTGCTGTTCTCTCCACTCTGTTCCTTCTAGGAGGATGGTGACATCCGTTCTCACATTCCTGCATGTTTGGGTGCCACGGTGTTTCATGACATCCATTGGGACACTCAAAGTAGTATCCACGATCCTGAGTTCCTATCGGAGTTCCTGCTAGATGCCATTGCAACCATGCATCATCACTCACCTCATCACAGTCCTGAAACTCATCATCTTCATCACCAATCCAAAACTCTTCTGTCTCACTCCTCTCTTCCTGAACTTCTTCACCAACAACCCGCAAAACTCTTCCGAAGTACTCAATCTCTATCTCTTCAGAGTTCTCACTCAGCTCGAATTCCTCCGGAAAGCTTGTGGGCTCGTCTCCCATGTGGTACATGGAGACCATCCTAATCACTGGTCTTTGGGTTCCTTGGCTTGCTTGGCTTTGGCTTGTTGAGGTCTTGTTGGCTGACGAAGGGGCCTGAGTAGAAGTACCTGTAGTGCTCGCTTGCTCGCTCTGGTTTTCAAGGTCAACGTTCCTGGCCTGATAACCCATGTCACGCATCTTCTGTCTGCACTGTGCTTCGAAATGTCCATACTTATGACAGTAGTGACACACTCCTGTAGCTGCTTGGGCTTTGCCTTTACCTTTTCCTTTGTGTCTGAAGAAACCTCTTCCTCGACCTTTGCCTTTTCCTTTGTAACCTCTGAAACCTCTACCTCGGCCTTTCCAGTTGCCTCGACCTCTGCCTTTGCCAAAACCTCCGAAACCTTTACCTTTACCTTTGCCTTTGCTGTCAAAGCCGTAACCTTTTCCGAAGTCCTTTCCACCTTTCTTGCCTTTTCCTTTACCTTTGCCTTTATGGTGAACATAACCTTTGCCATAGCCTTTCTTTCCTTTGTACCATGCTTGGTTGATATCCATTGCTGCAAGACCACCATGGTCATCACCTTTGTCGATCAAGTCTGTTGTGGTTCGGTGAGGTGTTCCTTGCTGGGCTGCCAAAGAGTTAGTCCAACGCTCGGTTGACTCATAGTTCACAAGGTACTGACGAAGAGTATTGTACTGTGTCTTCTCATCCATGTTGAGCAACAAGTGCCTTTTCACGTCAGGTTTCATACCTTGAATAAGAGTAGATACTTTCAAATTCTCCTGTACCTTTTCTCCAGTAGCCTTCTCGTACTTCTCGATGTGTTCCTCATATTCGAGGATATTCTCAGCAATTCCTTTGTTGTGAGCGAATTTGTAGTTGAGAATGTTGTGAAACAACTCCAACGATCTCGCACGATTCGTTGGTTGATATTCCTTGAGTAGCATACGGTAAGCTTCCATACCGTTCTCCTCAGCTACATGCTTTACAACTCGGTACGGCCTTCCTTTAGTGTATGAACAAAGAACACTGTACAGGCGTCTGCTTGTTTCCTTTGCTTCTGCAGACATCTCAGCCATCTTCACTTGCTTATCATCTTTTAGTTCCTTTCTGCGATGTCCATGATCTTCACCATGTTGGAATCCACTGCTCCAAGCCAGATCCGCATCCTGTTCCTGAACTCTGTCCATCCACTCTTCTCTTCTTGCCATGTTCCTGGGGAAAATGCTTCGGGGCTTTTAATCAGCTTGTGCAACTCCACTTCTCCAGGCTTTCTTTGTTCCTTTACTGCTTTCTCCAGAGATGCTCCTATCTCCTCAAGTGTCGTTGCTGCGTTCGTGTGGGCGTCTGCCAACGCTGTTTGCGCTGTCTTCTGCTGTTCCTGAACTGCTGTCAGGGTTTCCTGGAATGCTTGTGTAAGTCCTGCTTCTCTTTGACTTCCTGAAGCTGCTGAGTTCCTGATCTCCTCTGCTAGTGTTTGTATTCCTTGTAAGGTCTGTGCATTGATCTCGGCAAGTGCCTTCAATGCATCCTCCATTCCTTTTGCTGTTTCAAGGTTGCTGTACACTAGTGCTGCTAAAAGTAGCGACTTGCACTGTTTCCTGCTCACTGCTTGTGCTCTCCTTTCTCCTCTTGTCTTCCTTTGGTGCTTTGAGCGGTTGCTTGCTCTTGCGAAAAACACACTAGAATAGTACGACAGGGTGATCCAAGTAATCAGTCCCATTGGGGTTCCTAAGAACACTGCTATGCGAATTCCTTGAAATACAACTCTGTTGGAAATGACTTCCTGAACTATCACATGCACGACGTCGTGAAACTTCTTTCCTACAGTTGCTAGCTTTTCTACGAAACTGTGAACATGTTCCTGTACAAATTTCCTCAGTACTTCTCGCTGTTGTTTTACTAGGTACCTAGGGGCGTAGCCTGACTCAAGGCTCTCACTCTCCTGGTTCTCGGTGTTCTGGTTGCCGTTCCTGTTCTCTTCCGTGTAGTACTCGCCGGTCACGCTAACGACGCTGTAGAGCTCGTTCATCACTTGGTTCATGCACAACAAAGCGTACGGTACCATGACTTTTCCTATCTCCACATAGTCCTTAATCGTGTACGCGTTCGTGTTCCTGATCGTGTTCACGTTGGTGCCGTCGGGGTTCACGCTGCACTCGTTGTAGCCTTGCTGGTAGTACTCGCCGTACACGTCATAGTTCCTGTAGCGGTTCCGGTGCGTATTGGGCTTCCTTCTGCTCGACCACACTGCCATGAGCTCGCTCTCGTCGCTCTCCACGTAAGTGAGTTCCTTTCTCCCACGGCTCGCATCCTTGGAGGATAAGACGTCTCCAAGGGCAAGTTCTTCCTTGGTCTCCACGTTGTTGCCAAGGGCCTGCCACGGTCTCACCGCCATACTTCTTGCTCCTGGGACCAAGATCATCCCGCACAAAGTTGCGAGGCTTCCCAGTGCGAAACCAACCAGCAGCACCATACATGCTGCCAAACCGTAGCACTTCATGTTCCTTTTCTCTCTCTCTTCCACCAACACTCGGTCGGGGTAGCAATCGGCGCAAGCGTCAAAGTCTCGCGCGTTTCCTGCTGTCACGTTGTGGTTGCGAAGGTGTCCACAACCTCTGCGGTGGTACTTTGTTCCTGAACGGACTGCGATCCTGAGCGTGGGCATGTTGAGCACTGTCTCCGTCTTCTTGGCGATCTGCTCATTTGCGCGCATCTGCTTCCATCCGGCAACGAGGCAAACTGCCATGGCGCCGAGCATCATGGTTCCTATGGCTACGAGTAGCATCATCGCTGCCAAGGAGGTTCCTGGAGGCAGCTCCGCTACCATGTTAAAGAACGGGCTTCACTAAGGGCTCCTACCCACAAAGACTGTCGGACACTTTTGTTCCTGGGCACGGTGTGTCCTGGGGTCTCGAGCCTGCACGTCGCGTGTGCGTGACGGCTGTTCCTGTACATTAACTGTACTGCACTAGCTGTGTTACTGTTCCTGGCAGAATGTTTAACATTGTTCCAAACGGTTCCTCAAGGTCCTCAAACATGATGCTGTGATGCAACAGATACCACTGATCATCATCCTCAATAAGCACTGCTCGATATGCGAACTTTCCTGGTGGAAACATCAAGTAAGTATCAACGTGTTCTGAGGTTCCTAGGCTGAAGTGGACTTGGTAAGGGTCTCGCCAGTTGGTCCAACCAACACGCTGTTCTTCAATGAGTTCCTTCAAGTTCTCGCACAAGTACATAGGGATAGGTTTTGCTTCTGCTTCCCAGTTGACTGCTCTCACAAAGGCTTTTGTTGTAAGTGAGTTGTTGTTGTAGTTCACTGCGATCTTGGTTGTTCCTTCTGTTAGGAAAGTGCCTGTTGCTGTTCCATCTCTGAACTCCCAGCCTTTCTTCAACAGTTTACCTACTGCCAAAAGAGGGTGCACAACCGATGAAATCAAGAACACTTCTTCAACCTTCACAATGTTTCCTTGAACATCCCGAAACTCAACCTCAATGATCCTTTGGTCTGAAACCTTGATCCGAGATCCTTGTGCATCTCGCAAAACTACCTTGGTAGTGTTGGGTGCCTTTCTTCCATACTTCTTCATCCACATCGGTGCCAACGAAATGTCGGCTCCTGAATCCAGCACGACCTCAATCTCTCGAGTTCTCGCGTTCCTTGCTGCACGCGCAAACCTGGTGATGGTCCTTGAGGGTGCTGTTCTCTCTACTCTGTTCCTTCTAGGAGGATGGTGACATCCGTTCTCACATTCCTGCATGTTTGGGTGCCACGGTGTTTCATGACATCCATTGGGACACTCAAAGTAGTATCCACGATCCTGAGTTCCTATCGGAGTTCCTGCTAGATGCCATTGCAACCATGTATCATCACTCACCTCATCACAGTCCTGAAACTCATCATCTTCATCACCAATCCAAAACTCTTCTGTCTCACTCCTCTCTTCCTGAACTTCTCCACCAACAACCCGCAAAACTCTTCCGAAGTACTCAATCTCTATCTCTTCAGAGTTCTCACTCAGCGCGAATTCCTCCGGAAAGCTTGTGGGCTCGTCTCCCATGTGGTACATGGAGACCATCCTAATCACTGGTCTTTGGGTTCCTTGGCTTGCTTGGCTTGTTGAGGTCTTGTTGGCTGACGAAGGGGCCTGAGTAGAAGTACCTGTAGTGCTCGCTTGCTCGCTCTGGTTTTCAAGGTCAACGTTCCTGGCCTGGTAACCCATGTCACGCATCTTCTGTCTGCACTGTGCTTCGAAATGTCCATACTTATGACAGTAGTGACACACTCCTGTAGCTGCTTGGGCTTTGCCTTTACCTTTTCCTTTGTGTCTGAAAATGTTTTGAATCCTCAAAAACGCCTGCGGAGTATAGCGCAATCTCAGTGTGAAACTCATGAGTGCATGAAATACGATAAAGCAAATCATGATAAAATGCATGGGGTATCCTAGGAGGCAAAATGATAAACACCCCGCCTACGAAGCTTCATTGAGCTTGCGGGTTGAAGTCTTCGGCATAATCTAGTTTGCCTCACCCCGTACGAAACAACAGCTTGCTTAGTTCACGATTGCACTCGACTCACAGACTACTTTTCATGAGCACTGCCCCAAAAGGTCTTTGGCTCGATACGTCGTTCGACTACGTAGAACTGTACATCTACGACTAGGTTACACCGTCTCTGAGGGCGCGGGCCGCCCACGAGACGATAGCTTGACTCACCCAAGCGTAGGCGCATGTGGCATCAGTGCAGCTCGCAGCTGCCATACCACGTTGAAGCATGATTCCTAAGGGATCAGCACAAGGATTGCGATGCCTAATTGCATCGAGTGGCTCGTGAGCCTACTCATTCGGACTCGCAGCTGCTCCACAGCTGCCAAAGTGGTTCGTAAGTGAATCGAGATTGACAGCAAAATGCTGTTTCGAAGTCCTGTCATGTTTTGCTCAAACACAAGACTATGTACAATCGTCGTTGCCAGCAGCCTTTGTACAAGAATCCAACCGATCAGTGCACTGCCCGGAGCAGCGCACTCAAGGATTGGCGCATCAAGAGCATTATAACAAGTCAGCCACCGTAGCAAGCTTTGCATGGCTTAAAGCCTCGTCGCACTGCCTCTCCACGTGTAAGGCGCTCAAGGGCTTTGGCGTTATGCAAGTTGCCGCAACTCCGGCGGCCATGGTATGCATAACCACGCGACTTGGTCACCCAAACGGTCTGCTGATCAAGCTCATCTCTGATACGCTGGTCAAGTACAGGTGCATATGCAACTGCTGGGCTCGGTGCTTTCGGCTGCACCGCAGGTCCATTGGATGATCGCGCTGTCGGGTCGGGAGCATCATGATCATCAGCAGCTCGGCCGCTGCTCTGTCCAAGCACACTCGCACTGCACGGCCCGGCACAAGGACTAGGGTTCTCGGCAGGTTTCGGGACTACACTATCAACCGAAACTTTGGCTCCCTCGACCGTCACATTGACGCACACACCCGGCGTTGCCTGCGGCGCGCTGGAATCGCTGCTCGCGGCTGCCTCCCTTGCTTTCTCATGCAATCTTTCTGGCCTGTTTCCACGGCACAAGAAGATACCACACAGCACTGCAATGATAACGCATTGGCTCACGATAAAACTCGGCATGGGATGCTCTGCAAGGAAATCAGCAATCCAGAAAATCGCATACAGCAACTGTTCAAGAAAATTCCAAAACATCTCCCCGTAACCGTGCTCGCCAGTCCCCTGGCTCAAGGCGTCATCGCGATGCGTATTGGGCTCATCATCGGCACTGGCGACAGAATCTGCTTGCAAAGCCAATGCAAGAATCTGAAGCACAAGCTGTGGGTTCACTGCTCCTCGCTTCACAATGCGACTCACATGGTGTCGCGTCCTGTGGTCAAGCAAGTGATCATTCCCAACCAAAGCATAGCCGCAGTCTTTGTCACGAACATTCAAGCGTGCAAGAATGAACTCAACTCTCTCTGGCTTCAGCGGCTTCGTGGGAAGGTCACCAACGTTCTCCGCGGTTCCAACTGGCGAAATGTCCAGCATCTTTTCCTGAGTCATCTGCTGAAGCCATAACAGCTTTCCGTCGATGTGGCGAGTCCGGCCGACTCCTTGGCGATTGCCAAGAGACCGCGCTGCTGCATTGTCGCACAAGCATGTCAGCGCAATATGCAGTTCCGGACACAGGTGTATGATGCAATTCTTAAGGAGGATAGCAGTTGCCGAACCAGCCACAAGGGAGTTGTACTCAGCCTCACATGAAGAAAGACTGATCACCTTCTGTGTTTGGCTGCTCGAATGAAGCAGCTGCCCGTCCCAAAGAATGCAACATGCAGATACGGACTTGCGCGTCTTCTTATCCCCGGACCAGTCACTGTCTGAGAACATTTCGAGGATAGACGTTTTCTGCTCAGACACGCGATTGCAGATCAGTCCTTGCCCAAGCTGGGGTTTTGCCAAACCAAGCACATGTGACTTATGGCAATTCACATAGGCAGTCAGATGCCTCAGTAACTTCCAGCAGCCTTCGGTAGGCTTGTGGGCATGTGTGGATAAAAATCGAATCCCAAATTGACACGCCAACAGGTCTGAAGCAAGATACATCAGGATGCCAAGTGCTGAGCGATACTTCGATGCACACTCTGAGTTCAGCTCACGGTCCGACGACAAGTCGGTGGGCAGGCCTCCAGTCGGGAACGGGGCCGCCTTGTACCGCTCCTTGGCACCATCAAGTCCAGTGATTTTCAAGAGTTTCTCAAGATATTTGATGTCAGGTTCAACAACCAGCAAATTGGGGCTGACTAAAATCAGTCGCCGCTTCAAGAAGGAAACCTCGTCACCAACTTGGCGGATCCATTCACTGGACACTTTAAACTTTGACTTCAAGTGATTCTCAAGCTCCTGAAGGCGCGCAGTCAATCCCGCTGCAAGCATGTCATCTACATGCACCATTCCACCTCCTTGGCACATGTGGCTGCCTTCCGCATGCGGGATGCGAAACAACACTGGTTGCTCTGCCAACGGCTCAGCAGCAACAGCTGCACGGATCTCACACATAAAATCTTGAAACCAGGTCGCAGATCCGTCCCGTTGCCCAGGCAGCATTCGGAAAAGTTTATACCATTTTCCATCGACTTTTGTCAAGGTATCATGCTGTTGCTTGCACTGCAAGAAAGCGTCGGATACATCAAGACTCAGCAGGGACCAGCCGTCCCCAAAGTTGCGAATGAAAAGTGATGGAACAATTCTCAGCATGCACTGAGTCGTGGTCGGTGCAAACAAGTGCTGCCTGCCCGGATCTAAATGCGCAAATTCTCGCGCAACCAGCCTGGCTCTGCGCAACCAAACGCGCTCTCCCTTGATGACTTTAGGCCTCCATGTGCGGACGTACTTGGAAGACAATGTCCGATGCCCTTCAAGCCAGGACTCACTTTGTTCAAGAACACCGGCTTTCGTCAACCGATCAAGCTCAAAGGAATCTGCTGCAGCATCAATGGCTTCAAGCTCGGATGCATCGCACACTGGCTCAGTTTCACTGAAAGGCTTAATCAAAATGCTAGGGATGTCAGGCGCATTGGCTGCATCATCACCCCAATCCTCAGTGTCCCACATGGACTCATCCGCACAATCAAGAAATTGCTCTGCACTTTCATCAAGAAGCTCGGGAGCCTCATCGTGATGGAACATTTCACAATCATGTGCACTTGTCTGAACAGCATCAAGACGAAGTTTCTTTCGGGCTGGAGCTTCCCCGCCTGCTTCCTCAGTCGCAGGTCGTGCTATCCCAGAGGACGAAGAAGCGATCCCAGGCCCATCATCAAACGACACAAGTGGCGAGGCCGTTTCAACTTGCATCGGAGTTTCTGCTTGCTGCCCTGGAGTGGCCGCTACAGGAGTGGGCGGCTCAGGTGAATGCAACACCGGCTCTCGGGGCAGCGGTGGCACAAACTCTTGCAGCATTGCATCGTCGGGCAACAGATGACCCGGAAACGGCAAAGGATTCTCCGCCGCACCTGCTTGTGATGGCACTTCGGCTTGCTGCTCAACCTGAGGCTCGGTTCCGGCACCTTCATCACCCTCAAGCGTTTTCTGCTTACGTGCTTGACCAACTTGGCCTGCAAGAAAAGATGCTTGGCTCCATGGCATGTCCCGCAGCTTGGCGCACAAGGATGAATCATATTGCTTTGGCAACCGTCTAACAGACCTTGAGGACAGCATGATTCCTCCTTCGGTGACCCCAAAATGCAGGTCCGACACAGGAAGTTTTCCAAGCCAAAGCATTTTGCACCAGCGTGCTTTTCCTTTGACACTGCTTTTAACCCTTGCGTAGACATTTTCTCCGAAGCAAACAAGTTTCCCCGCATATGGCCTGCCATTGATCACTTGAAACGCACTGAGGTCGTTGTGCCTTGACATCCGCATGTGAAGCCAGGCAGCATGCCTCCAAGCATATGCGTGCACCGGGTGCATTGCACCTACAGTTGTCTGAGCACGCTCCTCAAATTGATCAAGAATGCATCCTGCAAGCTGCCGAATGCTGTCAATGGCCTGCTCCGAAGCATTTGACTGGTGATCACCTGGCTCAGTCTGTTCCAAGTGGGTTCGCAACCCCATCTTGGTCCTGAAAGCTTTGATGCCCTGCTGAAGTGCTAAGCAAGCTGGCTCACCGTCAGACCTGATCGTGACGGACTCGTGCCCACAGTAATTCAAGAACCGACAAACTTCGGCAACAAGATACTTGAATGCAACCGGTCCGCCCTTGGCTGGCGTTGGCACAGCATGCATCGCTCCCGTGTGGGAGTCTTTCAACACAAGGCAAACAAGCTTGTCCTTTGATGCACCTTCAAACTCAGCTGGGCTGCTCCGGCCTGTATAAGCAAAATCAAAGCTGCACACTGAATCATCACGCAGCTCGGGTTTGCTCGACACATGCTTGTCGGCTTTGGCGCGGAACTTTACACAGTGCGGGCACCAATCTGCAAATGGCACATGGCTGAGCTCGTGGCGACGCTTCTGCTCTGCAGTTGGCTCTTCGACAAACTTTTGTTCAAGAGGCAATGGCACACCATCAGTCTGGAAAGCATGTTGTTGCAGCAACTCCTGGGTTTTCACGTGTTGCTCGATCCTCGCGAAGACCGTTGCCTTTCCTCCAGACTTGCCTATTCCAAGAACTTCACAGGCCGACCTTAGGGTCTTAAGGGTACACCCGGGATGCAACTCAACCCCATTGACCACAACATGACCCTGGGAAGGAACTTCGGCGGGAGGCACAGGTCCTACACCGCCACCGTCATCATCCTCAGCATTTTCATCCTCCTCAATCATGCTTTCATCAGGCGGTGCATCAGCATACTCGCCATCATAACTTTCATCATTCCACGGAACATGCTGCTGATCAAACAGCTTCTCAACTTGCAAAGGATCAACAGAGCCGATGGTGATGATGTGGCGGGACCCTTTAGGCTCAAACTCCTTCTCAAGATCATCAAAGAGGCTGGTCAAGCAGTTGATTTCAATCAGTTTCCATTCGGCACCATCGTACTGAAGGGTCGTGCGAAAGCTCACTCCGTGGTGGCCCAAAGGCACTGACACATCAAGAAACCGATTCGACTGATCTTGCCTGGCAAAAATTCCAGGCTGCATCTCCGTGTATTGGCTACCCAAGTTCAGCCATGCACTTCCAAGCTTGATTGCACGCACAGCAGCAGCATCGGGGCCACCTGCTTCACCGCTCTGGGGCACCTCGACCTGTTGATCCCTGCCGTGCGCATATTCATCATCAAGCTCGTCCCCTTCGGAAAGAGGCGCGGCTTCCTGGGGCTCGTGGACTGCATTGTCCTCTCTGTCATCGTTCAAACAGTCGTTGGCACACACCACCACGCTCATGATGGAGCCTCGCGCATGCAAGGAATTGTGCCTGTAGTGCATAGGCACGCGCACTGTGCCCCCAGGATTTGTCAAGTAAGGAACACCGTCACTGTGGATGATTTCCCATCCCCGCCTGAGCAACTTGCCGACACTGAAAAGCGGCTGTGTCACACTGCTCAACAGCCACCGCTCCTTAAATTGAACACCGTCAATCTCAAGCACTGCCGTACGCATTTGCGAACCCTTAATCGTGCGACCCTGGGCATCCCTGAAACTATCAAGGCTCGCTCCATCAGCCCTTCCAACGTGTGCCCAAGACAGTGGCAAGCATGAGGCATCCGACCCGGAGTCGACCACAACCTCAATCTCGTTGCTCATGTCTGCCCATGACACGGCACACACACGAAAGTCCTGCAGTGGATGCACAGGTGGGCTCACAAGATGCTCAGCGGCACTCTCGCACGGTTGAACCGTCGGCTCGCACTGCAATGGCTGCCGTGATCGCCTACTTTGCCTTGCATGGCTGCGGGCTGGGGCCCTGCATGTCACATACTCTCGTGCACTGCTCAAACAGCCCACACAGGAGGCTTCACGCATCTCATTCGGCACTGTCCAGACACAGTCACTGTCTGAATATGACATGTCAAACACTTCAGCTTCTGGCACCGGCACAAGAACATGTGGCTTCAAAGGGTCAACGCATGCAGACGCCAAAGACTTGCACAATGAAGCAAAACTCGGCTGGGCAGTAGCTGCAGCTGGATCCTCAGGGCACACCTTTGTCAAAACACGCAAGTGACCGCTGATCTCATCATCATCCTGAAACGCACTGGAAGTCATGTCAATCTCAACTCTCGCAACACGCTTCGCTGTGGTAGCCGTGCTGCCTGCAACCTGCGATGCTGACGGACCGACTGTGCTTGGCGCCCCAACGGTGGACGCTGTCTCTGAACCCTGTGCCTGAACCTGCTGCACCCTCGGACGCCAGCACTCAGAAGCGTAATGGCCCTTGCGCTGGCAATTGTGACAAACTACATTTGCACGGGAACCCTTGGCACCAGGATTCTGCGGCTGCTGTCCACCTTTGCCTTTGTGCTCCTTGCCTTTGTTGCTCTTGCCCTTTGGCTTGCCATCTTTGCCCTTGCCCTTGCCACCATAAGGATTCTGCGGTTGCTGTCCACCTTTGCCTTTGCGATCTTTGCCATCCTTGCCTTTGCTCTTGCCCTTTGGTCCCTTTCTTTGAAGCGCATCAACCTCCATCGGGACTGGGCCTTGCTCGACAGAACTGGGCAAAGGCACTACACCAAGAGCTTGGTGCATTTTAGCCGGAGTCCAAGACGTTGTCGTAACTTCATACCCCAGAACGTAGTCCCTGATGCTTTGGTAATTACTGGAGTCTGTCATCTGAAGTTGAACGTGTTGTTTTATCGCAGAGGGAAGGGAACGAACTAGTGTGCCTAGCATAACCTCTTCCCCAGGATAATGTCCAGTGACCCTTTGATATTCTTCAGCTATTCTCTCGAGGCCTTGGATGTGTTCCCGCAAGCTGCGATCTTTCCCGAAGCTCGGGAGCGTCATAAGAGCATTCAAGAGAGCAAGTCCTCTGAATTTCGATTTGGGTGCGAAGGTATTGGTGAGCACCCGCCAGACCTCTAGGCCGTTTCTGTTGCTGACCTGACGCAAAATCGCTTTTGGCTTCGAACGAAGAATGCTTGCAAGAATCGCGTAGAGCCTCTGAGACCTGGCAATGCGATCAGGCGAAGCCCCAGTCAGATCAACAGGGCCCTGCAAGTTGTCCTCCACAAGCTTTAGGTCCTGCTCAAACTGGCTTTCAGCGAAAACCAGCCACGTTCTGAATGAGTGGCTCCATTCAGACCAATTTGCAAGATCGTTGTCATGTACCCCGGACCCAAATTCCGAAGGGCGATTAAGAATCTTATTCGCATCCGAAAATCCCGAAGTCAAATTGCTCGAAGGCCTTGCAACGGCTGCCTGAGCAGCCTGTGACGCTGCTTGCGCCGTCTCAACCATCTGTGCCATAAGCAACTGCATCTGTGTCATGTCGATTTGCACAAACTGCTGTGGTGCTTGCTGTCCCTGCTCCACTGGCGAGAACGGGTTCTGTCACTGGCGGCTCAACACCGGCACTGCCTGCCGGCTGCTGGGGCAACTGCGGCCCCTCATACACATTCTGACCTTGCGGATCCATCTCTTCTTTGTCTGATCAAGAAATTCAAGGAAATCAATCCAACTCAATCACAGAGTCCTGCTGCTGCAATCGGCGCTTGAATGCACGCTTCGGCTCAGCTGAAGAACTTGGCAGCTCACAATCAGCACTAGCTCTCAAAAGCTCCTGCAATTCAGCACTGCTAGCAAGAAGATCACGCTCGAAGTTAGGGCCTTCCTCCACAGGATGTAACGAAGCTTGTTGCAACTCCTCTGAAATGCAATTCTCAGCAACGTCCTCAGGTGCGAATGCCTCAAAAACTTCTCTCAAATGTTGTTTCTTCAAGCACTTAGTCGCAAACCTCCAAACGCACTCAACTGTATGCAGCTCTTCAAGTCTCCGCTCAAAAGCAACTCTATAAGTTGATAAGATCTTATCCCAAGAAGAACCTGATCTGCCCTCGGGACGGGGCCGTTCACAAAGCTGCTCAACGTACAAGCTGTGCAACCTTTCCTTCACTTCCTCTACCGCAGCAAGAGACGCCGTGGCCTTGCTCTGTCTGAGCACGCAATGGCTCGTCCGGTCTGCGCCGGGATTGCGATCCTACCTAGATCCTAAACGGAAACAGAAATCCCAAAGGTCCAGGACAAACTTTCCAACGCCTGAGCTCCCCGAACGCACTTCGCAACGCAATGTGCAAGAGAGCCCCGAGACGTGTCTCGAAGCTTGGGCTTTCCCAAGCTCCGCTACCATGAAAATGTTTTGAATCCTCAAAGACGCCTGCGGAGTATAGCGCAATCTCAGTGTGAAACTCATGAGTGCATGAAATACGATAAAGCAAATCATGATAAAATGCATGGGGTATCCTAGGAGGCAAAATGATAAACAGTGTCTGAATAAACCTCTTCCTCGACCTTTGCCTTTTCCTTTGTAACCTCTGAAACCTCTACCTCGGCCTTTCCAGTTGCCTCGACCTCTGCCTTTGCCAAAACCTCCGAAACCTTTACCTTTACCTTTTCCTTTGCTGTCAAAGCCGTAACCTTTTCCAAAGTCCTTTCCACCTTTCTTGCCTTTTCCTTTACCTTTGCCTTTATGGTGAACATAACCTTTGCCATAGCCTTTCTTTCCTTTGTACCATGCTTGGTTGATATCCATTGCTGCAAGACCACCATGGTCATCACCTTTGTCGATCAAGTCTGTTGTGGTTCGGTGAGGTGTTCCTTGCTGGGCTGCCAAAGAGTTAGTCCAACGCTCGGTTGACTCATAGTTCACAAGGTACTGACGAAGAGTATTGTACTGTGTCTTCTCATCCATGTTGAGCAACAAGTGCCTTTTCACGTCAGGTTTCATACCTTGAATAAGAGTAGATACTTTCAAATTCTCCTGTACCTTTTCTCCAGTAGCCTTCTCGTACTTCTCGATGTGTTCCTCATATTCGAGGATATTCTCAGCAATTCCTTTGTTGTGAGCGAATTTGTAGTTGAGAATGTTGTGAAACAACTCCAACGATCTCGCACGATTCGTTGGTTGATATTCCTTGAGTAGCATACGGTAAGCTTCCATACCGTTCTCCTCAGCTACATGCTTTACAACTCGGTACGGCCTTCCTTTAGTGTATGAACAAAGAACACTGTACAGGCGTCTGCTTGTTTCCTTTGCTTCTGCAGACATCTCAGCCATCTTCACTTGCTTATCATCTTTTAAGTTCCTTTCGGCGATGTCCATGATCTTCACCATGTTGGAATCCACTGCTCCAAGCCAGATCCGCATCCTGTTCCTGAACTCTGTCCAGCCACTCTTCTCTTCTTGCCATGTTCCTGGGGAAAATGCTTCGGGGCTTTTAATCAGCTTGTGCAACTCCACTTCTCCAGGCTTTCTTTGTTCCTTTACTGCTTTCTCCAGAGATGCTCCTATCTCCTCCAGTGTCGTTGCTGCGTTCGTGTGGGCGTCTGCCAACGCTGTTTGTGCTGTCTTCTGTTGTTCCTGAACTGCTGTCAGGGTTTCCTGGAATGCTTGTGTAAGTCCTGCTTCTCTTTGACTTCCTGAAGCTGCTGAGTTCCTGATCTCCTCTGCTAGTGTTTGTATTCCTTGTAAGGTCTGTGCATTGATCTCGGCAAGTGCCTTCAATGCATCCTCCATTCCTTTTGCTGTTTCAAGGTTGCTGTACACTAGTGCTGCTAAAAGTAGTGACTTGCACTGCTTCTTGCTCACTGCTTGTGCTCTCCTTTCTCCTCTTGTCTTCCTTTGGTGCTTTGAGCGGTTGCTTGCTCTTGCGAAAAACACACTAGAATAGTACGACAGGGTGATCCAAGTAATCAGTCCCATTGGGGTTCCTAAGAACACTGCTATGCGAATTCCTTGAAATACAACTCTGTTGGAAATGACTTCCTGAACTATCACATGCACGACGTCGTGAAACTTCTTTCCTACAGTTGCTAGCTTTTCTACGAAACTGCGAACATGTTCCTGTACAAATTTCCTCAGTACTTCTCGCTTTTGTTTTACTAGGTACCTAGGGGCGTAGCCTGACTCAAGGCTCTCACTCTCCTGGTTCTCGGTGTTCTGGTTGCCGTTCCTGTTCTCTTCCGTGTAGTACTCGCCGGTCACGCTAACGACGCTGTAGAGCTCGTTCATCACTTGGTTCGCGCACAACAAAGCGTACGGTACCATGTCTTTTCCTATCTCCACATAGTCCTTAATCGTGTACGCGTTCGTGTTCCTGATCGTGTTCACGTTGGTGCCGTCGGGGTTCACGCTGCACTCGTTGTAGACTTGCTGGTAGTACTCGCCGTACACGTCGTAGTTCCTGTAGCGGTTCCGGTGCGTATTGGGCTTCCTTCTGCTCGACCACACTGCCATGAGCTCGCTCTCGTCACTCTCTACGTAAGTGAGTTCCTTTCTCCCACGGCTCACATCCTTGGAGGGTAAGACGTCTCCAAGGGCAAGTTCTTCCTTGGTCTCCACGTTGTTGCCAAGGGCCTGCCACGGTCTCACCGCCATACTTCTTGCTCCTGGGACCAAGATCATCCCGCACAAAGTTGCGAGGCTTCCCAGTGCGAAACCAACCAGCAGCACCATACATGCTGCCAAACCGTAGCACTTCATGTTCCTCTTCTCTCTCTCTTCCACCAACACTCGGTCGGGGTAGCAATCGCTGCAAGCGTCAAAGTCTCGCGCGTTTCCTGCTGTCACGTTGTGGTTGCGAAGGTGTCCACAACCTCTGCGGTGGTACTTTGTTCCTGAACGGACTGCGATCCTGAGCGTGGGCATGTTGAGCACTGTCTCCGTCTTCTTGGTGATCTGCTCATTTGCGCGCAGCTGCTTCCATCCGGCAACGAGGCAAACTGCCATGGCGCCGAGCATCATGGTTCCTATGGCTACGAGTAGCATCATCGCTGCCAAGGAGGTTCCTGGAGGCAGCTCCGCTACCATGTTAAAGAACGGGCTTCCCTAAGGGTTCCTACCCACAAAGACTGTCGGACACTTTTGTTCCTGGGCACGGTGTGTCCTGGGGTCTCGAGCCTGCACGTCGCGTGTGCGTGACGGCTGTTCCTGTACATTAACTGTACTGCACTAGCTGTGTTACTGTTCCTGGCAGAATGTTTAACACGAAGACAGGGCCGATGGTTCCTGCCTCGCACTCGTACTTCCTGCTAGAGCAGCAGTTCCTTGCAAACCAAACCATGAGGAGAATTCCCATGGCTGCAACGCACGTGGTTCCTAGCTCCAGTAGCATCATCGCACTTCCTTCGGAGTGCTCCGCTACCATGTTAGTTTTATATTTCACAACAGCCGTCGGCACACCACGATGGAAATGGACCAGATATTCGGTAAGCAAAGCTTTCAAATATCAAAAGGGAAAACCGAGGATATGTATTCCAGAATCAATAATATATAAAGTATGAATTTATGAAATATTCATCCGGTCTCGCGAACGAACTACAGAGACTGCACTCGGACCCCTCCTTCTTTTTGGCTGTGGTGGAAAGCACTCGAGTAAGTAAGATACCGAAGTATCGGACTTATCAAGATGCATCCCCCCCCTTCCGTCGTAAACAGCGTTGTAAGCAACAACCAGTAAGGAAACATAAACACCAACATACATCCTGGAAGGGAGGATAGCATCCTGATGCACCATTGGAAAAGGGTGCCAAGTGAACCACAAGCTCTCGCCAAGAGAACTCGTAATCACCAGCACTTGTGACTCACAGAGCCGACTCAGTGACTAGGGTGACGCACACCGAGGGTTGTACCAAACAATCTTCGTGAGTCCAACCGCCTCACACATGTGAAGCCTGGAAGCGATAGCCTTGCATAAATCAGGCGGATAAGCGGCAGCAGCAGCAGTGTTGGCGGCACCCAAAAGACGATTGGAGTGTCGGTGACCACAGTACTTGGGCAGAGGCCCCACATATTTGTCCGCAGAATCAAAACGAGGAGGCCCCATGAATCGCATGCCAAATGTGGCTGTGATAGAAGAAAGAAACCTGGTGGGCTTAGGCGTGTGGGCTCCGTAGTGGCACTGATAGATCGCAAAGGTCACGACCTGCTCGTGCGTAAAAAGTGCAGCAGCCTCTGGAAGTTGCCAAATAGATGCCGGTGTGTGACCGGTGGTTGTCATACCCAGGTCTTCTGGGTGTTCCAACAGAAAAGGAATAGAATTCCAAAGCGCAGCTGTGCAAATCTGAAAAGAGAAAGAAACGAACTGATTGCCATTCTCCGCTGCAGCACGATGTGAGTCCGAGAGCCAAGGAAAACCCGCAGGGTAAATACGTGATCTCAGTGGCCGAGGACCCGGCTGTACGCATCGTGCCCGAGAAAAGGTATTGCAGGGCGGAGTCACCAAGACCACGTCCCATTCCGAATTTTGGACTTGAAGCAAGCACCGATCAGCCACTGCAGAGTCCAACAGATCCATACTTGGGTCACGGCAGATGTCGACTTCGGACATCTCCAAAAGGATGTTCTGTGACGTGCATAAGACCTCCAGCCAGGCGCGAACATCCGCCTTTCGAGTGGGACCAGAAAACAAGTAGAGGACCCGCAGCGAAGGGCGCACACCCGAAGTGGAATCCGAAACTGAATTAAAAGCATCACGACGAAGTCAGGAGCCGCCCTGCGCGCCATGCTGGTACGCCGGGTGGTTCGCCTGGCAGCCCTTGACTCTGCACGCGTGAACTCGCTGACAGCCCTTGACCTGACACCCACGCTTTATGTTGTAGGCGTAGCACAACTCACGCCCATCCGGCGTCTTTGACACCAGATCGAACCATGACTCGCCGATTTTGATCTTGCCATCGGCCTTGCCCTTTCCATCCTTGCCACCTTTGTCCTTGCCGCCCTTGTCCCCCTTCTTGCCGTCACCTTTGCGAGGCCACTTTGGCGGGGGAGGGTCGGCGCCGCTCGAGCGTCGAGACAATGCCACCTGCGACGTAAAATGGAGCTCCTTGAGCTCGGTGTTGGTGGTCGCCTCATGCAGCTTGTCCCCCAGCGGAGCACTCGAACGATGCGCCTCCTTGATAGCCCATTTGCGAAGCTCAAACTCATACTGAAGCAAGATATTCCAGGGCACAGACAAAGTGTGACGATCAGCATGTGCCGAAGAACTCATGGGAGCCGCCGATGCGACTTGCATGCTGTAGCACTTGTCTCCCAGAAGATATTCTAAGAAACGGTCAAAATGTGACAACTGCAATCCCTGCAAATAAGCACGACCACGGCATTTCGCGGCCAACATCACCCAAGTTGAAGCCTCGAGCCTGATCTTCGCCCGGAGTTCCTCCGTGTTCTGCGGGAGTTTTCCCTTGGGCTTCTGGCGCATAACCCGAAGACGGCCCTGATTGTCCAGGGAAGTTTGAAGCTGCAAAGAATTGGACTCCTTACGCGAAATCACCTCATCAAGATAACTAGCGGTAAGCTCGCCATTCTCAATCTGCTCAAGCTTGTGTGCGAGGTACTCAGGTGCAGGCTCCTCAGATTCTGGAACAGAGTAGCCCCTTACCGTCTCCAAGGCAGCACGCATAGCCGCTCGATCGGACGAGACGAGGGGCTTCTGGACCCCCAACACCTTAGCCTCAGCACGAAGCTTGGCTTCCTCCTCGCGAATCAATTTTGCAGCTTCCCAAGAAGTGATGACACATGCCATCCGAGCCCGATCCGCAGCACTCTCAGCTCGAACGCCGAAGTCCGAAGTGATGGCCGTCCGAGCCGTCCCCCTATCATCGGCAAAAGCAGCAAACGTCCTGATGCTTTTGTAGTGCTGACCAATGGCGTACTGCAATGCTAAGTCAACACCATGCTCTTCCAGAAGGAAGATAAAGTCGGCATCGACATTATCTTTCAAGAACTGACGCTGTGCCGCAGGATCGGCCGCCATTGCCGCCCCGGGTCGCGCAAAGCTAAGAGACTGACAGTACTGAAAGACTGAGATCTGACAGCCCCCAAAGGAGCACCGAAAGTCTGAAAGTGGTTTGCAACACCACGTCGTCTGAGATTCAACACGTGAAGTACTGAGCAGAAAACTGCCCATTTCACGCATCTGATTTGCTCTCGCAACTGCAACTGATAGCACTGACAGCACGCGGCGCAAAGGCACTGAAAGCACAAAGGCAAACTGACTCACCTTTGCCCTGACACGCGAATCTGACAGTCTGATCTCAGGTGTGAAAACTCGGAAGCCCGCTATCCTCAGCCGGCTCCCCAAGCTCGGTCGATGAAGACTCCCCCGAACTCGAGGACGGATCCGCTTTCTCCTTATAACAGAGCTTACAAAAGCTATCAGCAACATTCGGTCCGGCTTCCCAAACCTCGGCGAAGCGGTGGCAACTGCTCGGAGTGACCCAGCAGCCATTCCTAATGTGAAGCCGACGGTGACCCGAATGCCTGCTGATGCTCACCCAGAAAGGAGATTGCTTATCAGCCGGGGATAAGTTCGAAACCGGCGGGGCCGGGGCAGCGTTGTCCGTCCCGTCGGTGAAGTCGGCCAATAAAGGCCAAATCTGATTCAATACCTTGCAGCCAGATACAGTGCGCATCACAGAATGAAGCTTCAACCACGGATCAGGATCCGAACCCCGATTGAGGAGCCACTCGCGCAGCTCCTCAAACAGCTCCTCCTCATCGTACCCGGGTTTACCACCAGACAACTTGTCGCACACACGGCGCTGAATGTCATGCACAATCTGACGGCAGGTGTGAATGTAATCCGAGCTCTGATGCAGCCCAATGTGCCAGCGACCTAAGTAATCGCGCCGTTCCTTCGGAACCTCCAGAACAGCAGCAATGGTTGGAAGAACATGACGCATGCTATGGCCCGTCCAGAACAGATAACATTCGTCACCAAGGAGGACCCCCTCAGCTCTCGATTTCCACACGTGTTCACCAACCTTGCGAAACGGAACTTTCAGCCGCCGCCAGATCAAACGCATGTAGTTGCTGATGACCTCCGGTTTTGCAAACTTGAAGATCGGCTCCTCAAAATCTTCGGATGACTGGAAAACCAAGAAAGTCCTGTCCAGCTGTCCCAGGCCCTTCCACAGGTCGAAACCCGAGAGAAGCCAATCACGACCAGACAACCCCACATCCCGACCCACAAAGAAGGGAACCTCAGCCACCTTCTTGTCAGGACCGGTCGTCTTGGTTTTGACTAAGAAGCCCTTAAGCCCATCACGAAAAAGCCTAAGCCTAGAAACGTCGATTCCTTGCAGATCGGACACACGCATGCAAGCCCAGACGCACACCAGACAGGCCCACATGAGGCATCTAGCATATAATGGATTGCCGCTGGATACCACAAAGATCTCCAAAGAAAGCAACATTGCCACTGACAAAGGGGCCGCCTGCTTTTTGCTTGTGACCCCCACATGAACTTCTGCCTCTGATCCTTTTGAGGCTGCAACCACCAATCTGTCCTTGCACAACTGGTTTGCCAAAGGAACCTGCCCTGCATCCTCCAGAACAGATAGGGAGCTCATAAACTCAGAAATACAGCTCTTGGTGCCCACCTCTTGCTCCAAGAAGAGGAGATAGTCCACAACGTCACTCGGACGCCGAGGGAACACAACAGACTTCACAGAAAGCATCCAGTCCCGAGCCTTGCGCCAGGCTCGAGCCCGATTCCTCAAAGTCTTCGAACGACGGGTACCCAAAGCCCTCAAAGCATATAGTACCCTCTGTTCCTCACTTTCAACAGGAATGTCCACAATGGGAAGCTTAGCCTCCACCATAATTTGCACCAAGACTGTACCCCAGAACTTTCTAGCAGCCTTCTCAGCATCAGCTGGCGTGCCAGCCCCACTCGAGATCCATCTCGCATGAGCCCGACTGGTCTGCTTCGTTAACTCAAGGCTGCCGCTCACCAATTGTGCATAAACCTCACCAGGAGAGACATCACCACAAGGAGGCGCCACAATCCTCGTAGCCTTTGTCTTTAGCCTACCTTGCACCCGCTTCAACAAGTCAGTTTGATCACGTAGCCAGCCCCAGATAAGCGCGCCAGCTCTCTTATGGTCTGAGGGCACGGCAGACGGAATGATCTGCTCGGCAAGGACCACTGAATCCTCTAAGCTGTCCACTGAGCAGGCCAGGTGCCAAGGAGTCTGAAAATGCAAACGCAGCTCCCTCACGCAAGTGCAGCCGGCATCTTCAAGAAGATTCCAGAGCCTATCCTCCATCACATAATGCCATTGCGCGAAGAAGCCTGAAAGGCGCCCCCCCGTAACTAAAATTTCTAAGATCCCCTCCCGATTGGTCCGGAATGTATCGGATGCGTAGATCAGATTCCGCACAGGCTCTACAGAGATTGTTCAAAAAGTCAAAGACAAAACTGAAAAGGTTTCGTGGCCAAAGAAAAAGGCCAACTGAAAATGCACTAAAACTGACATGCCTAAAAGAGACTGAAAAACATGCAAGCACTGACATGTCTGACATGAACTGAACATACGTGCAACTGACCGAACTGAAGACTGCATGACAACATGGCTGTGGACCGAGGCCGCAGTGGCCGGGCGTACAACTGAAAGAGCCGCCGCGTCCCTGCCATCCCCCCCACCCCCCCAGGCCTCCAGGGAACAATTCGTTTGGTTCGTTTCACTGCCCAAACAGGGCCTATCGCAATCTCTTCTCGGCCTTCCCACTTTTCAGCGCACTCCACAAACTCCAGTTCGCTCCATACGATGTTGTCACCATCGTACCTCGATACCAAAGTAGTTCTGAACTTGAACGCTTTCACATCGTCATGTGTGGGGTCATATGTTACATACTTGTCATAATCGATCCTTGCTGGCTTCCCATCTGACATGAAAAACCATCCTTGATGATACTTCATCTTCTCGAAGTCATCTTCCATCTGCTTGATCAATGTAAGCTTCATCACTTGTGGTTCATCACTTTCAACCTTCACTTGAGCTCTGTAAATCTTGAGGTCTGTCACTGTTGAGTTTCTTGCAAACCTCACTGGCACTCTTGCTGAACCATTCTTCAGGTAAGCATTGAACTGATCTAGGGGATCAAGCCCCCATCCAACTTTCCACAACTTGCCTACTGCAAATAGTGGTTGTGTCACATCTCCGAACACAGCTGAATCTCTCACTTTTATCACTCTTCCATCTGTTCTTTGGAATTCGAATGTGATGCTTGCTCTTGTTTCAGTGGTTCTTATTCTGTTGCCTTGAGCATCTTGAATGACCATTCTCAAAGCTGGGAACTCAACTGTTCCTAAGTCTTCGCTGTAATAGCATAGCGGAAGTACATGACAATCCGCGCCGCTATCTAGCACAACTTCAACGAGTTCTGAGTAGCTTGAGTTAACAGCTCTTACTCGATGCACTTCTGGCTCTTCATCATTCTGAACAGTGGCGCTTCTGACTTCTCTTCCAAAGAGTCTTTCTCTTTCTCTTGCATGCTTGGCATTCTGCTTGTCCACTTGCAGATCTTCGTACCACTTGTGAAGTTCATCCTTCTCATAATCTTCTTCATCACTTTCATCAACCATGCTTGACAATAGTACAACTGTGTTGACCTTTACTGCTCTTGCAGCATAGTCCATCACCATCTCTTCGAACATTCCTACAAGATCGACGTACTCTTCATCGTCGTCGAACACTTCTTCAATCACTGGCATAGGTGTTGTCACCAACCTACGCACTTGTTCGTTTCCTTTTGTTCCTTGCGGTGGCCTTGCTTGTGCCTGTGTAGAAGAACTTGGTTGCTCTTCATACCATTCTTCCTCGCCTGTCTCTTGGACATTGCGAACTTTTCCTTTTCCTCCTTTTCCTTTTCCCTTTTGTGGCGACCAACACTCCGAAGAGTAATGTCCGGTCTTACCACAATTGAAACATACAGGTCCGTTGTGTCCACCTTTTCCTTTTCCTTTGTCACTTTCGTAGCCTTTTCCTTCGGCCTGCCTGATGCTCTTTCCACCTTTCTTTCCATACCCTTTTCCTTTTCCAACACCTCTTCCTTTTCCTTTTCCTAGAGGCGGCGAGGAGTCCGCGGCCCGTAGGCCCTCGACGTGCACTTAATTACCATGGGTGTTCCATCGTCTTCAGCCCCGGTACCCAATAGACCCGGTTAGATAGAAACGGGGAGAATCTCGAGTTCATGTAATTCTATAGAATTCAATGAATTAGTTAAGGCGTTTCTCTAAATGTTTTCAATAGATATTCTCTAATTCGATGACCAAGGATACGCCAAATCTATAGATTTTCAGACACAACAGTTATCTAAAAATAGTTAGATCTTGCAACCTGGAATAAACTATTTTGGGGGTAAACTGGTTGCCGAATTCGGCAGGATCTGCCGAAATAGTTAAAGAGCAGGCGGTCGAAACTTCCATCAAACTTCCTCGGCCAGGGGTTGAAACTTCCACTGCTTTGTTTTTGGAGGAGCTTGTTTTTTCAAGGAAGGAAACAGACGAGGTTTCTAGCTACATCTTTCTCTTTCTTTGAACATCAGCACAGCGAATAAAGATTTTGTTTTGTCATGACACACACACATACATATAAGTATATATATATACATACATATATATACATACATATGTACATACATATATACATACATATATACATATACATGTACATGTACATATACATATACATATACATATACATATACATATACATATACACATACATATACATACATATACATACATATACATACATATACATACATATACATACATATACATACATATACATATACATACATATATACATATACATACATACATATACATATATACATATATACATATATACATATACTATATACATATACATATATTACATATATATATATATACACATACATACACATATATATATATATATATACACACATATACATATACACACATATATGTATATATATATATATATATATATATATCATGTGAATGCATGATATATATAACAATATATACATTCCATTTTGAGTGTGCTTTTTGTTGCTTTTGCGATTACATTATATTTATATATATATACATGTATATATATATATATATATATATATGTGTGTGTACCAAGGAGAGATGCTTTACCTTTGAGGACTTGTACCTGTGGAGAGGGCGAGATATACCGGTGAGGGTTAAGAGAGAGGTCTGGACAAACCACAAGGTGACCGACCTCTTGCAGGCTCGCCGTCTCTGTTTTGCAGGCAGACACAGTCAGAAGTTGCACACAGTGCACTGCTCGTGAGAGGGTCTGTTTGTGTGTGTCTGTGTGAGGGAGGAGAGAGACAAAGCGGGTGCTCGGTGTGTCCCTGTTTGTGGCTGCAGTCTTTTGTAGGTTTTGCTGTACAGTCTATGTAAAGGGCCTCCTTTTGAGGCTTCTGGTAGTGTGAGTAAGCCCTTGGCTTTGAGAATGGCCTCGCCTCGTTTTCGCTTGGTTGCAGACCCAGCTTTGGGTGTGTCCGACTTGGAAGCTTGCCTGAAAGACTTCCACTCCGCCTGCACCGACTCGAAGAAGTCGTTGAACTTTGGCGAGTACCTCAAGCTTCCTCCCGGCTTGACCTGGAAGTCTGCTCCCAATGCGGCACACTTGGCAAAGTTGAGCCCGCTGCTTTGCAAACATGCCGCAATCGCTCCGAACGGAGTTTTGCCTGCAAAGAAGCATAAGATGGCACTCGAGTCACTCGAGTCAGTCCACAACTCCATCGGCTTGCAGAAGTCGGAGAAGCGAAGCCTCCCGGACTTTCTGGACTTTTGCGACGATACGATTCGGATGGCTCTCAGTCACTGTCGTTCTTTGAAGAATGATCTGGCGAAGGCCAGGCTCTTCAGGAAGGCCGACTCGAGCCAGCAGCGAGCCATCGAGGATGTGCTGTCTTTGTTGACGGGTGTGTCGGCAGAGGCAGTTGCAGAGGAGGCCGTTGAACGAGGCTCAGGCTCCCAGTCCTTGGCTCTGGTGCCACAGGGTGTGAGCACCAGCTCTTTGGAAGTGGAAGAGGTGATCACTCCGGGTGCGAAGAAGCTGGCAGAGTCGCAGGGTCTTTGTTCCGAGCTCCAGCAGTTTCAGCAGGTGGATCCTGCAGCTGTGTTCCAGAGTGTGCTTGGGAAGGAGGATTGGGACGGGTCGCAGGGTGCCTGCTGTGGGGTGGAAGAGGTGAAGACTCCACAGAAGCAGCAGAAGCCTCAGACTGCGAAGCTCGCCGACGGGTCGCCCAAGCTCTTCTTGAAGGGCCTCTTGTCAATCAAGAACATTGGCCCCGAAGACATGGAAGTGGTGAATGGCCTCAAGGATCACAAAGTCAACTTGGAGAAGCCGCCTCCGAAGCCGAAAAGCAAGAACAAGAAGCAGCCCTTGTTTGCATGTTGCCCCCGTGTACCTGCATTGGCCAGCGACTCCAGATTGTTTGGCACTCTTTCGCTTGACAGTGCAGCTTGAACATCACAGTGTGCTAAGTCGGCGATTCGTTGCACTTGCTGGGGCGACATGTAGCCCCATGACATCTGATCAACCAAGTAGTCGGAAAGCTTGCTGTCGGTCTCCTTGGCAACATCCTCAGCTGCAGCTCGAGCTATCCGCTGTTGTTGCCCCCCCCGCTTTCTTTTGACACCACTGCTGGCTGAAGCCTCCATGGTGGAGCGATCGACAGCATGTCGGCTGTAAACATCTCCGCTGGGCGAAAACTACATCTCGCTAATACATAACCCTGAAAACTCGAAAGACCGAAAGCCCGGAGACCAGAAACCCTGAAACTTTTTTACTAATTCGATGGTTCTTCGGCTAACTTTTCGCTTTAACCTCCAAGGTCTGTCTTCTAAGCCCAAACATTAACCTCTCAACTCAGCACCCCACACAAAACAATCATGTCCTAGGAAGCTTTTCTACCTTTTCCCTAAACCCGTTCAAGAGTTTACGACCTTTTGAGAGATACCGTGGAGAGATACCGTGGAGAGCGACACCATGAAGAGAGCTTCATCTACCTTTCGAGAGTCCTCATATACCATGTGTGGAGTGATGACCATAAGTACCTTCTGTGAGAGACTAATATATCACCTTTGGAGAGATAAACCTATATGGAGAGACTACCTTGCGAGTGCCGGCACTGCTTCGATTCTGGGGCGGCACACAGAGCTTCTTCGGCTTTCAGGGGTCAGGGCAATACAGGAATAATCAAGAAACCCAAAGCCCTGCCTATATGTGGCTTATATATATAGGAGCTTTTGGGACTTGGGGCGAAAGGCACAAATGTTTACGGGTATTGTCCAAACCACGGGTATACACTGGCAGGGTGTTGTGTTGCTTGGTTTGGGGTTTGCCGGGGAATCCCAAAAAGTGCTGAGGCCTAATTATATATACCCTTTGGGAATGTGGGGGTTACGACTGTTCAGGGGGTGACAAGTCTAAGCTGGGGGTTCGTGTAGTTGATCCTCCATACCCACATATATATATATATAGAGAGAGAGAGGGCTTGGTGCTTTTGGGGGTTGAATCTGGGAGCTACGGCTTCTCATGATAGGGTTTTATGGAAGATTGCGGGTTCGGGTATAGTTTATCCATATATAGTATAACAAGTTTATGGATGAGAGTTGAGGTTATTTAATAATGGATTGGTTTGTGGTTGCCGGGTGATTGTGTGCCACAGTGTTTAGACCTATTGTGTATATGTATTGTGGATGACTTGCGGGTATAGGGATGGTCGGTTGTAGGTTCAACACAGGGTTTGTGACGGGATTGCCAAAGACTTGAGGCCTATATATAGGGTCATAAAGACGAGTCACACAACAGGGTTTGATGGGTCTAGGGGTTAAGTTCGGAAGAATTGAAGCTAGAGTGTTTGGGCTGGTTCCGGGCGGTATACACACCTGTTCCTGAATCTGGGAGGCACGACTTGTCAGGAGAGCTAATATAGGTCTAAGATTGTGTGGGTTCGGGTAGTGTATAGGGCTTGGCACTTTTGGGAGTGGAATCTAGGAGCTATTTGACTTCTCAGATAGTTGTGATAGGTCTGGGAATGTGGGTTCGTGATTATTATCCGGATTCTTGGCGCTTTTGTGGGGGTGGTTCGGGACTTTTACCAATATATTATTATCCACATTCATTTAGATGTCTATATGTAGGAAAGAATCCATATATAGGCCTTGTGGCGGCTTTGGGAATGGAATCTATAGGAGCTACCACTTCTCATATATAGTTGTGATAGGTCTGGGAATGTGGCGGCTCTGGGAGTGGAATCTAGGAGCTACGACTTCTCAGATAGTTGTGATAGGTCTGATGGGTTCGGTATTTATATCCTTATTTTTATCCGCATACATATAGATTTATATAGGAAAGAATCTATATATAAAGGGCTTGGCGGCTTTGGGTGAATCTAGGAGCTACGACTTCTGAGAATGTGTGGGCTCGGGTTGTTTATCCGTATCTAGAACTATATCTAAAGTACAATGTAGGGTTTTTGGCGATTTTGGGATGGGCAGTAAAGGCCTATTGGATTGTGTGGATGCAAGGTTATGGCCGATTGTGATACAAGTTAGCGGGTATGAGTTCACAGCTGTATTTGGGTTTAGGCTTCGACTTCACTTTCAGCTCCGAAAACCCTTGTATAACCCATTCCTCACACAGGCACCCGTGGAAGCCTCGGCACGTGGCCTTGATGATGAACTCTCTCTCTCGGTATAGGAACTCCCTGCCCCTCCCTCAGGTATACTCTCACACAGGTATATGCACACAAGCTCTCTCTCTCTCTCTCTCTCTCTCACAGGTACAAGCTCTCTCTGTCTCTCTCTCTCACAGGTACAAGTTCTCTCTCATAGGTATATATATATATATAGAAGAGTACACACTCACAAGGTAAATACTCTCTCTCTCTCTCTCTCTCTCTCTCTCTCACAGGTACAAATGTTCTCTCACAGGTAGAAGCCTCCACACACTCAAGGTAGATTCGCCACAGGCTGAAGACACACCTGGCACCATGAATGACTTTGGGGTTTGAGGGCTTGGTGCGACAGTGCAGACACAAGCTTCACAGCACATGTGCAGTCGGAAGCTCACATGCACAGTTGAACAAGTTTTGGCATTCGCGAGACGATACACCTTTAGGTCTTGAGAGCACACCCAGACACAGGCACTGCTTCGCTCCATCACACACAATCTCCATCAAAATCCGCATCATGACACATGAGTGTGTGGCATCGGAAAACACGGCTTCAGCCTCAAAATCTTTGATCTAGGCACACACACACAAAGACATGTGCCTGAGCTTCGGCTCAGTTCTTCTGGGCCTTGAGCTTGGCTTTGCCAACCTCCACCTCAGTGTTGAACTTGCTGGTGTGCTCTGCGATCTCCTGGAAGTACTTCTTGATGGATTCCTCGGTCGGGTTCGTGGCATCCGGCATCATGTTCAAATCTTTCAGCTGGTTCAGGTTCGCGACATGGGCTGTGGCTTTCGCATAGAAAATCTTCAGGGTCCTGACGAACTCGCTGTCCAAGCGATCCGGGGTCTTGAGGATCACGTTGGCCTCCTTGCAAAGCTTCTCCTGGCTCTGGATCGCTTGCTTAGCGAGGTTCAAGGACGAAGCCGAGATCTCGCCGTGCTCCTCAATCATGCCCTTCTCGAATTGCTTCGCTGTGAACTTCCAGTTCACAGAACTGAATGCCTCCAAGAGCTCCTCGGCTTCCGTCTTCGACACCTTCTTCTGCTGATTCAGGCTCTGGGTCACACTTTTCCCCTCCTTGCGGCCGATCTCGTAGGTCTTGAAGGACCAGTAGGTCTTGCCATCGGGCCCGGTGGCGGAGACAATGTCTCCCTTCCTCGCTGCTTCCTGGAACAGAGACAGGTTGCCGCCGAAGTGGTTACCGAGCATCACTGTTTCGGGGAAGCTGTGCTCAACGGCCTTGTGGTAGGTCTTGGAAAACAACTCCTGTGCTTCGCTGAAGATCGGATTCTCCAGCGACAGTCGTAGGGAGCCATCGGGTCGCCGCTCGTACAAGCGGTTTATGACCGCACTCTTGAATCCACGATTTCCTTTGGATTCTTTTTCTATGAGATGCACCACATGTGCCGGCAAAGACTCTTTGTCTTTGGCAAAGCGGACGCCTTTGCCCTTGTCCCGCTTTTCAGCGGTGGCCCCGGCACGAAGTTCATCTATGGTCTGGTTGATAAGCCCAGGTGGTGACTGTGAGGACGAGGCGGCTGCTGCTGGCTTCTTCATTGTCTGCTTCTGCACCGTCGGCAACTTCTTGGCAGCTGCCTTCTTAGCAGCCTGCAACGTCTTTCCCATGTCTCGCACAAGGGCACAAGGACACAAACACAGAAGCACACGGAATCGCGAGAGCCACAAAAACCTTCGTAGGTGCAGTTTGCATCACTACCACGACAACAAGTTTATATCAGCCGGCAGCAAGCAAACACCCGAAAGTACATCATTGTACAGGACCAGCCACTGGAAGTTTAATGGAAGTTTCCTCGAAACTTCCACTCGGCCCCAAAGGACAGTGGAAGTTTCAACTGAAGCTTAAAGCTGAAAATGCAATACCTCTCGATGGTTTACAGTAACAGGGTGAAACTTCCACAAAACTTCGATTGAAACTTCCACAAAACTTCCAGGAAGTTTCCTAGAAGTTTCCATCAAACTTCGACCCCAGCCAATGGAAGTTTCCTCGAAATTTCCTCCAAACTTCAACCGGCAGATGCTGTACCCTGTGCCCAACCATAGATTAGCCCAAGCTGCACTGCAAGCTCCACAGCATCACACTGCAGCTCTCGACAGGTGGGTCTCTCCCGGTCTGTTTCTTCATTCCCCGGGCAAGCTGCTCTCAGGTATGTTCAGGAAAGCAGAACCTGTACAGGCGACTCCTGGTATACACACAAAAATCCAACTGGTAGGCTGGACCCTCAGGGTACATATTGGGATGCGATCATCACCCGGAGCTCTGGTCCGGAGCAAGGAGCCTGGCTTTCTTCTTGGCAGGGGCTGTTGTCTCATCCGTCTGCAACACAGGAGGCAAAGTGCTTTGGGTGCCGGTGCCGTGGATCTCGGGGGCTTGCTTGTCTTGCATTGAGACCATAAGGTTCTTCCAACCAGGACGATACAACACACCTTCCATATCCTGAAGTGTTTCTGGAATCTGGGAGTCCTCGCCTGTATCAGCATCCTCGTCGTAGTGCAACAGCACCTGGGAGTCCATCGGCAGCTCGTTCTGCATCTGTTCAAAGTCCTGGGACTTCTCTTTGATCGGCTGCTCGGCCGTCTGCTTGCTTGCCATGGATGCACAAAAGTTTTGATATGGGTGGGCCGAATCACAAAACCGAACTTCTGAGCAGCTGTGACAGCACATGTACATATGCATACATATACAGACAGCACATGTTCAAATTCGCAAACGAAGAACACTGCAGTGCATTCGTGATGTGAAGGAAGCGATGTGGTGCAAGTGATGCAACTCACAGCTCAATGCAACAGCTCTTGCTCTTTATAGAGGCACACCGAAGCACTCCTTGGAAGAGTCTCTCAGCTCGATCGGCGACGACTACGGCGGCGACTCCTCTTCCTCGAGGGGCTGCCACGGCTGCGACTCCTCTTCTTCGAGGGGCTACGGCTCCTACGGCTCCGACTCCTCTTCTTCGAGGGGCTACTGCTCCTCCTACGGCTCCGACTCCTCTTCTTCGAGGGGCTACTGCTGCTACGTGTGCGACTCCTCTTCTTCGAGGGGCTACTGCTGCTACGGCTGCGACTCCTCCTTTTCGAGGGGCTCCTCCTCTTCGAGCGGCTGCCACCGCTCCTCAAGGAAGCTGAAAAAGGCGACGTCATCGGTTGCTTCCGATCCTCCGGGGATGTTGTGGTAGGCACAAGCACAGAAACTGAAACACGGATCATGCCATGAAAATTCCACTTGGGTTGTGTCACTCCTGTTGGGGAGTCGACGGCCTTGGGCTCTCCGATGGCATCGCCTGTGCCAGGGTTCAGTCTCTAACTATATAATCATTGATTTCTCACAAAAGCTCACACCCCGAACGACACATGTCCCACAGACCTCCTCGTGGTGCTGGTCGTCGCCCGATGCCTGTGTTCACTTAGGGCTTATAGGGTTTAGGGTTTAGGGTTTTTGTAGGGCGAAGCGGACAGCCTGTTGCAAAAAGGTTTTAGTGTATATCTATGCATATATACATATATAGTCTTGTGTGCACAGACAGCCACACACCCAGAAAAGTGCCACGATCCCGGCCTCTGCTTTTTCTGTGATCGTCTCCTGTGCAGCATCGTCCTCGGTTTTCGCCTGCAATTGCACACACACACACACATGTGGGGACCCTATATATATATATATATATATATATATATATAGTCTTGTGAGTAGACAACCACACACCCACAGAAAAGCGCCTGTCCACTCAGCAACTCTGGTCACATCACTGATGCCACGATCCCGGCCTCTTCTTTTTCTGTGGTCGTTTGCTGTGCAGCTTCGCCCTCGCTTTTCACCTGCAATTGCACAGATATGTGGGGGCCCTGTTGTGTGATTGTTGCACGAAAGGCCTCGGGCAAGGGATACATGGCATCGCCAGCCGCCTGCAAGAATAAGCAACATGTGTAGCATTGTAGATACACATGAGCATATATGTGTTTTGCTACACATGGCCTTCTGCATGGTGTTCATTCTCGGGGTCGCCATCTCCACGATCAAAGGCTTGAAAGAGAGGCCCACATCCTTCTGGTTCCACCGCTCTGCCACCAGCTTGGCCTCCTTCGTCGTGTTGAACGTCACGAAAGCATAGCAAGTGGTATGCTTGGTGTAGTTCAGCCCATCACGGTGGATCTTCACGAAGCTGGGCTTGTAGCCACATGTGTCCCACAAGGCCTTTCGAATCTCCTTCTCCGACACTGCAAAGCGAAGGTTCTTCACGATGACACGAGTCACAGGCGAGAGGCTAGCCATGGTCCACCGCACAAACCAAACTTCTTCTAATTATTAGGCTCGGCCCGCCCTATAGAGTAAGCCCGGGTTTGGAGGTATGTATATAGAGGTTTATAGTTTACATTGTTTCAGCAGGCCACCGAAATCGCCTAGGAGCGACAGCTTGTTAACATATGGCACAGGGTCGCAAGCCCTAGCTTTAGAGGTTCTTCAAGGTTTAGGGTTCAAGGTTATGTCAGGGTTTACAAGTATAGATGGTTCAAGGTTTCGGTCTATGACCTATAGAAAAATATGTATATATACAGATAATGCTTTAGGAGAAGTTCAAGCTTCAGGGTTTAAGGCTATGTTATGTATGGTCCAACAGTGTATATATATATATATATAGAGAGATTCACAAGATTTAAGATTTAAGTCCTATATATGTGTTGCTTATAATTGTTTAGGATTTAAGTCTTATGTTTTTGTTTTAAGTATTTTGTGGATAGTTCAAACTTTGGGATCTAAAGTTCCAAAGATAAATACATATATATATATATGGGATTGAAGACTCAGGGTCAAAGGCTATGTTGTACAAAGTGTTCGATGTCTGCGACATGGTAAACCCTTGAACACTGCACCTGCAAAAATCAACACAGCATGAGACAGCAGTGCACAACCGAAGTGGACATGTCTGTGCAAGCATGTTGAACTCACATGTCCAGTGCACTGGCCGATCCCTGCAAAACGTGGCTTCGTGCCTTGCCCAAATTTGTTGATCGTCGTGTCGAGCCCTGCCCCACACTCCTCTCTCCAGGTATGACTCTCCAGGTAAAACTCTCCACAGGTGATCCTCTCCAGGTAGCACACTTCTCTCTCAAAGGTAACTCTCAAAGGTAGAAATCAGCGATCATCATCTCACATCGTCGTCATCGTGGTCGTCATCGTCATCGTGTCACCGGGCATCATCTTAGATCCTCACACCAGCAGGGCCATCACCGATTGTCGTTGCCGTCCTCATGCGATCATCATGAAACCCCAACACACCAGCACAAAATCAACACCACCATATAACCATCATCACGGCGCTTTTTCCTGCTCATCTATATATATATATATATATAACCACAAGAACCAACATCGCGATAATACCCAACGTCATCATCATCATCAACACAGCATCATTGCACCTTCTTCGTTCGCACAACACACAAAAACCAACATCGCTCCCCTAAGCATCATCATCACCCTTGTTGACCTCATCTAAACACCAAAGCAACATCACGATGAAAAGCATAATTATCATCATCGTCATCATCGTCATCGTCGCCCTTGTCAGATGCTGACGAAAATCAACATACTCACCAACATCGGCATACACATCATCATCATAATCATCTTCATCTTTATCATCACCCATCTCAACACAAGACCGAACATCATGATCACACACACCATCATCCACAACTCTGCTCTGTGACATGTCTGCTTGCACACACAGAACTCGCAATCCGGACATGAACTGACATGTTGACATGCACTGATGCACACACAGTCTACCCCGCCCCAGCCCGGACACACACTCCAACCCGCCCCACCCCACCCCATCCACAACCCCAGCCCAATCCACGACCCCCCCCCCCCAACCCCACACCCTCCCTCCCCCCACCCGCCACAAACACACACCCCACACCCCCCACACCCCCCTGCCCCAACCACCCTGCCACGATTCCACGATATTTAAAAGCGCCTGTTCATCCAAAACTGTCCTGCGACCTGTGTCTGGGCCTCATGATTCGTGAATCTTCCTGAAATATCTACACACTTCACAAGTGCATGCATGACATGTGACATAGATGCAGAGCAAGACATGTGTGCATGCAGAAGACTTGAAAACATCTGTTTCTTCTCTCTCTCTCGCCGCACACCAGTCATCGCTTCTGGGGGCAGGTGCCCTTTCGGAACACACACACACTCACAAAAACTCCGCCACAAGGCACTATAGAACGAGATATGCTCGGAAAGCATACAGGAGATAGACATAGAGACACACAGTCTGATGACAGACGACTGTGACTACTCCCAGGGCCTTCGCACACATCTAGCATGTTCAGCACACCAGACGTGTGGACCCTTCCCCGCACCAAAACCACCCACACAGCTGTACACAGCCCACGGGTGAGACAAAACTCTCAGGCATCATCCTGCTTTGCTTTCTTGGCCTGGGGGCCCTCAGTCTTCGGAAACTTCTGCCTGAACTCTGCCCTTGCTTTGATAGATGCCTTGGAGCCCTCCTCTTTGCACTTTGCCAAGTCCAAGCCTCTGGCAGCTGCTTGATCTCGAGCCTGATGATATGCACGACTGGCGAAACGATTCAATCTTTCCGACCAGGTGAGCTCACTTTCCGGTCGGCCCATCCGCCCGTTCTTCTTCCTCACCGGCAGCTCCTTGCCCTCAGCCGCCTCGGCTGCTGGGGCTTCTGAAACCCCATCCTCAGGAGCTCCCTCCCGTTCGTCGTCCTCTTCCTCCTTCTTGTCCTTCTCCTCGCTCTTTGGCAAGTTCACAGCCGGCTTTGCAAGTTTGGTCTTCGGCTTCGGCTTTGCAGCTGCTGCTTTCTTGGGGGCCGCTTTGGATTGTGCTTTAGCATTAAAGCTGCGACCAGAAGCTCTGAGTTGCATGTGTCGGCGCCGATGTTGGTATCTATCCCCTTCAGACAGCCGGTCGGCAACAGAATGCAGGCGATGCTGTTACCCCACCAGCTGTTCTCTGACATTTATCATCATCACCGTGCCACCTGGGAACAATGCATTTTGGGCCCACCTGGAGATCTACAGCAGTTCTGGTCAGTCACTTCAAGCCACCCGGCCGTTACACCGGCAATGAAAGCCAGAAAGGACTTGGCCGATCGCTGTGTGCCTCTGTGCCTTCATGGCGATGGGGTTCCGTTGACTGGTCGGGGGAAAGCCTGGCAACAGCTTATGACAGACTTTTCTTGGTATTCGCTGATCGGTCGTGGAAATACAAGCGAGGTGCTTTACCTGATATGGGGCATGTTTGACAAACTGTGCCTGGGAAAGCAGGAGCCCGACTCTACATTGGGCTCGTTTTTTGCTTTGCTGAAGTGGTCTTTCGAGGCACTCTGGCGAGGAAAATGGCCAGACCGTGATCACGAAGGAGTCAAGACTCTCGGCTTTTCTTTTATTTGCTCCTTTTATATAGGGGGTTCACAAAGACTTTTCAGGTTTCGATTATCTCATTTCTTGTGAGTTGAAGCTTGCGTCGTTTACAAAAGGGTAATATTCAGGACTATATATAACTGATTTATATGGGTTCGGTGTATATATCATATATATGTATGCTATCTATAAACACATATATTTTTACATATATATATATATATACACACACTCTATGTTTTTCTACAAGGAAGCACACTGCAAGCCCCAAGAAACTCCATCCATCTTTGTGGAACCTGAGCCGCAAAGCCTTCCTCCATAAGCTGTGTTTTTTTTTGTGGAGCACACACACAGCCGACAAGGTATGTGGCAGGATCTGCTGAAGCCAAGCGAGCCAACAAAGCCCTAGCTGGAGGCTATTATGCCTGCTTGTGGAGCTTGGCAGGTGACCTTGATTACTATCACAAAATCCTGGGCCTTCCCAATTCCACTACCCATGCAGGCCCATGCACTCTTTGTCAATGCACAAAATACGGGGGCAGCTCATGGATGGACTTTGGTCCAGGAGCTGCCTGGCAGGCAAGCTGTTGGGCGCCAGTTCCGTGGAAATCATGGCCAGGCCGCAGCCCATGCATTTTATTTCAGCTGTCCAACTTGAGTGCTTGCAATGTCGCGATGGATTGGATGCACATAAAGTACCTTGGGGCAGACCAGTACAACTATGCCTCAGTCTTCTTTTTGTTGACCCATCATATTTTGCCTGGCACTCCAGCCCAGAACATGGAGGTCATCTGGAGGGAACTTCAACATATCTACAAGAGAGATGATATACCCTCTCGCTTTCGGTACCTGAATACCGTGCGAATGTTCTTGAGAAAAAACAATATGGTCAAGCTCAGAGGAAAGGCTGCTGAAATCCGACATTTGCACGGGCCGCTTCTGGAGATATGGCAGAGACACATGGTTCAGGCCGTTGCAATTCATCGAAAGATTCGGGTCATGCTCAAGCTGAACACAACTCTGGAAGGTATCTTGACGAACAGCAAAGGCGACTTTGCTTTGTGTGCTGAAGATGCTGCACAATTCCAAGATGCGACAATGGGCTGGCTTCTCTTGCAAAAAGAGCTGCAGGATCATTTCTCGGACAGCGATGTGCCTTTGTTCAATGTGACAGAAAAGAGCCATTTTATAGAGCATGCTGCCCTCCTTGCCCGCTACATCAATCCTCGGATGGTGTGGTGCTTCGCAGGGGAAGATCAACAACGTCGGACCCAACAGCTGGCCGAGACGTGCATGAAGGGCTTGGGCCCGGCGAAGGCCAGCCTCAAGATGATGTCGAGGTATCGTCTCGCTTTGGGTCGGCTGTTCAGCAAGCACGGGCACGTGTGAAAAACTGAGCCTTCCGATTTGTTTGCAGCTTGCGACTTCCACAATTTAGGGCACCTGTGTGTGTTTCCCTTGGACAGGTGTGTGGCGGCTCGGCAACGACATCTATACCTGTGGAGAGAGCTACCTATACAGAGAGAACGGAACACAGACATATATATACACACACATATATATATATATATACATATATATATATACATACATATACATATATACACACTATATAAACACATATACATATATACCTATATACATATATACTTATATACATAACACACACATATATATATATATATACAAATACACGTATTTATACATATATATATGTATATATATACAAATACATATATACATATACATATATGTATATACATATACATATACATATACATATACATATACATATACATATACATATACATATACATATACATATACATGTATATGTATATGTATATGTATATGTATATGTATATGTATATGTATTTGTATTTGTATATGTATATGTATGAGTATATGTATATGTATAGGTATATATGTATATATGTATATATGTATATATGTATATATGTATATATGTATATATGTATATATGTATATATGTATATATGTATATATGTATATATGTATATATGTATATATGTATATATGTATATCTGTATATATGTATATCTGTGTGTATATATGTATATGTATATGTATATGTATATGTATATGTATATGTATACATATACATATATAATTGCATTTATATACATAAGTTATGTATTACTTATCTCTATTCACACATGTTTTTCACAGAAGGGAACAAAAGCAGCTCGAATCTTCCATGAAACTGCCGGCAAAACAGCCTCGAAACTTCCACTCGGACCCGGCCCTGCCCGACAAAACAGCCTCGAAACTTCTACTCGGACCCGGCCCTGCCCAGAGGAAGTTTCGAGGAAACTTCCTCGAAACTTCCTCGCCCCTCCTGGCCACCAAATTGTCGAAATCGTAGGATTCTGACTAACTTTTCTTCACGATTTAGTTAGTTTTGCAGGAAATAGATACGATGAATTTATCTAAGATATATATTGTTTGCGTGTTGTCTGAAACGCAAAAATCTATAGACGCCCAACTTGACTAATAGTCAAATCGTTGTCTAAGATAACATCGTGACTATTAGGCAGGAATCTGTCTAACCGGGTCTATATTGGGTAGGAGCGGGCATCGCCCGCAGGCGGAAAAAGGAAGCTAAGTCCTACGGGAGAGTAACCGCGTCCCAGATGTGCCAAGGAGTGCGAACAGTCCTAAGGGAGCGTAACGCGTCCCTGCTCTGCACTACGGAGCCTACGGGAGGGAGCGTCCCGTCCCGCAGAGCTGCACATCAGAGGAGTGAGACACGTCCTCACCGGGAGTGCTACACGTCCCAAGGAGAGAGGCCGTCCCCTGCAGAGCAGAACAGGAGGCTCCCGTGCCCTTGCTCTTACGGAGCAGGGAAAAGTACCTGAGCCGAAACTCGTGCTGAGCTGAGAAGAACCGGGTGAAAGACAACCAACCAGAAGCTCGCCGAGCAAAGCTGGAGGATGAAGTGGTCGAGCCGCTACGCACCGGTGTCCCCACGCCACACGCCTCGAGGAAGGGCAGTGCCGCAACAGGCTAGCCCTGACGTTGAGGAGGCGGCCGGTACAGGCGCCCGCAGAGTAACCCTGACAGGCGTAAAGCACCACGGGAAAACAGACACAACACGAGAGCGACGCCGGGCACACCGTACCCCGGAGGGGAGGCCTCCCTCAACTAAAAGCCACGTGTCGTGGCGTCCGGCAGAGCCCCCATCGGAGCAACAGGTCCTAACCCGAAAGCAACCCTAACCGCCCACGCCCTTCAACAAAGCGCTCATCTTCCTAACAGGTGGCGCGGGGCCCACGTGCCTGCAGACGAATTAGGGCTGCATTGGGCCAGGGGCCTGCGGAGCCTAAAGAGGTCAACCAGGCGGGCGTTGCACCAGGGAGCGCTGTACAAAAGCTAACTGCCGAAGAAAACGCCAACCTACACGTCCCTAATAGCCTGGAAAGCAGCAGTAGCTTCATCGCCGCGGTGTGTCGTAGGCAGGACACAGGGCGGTGACGCCATAAAGGGACTGCAGGGGGAGCACACCCACACAGACCTAGGCGTATTAACAAAGAACCCTCCTAAAGGCCATCGCCTAAGGGATAGGCAGATAGACCTCGAAAGTGCCTGAGGAGGGGTTCCTCCTTGCCGTAACTCAATCCTCATTGCCAGGGCGGCCGAGGAGAAAGAACTGAAACAGAACCAAAGAAAACCGGTGTGAGACTGCGCACGTGCTGGGACCCTAAAAGGGCGGGCAGAGGGCAGCGACTGCCGCAGGCAGCGCCCGAGCCCTTAAGCAGTGCACAGAAGCAGTGTGGGCTTCGAAGCACTCGTCTGTACCGGCTCCTCCTGTCAGTTTCGCAGGCAGGGTCGTGCAAAACGCCCTTCCTTGCCCACTACGTGTCCGAGCAGCTGAAAGGGAGGGGCGCGGCCTCCAGGCCCTCAGGCACCACCAGCTACTGTCCAGGAAGGGGACGAAAAGGGGCTGCAACCTTAAAGAGCCCTAAACCGTGCACGGCAGAAGGACAGATGCGGCTCACGGCGCTTGGGAGTGGCAGTCACGTCCCAGAAGCGCACCTGTGAAGGAGTGATAGCCCACTTCCTTGCTGTCTTCAGGCCGGTCCTGGTGGAGGGCGAGCCCGATCCACTACGGCCACGCGAAAAGCAAGGGGTGGGAGCCACACCCAAGTCAGGGGCGCTATGGCTCAGAGAGAAGGCTAAAACTGGGATTGTGGGGGCCTCGAACCTTGTCGAAAAGCAAGTTGAGAGCCCCAGACCCGTTAGTCAAAACACGCAACTCTCTACGGCCACAAAGTGTGGCACTAGAGCTAGCTTGAGCCGAGACTTGAGCCATTCCTTTTCCTTTTCCTCGAAGCGGCGAAAAGTCCGCGGCCCGTGGGCCTCGTCCAGCGTGCAGCTAATTACCGTGGGTTTCCCACGATCTTCCACCCCGTTTGGAGTGGGCATCGCCCTCACACGGAAAAAGGAGCTACGCTCTACGGGAGAGCGAGCTCTTCCCGGATGTGCTAAGGAGTGCAAGCACGTCCTGGGGAGTGTAACACGTCCCCACCCTGAACTACGGCTCTACGGCAAAACTGACAGGGCTGCACATCGAGGAGTGCGAACACGTCCTCTTGCAGGGGTTAGGAGTGTGAACACGTCCTGAGAGGAGATTGCCTCACCTCATACCTCAGCCCTCCTTTTTGAAAGAGTCGAGGTATTCCTTTTGGAAGCGGCTGAGCGTCCGCGGCCCGTGGGCCTTCGTCGTGCACCGAATTAACCGTGCATTGCACGGTCATCCTCCTTTGGAGGGCATCGCCCGTGGGCGGAAGAGGCTACAGCCTACGGGAGAGATGCTCATCCCAGATGTGCAAAGGAGTGCACGCACGTCCTGGGGAGTGTGAACACGTCCCCGCCCTGAACTACGGCTCTACGGCAAAACTGACAGGGCAGCACATCGAGGAGTGAAGCACGTCCTCGTGCCAGGAGTGAAGCACGTCCTGAGGGAGTCGAAACATCCCATACCTCTAGCCCTCGGGGGTCCCCTGAAAGAGGCGAGGTATTCTGCGACGGCCAGCACGTGGGCCACCGTCATGAGGTGTGCTTGCATATGTTCCGGGCTCGGTGCCCGCACGCGGCACGCGATGCACCAGAGCATATCCACACTCACCACTGGGGGGGTGCTGTCCTGGTGCAGCTCAACCCCCTCGGCTGTGGAGGCGTACAGCCTGGCCGTGGTGGATGGAACCCGCATGCACACGGGGTCACCCAGAGGGATCGGCGTCTCCTCTGGGAAAAGGCGCAGGGCTCCCAAGTTGTAGCCCGTGCGCATGTGCAGCCTTTCCAGGACTTCCCTGGCGGTTGCATGTCCTGGCACTGGCAGCCTTATGACCTGCAGCTGCCCTCCTGCCCGGCACGGAGGGGTGCTGGGCTGAGCTGGGTGCTGTGCGGGGAAGGTACTGCTGCTGCCGGGCTGGTGCCGGCAGTCTCCTCGACGGTTGCCTCTGTGCTGGCCGGGTCGGAACTGAGGGCTTCCTCCTGCTCCGGCCCTTCCTCCTCCACCTCTACCTCAGTGAGGTCTGCGGGGGAAGTTGGCTCCGCGTCGGGCGTACCCATGGCATCATCTGCCTGCTCCTCCTCCAACTCCCCGGCCTCCATCTCATCCAGAGGGCCTCCGAGAGGGGTACGCGCCCAGGCTGCCAGGCTTTTGCAGGCCGTTGTGCGGCGCACCGTCCTGCGAACCCAGGCGTCCGTCTCTTCCTCCATGCCCCCTTGGGGTGGCTCCAGGTCACTGCCGTCCTCGGCCTCCTCCTCCTTCGCTACCTCGCCTGCGGCGGAGATGGGCTCATCCGTCGGCAGCGGTTGAGTGGTGCCCGGGTGCGGCAGTGGGCACGCGCGGCCGTCGCGCTGGTGCCTGCCTGGGCCTCTCGCCGTGGCGGAGGTGGCGGGGGAGTGCGCCCGCTGGAAGCAGCTGCTGTGGCAGGCTGCTCCGTTACCGCTGCTTCTTGGGAGCATGTTTCGATCGCGACACGCGCGTGGCGTTCGGGTTGGAGGCCTTGCGAGCCCTCACAAAGGCTTGGTATTGGGCCTCTTGCTCCCGGGACAGCGCTATTGGGGAGATCCACTGGCCCGTGGATTGCCTTCCCCGGCCTTGGTCTCGAGGGGCTTGGCCTCCCTTTTGAGGGGCTTTGCTTCCCTCTTTGGAGCTCTGACCCTTTCCGGTGCCCGCTCCTCCTTTGCCTTTCCCGCGGCCTCCACCTTTGGGCCCAGCGGGGCCCTTGCCTCCTTTAGCGGGAGGCCCCATCCTGCTTGCAAAAGAACCGGTGCAGGCCGGTAGCGGAACTACCACTCCCTGGGACTCCGACCGGCTTGGCAGGGTTGACGGGAGGTCCTGGGCTGGGTTGTCTGGGGACTGGCTTTGGCTTCAGGAGGGGACGTGCTGGGGCCGTGTCCCTGTTTCGAGCTTCGAGCCTGAAACAGCTGCCGGAGCTTGGGGGCTGAGCTTGGGGCTTAGGCTTGGCTCGTTTTCTGTCTACTGCTGGGCACGCCTTAGGGTTTGGAGCCAGAGAGGGGGTAGCCGCAGGGAGTGAGGAACTAAGCATACTCGCGGCAATCTGCCCCTTCTTTAAACGCGTAGGTACACACTGGCTACTCAAGGTCTTGGAGGGTTTAGAGTGCCCTGGCCTAAGCTGCGCGCCACACTTTTTGCACATCCACCTGTCGCCAAGGTTGTGCATGTCGTGTGACCCATGCACTTCCAGCTCTGCTGGAATGGGGCTCTCCCTGTGACGACAGGGGTGGGCGGCTATGCGGTCGAAACGCCACAAGGGCATGAGCTGCTTTATGTACAGCCCGCACACCAAGCACGCCGCGGAGGCGATGGCAGTGCCCTCTTTAATGAGGGCCTCCGTTGGCGTTTGTTCTCCCCTCCATCTGCGGCTGGTCTGGGCCGATGGCGCGGGGGCTGCGTTGCAGGGGTCGCTGGCTCGCTCACGCCCTTGGGGGTATGCTTCTTCCCCTTTTTGCGTTTGGGTGTTCCCTCCTGGGTCAAGTCCCAGGGTGGCTGCTCCTTGGAGGTCAGCAGCACAGAAGACCTGTGCTGCAAGAAGACCGTCACCTCACGCACTATAGGTCGTCGATCTCGTCTGGACAGCATGGGCTCACTTGGGCCGTGGCCCTGGCCGCCGCTTTCCGGCAGAGTTGGTCGGCCGCGTCGTTTATCTGCTGTCTCCAGAGAGAGGCCTCTCCGAATTCAGCGCTGAATTCCTCCGCGGTCACGTGTGACCTGACCCACGTCAGTGAGGCGTGCGCTCGCCGGTCGCCCCTTTGTAGCCACGGCCAGCTGACTCCCACAGACTTCTGCTGCCGAAGCATTCCGGCACAGTCGGTGGTGATGTCTGCGACCCCTGGTGTGCGCGCACACGCGGGCGATCGCGTAAGCTTCGGCCTGTGGCACCGTGGTGCCCGGCGGTAAAACGCCGCAGGCGGATCCGACCTGCCTGAGCCCATCGGGGACACGCTGGAAAATGACCCAACGCGGCCGTGGACCCGCCGTCCCGTCCGTGCCGTAGAGGTACTCAGGGGCCCACTCCCTGGCAGCTGCGACACCGGTTTCTTCCTCAATTTTGGGGCCCCACGCGTACCCGCGGAGCTGGGAGGCTTTGGCCGGAAAGAGGCCCCTGGTCCAGAGACTCTCGAAGGGGTACTTCTCCCTGAGCCGTGCCCAGTTGGCCGGTGCGGGTGGGGCGCGGCCCTTCCACCACAAGCACTCCTGGGCAATGTGCAGGGGGGTGAGCTCCACCTTGGCCTCGTGCCGCCTACGGTCGGCCAGGGCCATAAGGCACGCCTTTATAGGTTGGTGAGCCAGGGGGTCCAGCCAGCGCGGCCGGGCACAGGTCCGCCGAGAAGAGCCATTGGTGAGGGGAGGAGGCTTCGACCCTCAGTTCGAGCAGGTAGCCGATCATGGCGCCCACCGGTCCACAAATGATCTTCCACCGGTCCTTCCGCTGGAGCTGCTCCCAGAGAGAACGCCATGTACGCTCCAACTGCTCGCGGTCCGGTTGCCAAGGGCCGCCGCCTGGACACCTGCGCGGCCTGAAAGCGAATGCTCTGCATGACCTTGGGCGACACCCCTTGAGACTGGTGCCCCCAGTTTCCCGACGCCATGACGCTCATGGAAAAGAGCCGGGATCGGACGCGGAGGGCCGGCAAGCGGAGCGACTGGAGCTTCGCAAAGCGCCGGTTGGCCTTCAAGCGACGCGCTGCCGACTGGAAGGTGGTCCGGCGCCGCCCGGCTGCCGTTTCCATGCCAAGGTCCTTGGTGGTTTGGCGCACCGGGGGGTCACCCTTCCCCAGTTTACGGCGGAGTGCGCGTTCCGCCTCTGGCGAGCTAGCCAGGAAGTGTGTCTTGGAGGCAGACACCTCGTTGCCCTCCGCCTCCAACGCGTCGTGAAGACGGCGATAGAGGGTGACAATCCCGGCGGCGGCACGCTCAGGGGTTTTTTGGACGACATCGGCCGAGACGTCGTCCACCCAACACCCTACGTAATCCGCCAGGGAGCCAGCGCACGCAGCCCTGATGGGCTTTCCTATCGATAGCTTCGATAGGAGAGGAGCTAGCGGACAGCCCGCTACTATTCCTCTCGCCGCGAAAACGCATGGTGATGCGACTGAGTCGGCGGTCACGATGCGACCGCCACGATAGGCTTGCATCCCTAAGTTGAGAAGAAGCGGCGGGAAGCCCCAATGGGCTGCTTCTTCGCACAACTTTTCGTGGCTTACGCGTTCATAAAAGGTGCTTAAATCGAAGAAAATGGTGCACCGATGCACCTTGTCGATCCGACAAGCCTCGTAGAGGAACGCGCGCCGCAGGGATGCATCGTGCGTGCTGCGGGATGGCAGGGCCGAATCCCACCAGAGGGATGCCCGGCCCAACGGCACTTTATGCCTAACTTCAGGAACGTGGACATGAGGCCGATTGGCCTCTCCACCTTCTCGTTTTTAGGGAGCATTACGTACTGAGTGAAAGAGGCCTGATGAGGAAGGACGCCTTCCAACTCCACCTCTCTCCACAGGTCGGCGAGGGTATGAACCTCCTCGATGGAGAGGGATTTCAGGAAGGGAACATCCCATCCATCCAGCCCGGGGGCTTTGCACGGCATCGAGCGGATGTACCGATACATCTGAGGCCCCGTGACCGCGGGAAGCAGCCTGGCTTGCTCCACCGCCTTCTGGCGAAGCTCCAGAAAAGAGGGGGCTGGTCTTCCCCGGGCTTGCCACAGAGTGGCCCAGTACTTGAGCCGCTCGTAAGGCCGGGAGTCAGCTGAGACCTCAGTGAAGGGTCTTATGACATTGGTCTCAGCTTTGGAGAGGCAGCGAAAGAGCGGTCGCATGCCACGCCGGGTGCCGATCACGAGCCATTCGGCAACCGCGTCGGTCTCTGCCTTCCGGGCCCGTTGCTGCTCCTCGTCGCGGAGCTGTCGGACCACTGCAAGAGTTGAAGGCCGGCCCTCTGCCGCCGAGCCAAGGGCGCAGAGGAAGTCTTGGGGAGAGGAGGCCTCAATCCCCTGCGCCTTAAGGTGGAGGGCAGTTGCCTCCACCGCATCGGGAGGCATATTGCCCACCAACGCCTCAATTCGCCGAAGGTGTCTCTTCGGGTGTTCCCAGAATGAAAGAGGCCATTCGGCTCCAGAAAGCAGCGACGTGGCCCCTCCACGGGTAGGACCAGTCCTGCTGCGTGAGGGGCTTGTGCTGGAGGGGGTTGTTGGTGCCGCGCCCTCCTTCGGTGGTGTAGATGCAGAAGTGATGCCCACGAAGCGGCAGGTCAGGGGGTCCGAACGGATAGGTTGGGCCCCGATCATCCCAAGACCGGGAGCCACCCACGCCGGGTCGGCGGGAGCCGCCTCATCCCGCAAGGCCCCTTGGTAACCGGTGAGCTGAGGCAGCGCCACCAGTCCCTGCTGGACGGTGAGGGTGAAGGCAACCGCGGCCACACCGTCTTAACGCTTGTCAAGGAAGCCAGCGGCCGAGCTAACAGTGCGTAGTCGAGGGTATTGCCCGTGTTGATAGTTGGCCCATCCGGCCCCACTGTCTCGGCCCACGATGTGCCCAGAAACCCCAACCACGATCCAATTGCGGTGTTCCCGTAGCACCGGCCTGAGGGCCGCGAGGACATCAGGGTTGCATCCTGCGTGGAGTCCCACTGCGCTCTGGAGGTACACGCAGACGACCATGAGGGTCCATCGCAGGCGCGGCAGGGCGATCGCCACGTAGCCGCATCCCTCCTCCGTGATCATGCCCCCGCAGGCTTGACCCTGCATTTGAGAGGGAACCAAAAGGCCGATGCCACCACGAGTGGGATAAGGACGGTCGCCCTTGGGCGGCGTAAAGAGGTGGAAGCCGCACTTGGATGCCTCGATGCGTAGCTGGTTGAGGCCCTCGGCGTTGAGGTGCAACTCCTGCAATGCTAGGATTCCTTTCGTGGCCGGATGCCAAGTGAGCAGCTCCTTCTTCCAGGAGGTCACGTTGGCGCTGGTGATGTGGATGGGGTCGGCAGGGGAAATGGCTCCCCGAGCGGCAATGTCCTTGGCAAAAGCGGCCGCTAAAGGGGGGTCCAACCACCCCGAGCCTTGGAGGCCATCGAGGAGATCCCACCCGAGACGGTAAGCGAGGCTGCCTTCCGGTGGGGGATTGAGATTGAGGGCCCGTTGAGACCTCTGCACCGGGGGCTGCTCGGAGCTCTCGGTGGCTGAAATCCCTCCCTCGCCCGTGAGGGGTGTGTCCACAGGGACATGAGAGACGCTCCCCGTCGGACAGAGGGTCGGGGGGTGAGGTTCCTTGGGCCTGCGCAGTGCAAGCAGCCCGTGAGGTAGTCGCTGATTTCCAGACAGGGACCGTTGCACAACGGGCAAGGTTTGAGGCACGACGCCTCGTGGGCCGCATTTGCCCTAGAGCCCTGGTCCCATCCTCGGCGGCGAGACTGCTGGGCCTGTCTGAAGCCAGAGCTCCGGAGGGCCCTTCTGTGCTGCCCCGTGGCCTGTTGTAGCCGTGGGGCGCCTGCAGGACATGTGTAGCTGGGTTCAGAGACTCAGAATGCGCCTGAGCCTTGGGCAGGTTGTCGCCCTCCGGGGGCTGCCATGCTGCCCAGAAAATGGCGTTGGACCTGCGGATCCGGCGTGCCTGGTGAGCGTGACGGCTGCGGCGGTTGCCGAAGTGCTGTGGTCCGCGCCTGCATCCGGGAAGCCGGTGTGGGCGAAAACCTGTCCGGGGAGTGGTGTCCACAATCCCCTTGTCCGACTCTGAGGCCTGGGAAGGTGACCACTCTTCCGAGTCGGTTAAAAACTGCTGTGGCGAAGCCACGCGAAACGATGAAAGAAAGAACCTGGGGCCACTGACACAGCTATCCACTGAGGGTGGGGCTCCCTGTTGTCTTTTGCAAAACTGTCGGCTGCGACGTGCCGGAAGGACAAAATCATAAGGGGTGTTTTGGCCTCCCTCTTCGGCGGGTGCTGGAGTGGGAAAACCACTTCCACTCCCTGGTCCGCCATGGAGGCTCACTCCCTACTCTGTGACCTGCTTGATTCCTTTTCCTTTTGTCGGGAAGCGGCTGAGCGTCCGCGGCCCGTGGGCCTTCGTCGTGCACCGAATTAACCGTGCATTGCACGGTCATCCTCCTTTGGAGGGCATCGCCCGTGGGCGGAAGAGGCTACAGCCTACGGGAGAGATGCTCATCCCAGATGTGCAAAGGAGTGCAAGCACGTCCTGGGGAGTGTGAACACGTCCCCGCCCTGAGCTACGGCTCTACGGCAAAACTGACAGGGCAGCACATCGAGGAGTGTAACACGTCCTAAGACCAGGAGTGGAGCACGTCCTGGAGGGAGTCGAAACATCCCCTACCTCTAGCCCTCGGGGGGTCCCCTGAAAGAGGCGAGGTATTCTGCAACGGCCAGCACATGGGCCGCAGTCATGAGGTGTGCTTGCATATGTTCCGGGCTCGGTGCCCGAACGCGGCACGCGATGCACCAGAGCATATCCACACTCACCACTGGGGGGGTGCTGTCCTGATGCAGCTCAACCCCCTCGACTGTGGAGGCGTACAGCCTGGCCGTGGTGGATGGAACCCGCATGCACACGGGGTCACCCAGAGGGATCGGCGTCTTGTCTGGGAAAAGGCGCAGGGCTCCCAAGTTGTAGCCCGCATGTGCAACCTTTCCAGGACTTCCCTGGCGGTTGCGTGACCTGGCACTGGCAGCCTTATGACCTGCAGCTGCCCTCCTGCCCTGCACTCCACGTCCACGGAGGCGGGAGAGGGTTCGGGTCAGGGTTGACCTCTGCGGGGCTCTCGGCGTCTGCCTCCAGGCTCTGCGGGAGCTCTGGTGGCAGGGATCCTTCCCTCCTGGGAGGGGTGCTGGGCTGAGCTGGGTGCTCAGACGGCTGCTGCTGCGGCTGCTCAGGCAGAGAGGTCTCTTCCCTCCTGAGAGGGGGAGTGTGAGGGGAAGGTACTGCTGCTGCCCCGTGGACGGTTGCCTCTGTGCTGGCTGGGTCGGAGCTGAGGGGTATTGCACCGCCCTCGCCCCGGGTTGGTGGAGGGGCAACTGAGGTCTGCGGGTGAAGTTGGCTCCCCGTCGGGCGTACCCATGGCATCATCTGCCTGCTCCTCCTCCAACTCCCCGGCCTCCATCTGAGATCGGTACGCGCCCAGGTGCGGCGCACCGTCCTGCGAACCCAGGCGTCCGTCTCTTCCTCCATGCCCTCCTGGCCTGGCTCCAGGTCACTGCCTTCCTCAGCCTCCTCCTCCTTCGCTGCCTCGCCTGCGGCGGAGATGCGGTTGAGTGGTGCCCGGGTGCGGCAGTGGGCACTTTTTCGGCACAGGTTCGAGGGCGCGGCCGTCGCGCTGGTACCTGCCTGAGCCTCTCGCCGTGGCGGCGGTGGCGGGGGAGTGCGCCCGCTTGAAGCAGCTGCTGTGGCAGGCTGCTCCGGTGCCGCTGCTTCTTGGGATCCGGCGGGATCCCGTGGGCGCATCGTCTTGCTCTCGGGAGAGCGCTATTGGGGAGATCCACTGGCCCGTGGATGGCCTTCCCCGGCCTTGGTCCCGAGGGGCTTGGCCTCCCTCCCGAGGCTTTACCTTTCCCGCGGCCTCCACCTTTGGGCCCGGCGGGGCCCTTGCCTCCTTTAGCGGGAGGCCCCATCTTGCTTGCCGAAGAACCGGTGCAGGCCGGTAGCGGAACTACCACTACCTGGGACTCCTACCGGCTTAGGGGACTGGCAAGGTTGACGGGAGGTCCTGGGCTGGGGAGTCTGGGGACTGGCTTTGGCTTCAGGAGGGGACGTGCTGGGGCCGTGTCCCTGTTTCGAGCTTCGAGCTTGAAACAGCTGCCGGAGCTTGGTTTGGGCTTCGGGCTGAGCTTGGGGCTTAGGCTTGGCTCGCTTCCTGTCTACTGCTGGGCACGCCTTAGGGTTTGGAGCCAGAGAGGGGGTAGCCGCAGGGAGTGAGGAACTTAGCATACTCGCGGCAATCTGCCCCTTCTTTAAACGCGTAGGTACACACTGGCTACTGGCTACTCAAGGTCTTGGAGGGTTTAGAGAGTGCCCTGGCCTAAGTTGCGCGCCACACTTTTTGCACATCCACCTGTCGCCAAGGTTGTGCATGTCGTGTAACTCATGCCCTGCCAGCTCTACTGGAATGGGGCTCTCCCTGTGACGACAGGGGTGGCCGGCTATGCGGTCGAAACGCCACAAGGGCATGAGCTGCTTGATGTACAGCCCGCACGGAGGCGATGGCAGTGGGGTGGGCCTCCCACGTGCGCCCGCCGGTGCCCTCTTTAATGAGGGCCTCGATCCGTTGGCGTTTGTTCTCCCCTCCATCTGCGGCTGGTCTGGGCCGATGGCGCGGGGGCTGCGTTGCAGGGGTCGCTGGCTCCCTCGCACCCTTGGGGGTATGCTTCTTCCCCTTTTTGCGTTTGGGTGTGCCTTCCTGGGTCAGGTCCCAGGGTGGCTGCTCCTTGGAGGTCAGCAGCACAGAAGACCTGTGCTGCAAGAAGACCGTCACCTCACGCACTAGGTCGTCGATCTCGTCTGGACACCAAGGGCCCACTTGGGCCGTGGCCCTGGCCGCCGCTTTCCGGCAGAGTTGGTCGGCCGCGTCGTTTATCTGCTGTCTCCAGAGAGAGGCCTCGCCGAATTCAGCGCTGAATTCCGCCGCGGTCACGTGTGACCTGACCCACGTCAGTGAGGCGTGCGCTCGCCGGTCGCCCCCTTGTAGCCACGGCCAGCTGACTCCAACCGACTTCTGCTGCCGAAGCATTCCGGCACAATCGGTGGTGACGTCTGCGACGCCTGGTGTGCGCGCACACACCCGGGCGATCGCGTAAGCTTCGGCCTGTGGCACCGAGGTGCCCGGCGGTAAAACGCCGCAGGCGGACCCGACCTGCCGGAGCCCATCGGGGACACGCTGGAAAATGACCACGCTCCACGCCGCGACGCGGCCGCGGGGGTCGTTGCCGTGGGCACCCGCCGTCCCGTCCGTGCCGTACAGGTACTCAGCGGCCCACTCCCTGGCAGCTGCGACACCGGTTTCCTCCTCGCTCTCCGGGCCCCACGCGTACCCGCGGAGCTGACGCGGGTGGGGCGCGGCCCTTCCACCACTCCTGGGCGATGTGCAGGGGGGTGAGTTCCACCTTGCACAATGCGCACTTCTCACCGGGCCGGATCAACCGGGACCGCATGGCCCCCTGGTGGACCATACGGAGGGCCCCAGCACGGGCGTTGCTAGTCCTGCCCTTGGTGAGGAGGCGTGGGACCGTGTGGTCGACACCCCGCTCAAGCGACTCGCAGCCAGTTTGCCTGCTGATGGCCTCGTGCCGCCTACGGTCGGCCAGGGCCATGAGGCACGCCTTTATAGGTTGGTGAGCCAGGGGGTCCAGGGGGTTGAAAGCAACCTGGCGCTCTCCCACTGGCTGACCAGCCAGTATGGCCGGGCAAAGGTCCGACGGGAAGAGCCATTGGTGAGGGGAGGAAGCCTCGACCCTCAATTCGAGCAGGTAGCCGATCATAGCGCCCACCGGTCCACAAATGATCTTCCACCGGTCCTTCCGCTGGAGCTGCTCCCAGAGGGAACGCCACGTACGCTCCAACTGCTCGCGGTCCGGCAAAGCACAAAGGACTTTGCCAAGGGCCGCCCAGTGCTGACCAATGATCGAGGTGCGCGGGTCTTTTGTCGGTGGGCCACCAAGCTCAAGCGCAACTTCCACACTGCCCGTCAGCACCCGCCTGGACACCTGCGCGGCCTGAAAGCGGATGCTCTGCATGACCTTGGGTGACACCCCTTGAGACTGGCGCCCCCAGTTTCCCGACGCCATGACGCTCATGGAGAAAAGCCGGGATCGGACCCGGAGGGCCGGCAAGCGGAGCGACTGGAGCTTCGCAAAGCGTCGGTTGGCCTTGAAGCGACGCGCTGCCGACTGGAAGGTAGTCCGGCGCCGCCCAGCAGCGGTTTCCATGCCAAGGTCCTTGGTGGTTTGGCGCACCGGGGGGTCACCCTTCCCCAGTTTACGGCGGAGTGCGCGTTCCGCCTCTGGCGAGCTAGCCAGGAAGTGTGTCTTGGAGGCAGACACCTCGTTGCCTTCCGCCTCCAACGCGTCGTGAAGACGGCGATAGAGGGTGACTATCCCGGCGGCGGCACGCTCAGGGGTTTTTTGGACGACATCGGCCGAGACGTCGTCCACCCAACACCCTACGTAATCCGCCAGGGAGCCCGCGCACGCAGCCCTGATGGGCTTTCCTATCGATAGTTTCGATAGGAGAGGAGCTAGCGGACAGCCCGCTACTATTCCTCTCGCCGCGAAAACGCGCATGGTGATGCGACTGAGTCGGCGGTCACGATGCGACCGCCGCGATAGGCTTGCATCCCTAAGTTGAGAAGAAGCGGCGGGAAGCCCCAATGGGCTGCTTCTTCGCACAACTTTTCGTGGCTTACGCGTTCATAAAAGGTGCTTAAATCGAAGAAAATGGTGCACCGATGCACTTTGTCTATCCGACAAGCCTCGTAGAGGAACGCGCGCCGCAGGGATGCATCGTGCGTGCTGCGGGATGGCAGGGCCGAATCCCACCAGAGGGATGCCCGGTTGGCCTGGATCCATGAGCTTGCAAGCTCCCAACGGCACTTTATGCCTAACTTCAGGAACGTGGACATGAGGCCGATTGGCCTCTCCACCTTCTCGTTTTTAGGGAGCATTACGTACTGAGTGAAAGAGGCCTGATGAGGAAGGACGCCTTCCAGCTCCACCTCTCTCCACAGGTCGGCGAGGGTATGAACCTCCTCGATGGAGAGGGATTTCAGGAAGGGAACATCCCAACCATCCAGCCCGGGGGCTTTGCACGGCATCGAGCGGATGTACCGGTGCATCTGAGGCCCCGTGACCGCGGGAAGCAGCCTGGCTTGCTCCACCGCTTTCTGGCGAAGCTCCAGAAAAGAGGGGGCTGGTCTTCCCCAAGCTTGCCATAGAGTGGCCCAGTACTTGAGCCTCTCGTAGGGCCGGGACTCGGCTGAGACCTCCGTGAAGGGTCTTATGACATTGGTCTCCGCTTTGGAGAGGCAGCGAAAGAGCGGTCGCATGCCACGCCGGGTGCCGATCACGAGCCATTCGGCCACCGCGTCGGTCTCTGCCTTCCGGGCCCGTTGCTGCTCCTCGTCGCGGAGCTGGCGGACCACTGCAAGGGTTGAAGGCCGGCCCTCTGCCGCCGATCCAAGGGCGCAGAGGAAGTCTTGGGGAGAGGAGGCCTCGATCCCCTGCGCCTTAAGGTGGAGGGCAGTTGCCTCCACCGCATCGGGAGGCATGTTGCCCACCAACGCCTCTATTCGCCGAAGGTGTTTCTTCGGGTGTTCCCAGAAAGCGGCCATTCGGCTCCAGAAAGCAGCGACGTGGCCAACCTCTCCGTTCGGACCCCCTGACCTGCCGCTTCGCGGGCATCACTTCTGGGATGGCGGCATGCCACTACTCCACCGAAGGAGGGCGCGGCACAAACAACCCCCTCCAGCACAAGCCCCTCATGCACAGCAGGACTGGTCCGCCCCGATCATCCCAAGACCGGGAGCCACCCACGCCGGGTCGGCGGGAGCCGCCTCATCCCGCAAAGCCCCTTGGTAACCGGTGAGCTGAGGCAGCGCCACCAGTCCCTGCTGGACGGTGAGGGTGAAGGCAACCGCGGCGTGGGGCGCAAAGGGGACCTCCCACACCGTCTTAACGCTTGTCAAGGAAGCCAGCGGCCGAGCTAACAGTGCGTAGTCGAGGGTATTGCCCGTGTTGATAGTTGGCCCATCCGGCCCCACTGTCTCGGCCCACGACGTGCCCAGAAACTCGGTAGGAGGAGCGTTCCAGTCCCCCACCACAATCCAATTGCGGTGTTCCCGTAGCACCGGCCTTAAGGCCGCGAGGACATCAGGGTTGCATCCTGCGTGGATTCCCACTGCACTCTGGAGGTACACGCAGACGACCATGAGGGTCCATCGCAGGCGCGGCAGGGCGATCGCCACGTAGCCGCATCCCTCCTCCGTGATCATGCCCCCGCAGGCTTGACCCTGCATTTGAGAGGGGACCAAAAGGCCGATGCCACCACGAGTGGGATAAGGTCGGTCGCCCTTTTGGGCGGCGTAAAGAGGTGGAAGCCGCACTTGGATGCCTCGATGCGTAGCTGGTTGAGGCCCTCGGCGTTGAGGTGCAACTCCTGCAATGCTAGGATGCCTTTCGTGGCCGGGTGCCACGTGAGCAGCTCCTTCTTCCAGGAGGTCACGTTGGCGCTGGTGATGTGGATGGGGTCGGCAGGGGAAATGGCTCCCTGAGCGGCAATGTCCTTGGCAAAAGCGGCCGCTAAAGGGGGGTCCAACCATCCCGAGCCCTGGAGGCCATCGAGGAGATCCCACCCGAGACGGTAAGCGAGGCTGCCTTCCGGTTCCGTCTCTACGGCTTCGCCGAAAGCCACGATAGCCTCCTCGGCTTCCTCGAGGTTCTCTGCGCGCTGCAGGCGAGAGCGAGCCGCTCCGCAATGGGCTGCATCGGAGAGGGCGTTGCAGACGCTGCAGGGCGCCGTTTTCGGGTTCCTCCCCTAGTAGCCTTGGTGGGGGATTGAGATTGCGGGCCTGTGGAGACCTCAGGTCCTCCGGGGGAGACCCGCCCCGTGTGAGGCTGCATCAGGGGCTGCTCGGAGCTCTCGGTGGCTGAAATCCCTCCCTCGCCCTTGAGGGGGGTGTCCACAGGAACATGAGATACGTTCCCCGTCGGACAGAGGGTCAAGGGGTGAGGTTCCTTGGGCCTAAGGGCCACTCCTGAGCAGCGCAAACAGCCCGTGAGGTAGTCGCTGATTTCCAGACAGGGACCGTTGCACAACGGGCAAGGTTTGAGGCACGAAGCCTCGTGGGCCGCATTTGCCCTAGAGCCCTGGTCCCATCCTCGGCGGCGAGACTGCTGGGCCTGTCTGAAGCCAGAGCTCCGAAGAGCCCTTCTGTGCTGCCCCGTGGCCTGTTGTAGCCGGATTCGGCCTAGGCTGGGGGCTGAGGTTGCTTGAGAAACAGGAGTGGGGACCACGTCCTGCAGGCGCAAAACATGTGCAGCTGGGTTGACTCAGAGTGCGCCTGAGCCTTGGGCAGGTGGTCGCCCTCTCCGGGGGCTGCCATGCTGCCCAGAAAATGGCGTTGGACCTGCGGATCCGGCGTGCCTGGTGAGCGTGACGGCTGCGGCGGTTGCCGAAGTGCTGTGGTCCGCGCCTGCATCCGGGAAGCCGGTTTGGGCGAAAACCTGTCCGGGGAGTGGTGTCCACAATCCCCTTGTCCGACTCTGAGGCCTGGGAGCCACGCAAAACGATGAAAGAAAGAACCTGGGGCCACTGACACAGCTATCCACTGAGGGCGGGGCTCCCTGTTGTCGTTTGCAAAACTGGCGGCTACGACGTGCCGGAAGGACAAAATCATAAGGGGTGTTTTGGCCTCCCTTTTCGGCGGGTGCTGGAGTGGGTAAACCACTTCCACTCCCTGGTCCGCCATGGAGGCTCACTCCCTACTCTGTGACCTGCTTGGTGTTCTCCTCCTCGCCGGCCAGGGTCTCCCCGTTCTCCGGGGGAGTGCGGCTCCGCTGGCGGCCGCCGGTCCCGTCAGCCCCCTTGGGCTGGCCTACCGGACCTGCGGGTGCGGCCGGCAGGGGGTTGGCGCCCTGCTGGGTTGTTGGCTGCGGGCCTTGCAAGCCAAGGTGGAAAGCAGTCCTCTTCTGGGCTTTGGCGCGGTAGTCGGCCAGTTTCTCCTGCTGCTCGTCAGAGAGGGTCAAACCCAGGATGGTGATCAGGTCGTCCACATCCATTGGCTCAGGAGTGACAGGCACGTCCTGGACCTCGGTGGGGGTCTTTGTGAGCTCGAGCTTGGCCTTTTCCACCGCATTCTCTTGCCTGGAGCTCCTGCAGCTGCAGGCGGAGGGATTCTTTCGCCTCCTCTATGCTCTCCAGTAGCTTGATTTTCTTGTGGATCAGCACTCGGAGACGGGAGCTGGCCTTGGTGAGGTCCTCGTTGGATTGCATGGCCTTCTCTCCCGGAGACGGCTCCGGACCAGTGGTTGCCTCCACCAGCGCAGTGCGGATGTCCTCCGGCAACTCATCCTGGCGCTGTACCAACAGGCTCAGGAGAGGGTCGGTCTGGGACTCGACCGCATCTTTCTGCTTGGGAGGTCCTTTCCATCCCGCTTGTGTGAGGCGCGCACGCGCATCCTCCGGGATTTGGTCCCAGATCGTCGTGACGGCGCGCTTCAAGCGGCGTTCCTCCTCGCGCCTGTCTTTCTTGTCGGCGCCGCGCTGAGGAGAGGGCGAGGGGGCCTTCGGTGGCCGCGGGCTGCCGTTCTGCTTGAGAGCAGGTGCCGGCCACTTCTTGCCACACTGGCAGTAGGGGCTACTGTGCACCTTGTCTGCCCACGTCCACGCCCCGCACTTGCAGACGAAGTACTGGCGCTTCTGGCCCATGGCTAAGGAGTGATTGCTCACGTCCTCGCTGTCTTCTGGCCGGTCAAAGCGGAGGGTAGACCCCATCCGCTGCGGCCTCACGAAAAGCGAGGGGTGGAAGCCACACCCAAGCCAAGGGCAGCTATGGCTCAAAAGGAGGCTAAAGCTGGGATTATGAGGGCCTCGAACCTGGTCGCACAGCCGGTTGAGAGCCCAAGCCCGTTCACACAGCACTCACTACGCCACAAAATGTGGCACTCGAGCCGAAAACTTGAGCCATTTCCTTTTCCTTTTGGTCTTCCTCTACCACCTTTTCCTTTTCCGTATCCTTTGCCCTTTCCTTTGTCTCTTCCTTTTCCATAAGGGCTTCCTTTTCCTCCTTTGTCACCTTTTCCTTTTCCATCTCCTTTACCTTTTCTCATGTGCAATCTATCGAGTTCCATTGGAATTGGTCCTTGGTAAGCCTTGTTGCTTGAGTGTGACGTTGGGTCTGGGACACTCAGCGATCCTAAGATGTTCTCAGCTGACCATGTCTGATTGCTTCTTTCATATTGTAGCAGCTTTGCTCTTAACTCTTCATACGTGGTCTTATCAGTGATATCAACCATCACGTGCTGCTTGAGGTGCTGTGGAATTCCTTTCAGCAGTGTACCAATCTTCAAGTTGTCATCATACTTCTGCCCTGAGAGCTTTTCGTACTCTGCTGTGAGCTTCTCGTATGTCAGGACGTAGTCCATCAGCGATGCTCCTTTGCTCATGGCCGGGAATCCAACCAATGCTTGTGCCATTGCTAGACTCCTTGAACGAGATGTCGGCTCTAATTCAGCCGTCAACTTTCTCCACACTTCAAATCCGTTCATCCCGCTCACACTTCTCAGCACTTTCAGAGGTCTGTTCTTCAAGTAACTGCTTAACACTGAGTAAAGCTTCGTTCCTCTGTTCACTCTTGTGTGATCACTGTTGAAGAATGCATTTGTCACTTCCGTTGTTATCACGGCTTCTTGTTCTTCTGCCGCTTTTAGGTCTTTCAGGAATTCTTGGTCCATGAACGCTAAGAAGTTCTTGAACGTAAATGACCTGTCACTCCATTGTGACACTTCTTCTTCAATCGTCGCAGGATTGAATGCTTCTGGTGGCTTGAGGATCTTGCCTCCAGTATCAAAACTTACTGAGGCTGGCTGGCCTCCCGTAGGGGCTGCCTTCGGTGATGCTTGGGCTTTCGCCAGTGCATCCATTGCTGTTGTCAATTGCGCTTGTTGCATTGCTGTTCCTTGCGCAACTCTTGCCATAGCTTCTGTAGCTTGACCTAGTGTAGTCATCAGCTGTTCCAACCTCACCTGCTGAGGGTTCGGTTGGGGCTGTGGCTGTTGAGCTTGTTGTTGCTCTTGCATCTTTCCAACACTTTGGCAGGTCCTTGTATATCTGGCTCAAGGTCTTTCACTTCCACGCTTTTTTCCGACTTTGCAAGGTGCTCTTGGCTTAGCCGTAACTCCTCGCTGTTCTCCGACAGGATGCTCTTGGTAAACCGTAACTTCCTGTTCCACACTTTTCACCTTTTCCAGCTCGTGGCTGGCTTCCCTGGATCTTTGCTTGATCAGCTGCTGGCCTTTGCCAACAGCTCCGCTACCATGAAAGTTTAAACCCTTAAACCAGTGTCCTTGTTATAACCACGGCGCGAGCTTGGATTCTTTTCTCACTTGCTGCTCCGCTGTCGGGCTGTTTGAGCCTACGTTTGACCTGCGGTGAAACACTGGATTCCTGTATGTAAATGGGCATGAGGGAAAATTGAACTATCTGTTAAACTCGGACGCTACTTCGTCCTAGAGAATCCCTACTACAGCTAGCTCTGGTCTACCCCAGAAGCAAAACGATTGTTCGCTAACCAAAAGGTTAGTTATGAAGTATGCAATCTACAAGCCTATGGCATAATGGCATGCAAGATCCAAAAGGATATTACGAATCCAGATCATCGATCTTCATGCACAACCTGCCACAGCAGGTACTTACTCCTATTCATAGGAATTGTCCAAAGCCAAAGTCTCCAACCTCATCTCCAAGAAATGAATCGGGTATTCAAGTCTACGGTCTCAAAACTAAGCTGGCACAGGTGTATCCGTATGAATTCTGCGAAACTTTTGCCTCATGTATGGCAAGGTTTCTGCGCCGGGACTCGTATGCGTCGCATCTCTCCCTGCTTACGGATATCTTGCAGTACTCAGGAGACGAATATCTTCACGGTTTGTGTGATTTGCTCGATCAGAAGTCTTCGCTTTTAACAACCAATCCTCTCAAGGATTCTAAATTGCTGCAAGATCCAAAATTACGATCACTTGTGACCAGAGTGAATTCTCTATCAAGTAAAACTGAGTTACCGCTGCATCATTCCAAGCCATCACCGTCCCTTGAATGCGCTGGTCTCAGATATTGCTCATCTCAGATCCAAACTTCTACCGGGATCTGGTTTTGAGCAATGCACTCTTTACAGAGGCACTTTTGGAACAATGAAAGCGCCTACAAGTGTGACTGATGGCGTACTTGTCTTCTGGAATAAGAAGACCTAATCAGACCATTACCTGTTGTCTGCCACATCAGGTATCTTGGAACAAGATGCACCCAACAACATTCTCGGGGGTGTTGTTTCAAAGACAGGTGGTCCGACCGCCACCGGATGTCATTATGTCTGATGAAGAAGTGTCGCCATCAGACCCGTCAGAGCCTATGAGTACCAATAGGTCTCGTGTTACCTCTGACGATGCCTCAATGCCAGAGCCAGATCAACCTATGTCTCCTGGCACTCCTCCGTCGCGTCTTCCTCCTCCCGTGACTCCACCGCGACTTCCGGCAGTTTCGTCCGCCAGTTTGCTCGTGCTGCAAGGGAGCCGCCTCAGGCTCATCGGTCAGAGCTCTGGCTAGATGGAAAACGAGCTGCACAGAAGAAATAGAGTCCATCTAATTCGTCCAATAACAACCACCACCAAATCTCCGGACGCGCTAACTCAAACCACGAAAGATCAAAGACTCGACCTTCTGGCAGCCGTAGCACAGGGTCACAGAACGAGCATAGGTTTTTGGAGTGTTCCGGAACCCAGGGTTCGAACTCCCGGGGGGCCCGGGGGGGGGGGGGAGAACATATAACTCCGGAACTCAGGGTTGAACCCTGGGTTCGAACTTCTCGAACCCAGGTTGAACCTGGAGTTTGAACTCTATGTTCAAACCCTGGGTTCGGGAACTCTATGTTCGAACCCGGGGTTCGGGAACTCTATGTTCGAACCCTGGGTTCGGGAACTCTATGTTCGAACCCGGGGTTTGGAGAACTCCACGTTCGAACCCCGGGTTCGGGAACTCCTCCCCCTTCCCAGAGAGTCCGAACCCTGGGTTCGGAACTCCATGCCCGAACCTGGGGTTTGGGGAACTCTATACCGGAACCCCGGGTTCCGGAACCCCCCCCGTCCCCCAGGGAGTTCGAACCCTGGGTTCGGGAACTCTATGTTGGAACCCGGTGTTTGGGGAACTCTGTGTTGGAACCTCGGGTTCTGGAATTCGTCCCCCCCCTGGCGAGTTCGGGAACTCCACGTTTGGGGGGGGGCTGCGCCCCCCCCCAACCCCCCCGCTGTTTTTAGAAGCTTGCCGAAAACAAAGAAAAAGACTACCAATGACCAGTCCCTGCCACAAAAGAAGAAGAAGCCACACGAAACCACTTTATCGGGGGTTTTGGCGAAGAAATAAAAGAAAGACAAAACAAAGAAAAAGATTGTCAATGACGAGGAGTCTTTCTTCTCAAGAGAGCTTCAGAAGGACATGAAGTCTCCTACGAGAATGCTAAAGGCGCGAACAAATGAACCGCCCAACCCCAGGTTCTAGACTCCCCCCCAGAGTTCGAACGGGGTTCGAACAGAACACCAACAATCACCAAACAAAAGGAAAAGAACCACATAGAATCGCTTTGTGGGGGGTTTTGCGAATAAAATTACTGAGAGCACACTACAATGAGAAACCACAAACTCAACCCTTAAGCACAAGCAAAAGAGAAGAAGACACACGAAATCGCTAATCGGGTTTTTGCAAAAAAAAATAAAATGAGAGAACAAGAAGCAATGAGACAAGAGTTCGAACTCTGGGTTCGGAAACTCCATGTTCGAACTCTGGGTTCGGAAACTCAATGTTCGAAACCTGGGGCTCAACTCTTGAGGACCGCCAGAGTTCGAACTCTGGGTTCGGAAACTCTATGTTCAAACCCTGGGTTCAAACTCTTCGCCTTTCAGAGTTCAACTCCAGGTTCAACTCCAGTTCAAGAAGTTCGGAGTTGAGTTCAACTTGGAGTTCAACTCAAAGTTCGAACCCAGGGTTCGGAGGGAACTCCGATGTTCGAACCCTGGGTTCGAGGCTCCGAACTCTTAGTTCGGAGTTCCAGAACCCTGGGTTCGGAACTCCAAGTTCCAAACCTTGGGTTCGAACACCCCCCCCAAAACCTATGTTGCACAGAACTGAGTAAGAGCTATGGAAACTGCCAAAATGGGTGTGGCACACTCGAAACGCCTCACTGGGCGTGCAGTGTGAGGCCGCCTTCGCCAAAAAAAAGACCCACGATACTGGGATTTTGTGCTGGCCTGGTACAACCTGAGTAATAAACAGGCCGAACGATCCCTGCTGGCTAAGTAGTCGCTGCCGGTTTTTTCACCCTTGCGTGATTCTCTTGTACAGCTTTGATTGTTTTCTTGTGGTTCTTACTGGGACCGAGTGCAGCAACTGCTGTCTTTGCAGCATCCGGTTCGGGTAAACCTGACGTGTGAGGAAGAACGGACGGTTGTCCGGGATCGTCGGGGACCATCTCTTCAGAGGACTCTTCTTCATCTTGTTGCAAGGGAAGAATGGGTCCTGACTGTTGTGGTGCCGCCTTCGGTTTAAACTTTGGAGTGGGCACCTGTGGAGGTGACTTCTGTTTACGCGGCGAAACTTTCCTTTCCGATGAAGACCTTGGCGACCCATCACCCCCCAGACGCCGAGGAGACGGCTCGCGAGGAGGCGGATGTACGCGAACGATGGGAGGAGAGCCGCAGGCAGGCCAAATTTTTGTAGCTGCGTTGACAAAAAGTGTTGAAGCTTCTCCAGCAACACCGTGTCAACTGTGTCAGAAGCAATGGCATGAAGTGAAAAAAACACCAGGAACGGAGGCGACCAGCACCTCAGCGGCCTCATGCCGACTCTCTGGTTGGCCAACTCCAAATCGCAATTGCTGCGGAGATTTTTGATCCGCAGATGTTTTTCCTACTCCGGACTCTGTAAAGGCACGTTTCGCCTCCTGTTTGCACGCCGCATTGTGTCGCCTCCACACGGCGGCTACAGTTCCAATGAATCACTCAGTGGCACAGGAAGCTATCAGGGGGTTCTACCCGACGGTAACCAACCGTGGTTTCGTCTCGGACACACGGAGGTAAGACGTGTGGCGTGCAGCGGGCCCATGCTTTCATCGAGCAGGGACTTGGCTCGAGCATCCATCCCGTTCATTTCCAACAATCTTATGCCACACCATGAACCGGAGGAATGACAAGGGGGGAGACTATTCTTCAACGTGGTGAACGCACAGCGCTATCGCCTTCACTTCCGTAAATATCTCCCGCTTGCGGAGGAGGTCACTCTTTTATTTTGATTGCATCTTGCCTCAGTGCTTGGTGCCGTTGTCCCTTGTCTGGAGAGCTTTGGGGTGGGAAGCAGACTCATCCGTTGTTGGCTATGTGCCGCTCCGGTGTCCGAGTCACTGACTGGATAGTGCTCGATCAGACGTTGCAGGGCAATCTATTGCCAGTGCTGGTGTGCTTTGCAGCTCTGGATGGCCTTGCAATGTCCCTGAAGCTGGACTTAATAACGCCACCTGTCGGTGCACCTTGCATCTTGCTTTGCATGCACCTTGTTCGCTTGTTGTGGTGACGCTGCCTCTGTTCATGACAGCTTCGATGCGAGCCATTTCCGGGCGCCGGACAGGAAGGTGAAACGGGCTGCGCTTGCAGACTTCGGGCAGGCATCGTTCAGCCCTGGTTATGTGTCAAATGCTAAAGCCGCTCAGAAGCCATTCTTCCAGACAAATGGAATCGCACAATTGCATGTTACGCATGTGAAGGTCCACCTGCCAGGGACGTTGAAGCACCCATTGCATTCAAGGCAAAACAAGTAAAAGCGCATGAGTAGTGGTCTTTCTCTCTCTCTCTCTCTCTCTCTCTCTCTTTCTGCTTTCTTGTAGTTCTTGTTGTTCTTACTGGGACCGAGTGCAGCAACTGCTGTCTTTGCGAAGCTCGGCTGTTAGGCCGGAGTTCTCGTGAGTAGGCACGCCGTCCGCTGGATCGGGTGAGGCAGAGCCATCAGTCTTGTAGAGAGGTGTTGCACCAGTCGAGCAAATGGTCTGCAGTTTGTCGAGCTCCGAGTCAAGGCGAAGGTCCCAACCGACCAGCGGAGCCACTGTGTTCAAATTCCCCGGCAAGCTACTGGTGGCAACCAGTGCGCAGGCATCACGAGTGGCGGCACACAGTTGACAGACCAATGCTGGTTTTTCAGTGGCCGTATTGAGAGCCTCCCAACTGATGAAGGTTTGGTGGAGCGATGCAGTGTGCTAGGTTCTGGCACAAGACAGCGTGGATCGCCTCTTTCCTTATCCGTGCCGCCATGGTACCAGCTTCGCGCGAACCGCAGGATTGCCACTATGTCCCGCAGTGATTGACATTACGACTTCTTGCCGATTGCCAATACAAGCACATGCGCCTGACCGTCCACTGCAGGTCGGTACTCAGTTCCACCGCTACGATGATCAGATTATCAGTGGAGGATGGGCTCTCCTTAGACTTTTCCCACCTGACCATCAACCTCGACTGGTATCACGCTTTCCAACAAATTATTCTGGAGGTTTTATGTGTGGGTCTGAATGTCATCCCGCACTCTATTTCCAGACCGATGTGGGAGTGGTGTGCCTCCCTACGTTTGTTCCACTTGACCCTGCCGCTTTTTGCCTCTGTGTTTTGCCAAGCATGGGAGACCGGTGGCTCCCAATGACGCAACCGGAAACCTCTGGAACATCCCATCAGACTGTCAGGTCTGCAGGTGCATGTCTACACCGTACGCCGGGACACACTTCTGGATGACCATACATATGATCTGTCAAAGCTTGCACAGCAACTTCCCACTGGATGACATTGACTCCGACTTAGCAATTGCCCCGTTTGAAATATTCCACAAAGCTGTCTAGGGGAGCCGACATGAGGCGAACCGGGGGACCACGGCCTTCCCACGCTTTACAACAACGTCAACTGACTTATCTCAGGTGATCCATGTTTTATCGGCGAGTGGTCACGAATTCCCCTTGTGCGTCGGGTGAGCTTTACCAGCGACTCTAGAAGCGTCCTTTCTGATTAAGCTTTTCCCCACGGTGGCCGGAAAATTTACCCTAGTCCTGCCATCGTCTCACCCGAAAAGGGTAGCGAAGAGCCCTGTATAGACATGTCCATCGTGTATGTAGTTTTTCCGGAACTTGTTCCCCAAGCTGTATGCTTCCGCCGACTCTATGTTTTCCCCGCACGTTAGTCCCATTGACAGGGCTGCTGACGAGCGGTCTCACCTGTGGACACGCTCTGCGCGACAGAGAGAGAGAGAGAGAGAGAGAGAGAGAGAGAGAGAGAGAGAGAGAGAGAGAGAGAGAGAGAGAGAGAGAGAGAGAGAGAGAGAGAGATGCGGTGTGCTTGCGATGGACGGAGAGGCGCGACGTGTGTCCCGGCCCCTGGTATCCGGCCGGGTTGTAGCAATTTCGCCCAAGCTTGCTGCCATGTGCTCCGCCGCCTCCGTGAACGGCACATGATCCAAGTCCGGCTCAATCATTTCAACATCGCCGGAGACACGCCGAACCACAAGCAGTGGGCGGAGCCATTGAGGCGCATCCGCCAGAAGATTGGTAGCGATCCGCACGACCGCAATGAGAGCCGAGTGTTGCTGAGCGGTCCAACACACGTTTTGCTCTAACACGGCATCAAGGCAGACCAGCGCGCACCACAAGGAGAACGTTTGGAGGATCCAGCGCACCCAAGGATGCCTAAAGAGCTGCGCTTGGTGGCTCGCGCCGCCAAAATTGCCGTGATGTGATTCTGGACGATTTCCACACCCTAGCCGCCCTGCTCGGCGAGGCCTTCTGTCGCCACATTGCCGGGCTGCTGGCCAGCCCAGATGGCCTCCCTATTGGACAGCGCAGGGCTGAGTCTCCAATCGCTGTGGAAGGCATCCCGCGGGTTGACCCGTTCCGCCCGGGAGCGGTAATCGAGAATCCGCTGGCGGAAGACAACATATTGCGCCGGTGTCATATCCGGGGTCGGCGGGAAACGCGGTGCCCTCGCTGCAACCTCCACAGCCTGCAAGAAAAGGAGCACAAGATGTATTTCGGCCGCAAAGTGACACTGTGGCCGCGGCGCGGGCAGCGTGTGAGTCCGGACTGGCATACCGATAGCAAGTGGCACACGAGCTGCAGGCATTTTCAGGACCTGCAAGAATACATCGAGTGCCCCGCCTACCTTTATACACGACAGGCTGCGGAGGTGGTACTCCCATTGATGCACTCCACCGGCCAGGGCCTCTGCCCCCAAGAAAGCGGGCCATTTGCTCACTAGAATGAGGGCAGCTGTAGGGTTAAGGCGATTATGGCGTCTCTGTACCTTACGCACCGCTTGCGTTTTCCCGTTGACCTTCTTTGGGACCACCGATTCCACAAAGACCGCCAGGAGCTGTGCTTGGCGAAAGTCCAACCGAAGGAGGCAGCCCTCCGAGGGAGGCCTATTGCCGCTTTGGCGATGGCAGAGCAGCTCCTTGGCTGTACACGTGGAAGTGTAAAAAGTCCACGACACGCTCGAGAGACAGTTCTCCAAGGGCACGTTGGACTGGTGCCGGCAGAGGAAGACTGACAGGCTGATCATCATCGTAGCACCGGAGGCGTACTTCCTGGATGATCCAGTCGCGAACTGCACCCGTGCACTGCGTCAATGAGGCAGCCGTAGCCGAGCGTAGAGCCTCGATGAGGTGCGGCGGAGGGCAGCTGAGGGCGCCGAGGTCATGCAGCACAGACGGCGTGACCTGTCGCGGTTAAAGAGCTGCCATGACCCGTCCAACGGCACCCTCTTCAAGCCCACGGCTGCGGTAAAAGTGGAGGGATTGGAAAGCCCACGCGAGCTCGTCCTCCAAGCAGTATACGTAGCCGACATAGTAGCCGCAACAAAGCGCCAAAGAGCCAATCTGGCATGCCAACGGCTCCGAGCTCGATCCGTGCGATCGGCTGTGCCCGCCCCACGGTCTCTGCTGGACCACTGACCCGCGTCACCCCGAAAAAGTAGCTTGGACCCCACGATTTGTGAAGGAGCAATCCGGCAAGTGCCGCTGTGTAGCTACCAGCCGAAAATCCTCGAACAACCGGACACGCCGGTGGAACACCAACCATCGCAATGCAGAGCTGCAAGACATGCAGAGTGCGGCTCCTGCAAGTGGGAACTGCGCCGCGACCGCTGGAGTTGCGCGGCAATAGACTTTGCCTCTGGACTCGAGAAACCGTACCTGACGCCTAGCATATTGTGAGCCAACAGGATCACTGGCCGCGGAGAAAGCAAGATGCTGGTATACTGACCCGACGAGCTTTGTCGCGGAGTGGGGGTAACCTCCAACTTGCTGACAGATTCAGTGACGCACCCCGTCGAGCCGTAGCATCGCTTTGGAGCAGAGAGTTGCCATGCGTCACTGCGAGGCGGCACCGAGAATGAACCAGCCCCGGAACACTCAAACCCACCTCGCTCGCGGCGGAGGCGCTGGACAGGGAGCTTTCATCGCCATCAGCATTGGCCAAATCAAACCTTTTGACAGCTCGGTAAAAGCGGGCCATTAGGTCCACGTCTAAGATCTGCAAGGTTAGCAGAGTCTCTCCAAGGGGAAGGATTTCTGCCCTCTGCCACTTGCTGGAGGTCCGTCGCCGGTAGAAGGGGCCCAAATTCGCCAGCGTGCCCAAGTGCGCATGTGGTGAGTCAGGCAGGGCCGGGCATCGGTTCTCCCCGCCTGCAGCCCCAGGTCCTGGAAAAGGCTCCGAGGCCACGACGCAAAAGCCAGAGGCATCTATCAACCAGAGCCAGAGACCACCCACACGGCGGGGCCTTGCCATCCCCATAATGCTTCCGTCAGGGAAGGCAACGAGCGAAAGCGATCAAGCTGGGCAAGCGGAGCCTTGCCACTGCTGCCGTAACCATGCACGAAGGCCGGCCCCACACTTCCTTCGGAGAAAGAGTTCTGGCTATAAAAAGGCATGGTCCAGGAAGACTGCACAACCGACAGGTTCGAAGCTCAGCGCGAAGAAGGTGGAATTAGTACATTGCTCGTGCGTGCCCGTGGCCCAGTCCAGGGTCTTCATGGGGGTGCAGGGTTTGGCGCAGTCCACAGACACGCAACAGAGCCGAGTAAGGGACGCAACAGACCTGATCCCCAAAGTGCACGTCTCAGACATCCTTCAAGAGGCAGCTACGCATCTCACCCTGCACCGTCTGCCTCAGTGACATTCATAGACTCAGCATGCCTCTCTTGCCGCCCTTTATCGGCTATGGCTCAGACTCTGTCTTGGGAGACCCGCAAACTTGGAATGTTCTGGGCGTTGCGCTGCCGGACTGACGCACACCAGGCGTTTTCCACGGTCTACACGCTTGCCTGGTCTGACTGTGCTCGGACACCGACAGATCTGAAGCCCTTCTTTCCGGCAAATTGGACTTTTGGACTTTGGTGTGCTCGACCGTGACGGAACAAAGCGCAGGGGCTGCCCGTTGTCTGACGAGACTGGAACGGCGGCCGGAGCTTGGTCTTGGCTCAACCTGTTGCTTTGGGCAGTTCAGAGCGGCTCTTTGTTGCTTCTGATCGGTCGCTGAGGCTCGTAGATGGGTTGAACGGCTAACACCGGCAAAGCCTGTGCGCCGCAGCCCTTGTAGAGCTTCGTACCAGAAAAGGTCAAAGCCCGTCCTTGAGGCAGGCGCAGAACTGGGTTGCAAAACCAAGCCAATGCGACTGACACTGCCAGTATGGGTGTCAGGCACACGCGGAATGCTTCATCATCCGCAGAGCGCCGTAGCATGAGCGCCCGGTCAGCGAAGTCGAGAACCTTCACTCGAAAATTCTGAAGGCTGAGTTTGACTTCACAGGCGGGCAGAGACAAGGGAAGGGAAAGCAAGGTCAGGCGGTGGGGTTGGAGCGCAGCGTTTAACGCCAGAATCCAAGCCAAACGCCACGCTTTATCGTGGTCGCGGTGTTTAACGCGGCAGATCTCAGGGACTTTCCTTCCCGTAGCCATTGGCTCAAGGCGTCTCGACTCAAGAATTCCTAAAGGGAAGCTCTGTGGAGACGTAGTAGGGTGGGAGTCCGTAACTAGCAGGTTCGTTTCTAGTTAGTTGGCCCCTTCGCTGTCGAGGGTATAGGGGGAAGGCTCTGGGAGACTCGTTGTTGTAGGGCGTAAGGTATTTTAGCAGTGCTTGCAAGAGTAACTGTTTCCGCAAGTCTGCGCCCCAGCCAAGTGGAGAACCTTCTTGCAAGCAAGAGTTCAGGTTGTGACTCTGCAAAGTTTCCAGAATCATCTGAGCTGGCAGAGCTTCGCTGCACCTGACTTTTGCTAGCTCGCCTGTGCAGGTGTGTAAGACTTGCTGACAACTGTCCTGCCTTGCTTTGAAGTTTTGGTTTGCCAACTTCCTCCGTCTCTGCAAGAGTTTTGGTGGTTGGTTGTTTTAAGAAGTTTTTGCGCGAGTATCAAACACCTAAGACCCTGTTGCAACTACAGTTAACCTTCAGGAAGCTGTTTCGCCAGGCCGTAGCTGCTTCCGTTGACATACTGTCATTAGGATTGCAAGCGTGCGAACCGGGTTTGCGGTCTGGTGGCACAAAAGTCGTCTTGTTTGAGTGGGCAGTGTGTGAGGCCGGCAGACTCGCTGTCTGTGGGTGGTTGAGAAGCACAAGAAGAGACCTGCTGTTGCTTCACACCTCTCTCAGGGAGTAGCTGTCAAGCAAAAACGGAGGCTCGCTCTTGCAACTTGCTGTCGAGGCCAGGGTCCTTGAGGAGGAGGGTAGTTCGCAGTCATTGGGCAATTCAAAGTGTCTTGTGTGGTTTGCAAGCCCTTTGGCACGAAGTAACCTTGTGCCAATCTGACGGTCTGGAGGAGGTTTGGTTCAACGCTATTGCAACAAACTTGTGTGACTGTGGTGCTGCTTGAAGCTGCCGTGCCGCTGAACAGTGCACAAGAGCCACACGCCGGGCTCCCAGGTTTGCAGCTCAGGCTCCAACACACCCGCCGTGAAGTTTAGGAGCCAGGTTCCGCGCACGCAGGTAGGCTGGAGGTCAGGTCGCGCTGCCGCAAAGGTTAGGGCCACACAGGTCAAGAGGCAGGTCTTGCTGTGCTGCACGCCGCAAAGCTTCCAACATCATCGTGACGGGGGCGAAATACTATCGCTACCCAGATTGACGGAAATAAGGTTTTGCCGAGAGCTTTTGCGCTTTTAAGGGGTTGGGCACCCGTCCCACCCTTTGGCTAAGCCCTTCTAAAAATTTAGGCCGCTGCACAGGGTTAGTTAGGATTTAGGGCAGGTTCCTAACCCGATAAGCTGAAGCGGTGGTGCTGGGTATAGCCCAAGGGTAGGGGATCCCAAAACCTGCAGAGGGGGAGTCATAGCCAAAAGCCTGAGATCCCAGCTGGGAGGCCAACACTTGCCAAGCGAGCTTCGGGGGGGGGGCTTGCTTGTGCAGTTGTGGGTTTGGTTGTGCCTGTTTTGCCAAGGTTTTCTGTACTTGGGTGACGAGACTCACGCAGTCAACGCTCGGCGTGGTGGCCTGCCGGTAAAGCCACCCTTGTCACCTGTTCAGTCTGCCTATGCCGCCGCCATCTGTGTTTGAGCGCACATGTCACTGTGAACATGCCTTCCACGTCTCGCCTTACAGCCAGCTGTAGAAGAGGTAGGTCTTGCTGTGCTGCACGCCGCAAAGATCGTCGTGACGGGGGCGAAATACTATCGCTACCCAGATTGTTGTAGGGACTGTCGACCACAAAGAAGATGTATAGAGATTGATAGAAATAAGGTTTTGCCGAGAGCTTTTGCGCTTTTTAGGGGTTGGGCACCCGTCCCACCCTCTGGCTGAGCCCTTCTAAAAATTTAGGCCGCTGCACAGGGTTAGTTAAGATTTAGGGCAGGTTCCTAACCCGATAGCCGAAGCGGTGGTGCTTGGTATAGCCAAAGGGTAGGGGATCCCAAAACCTGCAGAGGGGGAGTCATAGCCAAAAGCCTGAGACCCCAGCTGGGAGGCCAACACTCGCCAAGCGAGCTTCGGGGGAGGGGGGCTTGCTTGTGCAGTTGTGGGCTTGGTTGTGCCTGTTTTGCCAAGGTTTTCTGTACTTGGGTGACGAGACTCATGCAGTCAACGCTCGGCGTGGTGGCCTGCCGGTAAAGCCACCCTTGTCACCTGTTCAGTCTGCCTATGCCGCCGCCATCTGTGTTTGAGCGCACACGCACTGTGAACATGCCTTCCACGTCTCGCCTTACAGCCAGCTGTAGAAGAGGCAGGTCTTGCTGTGCTGCACGCCGCAAAGTTTCCAACACGGGGGGGGGCTTGCTTGTGCGGTTGCGGGGTTGGTTGTGCCCGCTTTGGAACGGTTCTCTGTGCTTGGGTGACGAGACTCACGCAGTCAACGCTCGGCGTGGTGGCCTGCCGGTAAAGCCACCCTTGTCACCCGCTCAGTTGCCTGTGCAGCATGATCGGGCCCCTGTGCCTTAGCAGTTTGACCACAGGTTCGAAGGCCAAACCTTTTCACTCGACGCAGAGGTAGGTCAGGAGGGCTTGTTCATGCACGCAGGTAAGTTGGAGGTCAGGTCGCGCTGCCGCAAAGGTTAGGGCCACACAGGTCAAGAGGCAGGTCTTGCTGTGCTGCAGGCCGCAAAGCTTCCAACATCATCGTGACGGGGGCGAAATACTATCGCTACCCAGATTGATGGAAATAAGGTTTTGCCGAGAGCTTTGCGCTTTTTAGGGGTTGGGCTCCCGTCCCACCCTTTGGCTGAGCCCTTCTAAAAATTTAGGCCGCTGCACAGGGTTAGTTAAGATTTAGGGCAGGTTCCTAACCCGACAAGCTGAAGCGGCTTGGTATAGCCAAAGGGTAGGGGAACCCAAAACCTGCAGAGGGGGAGTCATAGCCAAAAGCCCGAGATCCCAGCTGGGAGACCAACACTCGCCAGGCGAGTTGTGGGTTTGGTTGTGCCTGTTTTGCCAAGGTTTTCTGTACTTGGGTGACGAGACTCACGCAGTCAACGCTCGGCGTGGTGGCCTGCCGGTAAAGCCACCCTTGTCACCTGTTCAGTCTGCCTATGCCGCCGCCATCTGTGTTTGAGCGCACACGCACTGTGAACATGCCTTCCACGTCTCGCCTTACAGCCAGCTGTAGAAGAGGTAGGTCTTGCTGTGCTGCACGCCGCAAAGTTTCCAACGTCGTCGTGACGGGGGCGAAATACTATCGCTACCCAGATTGTTGTAGGGACTGTCGACCATAAAGAAGATGTATAGAGATTGATGGAAATAAGGTTTTGCCGAGAGCTTTTGAGAGCTTCTGGGGGGGGCTTGCTTGTGCGGTTGCGGGGTTGGTTGTGCCCGCTCTTGAACGGTTCTCTGTGCTTGGGTGACGAAACTCACGCAGTCAACGCTCGGCGTGGTGGCCTGCCGGTAAAGCCACCCTTGTCACCTGCTCAGTTGCCTGTGCAGCATGATCGGGCGCCCTGTGCCTTAGCAGTTTCTCCAAAGGTTCGAAGGCCAAACCTTTCACTCGACCCAGAAGTAGGTCAGGAGGGCTTGTTCATGCACGCAGGTAGGTTGGAGGTCATTAAAGACGCTCGGCATGGGCCGTCTTTGAAACTTTCCAGCATCTGCTTGAAGCACGGCCCCTTCATACGCAAGGTCAGCCGGTAACAATCAGTGCTGTGGAGGCTCAGCAAGTAGTCTTGCAGCTGACAACACTGGAAACGGTCAATGTTGCTCCGCTTCCAATAAGGTCGCGCTGCCGCAAAGGTTAGGGCCACACAGGTCAAGAGGCAGGTCTTGCTGTGCTGCACGCCGCAAAGCTTCCAACATCATCGTGACGGGGGCGAAATGCTATCGCTACCCAGATTGATGGAAATAAGGTTTTGCCGAGAGCTTTGCGCTTTTTAGGGGTTGGGCACCCGTCCCACCCTTTGGCTGAGCCCTTCTTTTTATTTAGGCCGCTGCACAGGGTTAGTTAAGATTTAGGGCAGGTTCCTAACCCGATAAGCTGAAGCGGTGGTGCTTGGTATAGCCAATGGGTAGGGGATCCCAACACCTGCACAGGTATCATAGCCAAGGCCTCAAAAATCTACGGCTTATTTCGCAGGAGGCGCCTAAGTAGGCGTATCGGTGGCTCGGGGACGCCCGCCTCCATGCTTGCCTTTTGACGTCTGCATATGCCGCAAAGCTTCCAACATCATGGTGACGGGGGCGAAATACTATCGCTACCCAGCTTAATGGAAATAATTTTTTGCCGAGAGGCTTTTTAGGGGTTGGGTACCCGTCCCACCCTTTGGCTGAGCCCTTCTAAAAATTTAGGGCGCTGCGCGGGGTTAGTTAAGATGTAGGGCAGGTTTTTCAGCTTCTCATGTTCAAACGGCTGTCCTTGGCAGTGTAGCCCTAGGGGGGGGCTCCCAAAACCTGCAGAAGAGGTATCATAGCCAAGGCCTCAAAAATCTACGGCTTATTTCGCAGGAGGCGCCTAAGAGGCGTATCGGTGGCTCTGGGACGCCCGCCTCCATGCTTGCCTTTTGACGTCTGCTTCGGGCGGTGCCTTTGCCCAACGGGGCAGGGTCGCAGTTAGCAGGCGCGAGTACGCTGCTTCTCTTTCGGCCTTGGGTTTGGCCTCTGCTTTGTCGTTGCGCGGTTGTCGCCGCCCGAATTGGTCGTGACATTTCGGTGAAGGTTGCGGTTAGTAAGAGCGAGAACGCCGCTTCTGCCACTTCTGCATGCCCGCCTCTTAACGTCTGTTTCGGTCTGTGCCTTTTCTCAACAGGTTGCAAGGTTGCAGTTAGTAAGCGCGAGAACGCTGCTTCTCTTACGGCCTCGAGTTTGGGCTCTGCTTTGTCGTAGCTTCGTCGTCTCTGTCTGGCATTGGCCGCGCATCGGTTTATGTTGCGGTTAGTAAGAGCGAGAACGCCGCTTCTGTCACTTCTGCACGCTCGCCTCTAGCGTCTGCTTAGGTCCGTGTCTTTTCTCAACTGGTTGCAAGGTTGCAGTTAGTAAGCGCGAGAACGCTGCTTCTCTTACGGCCTCGTGTTTGGGCTCTGCTTTGTCGTAGGTCGTCGTCACTGCCTGGCATTGGTCGCGTCACCATCGGTATATGTTGCGGTTAGTAAGAGCGAGAACGCCGCTTCTGTCACCTTTGGCTGGCCCTCACTGCCTCGGTGCCTTCACCTTACGTCGCCCGACCGTGGACTTTGGACTTGTGGATTTTGGTGTGCACGATCGTGACGGAACAAAACACAGGGGTTGTCCGTTGTCTGGCGAGACTAGAACGGCAACCGGAGCCTGGACTTGGCTCCACCTGTTGTTTTGGGCAGCTCTGAGCGACGGCTCTTTGTTGCTCCTGACCGGTCGCTGAGGCTCCGTAGTTTGTGCTGAACGGCTAACACCGGCAAAGCCTGTGCGCCGCAGCCCTTGGTAGAGCTTCGCTTTGCTGTTTCACCGCTTTGTTGTAGTTTGTTGCTTGGTTTGTAGTTTCGCTTGTTTGTAGGGACCGAGTGCTACAGCCGTAGTCGACGAGGCCCAGTCAAGCCAAAAACCTCAGGGACTTTCCTTCCATCCCCAGCAGCTTCCAAGGCAAGCAATAGTCCGATTTGGCCTTCGAAATGCTTCGACTCTCCGATATTCGCAGTTTTCCTCTCAAGATCTGTTTGTCTGAGCTTGCTTTGCTGCAATGGCAAGAACGGCAGGGTCACGAGCTGGATCCGCAATGACTGCACGTTGGCGAGGCGGATGCATCACCATGGGTCCTGCTGGCAGAGACCAGAAAAGACTGCCAAATGGAAGTTAGAGGCAGATGGACAATCCTGCAGTTTCAGATGTTTGAGCTGCCGAAAGAGTCTAGCTTTGAGTTCCACTGAGCAGACTCTCTTCGGAGGGCAGCGTCTGGCCTTGAAGTCCATTGTTGGAGCTCTGTGGATCTACACTTCTAAACTGCATCTGTCACCGGATGATGCCAGCCTTGTCCTTGGTGTTCGGGCCATTCGCTCCTTGTACGAGACCTTCAACCAGCTTTTCACACCTCTAATCGAGCAGCTGAACGACAGTTTGACCGTTGGTGGATGCGGAATGGACGTCGAGATTGATGAAGTGGCCTTCCGTTCTGTGGGCAGTCTTACGGAATTGTGTGGCTCGGTTCATTGCGGCAGTGCGCAGAGGGTCCAGCTTGGTGTGGCTTCAGCGTCTTGGCTACAGAATCACTCAGGCAGGTCAAGGTGGAGGAGGACCTTAGAGGAAATGCGTTCTGCTCTACTTTTGGACTCTGATGAGCCTGTGCTGGGATTTGGGTCCGTCTGTCACACAGACGGAGCCAAAGCCTACAAGTCCTTGAAGAGCCCTCTGCTTGATGGTAGTTTGGAGGACGGTGATTTGCGTTTGTCTCACACTTGTGTCAAACACAAGCCTCCGCACCCAGAATTCTCTAAGAGAATGCGGGTGCGTGTCTGGGTGGGCGACAGGTGTGAAGAGCAGGAAAGGGTTGGAGGAACCCAGAAGGTCGATGGCTTTTTCGCTGCCTTCCGCAAAGTGGTCGGCAAGCGGCCCTTCAACACAGTTGGCTCTTCAGACGACAGAGGCCCTCGCATGGAACAGTCATGCGTTTTCACGTCCGTTTGTTCCAGCTGAAGCACTGGTTCGGCGGACAAGACATGTTTTCAGTGTGTGGCCAGCTTCGCAAGTCTCAAAGAGACAGCGGGGGGGTCACTTGGAAGGACATGTCTGCTTTTAAGAAGCCTTTTGTAAGCCCTGCCCCACCTCGTGTACAGGTAGAGGTGGCAGGCGAAATGAGGGATGTTGTCACGCTCGACTGAAAAAGACTTTGGGTTTGGGAAAGCAGGTTTGAGTGAGGTTGGAAAGCAAAAACGGAAAAACGCGTTTTTTGTTCGCTGGCGGCCCGCGCGCGCCGTTAATTTCTTTTTAGTTAATAATTAGTTACCGCGCGAAACGCCGCGCCCGCCTTTGTTGCAGTGCACCCGCACAGTCCATTCCTTCGACAGGCCGCTGTTGCCGGCCCCGAGCTTGGTAGCGCCGAAGGGTATCATGCTGCTCTTCGAATTCGTCTTCGTCTTCTGCCGGAACACACCGGCTGGCAATGGATGTAACTCCCGGCACAAGGCGGCAAGGTGGAGTTTCCACTGCGTCCAACAGGGCCGCCACACGTTGGCTCCATGTAGAATGTAGAACTAGGAGCGGCGGGGAGGGAGGCAGCGCAACTTTGACTGCGCAGCTCCGCTGTCAGTGCGGGATCCTCTTTGGCAGGCACTCCTGTGTCCGGGTCCGGGCGAACCTTTCCCGTCGGATCATAGAGGGCGCGTGGCAGGCCTGTAGAAGCAATCGGCGGCAACATAACCGTTTCAGGGCTAGAGTGACGTACCTGTGACGACACAAAGCGCTGCAACCTCCCAAGCAACGTTTTGTTGATCGTATCCGAGGCAATAGCCTAAAGGTAGAATGCCCCCGGCACAGCGGTGACCAGCGACTCCGATGAGCTGGCTTGGCCCCGACACGCTTTCGCTGGCGGGTCGAAGGACATGTGCGTTCCAATGAGAGACCTGTGATGAGTGGCTGATGATCATCCAAGGCTCGGAGCGCAGCAGTTAGGGACCTATGTCCGCCTTGGCGATCTCTGCCTGTCTTAGCAGCTGACCCAGTGTTCCAGCTCACAGCTAGAGACATTGGTTTTGATTCTGCTGGCGGCGGCGGCCATGCGCACTAGCGTGTCGTGGTCGAGCAACTTTGTCACTGCAGGACGCCGGCAGTATGCCCGTGAGGCTGTGGCCCACGCAGGTTGCCAGTGTCGCATCAGAGCGGCGTCTAGGCACGCCAAGGGTCGATTGTGTTTGTCCCCTTGGGGTGTGTGTCCAATGACGGCGGTTGCATGAGCGGGTTGCTTGCCTGCGGCACTGGTCTTCGCCTTCGCACTCCTTATCAGGCTTGGATTTTGGTGTGCACGATCGTGACGGAACAAAACACAGGAGTTGTCCGTTGTCAAGCAAGACTAGAACGGCAACCGGAGCCTGGCCTTGGCTCCACCTGTTGTTTTGGGCTGCTCTGAGCGACGGCTCTTTGTTGCTCCTGACCGGTCGCTGAGGCTCGTAGTTTGTGCTGAACGGCTAACACCGGCAAAGCCTGTGCGCCGCAGCCCTTTGTAGAGCTTCGCTTTGCTGTTTCACCGCTTTGTTGTAGTTTGATGCTTGGATTGTAGTTTCGCTTGTTTGTAGGGACCGAGTGCTACAGCCGTAGTCGACGAGGCCCAGTCAAGCCAAAAAAAAAGGGCCACCAAACCTTCTACCTTGGGTAGAGTGATCCTGCCTAGGTGGCCACAGGAGCGCTGTCGTCCTTCTAGAGTTTTTGAGATTTGCTTATTTTTAGAAATTCGCCCGGACTACATCCCTGCTTCTGGCAGCAGTTGCTATTGAGTGTGACTTGTAAAGGAAGGACCTCTCTTTCGGGGGAGGGCATGCGTGACTGCCGCGCTCGCTGCAATTGGGCTCAGAACGCGACATACGCCGTTACTGGTTGGCCGCGGGGCTTTTCCTGCCTTGCCATTTCAGCCCACATTAGTGGCGACATACGTCGTCACTCTCTGGTGTATGTAGTCCATCCCTAGGTTTGCCATCTTTGCCATGGCAGTGCCGGCGGCGCAAGTTGGTAGTGCTCTTGGACCGAGCTCCCGGCCCACGTCAACATCCCGGGCTTTGACATGTTCCAGCTCACCTCTTCACAAGCCCTTGACCCGCTGTTTGTCAACTTTGCATTGGCGTTGGCGGCCCAGCATGGGACGAACTGTGTTGTGTTCGAAAACAGGATCCAACGCGCGTGGGTGAAGTTCCTCCCGGATGACCCGCGCGCGGAGGATGCCACGTCCCGCGCTCGCCAGGATGCTGCTATGTGGCATAGCTACCAGGCCTACATCAGAGAGGGCGCCACGTGAGTACAGCTGGTTTGTGGGCCTCACTCAGAGCTTCTTCCTCTTGTTCAGTGGGGCTGTCCCCCGGGAATCTCCTGGCAGCACGGCCTTGTGCAGCGACAGCAAAACATTTGCGCTGCACCGAAGGGTTTGTTCACCTCTTAGGCCAGACAAACTGCGCTAGGGCTGCTGCTGTGTTGGCTAACTTGCTGACTTGTTCCAGGACTTCTGCTGGCCTCCGTGGTGCACCTTTTTTTCTCAAGCTTGCCATCCGCTTGCGACATACGTCGTTCGCACATCCGCCCCGGTCGGCTCTTCTGCTATGGCCAGTGTCATGCCACCGCTGTGGAAGCGATTGGACGCCAACATCAACGTGCGATATGGCGACCTTTGTCACTTCGATTTGTCAGCGGACCCCGACTTTCAGTTGACGGCAGGTGACATCGATCTCCTCCTGATGACGGCGACGGGCATGCAGGCCAATTTGGTTGTTATCGAACAGTTCCACAACTGGCAGGACCCGAGCAATATGACCGTGCGGGTGTGGTTCAAGCGGGTGGAGAGCGTCGCCGATCAGATTGCGCGCCATCGTGACTGGGACGCCAGCGGCCGCCAGGGATACCAAACCTTCTATCTGGGGTAGGGGCCGGCCCAGGCGGCTTCATGAGCGGCGTCCGCTGACAGGCTTTGTTCCAGTCGGTAGTCGGTTTTTACCTGCTTGTGGCTTGCCACTGGCTGTTGGATTGTTCCAGTGCTTATCAGGAAAAAATGCAATCCTGCGAATGGAAGGTTCGACACCTTGCGTTGCACTAGGAGTCTTCGTTGTCAGTGCTTCAGTGATCGTGATTGTGTAACGATGTTTGGGCTTAGCGACATACGTCGCTGGCCAGTGGAACAAGGGTCTGTGCTAGAACGGGGTTTGCCACTAGTGCCATGGAGGTGGAGCTATTCACCACGCGCTACGTGCTCGGGGGAATCGGCACGGATGCCCACCAGCCTCTGCCCCTGCCGGTTGCGTCCCTTCACCATGCCGTCGCGTGCCTGAGGTATGTGCACCTCCAAATGTACGAGGGTTACCTGTTGGTTCAGGTACTCTCAGACCGTGAGGGCTCTCGGGACTGCCCCGAAACGCCAGCACCCTGGCACTACCTTGCATGGGTCCCCGCAGTACGCGGGAGGTGCTCCAGTTTCCCTTGTGGGATTCTTAGTGACTGTTGCGGAGAGGTTTGCCTACATGGCCTTCCACCCGGAGTTGCCTGTGGTTGTTTGTTCGCATTGCCAGGTTGCAGGCCCGCGGATGGTGGAACTCCTTGCCGGGCGCCTGAATGCTCGCTCGAACATGGCTAATCATGGCTAGACGCGCGCCGCTCGATGACCGCCTCGGTGATCTAGGCTCTATTTTTGGATTTCAGGAGCTACCGATGAGTGCGGATCTGCACCCCTTCGCACAGGTGCCAAGCGAGCCCCGTACCTATACTCCAACGGTGCCTGTCAACTTGGGTAAGCTTGCTCTGTATGCAGTGTGGCTCTGTGCTGACCCTGCGGTCGTTCGCTGCCACTGCCTATGGTTGTTCACGGACACTGATGCCCTTGAGGAATACAGCCACACGCGCCACACCCTGCCGCACATTATCAACCGCTGACTCACCACATGCGCACATGGGCGCGCTGGAGGATTTGGGCCCTCCTGCCCGCGGCGGACATTCAGCAAGTGGCTGAAGGAAAAAATCACTCCCCTGCGGGGGAGGATTTGTTGACCCTGCAACTCCTGGATGTGGACCTCATGGCACGCTTGCTCTCGGCATGCCTGTTCGACCACACACACAGCCTGCGCCACGGCCACAGTGTCACTTCGCGGCCGAAACCCATCTTGTGCTCACCTTTCTGCAGGCCGTGGAGGCTGCAGCAATGGCAACGCGCTTCCCGTCTGCCCCGGATATGACACCGGCGCAATACGTGGTTTTCCGCAAGCGGATCTTTGGCCTCTTCCCCTTGGCGGAACGGGCCAATCCGCGAGATGCCTTCCAACGCGATTGGAGAGTCCCCGCTGCTCTGATCCCGGCCGAGTTCCACACCTTAGCGGCTCTTATGGGCGAGTCCTTCTGCCGTCACATTGCCGGGCTGCTGGCCAGCCGCGACGGCCTTCTTATCGGGCACATCACTGCAATCTTGACGGCACGAGCCACCAAGCGCAGCTCGCTGGGTGTCCTTGGCTGTGCAGGGTCCTCCAAAACTTTCTCTTTGTGGTGTGCCCTTGTTTGCATTGATGCCGTGTTGGAACAGAACGTGTTCAGCAGCATTCTGCTCTCATTGCGGTCGTGCGCATTGCTACCAATCTTCTGGCGGATGCACCTCAATGGTTGCGTCCGTTGCTCGTGGTTCGGCGTGTTTCGGGCGATGCTGAAATGATTGAGCCAGACTTTGACCATGTGCCTTTCACAGAAGCGGCTGAAGACATGGCAGCAAGCTTGGGCGACATCGCTACGACCCGGCCGGATACAAGAGGCAGGGACACGCGGCGCACCTCCCCGTCTATCACTAGCACGCATATGCTGCTGCTCACGCAAGGCTCGGGCGCCCTCCAGTTGAGATACCGCTCCTACAATGAGGTGAAGGAATTCCTGAAACACGCACATGTCATTGTCATTGACGAGGGACAGCAGGAGGGCCTCCCGGCGTCTGCCGCGATTCTGGCAAATGCGAGTCACCAGCTCGTCATCCGCACCGGGGATCCGCGGCAACCCACGGGTGGGGGCAAAGGCGAAGTGCAGCTCAATACCCTGGCACGCCTCACGGCGAAGCCGGTCGGCATTCGTGGCCTTGTCAAGCTGGCCCCTCCACCTTATCCCCCAGGTCGCATGCCTCAAGCACTCCGTGGCTTGGTACAGTCCACCTCGCCAGAGGGGCCGCTCCATACAGTCCATTGGTCTAGCCTTGGACATCGCTATGATGGCCATCATGGAACCGCCTGGCACTGATCATTGCGGCTCCCTCCCATTGGTGGGGCATTATTGCGGCCTTGGAGCTCCATGCATCGCTCCACCAAACCTTCATCAGTTGGGAGGCTCTCTACCAAACCTACGGTCTTGCACGTTTGGGGGCGCAACACCCGCAACGAGGGACACAACAGGACCTCGGGGCCGACCGTTGTTCGACGGAACCAGAACGGCGGCCGGAGCCTTGACTTGGGCTCCACTGACGGTCTTGGGCAACTTTGGGCGACGGCCCACTGTTGTCGTGGAACGATCGCTGAGGACCCGTAGCAAGTGCTGAACGGCAAACCCTGGCAAAGCCTGGGCGCCGCAGCTAGTTCCGCCCTCTCTAATTAGGTATCTTGTTTCACCGCTGTTTTCGTTTGTTTGATGGTTTGTTTGTTTGTAGGGACCGAGTGCTACAGCCGTAGTCGACGAGGCCCGCATACGCCAAAAAACCAGATACCCTGCGGACGACAAGCGTGCGCGGTAGCCATAAAGGTGCATCCGCAAGCACGTTGTGGGATATCATGAGTACAGCGAGAAGGGCAGCATGCTGCTGCGACGTCCAGACGATCGGAAAATCCAAAACGGCATCGATGCACATTACGGCCAGCAGGAGGGAGAACGCGGTCCACCGGGCGTCGGAACAGGAAATCCAAGCTGTGTTTCGTTTCTTCTTGCCGCCTCGCCAAACCCACCAAACACTGCAGCACCTCCATGAGAAAAGGCTCGCGAGCTGCAGCACTCTCCCGTGAAGCCACTTGCTGCTGCACTGTCGCAGAGAGTTACCGAGCATCCCGTCATACAGCTGGAGGTGGACTGAGCTCTCTGCCGCGAGATTTCGGTAGACAACGGCTTGCGTGGTTACCAGGGGGGCGGTCTGTTTTCTTGCAAGAACAGTCCATAACTAATGAAGACGAGAGCCAGGTGAGTCCATGTGCATGAGCGGGTTTTGGAGACCGTGATTTCGAACTCTCGACCATGACTTCGGTCCCGTCTCGCCTATGGGACGGTTATTCGGGGCTTTACGAGGGCTTCTTCCGCGCTGCGGCCATCCAGTGCACTTCTTGACACGCAGCCCTGGGCGTTGGCATGGTCTGCGCTGCGGGATGCCCTACTTCTCCATGGATCCGATGGACGATCTCCCGCTTGCGCGTCTGCGACCATCGCTGCAGGTTTGCGACCCACTCGACATAGATACTTCACTCTTCGCTTGGCCGTGGCCCTTGCGAGACCCCGTGGGAAGCTGGGTGTGGGCAATTTTGCGTATCTGGACCCCTTCACCCTCTCGGGAGTTTGCTCCGTGCGCATCTGCCTTTCAGCCTCTGCCCTGAACCCTGCTGCACTGTTAGTTGCACTGCGGTCCTTTTGTGCTGCCCTTGGGAGACCCACCATGCTGGAAAGCCGGGCATGGATCAAAGTGCTTGTGGTTGTTGGGCTGGTGGTAGGTGCGCTCCTTGGGCGATTTCAAAAAAATGCAGTAACTTTCTAGCATGTTTGCTCTCCTAGGCAACTTCGTGGCGGGCCCTCCGTCCTTATGTCTTTGTCAAGGAGCGAGCGCACAACCGAGGGCTTGGCAAGGCTGGTCCATTGCAGCAGCTATGTGTCTTTTATGCCCTTGCGAAACCCACGATGCTGGATTTTTTTTTATGTCGAGTTGCTCGGCGCGAGTAGCCTGCATTTCCAGGGCCACCTGCAGAGCAACACGCCCCGGCTGTCACCCTGCCGTACCACAGATTGGTTTGCCTGAAGTCGGGCGGAGGCCTTGACCTGTTTAAGCGTGTCCTTGCATTGCCGAATGGTCGTGTTCCCCGAACGCCAACGCCGAAGCGGACGCGCTGCATGCGGTGCAAGGCCTGCACCACCGCAGGAGCAAAACGGTTCCCTTGCGGTCAGTGGACAACGCCAACCCTCACGAAGGACAGCCATGCAGGGGCGGTGGTTGCAAGTTGATGGGCGCTCTGCTGCACCGCCCTCTTGTGGTGCCAAGCGATCGGCGGAGGAGGAAGAAGCCAAGGCCAAAGAAAAATCCAGGCAAGCTGTCTGTGTGAAATTCCAGTTCTTGGAGAATCATTTTTCCACACTGGATGCCTGGCTGTGGGCGGGTCACCTTGATGCAGCAGTCTGGCACACGGGCTTGGACTTGGGCTCACGAGATTCAGCCGCTGTGGGTGCAGGAATCTAACTTGCGACCCCAAAAAATGGCCATCTCGCGGCCCAGAAAAGGGACCGCGAAATGCAGCCGGGCCTCTGTTTTGGAGTCGTGAATTTCTTCATTCTGGAGCTGCGCATGTCATAATTACTTTGGGGAGCGTCAGGTGGAAGACCGTTTGTCCAAGGCAGCTGCCTAAATAGCCTGCGGAATGCAACTGTTCCCTCATGTCACTTGGATGCCTGCCTTTGGGCGGGTCACCTTGATGCAGCAGTCTGGCACACGGGCTTGGACTTAGGCTCCAGAATGAAGAAATTCACGACCTCAAAACAAGAGCCGCCAAGCGGCCCCAATTTTGGGGTTCTCTGATTGCCAGTCAAAATATGTTAAAGGAGCTTGGCTGCATTTCGCGGCCCCTTTCCTGGGCCTTTTGGGGTCGCAAGTTTGATTCCTGCACCCACAGCGGCTGAATCTCGTCAGCTGCGCATGTCATTGATTATAATGACTTTGGGGAGCGTCTGGTGGAGGACCGTTTGGAAGGTCGGAACTTGTCCAAGGCAGCTGTGTGCTCGCCCTGAATAATGCTGCAGCCAGTGGAATGCAACTGAAAGAACCATGGGTGAGGCTGACTGTCTTGGTAGCATGCCATAAGTCTGGACGGTCTGGAGTGACACTTGTTCAGGACCTGGTTGCAGCTTACCAGACCGAGATTGGCTGGTGTCATCATTAATTGGCACACACGTTGATGGATGCTTTTGCAGGCTTCGAATCCGTTGGAGTTGGAGTTCAACGCCTGGATTCGGAGTTGGAGTTGGAGTTGCTCCAACTCCAACCCGCGGTTGGATTTACCCAACCCGAATCTCAAGTTGGAGTAGATTGTGGTTTCGTGGTTTTGCTGGTGACTGAGTGTAGCTGCAGCTGACGCTGTCGACGAAGCCCGCACAAACCAAAAGCCAAGTTGCTGGCTGCAAACTGCAGCGCGTCTCTCCAGAGATGTGCGCTGACTCTTCTGGATTGGACGAATTCTGGGTGATTTGATTTTAGCACTTTCTAAACGTTGCAACTTAGCTCTTCTCACTGCAACTGAAAGAGGTCGTTTTTACTGCTTTCACGAAGATCTGCTGATCTGCTCATTAAAGCCGTTGAAAACTTTCAACCTTGTGATGGCGATTGCTGCGGTTTTCCGCTTTGCCGCAACTTCACATGCTCGAAGCTTTTTGCTATTCGCTTTCCAGTCTTTCTTCTTCTGCAGTATTGTTCCGGATGGTTTGTTACCCGATGAATGTTGGACACTCAAATTGTGCCGGAAAGACTCAGAGAAAAGGACAACAACGTGGAATTCCCCAATGGCCAGAATTTCCCAGCAGCATGTCTTGTCGCAACAACAGGATCTTCCATTGGAAGGAGCTTGCCGCCAAAAATCTTGGACGCTCAAGTTTTCTCCCGTTGGTTTGCTCGCTGCAGCCTTTGCACAGAAGTTGGAAACTGCTTCATTGTGGCTCTGTGCGTGCTTGAACATGTCAAATGTCTGCAACTGTCTGCTTTCAAGCTTGTATCATTGCACAAGGTTACTTTCAGGGTTTGACACACTGTAGAAAGCATTGGCTGCTAGCCGCTAACAGTATGCAGTCCCCAGGTTGAATCGTTTTTCCGAACAACACTTATCTCAGGCATTGTTGTGCTGACCGGATAGCATGCCTGACATTGCGTGCTCGATTGAAGCCAATTGATGCTCCCAAGCAATGAGTGCTTGCAGTTTGGAGAGCTTCAGCACATGCATCAGCATTCTTAAGATGCTTCGAGCACGCTGTCCCTTAGACCTCACGTCACATCCTCTTTTCGTTCCATGACTAAGCACAAAGCTTCGTCGACACCGACGAGTACAAGAACTTCCAACAAGTCTTCTCAAGATCGACAAGTTAAGTTTTATGTGATTTCTTGCAAAGTAAAAGTTTTTGGCCACAGCGGCCTTTGCCATACCGGCATTCGGAACTATGATTACCAGCTCGTTGGTGTTTTCAAGGTACAGCACATGAACTGGCGTGTTGAAATTCCTCCACATGCCGTACAAAAGTATCATTTGTCAGCAGATGATATTTTCAGGCAACTGTGTGCGGTACAGGATGTGTGTCTCGAGTCTGGCAGCAAGCGGTGGTCTCGACAATGGAGAACGTACGTGTGCACAAGCGTACAGCTCCGCGCACAACTGATCTGGTTTTCACTTTGCCTCCAAGGCTCCAAGGTCGGAAGGATGTAGACGAAGACTGTGGGTCACAGAAAACCAACTGCCACGGACCATCAGTTTTTTGTTGTCTGTGTGCAACCTTTGTCAAAAAATTCTGTTGACAAGTTACTCCGCAGCAAAACTTTTCAATCATGAAGTCTACGTTCGTGCGATTCAAAACACACGTTTTCCTGGTTCGTTTCCAGATTGCAAGGCCCTGGAAGGAGGCATTCAGGAAAGCTTGGAGGCCCGGAGGACCCTGCATAGGCACAAAAAGATAATTTGTCTGCCGTAGAAGTGTTTGGACACTCTGAAAAGGTCGTTTGGGCATTGTTTTGGGCACAATTTTGGAGACTGTGACTACTCGGTATTTGGGCTCAAAGCAAGGCAGCCCCTTCCCGAAAAAACACATTGCCCGCTTCGTGAAATTGGCTGCAGGCTGCTTGAACCTGCCCAAATTTAACGTGCTGCCCAAACTGTCAACTGCTGATGTCTGCACACATTGACAGACACCCAAATTGAACCTTGCTGGTTGTTTCGCAAGGCAGACTGATGGGTTCCAGACATTAATGGATCTCCACGATCCTGATTCTGGAATGCTGCCCAAACTGACATCTGGTGGTGCATTGACAGGGTCAGCACACCCGAGTCTGCGCGCATGTGTATGGACGAAAGTGAACATCTGAAGCGGTGTAGCATGCTGGCACTGAGCTTTGCAGGTTTATCAGGTTACACCGGATGGGTCCGCAGGCTAGATGTTCATTCCCCGAAGCGTTTGGATTTGGCACTTTCCAAGTCCGCTTTGCATTCCCTGCGAATTCTGACCTGCGTCCGGCGTTCTCCGAGGCCGCGAACATGCATGTTACGATGCCGTTTGCCACCATATAACTCAGTTTGTTCGGCTGCCAGCTGATATGAAGTCGTCGGTTACTCCACATGAGTCAGACATGCTACAATGTGCCGAAGTCCAGACGATGTCGCCAAGAGTGTCAAGTTCACAGATTCGTCCAACGTATCGCGCCGACACACTTTCATCAGGACTATTCGGCATTAGGATACTTGCAAACATGCCATGACATCGCATCGGTGATGACAGCAAAACCCTCAGGTGTTTTTTTTTGCTGGTCCGGTGCAACTTGTTGACGTGGCTGTGCTTGGTTGCAGTCGATGGATCTGCCGATAGCATTGTCTGAGGTGCTGTGTGGCGAAGCTTTATGGCAACAGCGCGAGCAGCCAGCACGTTTCCGATGTGGTGTCCCATCTTGCTTGCCTTTGAGCGTGCTGCTGCATTCCGTAGCAGGAAAAGGAGTATTTCCTCGATATCGCTGGTGATGGGTTTGCAGTGGCTTCCTCTGGTAAGGAGGCGCGGCCATGAAATCAAGCAGTCCTGGCACCAAATGTTTCGCCGGCGAGCAGGCAGATCCTGCAGAGGTTGGGGATGAGTGCGCGTGCATTGCTGTGTTGGCAGACTTTCGTTGTCCGCAAGGCTGCTGAATTGGTAGAGCTACTGCAAGGAGGAACTTGGTCAGCCCCTCAGCAACCCAAGCTGACATTTTGACTACAGTGCAGTGCAATTGGGGAGCTGTGGTTCCCAGGCGCTCTTGCAACAACATCAATGACTGTCTAGCAGAGTGTGTCAGTGCCTGAGCTATTCTTGGTCTTGGGTATGACCTCAGGGATGCGCCCAAGCACGATGCAAAGCTCTCGTATTTCTGCTGAAAGTTCAAACCGGTTTCAGAACACCGGTACACCTTCGTCACACCCCGATACCCAACCCCAACGGACATTTGTGGCCAGAGGAAGGTCTAATTTGTGAATCCTTCTTTGGACATGCTAATCTAGGGGGCATGAGCTGCCTCAGAATCTTCATGATAACTCAGATTCATGGCATGAAAAAAAGCATGGCGTCCAAGCAAGTGGAGCAGGTGCGACCTTCAATCGCGACAGCAAACCTTTACCTCGTAGATGTGTGATGTCCCATTGTTGGCATGCAGGTTGCCACAGGATGCAGCTGCAGCCGGTCAATTAATCCCATTGCTCGCGATGGCTTCTTGAGGACACTCAAAGTACATGTTGTGGCTAAGTAGCATTTTGCATTCGGAGGATGGCTGTGGATCATATCCGCACCAACGGCCAGGGACAGGCCGAGGTCGTGCTTTTCCAACTCATAATTTTACCACCTCCAGTTCAATGCAGATGTCCGGGGCTTGCATCAAAAGCAATATCATCTTGTGCAGCTGATTGCTCCGGGCAGCTTGGCAGCTGTAGTTGAAGCCAAACCCATCCAGACCAAACTATTTCCAGATCCTTCTCGCAATACGGACACAGCCAGACAGAGGCTTCAACAGCGGGTTCACATGGATGTAGATGGAGCTGGATGCCTACTCGCGGCTCCTGCCCGGCAAGCGAGTGGTTTTGCAAGGCCTCTCCGCTGCAGAACTCAATGGACTTACAGGGCGACTAGAATCTTTTCATGCTGACCGTGGCCGCTGGGCAGTGTCCCTGGGCAACACCCGCAAACTTCTTAAGCCGGACAACCTGCAAGTAGTTGGCGGTGCCTTTCAGGGAAATGTTGTGACGGACGTACTGTCCGAAGACCTTTTATTCCGGGTGTGCCTTTTCCTTCCTGCACCAGCACTGCTTGCGTTCAGTGGAACCTCGAAGATAACACGATATTATGTGGTAGGGAGCAGCGAGTGTTATTTGCTGTGGCGATCCCTGTGTTACGAGATGCTTGGTGAGTGTTTGATCAGCTTACACATAACGGCTTGGGCTGATGGCCATACGGACGAGGTGCAGCAAGACAGGGGATTCTGGAAGATCTTGTTCGTTTCAGCGTACGGGTGTCCACGCTTCTACTATGACCACCAGCTTCGCGAACGATGTATGCATGGGAGTGATTTTTTCAGAAAGGCACTCGTGCCCAAAGAAACTCATCCATATGAGGGTGGAATGATGATAGTTCACAGCGGGGGTTTTGAGAGACACAAACGCGAGACACTGAGTGCCAGTGGCCACACAGCTTGTGCACTCGGAACCAGGGTTTACATGATCGGCGGCTGGCGACCCTGGGCCACAGAGGAGGATCTGCATGTTTGTGTGGTGGACTTTCGGGGCAGCTCCATCAAAGAGCCAGCGCTGGCTGACGACTCCGACCGCCCTGAACGGCGCCTCCGGCACTCCAGCTGCGTTGTACAGACAGCCTCGGGCGAACAAGCTATTCTCGTTCTCGGTGGCTGCAATGATCGAACGCACGATGCCTGTGATGGACTGCAAACGCTATTACTGTTGCAGATGGATCCGAGTGACACAAGCAAACTTACGTGGAAGAAACTGTCTGCAGGTGGACAAATGCCCAAAGCTATTTGGCATCACACAGCCGATTCGTTTGCTTCAGGGCGATATGTTGTAGTCTTCGGTGGTGACATACCAACCCGAGATCCCGAGTTTACATATGTTGGTGATCGGGCGTATGCGAATTACGTTTATGTTCTGACTATGGAGACGCAGCACTGGGCCCGTGTCCAGACTGATGGACATGTCCCCGGGTGGAGGTCTTTGCATGCCGCGGTGACTTTCACATCCTTTGAACACAACTGCGAGCAGCTTGTTATGGTGGGCGGTTGCGAAGACCGCGTTGAGATTTTCAATGCTGGCAAGCCTGCCAAGATGATTGCTTATGCTTTGAATCTCAGGACCATGAAATGGAGGCGCGGCCCAGAGAGAAAGAAGCAGAACGATGCGCGCGCAGCTTTCCTCCCGGCACCCCGGATGCGTTTTGCAGCACAGCGCTATGGGCGTCACCTACTCGTGTATGGCGGTCATGGCAACGTCACGATTCCGGAAGATGAGGGGCTCCTGCTCCTGAACTCGAACTCGTTGATCTGGCAGAGAGCCACTGTGCTGAACGAGGCCTCGGAGTTCGGCGTTGTCCCGGCTGCCGCGCTGGCAGCCGGCTGTGTGATAGGCGGAGTGCAGCTGGGCTCCCGCGGGGCGCAGCCTGTGCCGAAGCTGGACATGCTCATTCTCGCCGAGCCGACCCAGGATCAGGCTTCAACCCCGAGTGGCCCAAGCGGCTGACTGGAAGCGTCGGAAAAGAGTTGGGGGGCGTGACACGGGGTTGACACATCATGTATCCTAACGTTTATGCAGCCTCGGAACGTGCAGGTCTCCTATGCCTCCTTGGGGAGTGGACTCTTGCGCTTCGACTTTTGCTTGTTGGAGCTCCTGCTTGCAGAAGGCACAGCTCCCGATCGGTTTAGTATCAGAAGCGAGGGCGATGCACTCGAGTCTCCACAGGAGTGCCGGTATCAGCTGTTCACCTCGTGGACTCTCAATATGATCCGGATGCCAAGGTGCCAGACTTTTTGCAGGTTCTGTTCTAAAGATTCGCCTGCATGCTGCTGTTCAGCACTTGACACATCAGAAACGCTCGCAAAATTTTGCGGCTTTGCACTTTTGCGTCAGTTGACCGGGGCAGGGCTACCTGCGCCACCGCGTGGCGCTGGCCCAGTTCGCTTCCTGGTTCACCAGCCGGGGGGTGGATGCTGCGCCGCCTCGTTGCAGAAGCTCTGCCATCTCAGACCCTTGGCCTCCGCCACGAAAAAGCCTGCCAGGTCTATGCGCACTACTCCCTTGAAAGATACGCCTTTGAGGCTCGACGATCTGCTGTGGGGCCCTCGGCAAAAGACATGAACGTCTGAGCATGCATTGGTTCAGGCGAGATTCAGACCGAAACGAAATCGAGCGTCAAGGGAGTCTCTTCAGAGCTTCTTTGGCTTGTATGTGTGTTTTTTCAACCAAGTCGGATGCTTCGGGTCAGGGCGGGTGTCTGCAGACAATCTTCACCAGCTCAGAGCCACAGGTGAACTAACGGCCTTGGCAAAGCTGCCAGATGATTTATGCTTGCTATGCCAAGTTGGGATGAAGGATCCTCATCCTCGCCTCCTGCCTGTGTGGACGGCACCAGGGCCAAGCGGATGCACAACACGGGACACGAAAGCAGCAAAGCGATGCATCATGTGACCGCCCATGTTGTGGGAGCAGGACAAGTGTCTCCAAATGCGTGGTATGTAGCAACATCGGATGCTGTGAGCAATGAGCACAGCACATATTAACAGTTGAGAAGCAGATGGATGAATCGCAGTGGGTTTCTATTTTGGGTCCACTTTGCTCGTCCAGCCCGAGGCCCTTCCAGCAGCAGTGGTGCAGGTTGACTGCACAGAGCTCACAGCCGTCTTCGAGAAGGAGGCGATCTGAACAGATCTTGCTGGATGGTGCCTGCTTCTGCTGCTGTTGATGTCATCCCTGTCAGGTGAAGCCAATGTTGGAGGAGGTGTTGCAGTACGGCGGCCTGTACTGCACCCTGACTTCACGAGAGGCCAGCACGATTCTCTCTCTTGTTATGATGCTGCAATTGCAAGCCCCACATATTCGGCTCAGTCTGAGGTCGACTGTTGGTGTTCTACTGCTCTCGTTATTCTTTTTGTTTCCTTCCAGGGCGCCTCTGGCGCAGGATCCCTTGGATCAACGAACGCTTGGGCAGAGGCTCCGGAACTGTGGTTGTGCCTTTGCAGGGTGTTCCATGAGCAAGATGATCTTAGTTCAGAAATCACTTGGCATGGCAAGAGCGGTCGGGATCGTGCCGAAGTTTTGCCCAAGCCCCGAAAAAGCTTTCTGAGCGCGTGCTCGAAATTCTCAATCGATCCTCAGGACACGGACAGGGCTTGCTCGGGTTGCGGAAGCCAAGCTCAGAACAGTTGAATCGTGCCCTACGGTTCTTCGCGTTTCCAGCCAATGGTCTTTTGTGGTGAGGGGCGGTTGGTACGAGGGAGCCTGGGTGCGACTTGTACTTGCTCGTCGCATTTCAAACCTTAGGAAGTAATCATATTGAGCGGGAATCCGGCTGCTTGCTTCATATTTGAGGCTGACAACGTGTTAAGACATCAGGTCAAAAATGGTTTAGGCTTTCGGGTGTAACGCTTTAGGTTTCAGACGGTTTCAGAATGTTTCAGATTTCAGGTTTAGTGTGCCGCCTTCAAAGGGTTCCAAAGCGCCATTCAAGGCATTTCGGACATCGCGGATCTTCAATGTTCCTCGGTTTCAGGGTTTCCGGGTTTGTTTGAAAGAACTGAGGTTCAAGCTTTTCTGCAGGCTTTGGAACGGGTTATACGGCACTTCCATGTTCCTGCATGCATAGCCTTTCACCTTGCACAGACCAAGTTTCAGGGCTCCCAGTCCAAACAACACAGACTCGAGCAAAACCAATTGGCTTGCAGAGGCCCTTCCAGCTAGTTTAAATGGGGCAAACCGGTGCAACAATGCAGGCAATTTCTGGTTCTGCGAGCTCAATCCGGCATTTCGAAAGCGACAGCAACAACCTTGTGATTTGAGGAGGATTTACATGCAGTCAATAAAGCACCCAGTGGAGAAACCCCTCGGATTGGCGAACGGCACTGACAACGACTTTCAGCAATGTGTGCTTGACGCTCGACTTTGGGACCATCGACCCGAAACGGCAGTATGCAGCGCATCTAGGCATCTCGGTCCAGGCTATTACCTTGTTGAAAATGGCATATCCCGTCCAGTCACGATGCATGTTTATCAGGGTTAGGGAAAGTCGCTCCATGTCCTACCAGGTTGCCAATGCAAGCGCAAACGGCAGTGTCTCCTCTTGGTGTGCTTCGTTCCAGGATGGCGGACTCCTCTGGTACGGGTCGAGGCCAAGCTGCAGCTTCTGTCCGGTTCCCAGATTGGTGCCTTAGGCGCTGCTTGAACATTTGTCAAGTGATGTCGTTATCAGTTCTTCAAGCTGGCTCCTGCATTTTCTTAGGTTGGTGGTTCCCGCACGGCCCTGGCTCGTCGCACAACGACGAGGCCCAGAACCTCCAAATGACTTTGAGGAGTCGATCCTTTGCATGTGCCACGGATTCCGCAACGCATTCTAGCGCAGGTCCGGTGCCGCATCTGGAGGGGCCAACAGTGGCAAGAAGGTGCTGTGAGACGGTATAGTGTTGCGGAGTCAATATTTCGGTTCCGGCTTCGCTTCATTCTCTGATTGGTCGCACAGCCGCCCTTGAGCCTGAATGCGTGGAAGCGTGAAAAGCAGGCGGGCGGCGGTGGAGGAATTCTCAAGTTCTACAGCGATGATACTCCTGGTCTCAAGGTCCTGAGCCTGTGGTGGCATGTGGCGGGGTGTGCTCGTTTGCTTCGCAGCTCGGAGGTGGGCCCCACCACTGTCCTGGTACTGTCGCTGGTTTTCATGGCCATTGTGTGCTGCTGGGCTTCAAGCGAGGTTACGTGTGCCATGAGCGTTCTTGAGCTCACGGCTGAGGCTCCTTGCACATTTTGGGGAAATTTCGAAGTGGCTAAAGGCACGAGACGTGGGCGGCCCAGCTGGTGTTCGCAAGCCCAATCTGTGACCTCGTGCGCGTCCCTTGAATCCCAGGCTTCGTGGAACTGCGCCAAGATGGCACGTCTGAGCCGGAGTCAGTGGATTCCCAGCGAGACCTTATGGGACACAGGGTTGGTTACTTATGTCAAATCTGGTGCACCAGAGCCAGCAGCCAGCGCATGGGAGTCCGAGCCAGAACGGCACAAAGGATGCCAGGCCGAGCCAGAGCCAGAGGCTGGCTCAAAACAGCCTGTTTTGAGGAACCTTCGACGTCCGCTGCGCCGTAGCAACCGCCCCAAAAACGAAGCCCTTCGGCACTTCGTCGATTGTCTTTGCAGCTATCCACCTATCCGGATCCTTCTCGTTGCGAAGCTCCTGTGCCAGTTCTGGCGATTGCATCCCGACACTGGTCGCATGAAGCTGGAGTCGTTGACCTGCTTCAGGCAAGGCGGGTTTGATGCCTTTCCCCGGATGCCTGCGTGAGTGTAGCATCTGTAGGCCTGGTGATCGAAGTCCGAAGCTCAGAACGCGCACTTACCTGCAGACATGAGCGAAGAGCCTCGAATGCAGGCGGGACGCAGGTGGATGTCAATGAGCCTTTGCCTCGCGCGGTTGATCACTGACAGAAGACTGCCGGGCCAACAAAGATGTGTCGGTTCGTGCCCCTTCAACAAATTGTCGAGCATGCAAAGTGATGAACTGCAGCTGGAGCTTGGGTGGCGCAGCTATTTGGCTGAATGTACGGCGCCCGTGCAATTCTACGAGGGCTCTGACGATGGTGTGCCAGAGCCTCTTGCTGCAAGCGCACGGGCCTCGGCTCAGCCCAGAACGAACCATCTGCAACTGAAGCTGCCAAGCCCGATTCCCCCGCTTCAAATCGGCATCGCAGCTTCCATGAGCTAACAGCCTACTGTTGAAAGCGTAGATAGCCGTAACCAACTCTCCTTGTACCTTAGTCCTCGAGCTTCTTAAAGCCGTAAGCGTGACAAGGCAAGAGTCGGATGGTGCGTGTGCAGGTGCGTTTCAATACAGACCGCTATATCGACAACTGCAACACTGCATAAACATACGATAAGTAGTTACATATTAAGAGGCATAATGTCACACTCTCTCTCTCTCTCTCCCTCTCTCTCTCTATCTCCTTCTATCTCCTTCCTCTCTCTCTTTCTCTCTTTCTTTTCCTTTGTATCTCTCTCTCGCTCTCTCTCTGGCCCGCCTGTTTCGATTGCACAGGTCCGAGTCGCGGCCATTGGCCAGTCCGGTAGCAGAACCTTCCTGATTAAAGGGTCTCAGGCCAACGGTTGGAGCCGGTTTACGTCCGACGTCGCTTATTGCCGCAGGTCACAAAGGTTGTCGACTTCCGCTGTTTTGACGAGCTGGCACCGCTGGCGCCAAAAACGAAGCACAACTAGGCAGGCCCGCCAACCCAGGCTTGGGGTACCCTAATCCACCCGATCAGGTTCCTACCGAGGCTCCTGGACTTTGAGTCGAGTGCATTTTGGATGCTAAATTTCTATGAGATTGCAATTTTACATCAGGCTGCGGGCCGATGTCGGGGTAACCTCCCATTTCGGGGCCAAACGCCCATTCAACCGCACAAGACATCTTTGCGGTCCGTTTGATCCATTCTTAAATCCAACAGGCATCCCTTGCGGCCCGATCAAGCATACGAGGCATTCCCTTCTGGCCTTTCGTAAAATCGCTGCCTGGCCTTTTCCGCTGCCCACTTGTCTGGGCTACCATCGCACATTTGCTAGCACTGGTCGTGCGTGCACTTGCTGCACATGCACTAGAATCCAGCGGCGCTCCCATAGCCGGTCGGAGCAAGGTGGACGGTCGTCGCGCCATGCCACAGCCGGACCCTGGCCCTGCAGCACTCAAGCCTTGGTCAAGAGCTCTTCAAACGTCAATACCCCGCCTGGTTGATTCGCTGGAGCTTCAGGCTGCGAACTCCTCCAGGAAGTGGGACGATGGAGCAAAATGAGCCACTCTCCCGCTCCGTCTCTGTCTCTGTCTCTCCCTCCCTCCATTTGTTTTTTCTTTGCTTGGTCTTGTTCTTTCTATTATTCTTTCCCTCTTTATCTCTTTCTCTTTTTCTTTTTGTTTCTCTTTCTCTTTCTCTCTTTCTATCTCTATTTCTCTGTCTTCCTTGCGCATGTACATAAACAAGAGCGTACACGCACGTGTGTTGACATTATGCGGCGGGGTTGACTGTATCAGGGCTCGTTGAATTTTGGTGAGTACATGACGGGTTTTGGCACGGGATACTCGTGACAAGGCCCTGCTTCAGCACAAGGTAGCAGGAAAGATCGGTTCTTATGAAAGATTCACCACTGCACGGAGGATGAGGGACTCTGATAGCTTGGGCTCAGGGTTTCAGGTTTAGGGTTTGGGGTTGACGAGGGTTCGGGACTAGGGTTTAGGGTTTTGAGTTTAGGCTCTTGCGCAGCGGTGAAACGGATGTAAGCTTTGGGTGGTTTGCGTTTAAGGATGGGATTTCGGAGGAAGCAGGGTATCGCTGTATGTTGGAATAGGTACATTGATGTGATGCATGTGGGCGGCGGCGTATCGAATTATGAGCACCATAATCCCGAAAGACTTGGTTGCCGCGAATCCGCCACTATTCGGGTTATGCTGATACCAACAAAATGCGCAATGCATGCCTGGGGTATGTCGTACGCATACATACACACAAGACGTGAAGATCGACTTTGACTGACCATTCAGTGCCACACGTGAAAGATGGATTGGGAAAGCCATAAACGCCCTGTGTAGACAACCAGGCGTAAGCACACGCATGCACATGTGCCCTAGCCTGCATTACATATACATACAGACATCTACATGCATGCATACATGCGTACATGTCTGCATACCGACATATCTGCATAAATACATGCATACATATATGCATGTACATACATTCCTATGTGCATGTGTAGTTGTATACATGTGCAAGCACATACACACACGTGTACATGGCTGTACATGCACATGTATACAACCGACATGTGTATCCTTGTGTACACCTGTACATCGACAGTGACAGAAGATGACTTATGCCTGCAAGCTGTAGCTGCAGAAATTCTACAGATCATGCCGTAGCCGTAGTGGTTATACATGCAAATCGATTCAGGACTCGCAGACAAGCACGCAGACACACGTGCACGCATACAGGTTTACGTATCCGCAGACAATTGTTTTATGAAGACATGGCCGCTCTAGCTTTAACTCGAGCACTTGAGCATGTATGTATGTATGTATGTATGTATGCAGACAGGCAGGCAGACAGTCAGGCAGGTATGTGTGTAGGTAGGCAGGTAGGTATGTATGAATGTAGATTTTTGTCTCTAGGTCATGCGGGTGAGAAGAGAGACCTGCAGATGCAGATGTAGTCCATTTGAGAAGACGACGGCAGTTCGAGGCTCCTCCTGGTGCCCTTGCCCTGGCGAGCCTTTGCCCAGGACTTTGCGGAGGCAGCTTCTCAGTGCGGCTTTTTCGAAAGACAGCTAAGTTGCAAGAAGGCACTTAGGTGTATCAATCCCCCGAACAAAGTGCAACAAGGAGAGGTACGGTACAGAGTCGATTGGCGGAAGATCATGTTGAACCCATGGAGTTGTCAACCATGGGGGAACAAGTGGCAAGCTAAGAGCGGACAAGCAGACGAACTCCTCGGTTTTCCGATTTCGATTTTGCAGTCACGCATCCGCGACCCTCGGTGCCAAATGCTTAGCCAGGCCCAGCGGCACTACCGGGAGGCGGTGCACAATGGCGGCTAACTTAGCTGGCATGAAGCCGAGGTGCAGAAGCCAGAGATTTTGAACTTCCTGCTCCGAGCTCTCAACCCTATTGGCTCTATTGATCAGGTGAGATCAAGGATCATCCAGTCATCCACGGTGACCTGCAAATCCCGGAGCCTAGCTTTGCATTTGGTGACCGAATCTGCCGTTGCTGTGGCTAGGTCCATTTGTGCAGGCTTCTGCTTCCGGGCTTTGCGTCATGCGCGACCTGAGGATATGGATAAGCTCAACAAAGTAATAGATCCAGCAGTTGCTCCGAAGGCCTTAGACCTGGGCGACCGTGCTCTTTCGAAGCATGTCCCTGATGTCTCCGCAAGCAGTCCAGACCAGGCGGTCAATGTGCTAGGCAAGAAGGGTCCTGTGCCCATCTCAGCCAAGCAGATCCGAGTCACTCGTGTTTTCTGTACTTGGAGAGTCTTATAACTCTCTGTTGATCTTCAGCTCTAGTAACAAGTCGTGAATCTTCCGGGCTTCAAGTTTCGCCTCCAAGTTTGTGGTGACATGCGTGAAAGCGTAAAACCACTCTGGCAGTCGGAGTAACCGCAGTAGCTTCCACCATCCACAGGTTCTGTCCTTCAACTCTCTCCCTCCTCTGCCTCCTCTGCCTCCTTTCCCAGCATGCAGCTAGATTTTAACATGCGCGAGGCAGCCGTTTATGTTCTACATTGTCCACTGGACCTTTGTTGAACCTGCAATCGAGGTGGATCCATCGAAGCTCGACGCAAGCAACAAGACCCAACTGGAGCCACTCGTGGACTGGCTGAAACACGATAAGCAATACAAGGAGGCCGGAACTTGGCGGGGTCGCTGAGTGTAAGGTGTGGAGCAGGGCCATACTCCGGTGCCAGGAACAGAAGGAGCTCAAGAAAAAGGCGGATGCTGCAATCCTTCATTTCCAGAACAGCTACAAGGCACGAAGTGGTTGGGAGGTGAGATGCTGTCCCCACTGTCTGGCTGTCGGCCGTATGTTGGAAGGATATGGCAGCCAGGGGCATCAAGGGGGCTGCATTCGACAAGAGCTCTCTCATCGAAGACGCGGAGGAGCAGCGCATGAAGGAGCCGCTGGATCTCACTGAGCTCTCTGACTCTGACGGCAGATCGGACGGAGCAAAGGCCCGGACTTGCATTACAGGAGCTTCCAGAGCCTTGGCGGCTTTGGGGCTCTTCCGGACTTCTTCTGGCCAGGACCTGAAGCGCCTTGAAAACCCCGTTTGTCGCCTTCGAGTCTTTGGACCCCTCAGGTCCTGGGAGTAGCCGCTGCCATCTCATTGGGAATTGTCTGCAGAAGAGGCCTCCGGGGTGTGCGTCAGTGCGAGGTCACAGCAGTCGACATCAAAGACACCTTGAAGCTTGCACAGGATCCCTTGCTGGATCCACCGCACATTTGATTGTGACACAGAAGACTCGGTTTTTCGCTGATGCGTCGCGTAACATCCATGTCACTCTTCCCGGACCCGTTCAGCTCGCGTGGTTGCGGAGACCGTGCCCCTGACCGATGCCTCTGACTTGGAGAAGTAGGTGAGTTTGCCAAGCTTTCCGTTCGGAGCAAAGCTGGCTCCCTCGGCCGAAGCTCATGATCTTACGGGTGTCTTCACTCACGTGGACGCCGCATGTTGTGGCTACAAGTCTCACCCTAGCAGAACCCCAACGCACATCCGGTTGGAAGTAGCTCGGCTTGTGCGAAAAGCACAGGCGAGTCAAAGAAGCCCGCTGTGCAAAAAAGGCACCACGCGAACCGAACACGGTCTAGTCCTCATTCCAGGTTACGACAGAGTTTCACTTTTCCGTCAGTTGCATCTTGCAGCATGAAGGGGTTTGAGGTGTGTTGAGGCATGGCGAGCTATCGCAGGCGGCTCGGCTGGAAGTCCACGAAAGAAGGACCTCACCAAGGTTGCTTTTTGAGGGGCTTTGGAGCATGGATCTCGAGAAGCAGGCCCACGAGATGGCGGAGAAGGCGAGACGTCTTGGGGGAGTGTGGGGGGGGGGGGGGGGTTTCTTCTGTATTGGCAGGTTTTTTTTTTCAATAAAAAAGGTCTCTCTCTCTCTCTCTCTGGAAGTCGGCTGAGCGCTTAAGCGCTCTGAGCGGATTTTGTTTCGAAGTTCGAGGCCCTGGCCTCGCTCCCGGCCGCGGCCCGCGCCGCCAAGCTGGACTCGGCGCCTCGGAGACACCGCTTTTTTGTGAGAAATCGCGCGCACGTACGGCTACGTCCTCTTTCCTCATCTCTGCTCACTCTCTGCTCTCTCTGTGCTCTCTCTGCTTTTCTGTCTCTGCAGGTGAAGGCGGGGATCCTGAAGAGGCTGCAAGCGGGCAGCGCTCCGCGCTCCTCGCCCCCGGCAGCCCCGGTGCCCCCTGCGCCACCGCCGCCGCCTCCCGAGCCCGAGCCCAGCACGGAAGCGGAAGGCGCCAGCGCAGGGCAGGTCGGGCGGGTGGAGGGCGTGGAGCTTTTCGGTGACTGGCAGTGGTTCTCAGACTCGGAACTACGGGCCCGACTCTTGGAGGATGTGAGACAGGCGCATGCTGCAGAGAAGATCCTGGTGGCTTCGCCAATGGAGGAAATCCCAAGAATCCTTCCAAAGAACGGCCAAGTGCTGGGTGCTGGAGCGGTGCTGCGTTTGGGAGGGGTGCATCATGGTGGCTACGGAGAGTCAGACATCAACTATGCGTATCGCCAGCTCTCAAGAGCCCTGCATCCAGATAAGAATCCCGGCATCGAGGAGGCCGATTGCATGTGAAATACATGATACGAGTACGTACTGATTGATGTTCGCGAAGTGCGCAGGCTCACGATGCATTCAAGCGTTTGGGGGAGGCTTCAGAGGACGCACGACAGTTCGGAATGAAGAGTTTTGTTGATGGCATCCGTTTGTGCCTGAGCCTTTAACAGGCAGTGCGAGCCTGTTGCTTTAGGAGCTGCGTGGCATCCTCCAAGAGTCCCGAAAAGCACTGCAAAGCCTGTGGCTTTGTCGGCACCATGCGATGCATGCACTCGAGGACCTGTTTTGCTGCCTCAAGTCTAGGTTCCAAAGTGCGAGACAATTTACTCTTGCTGCAGCTGCTGTGGATCGAATTGCCAAGGTTGTTATTTTTCAGTTCTGACGATTAATGTGGTTCTTACTACTCAGTCTGTCCATCCTCGTGATCCTATCATGTCTGCCGTTGCGATCAGTAAACTGCCATTCTGTTCCATTGCAAAGGCTTTGTAAGTTTTGCACTGCCCTCGTAAAACCACTCTTTCCTTGATCAGACCACTGCTGTCTTTGCCCTGTTGCATCGACTGCAAGGTGCCTTGTGACTCAGGGCGGCCCCGCTTCTGCTGAGAGCCTGGAGCGACCGACGCTAGGCAGACAACAGAGGGGCGCCTGAGATAAGTTGTACCAGCTAACGTGATCATGGCGATACGGGGCAGACGCACAGTGCATAGTTCTACTGCCACAACTGCCACTACGACGACGACGATACTTTAAGCGGCTTGGGCGCGTTCGCCCGACCCTGCGGTGTTGCCAAGCCTGCTTAGAGGACCACCCTGTCCTTTGTGCGGCCACTTCCAAGCAATTTCAACTTGATGTCTCTGTCGCTCCCCCTTTCTCGGAAGAACTGGTCGTTAGAAATGGTCATAGTGCGGGAAGCACTTGCTCTTCTTCCGGGCCGGTAGGGTGGCCCCAAATACGCGGCAGCAGAAATCGGTCGAAGGAAACGATTCTGGCTGGATGATCCGGAGGCCTTCCAAATATTTGCAATTGATTCAGCCGCACCTCATCACTTCGCAAAGTCTGATGTAGCATTTGGCGCTGCGAATTTGCAGCATTTCTGCTTCGGACACGCGGCATGCCTCCACACCCTCTTTGGCTTCTCAAAAGCAGCTCTAGCTTCCCCAATGCGTCGCCGTGACCCGTCCCTGGTCTCGGCTTACCATGTCTGTCAATGAGAGTGTACTTGGGACGAGGACGACGACTACCGATGCGAGTGCGAGCACGACTACCAACTCTAGGATTGATACGCATTACGGGCGCGGCGTAAAGATAACATTACAGGCCCGTGTCTCTATCCGAGCTGAAAGCTCACATGCATAAGTGTAGCATCACCATGAATCTAAATCTGTCACATGTTAAAATGAGTCGTACCCGCAGCAAGCTCTTTGGTGCCATGACTTTCGGTTGTGCAGAGTCTGCAGTGCTGGAGAAACAGGTAGAGGTAATGCAAACTGCATCGCTCGCGGGTTTGGGGAAACAACATTCAAAGAACACGAAGGTGTTGGGATGGTTTCGGGCTTGGTTGCCCTTTGACTATATGGTGTTTAAAGGGCAGCATCTCCTGTAAGGTTTAGGCGGATTTGGGGGGCAGACTTTGGGATTCCACGGGCTTTCAAGATTCAAAAGGTTCCGTTCGTGTCAAAGGTCACTGACTCAGGGTTGCGGGTTTGCTGCTCATCATTCCGCTAATTGGGTTTAGGGCCTACCACCAGTACCGCGAGTGCGACAATCACGACCAACACGATTCATCATGCTGGGGCTCTCATTGCGAATGCAAGTTTCCTTGGACCATTGTTGTTGGTATGTGTATTGGCATTGGTGACCTTTTTGTTCTGTTTGATGAGTTTCATTTTCGGAATGAAGTCTGTAGGTGAAGTTCTACGACTCTATGCCTCGTTCTCAATTTGCCATTGCCCTATCCTCAAGATTTCTGCAAAACAATCAGCTGCGTGTCCTAAAGGCAACCTCAAAGGAGTCATTTCACCAATCATCGTTGGACGGCATTTTGAATTTCCGCATTTTCCTCGAACCACTAGTTGGTTGCTGTTCTTCTTCTTCTTTCTCACGTGGTTGTCATTGCTATTATTGCTCTGGTGGATGGAATATGAAGGCGGCTTGAAGTGAGGGTTCCTGATGGGGGGTTTGGGCATCGCCGTACCCACCGGCACCAGGCAGTGTGCTCTACTGGCCGAAGCGAGCCGGCTGCTGGCCGCGGTTCTTGCTCTGTCAGGCCGTGGGTCTCGCATTGCAGTGACGTTTCCAACCGGTGTCCATCCATCCCTTTAGAATATCAGAATGCATGTGAACTTTAGGTGTTTCGGGAGTTGCGGGATGTCGGGCAGCAGATGGCAGCAGTCAGCAGGGTTTAGGATTTGAGGCCTCGTAGGGCAGATGCCAAGTCCTGTTGTCCGTGAACGCAATGCAAAGCTTGCAGGCGAAGGTGTGCCCTCAGAGGCAGCACTTCGGCGCAGCACTGCAGCCTTCGTTGCACAGCCGGCTTTCCAGGGCTGCCGGCCACAGGACCGGCTCCCCGAAATGCGCTGCACTCTGCACCTTCGCATGTTCCAGTCAGGAACTGCTGGGCAAGTGGTCCGTGCCTCAGATGCCTCATCCGGCCTTCTCCATCTTTCTGCAAACGCGGTGAATCGTGCCGTGAAGCTCTGAGGTACCAGGAGTCGCATCTTCTGGATCTGTTTACCAAAGCCCCGCTGCGCATTGCCTACGATTGCTCGCAGAAGCCTTTCCGTGCGCAGTTCCTCTGTTCCCTCAGCCGGGCTGCCGAGGCTGAGGCAAGCTTGGGCTTGGGGTTTCGGGTCCTCACCCGGTCCTCGATGCCAATGTCCCCCTCCCAGAGCCAGGCTCATCCCGGCCCATCTAGAGAGACCAGCGAAGTGCAGCCATCTCGCTTCCCAAAACCTTGAACACCAGGTTTGCCAAGTTTTTTGTCACCATGGCTATCATTCACATCGCTCTTTGTAGGCATCAAAACATGTGCCACGGTTAACATGAGCATCATCTTGAGTATTACTACTGGGCGGTTAATGTTTCAGTTGTTGCAACTGTCAATGTAGTTGACACATGTAGTAGTTGATTGGACAACATAATCACTAGATGTATACAGTTGTCATCATCTGCGTCCTCCTCCTCCTCCTCCTCATCATCATCATCATCATCATCATCACCGTCATCACCATCAGCATCAGCATCATCAGCATCATCAGCATCATCACCATCGCCATCGCCATCACCATCTATGGGAATCGCCATCGCCATCATCGTCATCATCATCATCATCATCACAATCATCATCATTATTATCATCATCATTATCATCATCGCCACACTCACCACCCTCATCACCCTCATCACCATCATCACCCTCATCACCCTCATCACCGTCATAACCCTCATAACATCTCATAACACCCTCATCGTCGTCATCATCATCATCATCACACCCCCCCACCACCATCATCTTCGTCAATGATTAGCACTGATTGCTGGCACAGACAAGCGTCGATTTGCTTACTTTGGTAATTCTTCCGTCAGGCGAACCGCAACGATAGCTGCGTACGTGGAAGCTGGCACCAGGCGGGACCGTCTCAGACCAACACAGAGCCATTGAGAACTACTGCAGGTGATGGCGCAATTTCCGGAGTTGGGCCTCTGGAAAGAGCTTCAGGAGGGTCAGAGAGTTCATGGCAAGCTGCACGAGATGCCGGCCCAAACCGCCGTGAATCAGGACAAGATCCGATCGCGCATCTGGGCATCAGGTGCGCCGGAAAAGCCATGGCGGGCAGGTTTTTCTAGCAAAGCTTCTAAATGAGCCAGGTGCTGCAGCGGCAGGCAAGCGCAGCCGCAACAGCAAATGGGATGACAAGTCAGCGGCTTCTTGTGCCACCGAGTGGGGGAAGAAGTGGCGAACCATTCTGCAAGATGTTCTGCCTGGTGCAGAAGCAGCGAGCCGTCCCGACACCGACTTGGAGATTCAAAAGCTGTGTATGGTACTCTGGAAAGACACTGCGCCTTGGGTCGGCGATGGTTTTCTGCAGCACCTTCGCCTTTTCCAGGCCAGCGACGCAGGCACGGCCCACTAAGATCCTTCAGCCAGACCAAGGCTCAAGATTGCTGCACAAAGAAAGTTCCCACGACTGTGACAGGTCCCGGTATCGACGATGAGACAAAGTGGGCGTTCGTGCCCGCGACGGACCTCCTGCTGTTGCTCGGTGAAGGCATGGTTGGCTGCACAGCCGAAGGCTGTTTCGTGCAGTCAGATTCCGGCGCCGCGAGGCCAGTAGAAGAAACGCTTGTTCGAAGCGCAGCGTGCCCTCCGTCTTTCACCGCAGGAAGCCATTCCTGGAGGCGCTGAAGAACTGGCGCTCGAGCCTCCGGAAGAACCGTGGAGAAACAACGGCCGACTCTGCAGTCAGACTCTGGAAGTCAAGCGCCAAGAGAAACGGCCAGAAAGAGTCCGAGACAGCCAAGAGGGCACGGACCACCGAGAACAAAGAAGAAGCACCTGAAGAAGTTCAGGCAAAGTTAAACCGCTCACCGACAAAGGTTTTGCTTCTAACTAATGTGGCACCGGCGAAACAGCCAGAAGAGACCATCAAAGCCACCGTCGAAGGGTGGGTCAAGAAGTTTGGTGCGGTCAAGGAGTGCACCGTTGTGAGGGTCCCCGACGTCCCGGAAGAGGATGCCATTCGGGTGTTTGTTGTTTTCGATAGCATCAAGGCTTCGTCGAAGGCTTACGCATCATTGCGAGGGCAGGTGACGGATGGTCGAGCATTGCGGGCCCGATTCTACGACGAGAAGCGTTTCCAAGACGGCGAGCTCTACAAGGTACGGCCAGAGTGGCAGCGCGCTTGTGCATACTTGGGTACCGTGACTCACACCATGATCATGACACGCACGGGCCCTTCTGCCGAAAGGCGATTCCCTCTCGCATGCTGGTGCTGACCAATTTGGTTCGCCCTGAGGAGCTGGATGGCGGTCTGCAGGATGCCGGCAGTGCGAGCATGTGCGGTCTTTCCTGCAGTCAACACAGAACCAGGAAAGTTCAGTCTGATCACAGGACGAAGTGCAGCACCTGGCCAAACAGCATGGCAAGTTGTGCAGATGCGTGGTAAAGACTCTCTCCGACCTTCAGCCAGAGGCCCGTCCGGGTGCTGAAATCTGAGACGGTACTCGTCGTAGGGCTTGGCGACCCAAGCTGTTCGTGCCCGGGAGGAGAGCGTGCGCGTCTTCCTGGAGTTCAGCACGGTTGATGAGGCAGTAAAGGCTCAAGCTGCCTTGCATGGTCAAGACTTTGGACTGCATCGCATCAAGGCCAGGTACTTCAACGAAGCTCAGCTCCCCGGAGAGTGAGGATTAGACTCCTGCGACCGGTGCCGTCACGCCGTGACCGCGACCCGCTCAACTCGACTTCAGCGCGCGACTCCAGCGCGAGCGGCAGAGCGGCAGAGCGGCAGTGCGAGGAGGAGGCCGAGAGGCCGAGAGGCCGAGCCCCACAGGAAAAGCGCGCGAAAGCCGCGCGAAAGGCGCTTGGCAGAGACAGCTCTTCGGCTCTGCGGCTCTCCATGGCCTCCTCCGGCAACATCGAGAACGCCGGGACGTTGAGTCAGCAGTGGGCGCCGGGCCCGGGAGCGTCGCCTGCAGCGAATGCCGAGATCCGACATGCCCTCTTCTGTCTCCTAAAGGTCACAGATCTGCTCAGTTCCAGCGCCACACGAGAAAAGACTCAGCATTAGCATGGACCATTCGCATGACTTGCTTTTCATGAGCAAAGCTTGGTTACGACAGCCTGAATGTGGCTCCGCTATTCAATGAAGGCAGTACTCCCAGTAATGTTGATGCAGGCCGTCTGGCCGTACCGGAACAAAACAGACTTGACCCTGAAATAGAATAATGTAGACGGTAGTCAGGTGTCTTCGACTTGTAGAGCTGAAGCCATGCAGGGCCAGCCGGGTTCAACTGCGAGGCCAACGCCTAGTCGCCGAGACCTGCGCAAGTATGCCCGGCTCTTTGTGAAGACGGATCAGGATGGCGACGGCTTTGTCAGCAGTGACGAAGCATATACTCTCTTTACGAAGTCGCAGCTGCCAGAGCACACTTTGCAACAAGTTTGGATGTTATCCAATGTAAGTGGCAGTGGCATGCTGAGCTTCCCAGAGTTCATCGCTGCCATGCACCTGATACGTGAAGCTCGCCAGACACAGCAGAGCCCAACAGCCATCTCGGGGGAACTCTCAGCCTTCCTCGGAGGCTTTTCGGAGTCTGCACAGGAGTTGTCTCTGGAAGGAAACTCGCGGTCTGCCCGTACCTTGCGGTCGCCTGCGGCCTTGCAGGGCGCGGGCGGCGCGGGCTCCAGCCCGCATTTCGGCCACGCTGCGCCCGGCGCCGGGACTGCTGCCGGGCCCGCCGAGGCCTTCGGTCTCAGCCAGCCGCCGCCGGAGCTGCCGGAGTTCCCGACGCCCGAGCCGGGGCCCGAGGAGGCCGGCGAGAAGAAGAAGAAAGAGCGGCCGGGTCGTTCAAAGAAGGAAAGGAAGGAGAAGAAGGAGGCAGCCGGAGACATCCGTCAGGATCAGGGTCAGCCGGGTCAGCCGGGTCAGCCTGAGGCCTCGCCGGAGCCTTGGGACTCCGGCCAGGGCAAGGGCGGGTCTGCAGCCGAACCCGACTTTGGAAGCGCTGCCGGGACCCCAGAGCCGGAGCGCGCTCGCCTTCCGAGCCTTTTGTGTGCCTCTGCTCTTTGAAACGTTTTCAGATCCTTCTTCTCAGGCTGCTAACTGGACCACTTTTGGAGACCAGGAGACTCCTCCCGAAGCCGGCAGGGAGAAGAAGGAGAAGAAGGAGAGGAAGGAGAGGAAAGAAAGAGAGAAGGGACAGCAATGGGACAAAGACAGCAAGGACGACAAGCAGAGGTTTCAGCCTCAAGCAAGCTCAGCTTGGCCGTCTGCCGAAGACCAGTGGTCCAAACCTTTGCCTCCGGAAAATTCATCTTTCGGTGGCTTCGGGACAGCTGGCGGAGCTTTACAGGCCAGTCAACCTCAAACCCGCATGGGCTTGCGCTTTGACTTAGACTTCGGCAAGAATGCAGATCCCGACTACCTGGCGAGGCTGCAGGAGATCCATCTGCGTCCGGACTCGCCTCCCGTGACCTCTCCCAAAAAGGCCGAAGCTGACGGGTGGGCAGGACGCCGACATGATGGGCACTTCGAGAAGAGGTACGAGACCGCCTACAAGCACATGGGGGACTACGCGAGCCCTGCACTCCATGTGGCGCTGATGGGTTTCCGCTCGGCCCAAGCCCAGGCCCCGGCGGTGCTGCCGGAGCCAGGGAGGCCGTTTCTAAAGACAATGACACCCCACTTCGCGGTGCAGCCACCCGGACGGGGTTTAGAGGTTGGGAAAGAGACAATGACCCGAAGCCTGGGACGTCTGACTTTTGCACCCATGACCGCTGCCTGAAGAGGCAACGCAGTTCGGGTTCTCGAGCTGGACCGTGCGTGCTTCTAGAGCCTACGCATTGGAGTGCTCTGACTCTATTTCCAGCATCTTCTAGCTCCAGCCTACGTTAATTGAGTTATTGTTTCACCAGTTTGGTTCCGCAAATGTCTCTGGCGCAGGATGTAGCTCATGGACCGTGGGGTTTTAATGTCTCTCTCTTCGTCTTGAGCTGCCTGCTACGTCAACGTGCCGAGCGATGCTTGAAGCTACCGCTCATGTCCGGAGGGCATGACAGAGAGCAGAGTATGGAAGTACAGATGCCACGATGTGGCAGTACGCCACAGAGTCTGATAGCTGCAGCCCGAGGTTAAGAACAAATGGGTGGTGCTTGCACAAAAGGCAGAGTACTTCGCATCTGCAGAAAGTCTCCGAATCTTTCCGTTCTTCTGTATCCTGGGCTCAGAGGTCTCAGAGGACGCATGCACCTCGCAGGGGAATTGGACAACCTACATTTTTGGGATCCGAATGTGGTTGAACCGAACGCTGTTTAAGCATTGCGTGTTGTCAGATCAGAGGAAGTGTGCTGTATCGCCTTGCATACTGATGCAGCCCGGCAGCGATACTTGAAAAAAAGGGGCATAAGGCAGTCGCACAGATTCCAAAAGGGGCAGATCAAGGGCAAAACGACACTGTAGCTGCCAAGAAGTGTGCAAAGTGAGTTGATGGCACATGGCGCGGTCGACTTCTCGGCGCTGTGCTTTTCGTTTGAAGTTGTTCTTATCTTGATGTGATGTCGTGATCGGTCATATTTATGTCGCTGTAAAGCAGTAGTCAACCCATGCCGACCGCTCGCATGATTGCAAGCCGCATCCTGCCACATGCCCCGCGGAGCTCTTCCCATGCGACTCTTCGTCGATTGTTGACGTGCATTCTCAGTGTTTGGGGTTGTGGTGGTGTAGCTGGGAGGATGACGAGGATGAGGACAGTTCTGTTGCGAAACTTTGCTTAATGCAGTTTTGCATGTGATGTCGGCCGCGACACTGCTAACCAGATTCGAATTACTACCTCCGCACATTGAAGCGGACGCATCTCCGAACCTTCCTTCAGGCGGAGCCCACGGCCGTACGGCTCCAGGTTCCGAGGAGTGCATTGAGGGTTTTGTGAGGGACATTGTGCGCTACCCGGTAAATCAAGAAATCTCAGTCCTAAGCACGTAGATCCTGTTTTTTCTGCACACGAAGAGCATCCTTTCAAGCCTCAGCTTGACGAGGACGCCGCGCGTTGATGCGCCGGGGACTTGCCAAATTTTTCCCAGACTTATGCATCTTTCTGTGCGGTCTCGCCCACTGGGACGAAGTGACGATTCGCTGGGCACAAGCAGTGCTTTCGGGTCGAGTGTACGAACGGGTGCTCAATGAATAGAGGGGAGCTTCATGTGTCGGAAGTTTGATGACAACTGGAGTCTAGGGGTTTGGTTGGGATGGCAGGTGTTGGGAAAGTGTTCGCGACAGATCGACTTCAAGATAGATGGCCGCCGGAGAGCTCTTGCAAGACAGTCCTGGTGTGGCGATGTTGGAGTTCGGCCGTGCTGTTCTTACTATCTCGCTCATACCAGCAACTTTTGCAGTGACATGGTTCGGCTACAGGGCATAGTAGCTTATCTCGCGTTTTGGGGAGGCGTTGTCCGTGCCCTTTTCCAGCAGACCATGGCTGGCGTAAGCATGTGTGGTTACAGGAAGATTCGATGTCAAGGAGTGGCCTTCTCAGCTTGTCCTGTTGCAGAAAAATGTCCAAAAAAGGCTGTAACCAGTGTAGATAAGCCCTGATGACGGGATCCCGCCGAGCCAAAGCTCTGAGATCTGCCAAGGCCCTTGAGGCCGAATGCAGGCGCAGTCCGCTCCGCTTCGCTCCGCTTCGCTCCGTGGTCTCTGGTTGCTCCTTAACTTATCTTTGGTTAGTAGGGAATGGAAGAATGGTCGGAATAGTAGTTATACTTGTACCCCATTCCTCCATTCCCTACTAACCAAAGGTAAGTTAAGCAACAAACCGGACCCTGAAACATCTGCTTTTCCATGCGGTCTGGGTCTGGAGGCTTCAATGCCACGGCGAATAAGGCGGGAACATCAAACTCCAAGATGCCTCACAGCGCAGACACTTCAGTGATAGCTTTTGCTTCGGCATGTGTGCTCATGCCCGGCAGGTTGTGGTCGGCACAGGAGCCGCGGATGGTTATCGCTTCCGCCCCACTCCACTCCGTTGTAAATTCTTGTTGATGGCCTCTCCGCATCTCCGTAGCCTCATACACTCACTCGGCACTCGCCGCTCTCCCGCTCCCAGGACGCGAAAAGGTCCTTGGCGGAGGCGTTTTGGAAGAGGACCCCTGCAGCCAAAGTGGCCGGAGCCTCGCAGGGCTCTGCAGTCGCAAGCCTTGCCTCGGCAGATTAAGGCTGGACTTCGCTGCCACAGCTCTGGGCTCCTCCCCTAGCCTCGAACCAAACAGTCGAGAACGGCTTGGATCACTTCAACCAGTCTTCACATTTGCTGAGGCTCCAACCCTCGGAAGCACTGCCAGCACGGAGACTACGCCGACACCAAGCCCTTCGCTGAGCGGCTACCGGTGCGGCTTCCCAGTTTAGTCGGCTTTGGTTGGTCCGCCCATGTACACGTGGTCTGTGGTGGGCCTTCGTCTCGGGTTGTCCTCTGAAGCCACGAAGCCAGGCATGATTTCTCCACCAAGAGTGCACTCAAGTCGCATTTCACGACGAGTTGTTTTTGCGATGAACTGAAGGTTCTGCCAAGTTGCTGGCACACTTTTGCGCCCTTGCCATGTCTACCCAGGGCAATGATTCTTCAAGGGGAGGGGCATCATTTTCTTGATGGACCGTTCTTTCTCGCGAGTAGCGAGTTTGGAAGCGAGCATTTTTCAGATAACATCCAAATGCAGCATTCGTTCTTTTTCGGTGATCTCCACTTCTTCAAGTTATTGTTTCAAACGCAAAGACTGAGCATTGAGTACAGCATTATATCTCGGTTCGAGTCAGAGTTTTTTTGCGCCCCCTCGGGAGGTTGAGATGCGCGGCAGGCATGTGGATGCGCCAAACGGCCAGTGTGACCTGCCTCGAAGCATGGCCTGCGAGAGCATTCACGACAAACTTCTGCGAGCTACAAGTTCGTCGCTGCCCTCGGGCGAGTATCGACAGTGTGCAGAAGAACCTGCAGCGTCACGATCCCCTGAGTCCGAGCAGTCCGAAACACGACGCGGGGCCTGCCTGGTCTAATCGGCTTCGTCCAGGTTGCAGCGTGCTCCAGGCTCCAGGCGTATCGGAGTGGGGGCTGCTTAGCAGCCTGCGACCTCCAGCAGCCAACAGAGCCAGCAGCGATGTCGAGCTATCTGTGAACTCGAAACTGCACTGAGAAGAGCCTGCTGACACGGCACAAGCAGCGCACACCCACATTGCCCCCTACGAGCTTGAAGACTGCCGGCTTGCAGAGTAGGATTTGTATGAGGAGGCGTAGGATCACTTATGGGTCGTTTGCCTTGAGTAGAGGGCATCAGATGGGCATCAGGACATTTGAAAGCGGTTTGCACGTTCTGTGTTCTAGTGAAACGAGCAGGTGAACAGAAGACCTACACACACGCGATGAGGTGAATTCCTGACGAACCTTTTTGCTTGTATGTCGGCTTGAGCGGGAAGAGCCTGGAACCCTTGAAGCTTCTTTGTGCCAAGCTTGAGCCGCTAAACCCCCTTCCCGAGAGTTCCCGAGGCCGTCTCTGCCCGTCGGGAAGGCGCTCTGTGACAAATGCGGCTTTCGGGTTTCGGATTCAGCTTCGAACTGCAGCTCTAGCTTCGTAGTCTGTGGGGCTGCACCTTTGAACGCTTGCATCGGGTTTGGTTGGGATGTGGGCAGAAGCATCAGCAAAGACCTCAAAGCATTGTGCATCGCTCGAAAAGTTGTGAAGTTCGGAAGCTGCTGTGCTTCAGCTGGAGCGCGATGGCGGCCTTTGGGTTACAGTTTTTTCTCATACCGGGTGGATCGAGGGTTGGATGGCATCCTTAGGATATGCTGCACGTGATCTCTTGTGGACGGCGGTGAATCTGGAAAGCACATCAATCTAGAATCGGTCCCCGCTGAGTCAGGAGCTGTCGAAGCTAGACCACATCATGCAGCAAGCAAAGGAGGTCCAGGCCGCGGGAGTCTGGAGTGGCTGTCGTCCTTGCAGTCTTCGATGTATTGTCGGTGTTGCGTTTCTTCGTGGATGTTCCTGTTGCTGCTTCTGCTCATCTTCTGCTGACACTTGTGGTACAATCAAGCGTGGGAGCAGTACGCAGCACTCGAGAGCTTGCTGTCCTGTCGGCCGCGTGGGATATATAGGCCCTAGCACTTCGATTCCACGTGCACTTCAAGAAGCTTGGGAACAGCAAAGCTACCACAGTACAGACTGCAGGGCTTGATGTGTTTCTTGTAGGTCGAAGCCCATAACTTCAATCGAAGTATTCCTCAGTCAGCCCCTCGCTGCTACTAGGACCAGCTGCTCGCCGGCGTACGCATGGTCCGGGCCGTGGGAGGATGAACGTATCGAGAGTTTCCGGGCTTCGATAGCACTGGGCTGGTCTCAAAAAGCACCATGTGCTCTTCGGTTCAGAACCGATTTTTCAATCAACTTGCGATAGATGTTTCTGCCTTCGAGCGGTGCAATGACAGCAGATGTGAAGCAATGGAGAAGCTGCGAGCCAGGCTTCCCAGAACACTCGCCCCATCTCGCCTCCCGCGACTATGTGTGTGCGGCCGAGTCGTTTCGCGCAGCCCTTGCAGACAGGGTCCTGCAGTGTGCCAACATGTTGCAGTTCTACATTGCATCAAGAACAGAGCGAATTTTCCGCTCGATGTGCAGGCCTCGCCGAACCCGTGGCGGTGACAAGCCCGGCCGTGCGAGGCTCAGCAACGCACTTCGTTGAAGTGCTCTGCTGCACGTGTTGTGCACGTCTTACACGCTTTCCACGCTTTCTGTGTAGCAGAGACACTGCAGCCCCCGAGGCCAGTCGGAGCCTCGAGCCCGGAGTGGGCTCCTTGAAAGTGCAGGAGGGCCGCAGCACCAGTGTCGGGCACCCAGAAACCCCTCCTCTTGTCTCTCTCTCTCTCTCACTGTGTGCTGTGGTGGTAGGAGAGGCACCCCGAAATCTTGTGATAGGAGTGGTAGATAGATTGCATATCAGAGGTGGACCGCCGGCAGGTTGCTGCTCCGCCAGGGCCCAAACCAATGCGGGCAATCGCTGTGCACCTAGGGCTGGCTCTATTTCCGCATCGAGCTTCCTCCGCATGTGTTGTCCTTCACACGGCCCTTGCTGTCCAGAATATCTAAAATATTTGCCATCCTCTCGGAAACTTGAGCGGTGGTGTTGTGGTGGTGCTGGTGCAGAATAGAAAGATGATGATGATGATCATCATCATCATCATCGTCATCCTGATACTCGTCGTCTAGCAGCAGCATCGTCATCCTCGTGTCGTCGTTATCGTAATGATGCCATCATCATTCTTCTAGTCGTCTTCCTCATCAGGATCAAAAAGGAACAGCCCAAGCAGGAACCGCAGTTCTGATCAGTCCATGTCACGGAGTACAGGTTTGCAACAATCCAGGTGCAGTTTTTCCACCTTGACGAGAAGGCTCTGTGATGGAGACGGGCCGGATTCAGGTTGCGACCGTGACAGTAGATACTTTCGTGTGTGCCACCGCCGAAACTGAATCCCAAGCAGCTGCAATAAAGACCACCGTCGGGTATGGCAGAAACTCAATTCTCGCAGGGTGGACGATCAGGGCATGGATCGTGGACGTGGCGCCGTGCGGCCCAAAACGGCCACTGGGCCCCAACGCAGGGTTTGGACTTGAGACTTCGGAGGTCCTGGTCAGAGATGGAGATGGGGGGCCCTTTCCGAAGCCAAGGTTTCCGCAAGGCGGGCGGCAGAAGAACTGCTGGAGTCCGTGCGGCGGCGTGCCCTGGAGGCCGCCACAGGGCTACGAGCATGTCCAAAGTTCTTTGCCGCGCACACGACGCATCCACACGAGGGCTTGAAGAGGCATCTTTCTGTCTGTTTTCGGCTCGAGGGGAGGGGAAATTTGCATCAATCTCTTGCTCTGCATACTCCCTTCATTCACGCTCACTAGAAACTAATCCTTGTGCGGGCCTCAGATGCGCCCGGCGACGCGCAACGACGCGCGGTGCTCCCGACTTCCGGGCGATCCGAGCACCCAGGTTTGGGCTGCCAGTTTCCAAAATGGCTCGGACCCCTGAGTGCACTCGTACAAGAGAGGCGCTAAGCGGAGCGATGACTTTGCTGAGGCTGTGGTCTGTGGATCTGGGATGGATGAGAGGAGACTGGGGGAGAGTCGGAGAGTCCCTCTGCAGTCGGAGCTTTGACCAAGCAAATGATGAGGACCCTCGCAATGGTGCAGGGCCTGTTTGCTGCGGCCCCAACCACTGCTCGGTAAGGATTTGGATTGCAGTTGGGTGTTGCTTGATCTGAGTTGCTACTGCTATCATGCCACGACTGCAAGTCGGGAGACATCACTTTCAGGCAATGATCTTTGGAGCTGCCGTCCTTAGTCTTTTGAGTGAAGCGCAAGTCTTTCCCAGGCAGGGGGCCTGGCACTGACATGGGTGGTTTGGCGTGGCCTTGATTGCTGCGTGCTGTTGCAGGCGCTGCGTATGCCAGACTGGTCCCGGGATTTATGGCTTCTGCGAGGTCGTGCTCCTAGGAATGCGCGTGCAAGCTGTACACGTGAAACAGGTGAAGGTGGGGTCGCTTGCATCGGCAGATTTTGAGCCGCCAGGTGTGGCAAGATTGCCGCACGGTCATTAGCTTCATGATGGGCGCGCTGATATGCCACTGTACCAGATGCTCTAAAGGTGGGACTTGTGGGGCCAGACTGAAGCGTTTTGAGTTTGTTCTCGCGTAGTTGGAGTTTGGGAACAGGAGATGATGATCACGAGCCAAGTGGAAGGACAGATCTGCGTCCGTGCTCATGTGCGGTGATTGCTAATGGGAAAAAGTGTACTACTCCAAAGCTGACAGGAAAGGGCTCCATCTGTCCATGATTTGGTGACAGCACGTCGAGTGCTCTCGGTAGTCCCTTTTGTGGCAGCCTCAAACGGACACTATGCTAAGAGTCCAAGGGTTCTGAAGCATGGCGGTCCTTCTGTCCAGGTCGACGATGTCTTGCGTTGCTCAACGCGACTTGCACAAGCCTGGCGATCCAGGATATCGACCAGGCTAATTTCCTCTTGGGACTTGCACTGATAGTGTTGCAATTTTTGGCGAAAAGACCTCGAGCTGGCTAGCTAGGCAGCTGGCCCAGCCCAAGGCTCGGATGCCCTGGCTATGGGGCGAATTTAGAGATTCTAGGAGGGCCCACTCAACCGTCCGAGGGCACCAAGGCAGGCCCTCAAGATCACGAGTTTGCAGCGGTTCCGACTGTGGGGTTTCGTAGTGGGCTTGAGGAACGGCCTTGGATCCCTTGCAAAATGGATAGAGCTAGCTGCGAAAAGCAGTGCATGGTTCTTTCCACCTTTTTAGCATGCCGTAAAGTGTACTGCCACCTGCTTGCAAAGCTGCGGGTTGATACACTTCCATATCAGATAGTCCAGGTCTATAGTATGTCCACAACCGTCTTCTCTCTATATTTTAACTTCTCTTGTTGGGCATGGAGAAATTCCCATCGCCCAAGATCCCTTTCCCGGGCGCCCGCAATTGCGGGTCGATTGGGAGCGGTTCGCATGGAGGGCCCTTTAGCAGGGATGGCGAGTCAAGATTCCCGAAGCTTGAAGCCTTGGGAACCTGCCTTCCGGAGCTCGTAAGTCTTAAGTCGTCATGAGTCATTACTTTGAGCCATTCTCCTGCCATCTTCCACGGGATCCGCAGGCAAAGGGGTAGAATTCCGACCAAAGTGGCCGATGAGCCAGTTTGCAAGGATGGCATTCAAAATCCGCAGCAGGTCATTGGGCTTGGCGGGCTTCGGGGCTTGGGCCGAGAGAGCGCACTTCCGGGCAGGCTGAGGTGGACCGGCTGCGCTCCGAGCTAGCCTCCACGGAGGCCGCAAAGCAGCGGCTCCAGGCAAGCCCACAGCCAAAGCAAGAGCGTGTTTTCGGACTTCAGTGTTTGAGGCTGATGAGGCCGCAGAGGCAGAAGCCGGGGCGGAGGCGAGCGTCGGCAAGAGGCTCCGAATCGCAGGAACATGAGAGCAAGACTCAAAGCCGCAGGCAGCAAGGCTGCTTCGCGAGGCCCGCCTGGAGGTGACACGCCTCAAGGCAGCACTGCAGAGGCTGGAGAACTCCTGGTGAGTTTCACCGGGGATGGTGATACTGTCGGATCGAGACGAGGGTATTCGTGGTGACTGTCAAGCGGTGCTGTCAAAGTTCAAACAGAGAGTGTGTGTGGGTTGGAAATCATTCCTTCTCCTCCTTTTCCTTCTCCTCCACATCATCATCGTCATCACCATCACCGTCAGTGTCAGCAGTATCATGATCCATATCGCCATCACGATCATGTTCAGGATCGTGATCATGTTTCATGTTCATGATTGTGACCATGATCATAAGCACGAACATCATCATGACCATGATCATGATCACAGGTCCCGTCTTCTGTACCCACCCCAGAACCCTAGACCTCGCAGCTCAGCATTCCTCGAGTTTTACCCTTGGCATGAGCCTTCGAGGCAGACAGGCAACGACAAGCTCGTGAAGGAGGCCGGGTCACTACGACTACCACTACCACGACCACTACTACGACCACCACTGCTGCAACTACTACTACTACTACTACTACTACTACTACTACTATTACTACTACTACTACTACTACTACTACTACTACTACTACTACTACTACTACTACTACTACTACTACTACTACTACTACTACCACTGCTACTGCTACTGCTACTGCTACTGCTACTGCTACTACTATCGCTACTACTGCTGCTACTGCTACTACTGCTACTACTGCTGCCGCTGCTGCCACTACTACGACCACCACTGCTGCTGCTGCTACTACTACTACTACTACTGCTACTACTACTGCTACTACTGCTACTACTGCTACTACTGCTACGACTGCTACTACTGCTGCCGCTGCTGCCACTGCTGCTGCTGCTACTACAACAACTACAACTACTACTACTACTACTACTACTACTACTACTACTACTACTACTACTACGATGGTTTGATGTTGATGATGGTGATCTTGATGATGGTGACGTTACCAACGAAGGCTGCAAAGCTGACCTGGCCATGAGCAACAACAAGATTGAGAGCAGCAGCACCCAAGAAAGCATGAACGACGAAACTGGTAAGGATGAGCAAAGGGCTGCAGCAATATGTGTTGTACCATGAAAGTCTGTTTACGCTCGTGGGAATGCCGAGTCTGGCAGCCCCCCTAAGTTGTGATCCGTGAGGCAAATGCGCAGCATGTGGCGCTGCAGCAGGAGCCGTGCTGCGGATGCATGATCTGACGGGCTAGGACGCTGTTGTCTGCAGACGAGAGCATGCCTGGGTTTGAAGGCGGCCCGAACCTCATGAAGTGTGAGCATCTGGCACCGGAAGAAAGAGTGCATCATCAGTACATCCCTCGCAAGCCCTAAGCCCTAAGCCCTAAGCGCCAGCGCCAGCAGCCAAGTGGCTCTGGCTGTGGCGGTTCGCTTCGCTTCTCTTTCAAAGAGGCTCTCCGGGACGTAGCTTCGCGTCGCGGCTGGGCAGGAGCTCCGGAGCAGCCAGGCCGAGGCCGCGCGCCGCGGCGAGGAGAGAGGGAGGGAGGGCGCCTCACCGCTCAGAGCGGCTCTGCGAGCATCGCGTGGACATTGCTGGGATGCTTGCGCGGGCTGTGAGGAGGTGCGGCGAGCAGAGGCTGCGTCTGGGAGGGAAACCTGGCGGACGCGCTGGCCGAGCAAGATAGATTGTTTGGGTCGAGCACGGCGGCGGACATGTCCCATTAATTGTCTTGGACCGTATGCATGTGCACGGTGAGTAAGCTATCCGTGCAATGTGAAGGCTCAGCAGCGCGAGCTTCAGAAAGAGCGTGATGAGGAAAGGAGGCTGGTGGCTTCGTCCAGTATGCACAGCCATGTCAGTTCAGATCCGGGGAACGAGCCCACAACATGTTTGCCCAATGCCTGAGTTGTCTGTTGCGAGGCTGCGGCTGGAAGGAGAAAAGAGGCGAAGTGCACTCCGCAGCTTCAGTCGGGGCAATCTTGCAGTCATCGCAGCCCAGCCCTAGCCAGGCTCGGGCAACTCCAAGGGAGCCACCAGCGGCTCGAGGTGGGGAGCTTGGGATCTGGCGAGCTGCAAAATGCCCTTGACCTGCGTTGCAGGAGGCAGAAGCGCTTCGAAAAGAAGCCGTCGGGTGCTAAATCGAGGGGGTCTCCCTTTTGCTTCCGCACACTTTGCCTGCTTTGTCTCCGTTCATGGACACAGAGGAAAAGCTGCTGGCAGACCGAAAAGAGGCCCGGCGGGAGAACTGCAGCATTTCGCATTTCGCATTTCGTGGCAATGGGTCCGGTCGGACGCAGCCGGTATTCGGCTTGCATTAATTAAAGGGTGAAAAGAGCAGGTGGAGCCGAGGATAATGGGCAGTTGGCCAGGAAAAGTCCATTTGCTCGGCTCGAGCTGTGGGGCGCAAGGGAAGTCAGAGCTCCAAGTGTAGGACAGTCAAACCCAGACACGAGGAGGACGGCACCAGCACCATGGGTCCACAGATGCAGAACCCCTCTTACAAGATCGCTGAACAGTCGAAGCCGGTGCAACCTGGCCTCAAGACACGAAAAGGACCGTAGAGGGGACGGAGGCTGAAGTGAGGGAAGGATGTGCCGGACATCACAAACGACAACAGCCTCTGCGGTGCACTGGCAGAGTTGTCCGAAATCGAGCAAGGACGGATCTGCAATGCAAGCTGAGTAGGTGCGGAGAGGCACCTCAGGCAGAAGCAAGGAGAGTTCAACCCTATCTGTGAAGACAAGGGAAATCTCGATCCGAGCTCCAGACCAGGAGGGAAGGACAGCATGATGGAAATCAAGCCATGGTAGGACGGTGGAGGCATCACGAAAGGTGCTGATGCTGGCCGCAGGAGCAACAAGGTGAGGTACCAACCACTCAACTAAATCAATGGACAAGAGGAAGCGAGCAGCTTTGGTGTGCCAACTGGCCCATTGCACCGGCCATTCCTCGTCCTGGGAGAGAAGATCTTGGAGACAAGCATGCCAAGCAGCGGCTGTTGCTCGAAGCCTAGTGCGCTGCAAACACACAGTACAAAAGGCGAGCCGAATCTGTTCAAGGAGGGCAACATACGAGGCGGCTCCATCCTCAGCATGGCAGAAAATGGTCTCGAGGCTCCCAAGAATTTCTTCGGAAGGCCGGTCCGGCTCCTGAACGAGCGGTTGAAAGCTCCAAGGCTTGGAGGGTCCGGAGGCCTGCATGACCGGGACAAGTGAGTCATCCCCTGTGTCAAACCGCCTGGATCCGCGTCCAGGGAGAGGCTGAACCGCGTGTTCAGCAGAAGTGAGAGCATCGCGGCATCCGCGATTGTGGCGCAGATGGTTACAAAGCCTTCCATTGGACGCAAAGGTCCGCAAACAGACAGGGCACTGAGACCCATCTGCGAGATGTCTTTCAGGGCGAATTCGCCCATGGCGTTTAAACGCATGGTGTGACCATGCGCGTAGGTCAGCAAAGCCCTGCTGGCAAAGAGCACAAATTTCAGTATTCGATGCAACTGATTGGGCGATCGGGGAGCAAGTCGCCCCAGTTTTGTTGAGGGCACGCAAAACATGACCATGGAAAAGTTGGACTTCCGCGGTCCACCGATCCTGGAGAAGTGCAAACTGCCTAGCTTTGCGAATCCAGGACTTCCACCTTCCAGGGGAATTGCGGATAACCTGAAGGCAGTCATCCCACACGATTGGTCTGCCGGGGTGATCGGCACGCTTTAAGCAGTCGACGAGCCATTGGACGGAGCCCTCGGCAAGCCGAAGCCATGTTTCCTCAGCATGCAAAATGGCCCACAGCTCACTGGGACCCAACCTCACAAGGAGAGCTAAATGACGAAGTCGCTCAATATGCACAAGTGTCCCAACCTGAGGAATCCGAGCAAGTGCAAAAACGAACCCATGAGGAAGGTGGCAGGCTTGCTCGAAGGAGTAGGAGGGCTTCAACATGATGCGTGCCATTTGGAGGAGTGCGTGCTGAATTGGAGCAAGGTCCTCCTGGCCGAACAACGTCCATGTCCCAGAGGCGAAGGCGAGTGTCGAGAGCACAACTGACTCAAAGATGATTGCTTTGTCCCGGGCGGAGACAAAGGCGGACCCAAAAACCCGTTTTTGGTGCTTACGGAATGCAGTCCAAGCGTGTCCCACACGGGTCTTTATTTCAGGTTTTAAAGCTCCGCTATGATGCACGATCCCTCCTAGGTGGCAATACTTCGGGACTACCCTAAGGCGTGATCCAGGCCACATCTCTGAGGGGATGTCGAGGCTTGGACCAATGCCAGCAAATGCTTGGATTCTCAAGGATCGGGCGCCTTTCCCACGTAGGGAAAGGACAGTCTCAGTTTTTCCTGGACCCAAGTTGGGCATCAAAATAGCCCGGACACATTCATCGAGCATCGTAGCGGCAACTCTCCGAGTGCCCTCAAGCACAGCAGATGCAGACGAGGAGTAATAAAGGAGGGCACAATCATCCATCCATGTGACATCGGCAGGGGACTGTGCGGTAAGCCCCGAGTCTGAGCCCTTGGTGAGGGAGGCCTTCCAGTCCTCACTCCACGCAAAACAACACTGCAAATCAAGGTCCTTGAGCTTCTTCCTGATGCGGGCTAGTACCTCTGAAAAGAGGAAACTAAAAAGGAGATCTGCCAAATTGTCGCCGGGTCGCGTACCCCCGCGGACGGCTGCGAGAGATGATGTACGTTCCCAAGTGAACCAAGTGTCACTCAAGACCTCAGTGAGAGCCCCGGAAAGCCACGGATCCGCACCTGAGTCGGCAAAAATCGGGGTATCTCGAACATAATCCTGCAGGCGACTGAAGGCATCCTCTGGAAAGCAAAAAGTGTGCAGAATGCCGACGACATTGGCATCATCAAGAGGGCCTCCTGTGAGCAAGGGTCTCACGACCCTATGGAAGGCTTCCTTGAGGTCTAAGAAAACAACGGCGCTCGAAAGACCATTGTTCTGGCAAAAGCTCTGAAAAGAGCGCACGGTATGATTTGCAAGCTGAACAGGATAGCCTGGCCGGCCTCCAATTTGGAGGCTGCCGGCGACAGAGTCGAGGAAAGGGGCTGCCTTTCGTCTCAGCGCGCTGTGGAAAGCTTTTCCCGGCGCGCTCGAAACGAGGATACCTCTGAAAGACTCGCACTGCCGCATGGAGCCCTTGCGTTTCCAAATGGCAAAAAGTGATCCTCCCTTCCAATGGACCGGCTCAGCAAGACGATAAGACGCCTTGAGCGCAATTTGGAACAGTGGAAGAGAGACAGAACTGGCTTGCAGATGGAGAAGATCGGCAGGGATACAGTCGTTCCCCTGCGACTTTCCGGTGGGTGACCGCCGCAAACAGTCCTCGAAGAGACAGCGAGAGGGGACAATCCGATGGTCAAGAGTAAGATCAGACAGATCCTGGGCGGTCTGACGGTGCCGACACTGCCGGAGGAGAGCTTCAGGCGTGGTTGGGCCACCATCCTCAAGCTGGCTGAAATGGCGGATCCAGCGGTCGGTAGCCTGAGCATGGTCCCCTGCAACGGTACCATCCTCAAGCTCAACGACAGGGAGGGACAAAGTGCCCCTCTGCTTCTTCTTGGGAGGCCCAAGTAGAGGACGAAGCTTCACGATGACATCCTTGGCAGCACTCGAAGAAGCCGACACAGCAATCTCATGTAAGTAACGACTACGGTCACTGACAATAGACCGTTTGAGGAGGGGCTTAATTGTCCGAAGCTCTTGCAGATGCTGGCGAATTTCAAGGACACACGTGAGGAGTGACGGGACAAGGGGCCGAAGCAAGCCGGTGAGGGTGCAATGGGACCGGAGAGCGTGGAAGGCCCCACGTATTTCAACTGTCCGAGCCCAATGTGCTGAGGTATGGAGCCGTTTGCGAAGCCAAACTTTCTGTTGCCTCAAGTCCCATGTAGTGCTGGAGAAGTGGGTGCGACGGCACCGAGCACGTCGCAAAGGAAAGACAGCTGAGAGTCGGGCACGAAAGTAGTTGGCAAGGATTTCATAGTGAACATGGACGTCAAGACCCCACGGGAGCAAAGGAGCAGCTTGGCAGATGTCCCGGAGTTGGTCACTGGATTCTGGCTGAGACATCAAAAAGACATCACACTGGGATGGTCCGGGACGACCGCGCAAAGCATCACAGGTCTCAAAATAGCAATCCAGGGCTGCAGCAAAGTGATCAAGGCCAGTTTGGCCAAAATCGATATCATGGAGCACAAATGAGCTGTCAGAGCCAGCATGCCAAGCAGCGGGAATGGCAACATAGTCAATGCGACTGGTAGCGGAGCCAGTGGGCGAGACCCACGTGTGACTGGCTCCACGATGACAGGCACTATATGTGGCAGGGAGCCAAAGATCGTGGCGCTGGAGGATGTCAAATAAAGGACCTGGTGCAGTCTGGTCACTATCCCATACAAGGTCGCCGATGCGAGAAGGCAATTCTTCAAAGAATCTCGTGTTGTAATCACCAACAAGGACAACGAAGTCACCTTGGGCACAGGTGTGCAGCTTGTTGCGGAAATTCGTCCACCAAGCAAGCCTGTCAGGATGGACAGCAGACAGGGCATGAATGGCAGCGAAAGTGATACGTGTCCCGCCCCGAGCAAAGCGGATCAACAAGTATCGTGGGTCCCATGCAAGGGCTCTGAAATCCTGATTGTGAAAGTAGAGAGGAACCTCGCCAACCCAAGCAAAGGGATGCGTACGACTAAACCAGAGTTCGACACCGCCATTACCCCTAGCATCCCCTGCAGAAACAAACCTGTAGTGAGTCTCAGAAATGCTAGTGGAGGTCTCCTTCGCTCGTGTTTCTTGTAGGCTCGTGACAACTGCTCCAACGGATTCAAGCTGTTCTCTGACATACCTGACTCGTCCAGGGGCTGCGTCACCTTGCCCATCCTCAAGGGTTTGCACGTTAATGGTAAGCAGGCGAAGGCAGAACCTGACAGTTGTAGAGTCAGCAGTCTCTGGCCGGGCAGGCGAGGAAACCTTGAAGAAGCTATCAGCTGGGCACCAGTCAACACCGAAGACGTCACTGCCAGTGGGGTCAACGAGAGCAGCCCCGCGATGTGTGGGCCAGGCCCAGGGAGCACGCACGGCAGCAACATGCAACCACACCCATTCGATGCTGCCATCAAGGATCCACTCGGTCAAAATGGCGAAAGTGGTTGGGATGCGGCTGGTGCCTGCTATCGCCTGTTTTGCAAGAGCATCGACTAACTCATTGCGACCATGACCCTGGTGGGCCCGGACATGCAGGAAATCCTGGGTACGGATCCGTCCAAGAGCTTCTGCGACATAACTTATGGAGCGGCAAGCAGTGGCAATAGTGACGCAGGCAGTCGCCCCATACCGCCCACTGGCCTGCCCGGATGCAACAAGGGAATCAGACCAGATTGTGCATGTGACGCCATCAGCTAGGCGAAGGGCCCAGACAAGTGACCAAAACAATGCGGAGCTCTCCCCATTGCTCGCGGAATGATGTGGCACCAATCCAGAACGGCTCTGCTTGCAGAGCAACTGGTCCAGCAGCCCATCCAAGGAAGATCCTCCGATCTGGAGTTTGCCCAAAGGCAGCAAATGACCAAGAACTGAGCTCTCCGTTGTAGGATCCATCGGTGAAGATGTCGATGGTCCGGAGTTGAGAGCAATCTTGTGGCCGTGTGCTTTCGCACTGTCCCAAAGCTTGAACTGCTGCAGGATGCAGTTGGATACCGGCGGGAAGTTGAATCTCAAGATCCCACGATTCCTGTAAGACTGAGAGGACGGCATCAATACCGAAAGGAAGGCACATCGAGACCTCAGAAAGACTGTAAGAGACGTGCTGAGGCAGGGCTTGCGAAAGTGAAATGGGAACGGGCTCATGTTGTCTAGGTGTACCTGACACAGGCGGACTCTCACACTGGCTGGAAGCCTGGTGTTCAAGTAAAGCCTCAAGTAGTGTCCAAGCTAGGAAGAGAGGATAATCATTGCTTTCTGCTCGGCTGCATTCAAGCAGCGTTTGCAATGGCAAGTCACTCACAAGAGCCCAAGTTGGAACATGTTCGGGGCTCTCCCTGGTGTCAGCATCAACAAGTATGGGAGGCCGCCAAGGGAAGGAAGGAGCCGAACCACGGCAAGGCGTTGGCACTGGTCTGATATCGGCAGTCCCAAGCGGATAATTGGGATTGAGTGTTTGGGGAAAGGCGGCCTTATCAACACCAGGAAGCTGAACTGCTTCGACCCAGGAGGAGCTGAGTTGCGCATAGAAGAGGGCAAAAACGCACACCCAGGGCATATGGCGCACTGCCCACAGGCTGCACGAGAGCAGCAATTGTCCAATGGCAAGGCTCAAAAGGAGTACACTTGGGAGGCCGGCTGCATCATCAGAGGTGTCCCCAGGTGGCCCTCTCGGAAGGGCTTGAAGAACAGTTACCCAGTTCCACTTGACGGAAGAACGGCTCCCACTAGTGAAAGGCCTCAACCATATAGCACCGGCTCTGGCACAACGATGGTGAGAGGCTGTGGCGTGACCGGCAGCACCTAGGGTGCGAGTCGTGGCAGCAGGTTGATAACCAGAGCGCCGTGAACCTCCTGTGCCGGCATCATGTCCAGTTGAAGTGCCAACAGAGACAGAGTGACTGGATGTGGCGGCAGAGTCAACCTCGTCCCTTGGTTCTTCGGAACCATCATCATCCTGAGACGGTGGACCGTCAGGAGGCGGCATGCTACTTCCATCTGTCGAGTCGGGAAGGAAGCTGCACGGAAGGAAAGTGAGGATCAAAACATCAAGATCCCGTACACAGATGTCCCTTGTGACATGATGTACGAAGCCATCTTGCTCAAAGTAGCACAGCATAAAGCCTGCGGGACAACGGCTGGCATATTGGGCACGGAGTCTCGCACAAGTGATAACACCTCCAAGTACACGGATGCATTCGACTCGCAGCAGGAGAGGCCTGGCATCAATGAAACAAACTCCTGAGCGTTCAACTTGCGATCCTGCATCGTGATCAGGAGTTAAAGCAGCAACAACAAGATCCTGAACAACACCAAGATGGGTGTATGCAGGAGCAAGGGGTTCAGGCGAACACAGAATGAGCGAGGCCTCAGTGGCACCAATAGCTGCAGAAAGATCTCGTTTTAGCAAACCTCTTCGTGCAGGGTTGATGGTAAAAGAGAATGCAGCCTGTGGGCCGAGAACCCAAGCATGCTCCTGCACAGTAATGGGCGGAGCCCAAGAGGGGTCCCAGTGGTCGGCTGAGCTGAGCATGGCAGACAAGGTGGTTGTTGTGAAGTGAGGGCGTCGAGGAGGCACAAAGATGGCAGTATCGCCATGGCTGACAGAGACGTTTACCCCATGTTGAATGGGCCACGGAATATCTTTGAGATAGACGTCGAGATCAGATTGTGGCGAGAAGCCGGCCGCAAGGAGCAATCCCTCCCTATGGACAAGGCCTGGGAGCTGCGCAACATGAACACAACCATCGGCTCTGGTGCCATCTAGGACAACTAAGGCACCAGAGGGATCCCAGAGAGGAAGGCCTATCAAAACCGCAATCCCCTCTAATGACTGAATAGGAACGTGGCACACCCGGGGCAGATAGCTACGGATAGCTGGATCTCTTGCAGCACTCACAGCCTCAAGTGCCTCGGCAGCCCCTATGCCAAGTGGAATCCGAACCCGGACAACTTCGGTTTCATAGTGCTGTCCGAGGATGCAGAAGACTGCTTCGGTAAAGGTAGGTGGCGCGGCAATGTCGTCACCGCCATGACCACTTGGTGGGCCAACGACATGGGCTGTGGTGGAAGGTGCTGAGCCAGAGGAAGAGTCATTGCGGTCAACACGGGTGGTGGAAGCATTGTCGGAGGTGTCAGCGCTCAAGGCAGCAGCAGGCCCAGATGTGTCGGCGGCTCCAGCAAGGCTGCTAGCATAGTCTGGGGTCAAAGGCGCAGCTCTGGAAGGAACATACTCAGCAACTAAGACCTGGCCAGGATGAACTGCTGCATTGCGTTGGGAGCTCGGATGGCCAACAAGAACGACCCGCCAGCCCCTCGGAGCATGTCCGTCAAGGATGTCAAGAAGTGCCCATGCATCAACGCGGCCTTCATTGAAAGGGATGGTGAACCAGTCATTGCGTAGTGGCCTACAATCAACAATCACGCAGAAGGCGTTAGGATCAGCATGGCCTCTCTCGACAACACCAATAACAGCCCGGACAGGACAGCCTGCAACAACACAGTCAGTTGTGCGGGGATTAGCTGGACAGAGCGTGAAGCCGCCAATTGGAAGGCCGAGGCTTGCTGCAATTTGATGTTTATACCTGGTCGGACAGGTAACATCGGTCTCGTGCAGGATGGTCTGACCTTCGTAGATCAACCCATAGGCATTGACCTGGCAGGGAGGCAATGTAAAAGGGTCATCACTCCACCATGCTGGGTTGCCAAGGCAGTCAGCAAGTGTGACTGATCTTTCAGGAGGAGTCCCTGCGGGCACAATCCTTATGGTGTCCCCGGAGGTCAGGTGCAACTCGGCCCCTTCAGGCAGTGGGACGTTGTCTGATCCAACATAAACATCAAGCTCGGTGTGAGCCGACAAGCCAGCAGCATGCACAAGAGCAAATCGATCAGCATAGGAGCGCCCACAGTGGGCGAACAGACGACCATCGACAAGTCTTGTGTCAAAGCAGATGGTGGGCGGCTGGGGGCCCCAACTGGGTTCAGCAAGAAACAATCCAAAACCAACAAGCGGCTGTGGGTGCGCTGGGTGCAAAATCGGAAACTGTCTCCTTGCCGCGGCAGGACGAACTTCTCTGATAGCTGCTAAAGCCTCTGGCGGAACAGCAGGGAGTGTAAGGGTGACTTCTGCCTGGTACAGAGTGTATGCAGGTGTGGCAGTGGCAACGAGAAGGTAGATCTGTCTGTCCTCTGACAGTTGCACAAGCTCATCCTGCAATCCTGCTGAGTCAGTCTCTGTAGGCTCTCTGTGATCAAACGGAGCAGTGTACGTCCAGTTATTATGTTCATGCGTACCATCACCGAAAGTGGGTAGAGTCTCATGCCATTGGGAGACATGGCTAGAACCCGAATCACCAAGAAGTTTGAGACAACAAGGGCTAGGGCAAAAATCCCAGAAAGAACCAGAAAGTGCGAAAGCAAGCTGGAGGCTGGGCACAAGCGGCGGTTTCTGCACTTCAATGGTAAGCGGGACTCGGAGATCAACAAAGATCTCGATTTTTGCACATCCAAAACCAAGAGCAGCGGAACAGAGGGATAGGGTGGTTTGATCAGCAGCGCCCCCAGTGCGTCGGGGTGACCGGCTGCGCGCCCTTGTGTCGACGGCTGCTCCGGGGGTCTCGGTCCCTGCACTAGATGGTGTGGTGGTGGATTCTGAATCAGAGTCCTCGGCCTCGCTGTCGTCGCCTTGGGAGGACTCATCATCTGGTTCGGGGGAGCCCTCTAGAAGATCGTAGACAAACCGCACGACAAGGATTCCAGCTTGTTGCACGTGCACGAGCGTGCCCTCGGTCTGAAGCTCATGCCTGCCACCAGTGATGCTCACAGCGTACCCGGGGGGGGCAGCAGGCTCGAAACGGGCACAGAGTGCATCAAAGTCAAGAGTCCCTTGGTCAGCTAGAACCCATTCTATGTCCCTTAGTATAGGCCTTGCATCGATGAGAACAATGTGTGGGCCAATCTCATCAGCTTCACCAATTCGTTGGGTGGCAACAAAAAGTGCCTTGCAGGTGTGACCGACATGCTCAACATCCTCAATGGCAGGGTTCGACTGATGCAGGGCAGTGTCGTTGAGGCGGTAACCAAGTTGCCCAGAAATGGCATGCCGAAATTCAGAAAGTGTATGCGCAGGGTTAGGCTCGTAAGAGACAAGAGCAGGGTTGGAATCATTGAGAACGAGCACGGCTGACCGAACAGGTCCTGGATACATAGGACACGGGTGTGCCCAGTGACGGTCGGACCCTAGGAGCTCCTCAAAGGTGAAAAGGGGACCAGGTCGGCGACCTCCACGCAGAAAAGTGAGCAGGCCCCCGTTTTCCGGTTCGATGATCCTATCATTCGGCAAAAGCCTGTCGGCGAGAAAGATGCACAGACCTGGCTCATCAACGATCGCAACAGCAGCAAGAAGGGAGGCTCGTGACAGCTGGGCTGGTACGACTAAGCTGAAAAGGCGGCCATCTAGATGCCGAAGGTCGGCCAGCACATGACACCGAGCTGTTGCCCATTCTGGCAAGGACAAGATACACGCAAAACGGTTGTCTGGCTGAGGTTCGACCGGCAAGAGTGTATCAAAGTACAAGGACTGATCTTCGTTCCTGGCATCCTGTATCTCATTAAGTGCGTCCTCAGGATCGCAAGGAGCTCGCATGACCAAGGGCAAAACCTCAGCCCGATACCGGGGCGCAAAAACAAGAAAGTGGCCATGGAGGAAGACAGGGGGAGGTACCCCTTGGGGCTTAGGCCGAGTATAAGTGGTATGCGGCGGGACGTGGGCCTCCTCATCATGGCGAGCGGGAGGAATGACAGGGCGATGCTCATCGACTGCCCGCTGCCAAGGAACTCCCTGGCAACCACCTGGTGCTTGGTACGGGTTGCGCATGTCAGTAGCAGCACCACTGGTACTGTGGTCCTGGTCAGACCCACCGGAAACAGAAGGGATGGAAGGTTCAAACTCAACCTGAAGAACGCCCCCATTGTAAACCCAGAATGCAGAGCCGCTTTTTGAAAGCCCACTGAAAACCGGCCGATAACCCCGAGGGGGTCGGTGCTCGAGAAATTGCAGGAGGTCAGTCTCCTCAACTTGACAGTCGCTGACATAGCGGAAGGTGAGCTTACCTCCAACAGGTCTACAGTCAAGAAAGATGATGGCACCTGAAGCAGTGCTGCCAAGTTCAGTGGTGGAGCCTTGGCGGGCTGCGATGACACCTGCAAGGAGAACTCCCTGATGCACAAAGGGATGGAGGGTAGCCTTGTCAGGTTTGCAGAGCATAAGGCGGTCTCTTCGGCAATGCAACGCGCTGGCTGCATGAGACTCGAGGGTCTCCTCAGAATGTGCAGGGTGGACTATGTCCCGATCAATGCTCGGTGCCAGGACAAGAAAAGAGTCAGAGACCTCTTCACTGACAATCTGTCGGATCTCGGCTGTCAGGAAGTCAAGATTCCTGAGACAATCGGCAGAGGGAGGGTGCCAATGCGGTCTGTCATAGACAGCAACAAACTTCAAAGTGTCACCTGTGACTACCCGTATGGTTTGGTCAGACCGTAGAGGGTCCGGACGCCCGGTTTGAAAAGCATCCCAGGGGGATATGGTATGGCAGGCGGCGTGTTCGAGGACCTTGGCATGTGGAAGATTCCGTTCTACAATGGCGGCATAGACAGGCCCTCCAACTGCAGAGAAGTCAAAGACAATCTCAGCGCATGAGGATTGCTCTAGCCACTGTGGCACAAGGAGAAGCGAAACATATCCCTCTTCTGGCTGAGGTTCAACGAAATCAAGGTCAGAGGCGAAGAAAACCCTCCTTGGACTAAGTGCAGCAATGACAGACTGCAGGAATAACACAGGGTCTGCAGGGACCTCGACAGGAACTTGCACAGATTGAGTAGGGTATCCCGGCGCAAAAAGGATACACTGCACTTTGAGTGCGTGGCTGGTTGATGCTGACCCGGCGCGGTGGCCGAACAGTTCATCTGTGCCGGACGCATTGGCTCCGGACTGAGCCTGAGGGTCGGGTGGCAGAGGATCAGGTCGGGTGGTTGATGCACTGCCATATGTGGCGACTCTGTGGTCGAGCCCCGGTGCAACTTCATCTAGATGATCCCTTGGTATCCGGAGGGGCGCTGCCCAAACACAGACAGGGTGTTGGAGCAATGCAAGAAGCCACAATGCAAGCCAATGGCCTACCTTAGGTAGTCTCCGAGTTCGGCTGGGGTAACCTCCTTGCAGCCCTTTACTCGGCCTGTTGTGTGTGGTGCGAGGTCGGGGCAGGCCGAAGGACTGACTAGGGGAGAACCCCTGGAGACAAATGAGAAGCCTAACCGAGACTCCTTTGCAAGGAAGGCCAAGGAGTCGCCCTAGAGGTTCATGTCTTTCTGGAAGCTGTCTCCAAAGGCAAGCATACAGTGCAAGCGCAAAGATGAACAAAATCGCCCTGCACAGGGGCACTAGAAAAGTGCCAAAGTCAAGCAGGAAGTTAAGAATCCTGTCGTTGACAACAGAAGACTTGGGATCAGACCCAAAAAGGGGGTGACTAAACCTGAAAGGTCTAGGGGATTCGGGTTGTGTGACCAGCTCCCCGGCGGACGCCCCAGAACCACCGATACGTCTCTTAGGTGCTCGGGGAAACTGGTCTTCAGCAGGGATTGGGCTGTGCTCAATCCCCTCGAGTGCAGGGGCAGCATCAAAATTGAAGGTCCAATCCCCGCGAGGCGAAGCCGATAACGGATATGGAGTGCAGCCAAAAATCAAGGCGCTTGAGCTCCAATCCGAGAGGCAAGAGACAGTGCAGGCAGCAGAGACAGTGGACCTCAAGTGCACGGAGGCGTGATGGAGGAAAGGCTGGCCAGGCAGAGGGATACCAGAAAGGGTGCAAGTCCAGCACCCATCCAGTTTCCGCGAGGAAGAAAAGAACCCAATCCCAACGACATCGATCAAGTCAAGAAAGATGTCAGATGGAACAGGGTCCCACGAGGATGCGCCAAGATTGCCCTCAAAAATGTCTCGGCAGAAAAGGCACTCAGGGGTGCCGCAGAAGCAGGTGCCGTCGGGCAGGCAGACACACACACACACAAACCCAGTGTGGTGTGGCATCCCGCAGTGAAGGTGGGCAGCCCAGTGACCCTCCAGAGACAAAGGAGGGCCTAAGGCCACCAGAGAAGGAGCAGTCAGAGATAGGCTGCCGATTGGCTACAAAACTGGGGTGAAACCGCAGACCTCCACGGACTTCACTCGCAACGGTTCCAATGTGAGGGCATTGACCGACGAATGTGCAGGCAGATGGAGATTTCGCCCAAGAAATCTCACACCGCTCATGCTTCACCAGTCTGCCAACACAGCGGCCCCGATGCGATTGACTCCGAGAGGTCTGCCTATGGCATGTCACACCATGTCTGCTCGCTAGCCCATACCATCCAGTCCAACCGGTGTAACACCCGTCTGGTGATCGTGCTTTTCCTCGCTCGGCATGTCCTCGTCGGACCCAACAGATTGGGTCGGAGCCGGTGTCCGACCAGCTAGGCCTGCAGGCGCTGAGGAAGGGATGCCGAAGGGTTGCATTGCCTGTCTCTTGGCTTCCAGCTTGCTCGCCAGCTTGTCCCCTGGTCCCGGGCCAGTGTGGACCGGGTGGAGTGTAGCCCCCTTCACCGGTTGTCGTGGGGTTGTCTTGCCCCTTGTGCCCGGGCTGGCCGCAGCATACCCAACTCCCATCTCCGGGTGGCTGGTCGACGGCGACGGTGGAAAGGGCACCTGCTGTGTTGAAAGACCTGGCGGAGCTGCAGTCGGTTCTGCAAGAGGAGGCTTCCCAGTGCCTGCCTCCTGAGCATTCGCCTGTCCCATTGCCGCGCCAGGCACACTGGTCAAACAAAACCCTGGGGGTAGATTTGCCAAAGTAGCCTGTAGCAGTTGTGCAGCAACCTCCGGGGACATGATCCGGCCACCTGGGATACCACCATGGGGATTGTGTCCTGCCGTGGCTGCAGCCGACAGGGCATCTTGAAGAAAGGCCTCTGGCGCTGCTGTTTCCTCGGTGGTGCCGATAAAGGCATCCCATGCATTCTCCGCTTCCTGGTCCACAAGCTCTCTGGTAGGTTTTTTGCCGTTGGCGATATCCTGTACCTCCCGAGCCGCAGTCTGGCCTTGTGAAGTGGCCTCCTGTACTTCCGTCTCGATACGGGCCAGGGCAGCCTCGTATCGCTGCTTCTGCTTGACATACTCCTCCTTGTGGCTTTTCTCCCACAATTTCCACTGCTGCTTCTTGCGGTCCCGGTCCTCCTTGAGCTTCCGCACTCTGATGTCCGCTTTTCTCGCACGCGTGACGGCCCGCTGAATGTCCGTCATCATATCCTCGCCTTCTTCTTGGAGCACTGGTTGACCAGACTTCCCCTTGCCCTTGCGGGCACTGGCATCTGAAGGAAGTGGCATCTGATCGTAGTGCTTCTTGCTGCGTGGAGAGGCTGTCGGTTGGGCTCCGGGCCACAATTTCCACGGAGCTCCCTGGCGAGGCGCATAAGAGGAAGACGACCAGTCCGACCAATCCTGTGGCTGCCATGCCTTCTTGCCTCCCATATCACAAGCCGCAAGGCAATCAGTAGAAGCTTCTCTGTACTGCGGCGCAGTGTGGTGTGCTTGCAGCAGACGGATGTCTCGGCCAAAAGGCCGATTTCCCAAAGCCCTTGCACTATGCAAGCGACGCCTAGCCTTTGCACGCTTGGCTCGAAGCCGACGGTGCCAGGATGGCGAGGAGGGCAGTCTGAAAGCGGGGCGTGTGCCTATGCACACTGGGGCTCTAGGCAATACGACTCGCTACTGAGCCGTTCGATCCCAAACCCTGAGAACTGCAGAGCCAACTACGACTAGCCCAGTCTGATATGGGCTTGGCTGTTTGCTCCCATCAACCAGACGGAAAGATCTTCAGAGCTGACAGTGGGAGCTTTGCGGAGTCCAGTCATGGATCCCGAATTTCCGAGGAGCTGCGGCAGCTGCAGGACGGCTCTGAACCTGAAGTCCGTGCCTTCGGGGTCTTGAGATGCTTAGAGCTTGAAGCAGCTGCAATTCCGGTGCTCTGCCATCTGCCATCACAGCAGCATCAGCATGAACACATAGATTGAGCAGAGTCAGATGTTTTTGCATGCAGGAATTGTTGCAGACAGAGCAGTGCCTCGGCAGCTTCAAGAAATCCGAACGGGCAATGGGACTTGCTGTAGGGCATATTAGTGAGGAACCGGCCACCGCGGGGATTCTCCGCTGTGGGTGCTGCTTTGGAGGTCTGCTCGCTTGGACTCCGACCAGCGCTGCAGCCAGACCGAGGTGGGAAGGGCGCAGGCTGCCAAGTACAGCAACGACCGAAGTAGTGGCGGCAGTCGTCGTTGGAGGAAGCATCCTACACGCAGCCACCATCGCAAGAAGCGAACAACTGTAATAGCAGCAGTTGCAGTCGTGGTGGTGCTGGTGGTGCACTCTTGCCCAAAACATGGCACGAAGAGAATTGGTTAAGAGACAGACGGCAACTAGCAGGACCAGAGTCGTCGCAGATCCGACGAGCTCGAGCAGCTCCGATGCCAAAGTGCACCCCGGCCGAAGTTTCTCGAAGGTCGCTTTGGACCCTGTTTCCGGATCCTGCGAGCGGCTGTGAGCATCGCTTCCGCCGCCCAGGCAGAGATGCTCCGGCGCGAGAAGCAGGCCAGACGGCTACCAGTACGACGGGGCCGTGTAGCTTGTGAAAGGGGGCCTTGCGTCAGCAATGGCATCTGAACCTAAGCGGCATCAAGCCTAGGAGAAGCGGCGGCATGAGGAGGCCTACGAGGAAGCGAGGACGGCCGGCTCTCACAAAGGGAGGAGGATTTAGAGGGAGGGTCGCTCTTTTTTCAGGTGGAAAAGGGTCAGAGTCAATGAAGTGAGGGGATGGAGATTTGCCAGCAAGAGCAAGAGCAAGGCCACAACTCGAGAAAGATGCGCTCTGCTAAATACACGACGTGTATTTAGACTTAGACGCTTCGAGATCTCGAGATCTCGCGGCTTCTCCGTTTTCTGCGGTCCATCTCATTCTCTTCCGACCCAGGGCATCTCCCACGGAGCGAAACTCGTCTTGGAGCGCAATCTGAACCACACAACCACAGATCCCAGTTCTTCTGTTGACAAACGGCACGCCCAACAGTTAAGATTGTTCAAAGTTAGGTTTTTTGAGCCAAGTATGAATCACGGATCCGAGTGCAGGAATGCGCAGAGGGACTCCGAGGAGCAGTGCAGGGCCTTGAAGGCACCAAAGTAAGACTCTCTGATTGCAGGCTTCTTGACTTATTGGGGTTTGACTGTTGCAGGTTTAAGATTTTAGGGTTTAGTCTATGTCTTCTTGTACGTTCAGGGATAAGGGTTTTCAAGTTTCGAGCTAGCTTGATAGCCACGAAGAAGACGGGAGATTGAGAGCAGTGGCGAGCGTGAGATGTGGCTATATCAGTGATGGTCGTGCTAGCCATCACGTTTTGACGACAGTGCTGTTACTTATATCCGTGGCGATTCGTACATTCATCAGGCGGATCTCGCACAATGTCGGAGAGAACTGGATGTCGCGACGGAGGACGAGACTGTAAACCTCAAATGTTCTCTACAACAGATTCTATTGCCGGCTTTGATGCTAGTTTCGCCTCAAACACAGCATTCGTTTCTGTATGGCTTCAACGTTTGATTTGCATGGCAGGTTGAGAGTTGAAGCACCGGTATGGGAGCTGCATAGGGTGTGCGCGGAAGTTGCCTTTTTATCTGTGCTCAAAGTATCTCTCGAAGCTTTCCTCTTAAGCCTGCATTCATATGGCCAGCACATGGTCATCCTGTCAGGTTAGGCTTAAGCCGCATTTTGTGGGGGATGTTCGCAGTTCGCTCCATATTGCTTGAGGAGCTGGAGCGCAGCAAAGCGGAAGGCGAAAGCCTCCAGGCGGCTCTGTGCACCGGTCTGCATCTCGTACACATGCGTCAACGGGTTTCGCGATGAAAACCTCTTCTGCTTTCGAAATTCTATGCTTCCCTGGTTGGGGGTTGGCAAACTTTCGGTGCGATTTGGAGCTGTTCGTGTCTCTGAAAGTCTTCGAGATGTCACTTACATAGCCGCCAAGATCCGCCAAGTAAGCCGCATGGACCTGCTCGATTGTTAATTCTCAAGTTCGAAGTCGCAAGTGGTTCTGTAAAAGAGCATCAATTTGCAGACCCAGTCATTGCAAACAGGCACGCCAGCTGCTGTCCACGCAACAGCAGGAGGTCCGCGGCTTGGAGTGCGCTGCAGATGTTGGGAAACTCTGCACCTCGGCCCTGAAGGGAAGGTGGAAGGACGAAGCTGCTAAGAGGCTGGAGTCTGAGAGGAGGCTCGGTTGGGTCCATCACTGTGTGTGTGGGGTTTGGTACCAGAGGGCCGGGTACAGGATACTCAGTACTGCTTGCCGCGCACAAGTGATCGGCCTGTCACTAAGCATGTGCAACCGACAGCCCAATCCGAAAGCCGTCGCCCCACCGGAGCCAGGGTGACTTCACTTCAAGCCAGCCTGGATGAGTTGAGCAGCGAGAAGGTGAACTTGGAGGCGGGATTTGTCAACAAGGCTTGTCATCCGACCAATGACCTGCAAGACACTTCCAAACCTTGCTTTGTGGCTGATGAGGTTGTTGGGGGGATCGGGTTGGGGTTGCATGGCTCCGACGCCCTCTACAAAGCGAGGGCGAAGGGCTCCCAGACAGAATCCACAGTCCGAAACTCTCTGGCATCGGGCCGCGAGAAGTTGCAGTATGTTGCAGTTGGATTCGTTGTGATTTCGGGTCATGCTTGGCGTTGCTCCTGTAGCCTACAGTATCTTCAATCTTCAGCCCCGCGACACATTTAGAATTCCGTGCAGCACGCAACCCGCAAGGCGCAAGTGCGAGACCTCCAAGCAAAGCTTGCGCTGCAAGGCCCATGCCTCAGAAGTTGGCTTTGTGCCGGGCTGTCGATTTTGGCCCCGAGCACATCGTCTCAAATATCATTTGTTGAGCATATGGCAGGACTTAGATAGCGTGACAGCGTGACACTACGCTCTTTTGCTGAACAGGCTCAAGGGCCGAGCATCTGCCCAAAGCTCAGAGTTCGTCTCACGGGAAGCCGGGAAGGGCACCACCGCGGAAACCCCAAGATCAGCGCCGGCTCGCCTGTGGGCGCATGCTCTGTGCTTTCATGAATGGCTTCCAGGCAAGAGGAGTTGCGGCAGCTTCAACAAACCGAGGAGAACCACCGTGGCGAGCAGGGCCGTGTTCTTAGGAGGGTCCCAGAGTCCCGGTCCCAGTCGTCAGGAGACCTGGCTGCAGGAGCGAGCAAGCAGGGCCCCCAGGGTGTCCGGGGCTCCCGGCAGCCTCTCGAAAGTGTTGCTCCGTCCAGGGGGGAAAGGATGTCGTCGTAGTGGTCGTAGTCAAACGCGGGTTTCGGTTTCGTGGCGACACGAACCCAGGCCTGAAAACACAGCTAACCAGCCAAAGTGCTGAGCTGGAGATGAACGGATCCGCCACTTGGCTTCGTGTTTTGAGTTTCTGCATGCTTTGATTTCATTTTTAGTGCGAAATTGCAGAGGCCTGATGGGTTGAAATGCTGGAAGTGTGATGGTGTGTCTTTTGAGGCGCTTGGAGGGCTTCAGCAGCGACTTGAGACGGAGCCCAGCATTTTCGGAAACTTCTGTTTCCGCAAGCACGAAGCGGCTCGTCTGGGCTGGAAGTGTTTCGCGAAAGGAGACCCGTCTCATGCAGCAGAGAGAGGAAGAGGAGCTGCGCGGATGCGCAAGCAGATGCAGCATGGATGCAGTGTGGTGCGTTGAATGGCAAGACTCCACAGGAGCGCAGCCTGCGCGAGACTTTGCAGCGAGCACAAGCTGCCCGATGCTCGGGCGACCAGAGCCAGCAGTCAGCCAGTCAGCCGCGTTCCGGGAAATGAGCCCCTGAGATGTCCCGAGTGCTGCAGGACTTGGCTTCCGAGCGAAAGGCCTTGCAGGAGGCACGGGCAACGGAAAGCAGAAGCAAAGCCTGGCAATATCTGGTAATTGGATGACACAGGAGAAGCGTCTGGGACGACAGAAAGTGGAAGAGGAGATAAGCAGCCAGCTGGTTACCTGCATGGCTGCGCAAGAAGACGAGTGACTAGGAGCGCACTCTGCGAGAAAGTCTGCAGCAAGTCGAGGCTGTCCGAAGCTCAGAGATCGTCTGCCGCCCTGGATCGGAGAGATGAAGAACCCAGAGTCGGCGAGACTGAAAGGACTTGGCATCTGCTAAAAAGCAGTTGCAGGAGGTGCGCTAAGGATGTTTTCAGTTCCATTGGTGTTGGTGGTTTTCGAGCGAAGCTGAAGGCTTTCTCAAAGCAAGATGTGGCAGCTGTCAGCTCCATTAGTTAGTTGCAGTTGTGCGTAGGTGTGTTGCCACTGCAATCGGGAGGAGAAGCGCCTCGTGCAGCAGAAGATGGAGGAGGCCGTGGATGTTCCGACACTGAGGTTCTTGGGTTCTTGGAGATTTCTTGGTTCAGCCTTTTCGGCTCAGCTCTGGAGGCTGCCCCGTCAAGGCTTCCCTCATGCGAGCACTCCTCAAAACTTAGACTCTGAGACACCCCAAAGCGCCCACAAATCCAAAGCCTTTGAAGGAGAGCCGTCTCCGTGAGGGGCTCCAGCGGCTCGAGAATGCCTGAAGCCCAGCGGGCATTTTTCTGATGGCAATCGGGTCGTCTGATGAGGGGTGTGGTTTTGGAAGAAGGACGCGTCGAGCTGTTTCAACTGATTAAGAAACCTTGGGCCTTTCTTAGGGTTTCTTGTCTTGTATGAATATGGCTAGTTTGGGGGTTATCGGCCCAGGGTTTCTTAATCAGGTAAGTCCCAGAAGCATGCAAGAATGCAGAGCCGCTGGGTCGATGATCGGGGCATGATTCATATCCAATTTGCGATGCGGACAATTTCGGAAGCCACAGGTCAGGGCTTTATTGAGGTTAGGTGGTTCGGAACCGGTGAGGCAACCTAAGATTGAATTAAATTTCGTTGGGTCGGGTGCGGTCTGGCTCGGTTAGGCTGGGTGAGGGTATTCTTCTAGTTTTTCGGGTTTGTGGCCGGTTGGTCGCGTTCTTGGCGTTGGTCAGGGTTGTCAGTTTAGGGTTTGGGATCGGTTGCGCGAGGCTGCTTTCGGTAGGTTGCTTTAGGTGGAAGTGTAGAGTTATTTTAGCTTAGGTGAGCCCATGTTTGTTTTCCTTACGTTCATGCTGAGGGTTGCGGTTTTGCACAGGTTGGATCAGGTCAGGATAGCTGGAGGTGAGGTTAAGTTAGATTGGGTTAAGTTTTGAGGTTCGGGTAGGTTGATTCGTGTTGGCCAAGTTAGTGCAGTCCAGTCTGAGGGTTCGGTAAGGGTAGGCTGGGTCGGTTGTGTCCGGCAAGGGTAGCGCAGGTTAGGTTTAGGTTAGGTAGGATAGGCGAGGCGAGGTTGGGTCAGGTCGTTTTAGGGTTTAGGACCGGGTAGATTGCATGCGGTGCGGGCAGAGCCAGCTTAGATGGGGCTCGTTTACACCGGTACGGTTAGGCTAGGACAGGCCAGGTTTGTTTCGGTTCGGTTAGGAGGTTAGCTTAGGTTTCGTAGGTCAGGTCATGGTGGGTTTCGTGTTTGTTACTTGCTACTAGTTTGGGAGTTTAGGATCTGCGAGAATTTGGGTCATGCTAGATCAGGTCAGGTTGGGTCAGAAGATTCGGTGAGGGTGAGGGTAGTCGTGCTTCATGTTTTCTGAACTGCCTCCCCCTTGCTTGCTGAATCGCCCGGGTGTGTTTCTGAATCGAGTTTCTTGGTCACTGAATCGTCCTTGTGTTTCCGAATTATGGTGTCTGAATGGCCTGCTTCCGCTGAAATCCTTCTGCCTTCTTCCGATTTCTGTAGATGAGCCAGGAGCTGTCGGCAGCCCAACAGTCTCTTCAGCAGGTCGGTTCTGAATGCTTGGGGATAGCACCTGAAGGGGGCAAGCGTTGGCTCCGGATTGATGCTGCATTTCAAAGATCATAGAGCAGCTGTTGCAGCTTATCGGGTTCATGTTGTCTAAAGGCTCAGATGCATCGCAGGAGAAGCAGCTGTCCCGGCAAGCATTGGAGGAGGCACGGGGCAGTCTGCCATCCCCGAAGTCTTGAACACCTGGCACACGAAAGCCCTAGTTTTACGGTTCTGAGAGCATCGCCCAAGAACACATGGGCAAGATCTGCGCCCTTGTTTATGGTGACGTTCGAGGAGCGCCGGAAACATCGGCTCCAGCAGGTGGATGTGGCGTCTGTGCGGATCCCAACATTAGCTGTCGGCCGGAGGGCGTGTGGTAGGTCTAGATACTGTTGGAGAAGGCACCTGAGACGACATCTGACTTCGCGCATTTCCTGCCCCCCGACCCAAGGAACGAGATGCCTTCAGGAGCCAGCTTGAGGAGAAGACGTCACTCTTTTGCAGCGCCGAGGAGGCGCACTCTCGGCCAGAGCGAGACCCGAGCAGAGCTTAGAGACAAAGCACTGCCCCGTGCACTTGGCTTCTGCGGCTTCTGCAGCCATTTTGGCGGATTCTAGTGTGCAGAAAGAATACAGAGTCATCGCGGGTGCCTCGATCGGCCATGGCTTCAAGATTCCAGCTGCTGGTCCTCGGGTGGCTCGTCCTCGTCGTTCCCAGCGTTGCTTTGGATCGCTGCGTCGCAGAGCTCGCTGGGAGGACTGGCGAATGCACTCCATCCGACTGGGTAGATGGCACAGACGAGTTGCAAGACTTGTCCGTGAAGTGTTTCAGAGAGTGTTTTGCCGACCCGTATTCGATTGAAGAGTTGCAGTTGCATGGAGCAAACCCAGAGACAAATTCTTATCCAGCAATTGCTTACCCAACACGGGAGCTGTGCGAAGAAGAGACTCCCATACCGTCCATGCCGCCAATTCATTGCAAGATGATTGCTGCCTTCACGCTACATTGCAGTAAACCGTTCAATGTGCAACCAAATGCTTGCAGTGGCTCCGTGTCCTTGCCGGGCAACCATTCTGCTGGGCGGACTGTCTTTCTCGCGCTCTATTCCTTCGAACGGAAGAGCGCACAAGACGAGTCCAAGGTCCACAATGTGTTGGAGTCGCGAGTGATGGCAGGTGGAGTCAACACCTGTGCAGGGACATATAACATAGTCAAGGCGGAGAACAATTGCCTCGGCCTCGATGCAGAGGCATCGGTGACGGGTAGGGCGACTGCTCCACCAGTGCCGCCTGCAATCCCTGGAATGGGCACTGAATTCCCGGGTGTGACGGAGGCTACAGTCCCGAAGAATATCAAAACCACCACGACCACCACGACCACCACGACCACCACGACCACCACGACCACCACGACCACCACGACCACCACCACGACCACCACGACGACGACCACCACGACCACCACGACCACCACGACCACCACGACCACCACGACCACCACGACCACCACGACCACCACGACCACGACCACCACCACCACCACCACGACGACGACCAGCACAAGCACCACTGCACAGAAAGACGCAGAGAATGGGAAAGGAGGCAGCTTCCCGTGGATTCCGGTGGTTCTAGTGCTTTTTGTGGCGCTGGCCGTTGGAGTTGTCTATACCTCTCAGAAGAGGTCAGCTGAGGAAAGGCGGCGCCTCAGGGACGCGCAAGAGATCGAGATCCATACCATACACCGGGCTTGAAGTCCTTGATGTCTCACCCTACTTCAATGCAGCATCTCGAAGAAGGGGCGGTCCATCTTGGAGAGAAGAGCTCGGGGTTGACACAATTTCGCGACATGTCGCAAGGACAGGAGCACCCTGCGAGTCCAACTTCTGGAGGCGGGAAAGCGCATGCCATCATGATTTCAGGATTGACACCGCTCGTATCGGCCGAGGCCACTTCTTAAACCCCTAGAGAAGGGACAAGGCTCCAGCAACAACACGCGATACCAAACTGTGACACAGTGGACACTGAAATCCTGAAGCATTAAACCCAATAGCGGGACACAGCCAGCCAAGGCCAAGACGCAGGCGGAAGCCAATGCAGCAGCTCACATGTCCCTGGAGCAGGCCCGGTGTAGTGCCCAGGTGGTCGATGGTTCAGGGCATTTCAGGGTTCAGGGCTGGGGTGTGAGGGATTTAGGGTCAAGGGTTCACTGCATCGGAACGATACTCAAATGGGTGGTTGTCAAAATCATTACCTGAAATATTAGGTGGCGTTTTATCATGAGGATCCGAAAAGGGACCCTAATTTTGACAAGCACCCACATGTACAGGTACCTCCTTGCCCCCAGAGCCTTTGTGCGCTGATTGGCTGGTCTTGCAGCGTTCTTTCTCGTCAGCTTGGAATTTGGCCATACATGGTGTGGTGTTGCCCTGGTCCCTTATACCCACACATGTTGATTCTCCCGGCCCCTCTGTGGCCTGTGGTGTGGTTTCTCAGCTGCGCCCCCTGCGGTGTGGTGTGGTGGAATTGGGTTGTTGAATCCCCCTCATCCCGCTCTGGTGTGGTGGTGGGTTTTGGGTTATTTAGCCCCCCCGCTCTCCCCCCTCGTGGTGTGGTGTGGTCCTCCCTGTTGTTGGGTTTAGGGTTTGCACCGGCGCCTCCTGTAGTGGCGTGCTGGTGGGTCTTGGGCTATGTCACCCCCCTTCTCCCCCTGTGTGGTGTGCTGTGCTGTGCTGTGCTGTGGTGGTGGATTGTGGGTTTCTGGTTTACTTCCCCCCTCCCTGTGGTGTGGTGGTGGGTGTTGGGTTTAGGGTTTAGGGTTTGCACACGCGCCGGTGGTGGGGTTGTTCAGGGTTTAGGTGTATAGATGTGAAAGGGTTTAGGGTTGAGGGTCAGCAGCTGCAGACCGAAACCATGGCGAAGTTGCATAGCTTCAAAAGCCGCAACACTCACGAAGATCGGGGGTTCGCGGGGCCTTGTGAATGTTGGCACTCTTGATACAACAGTGACGACCCTCACGAGGATTTCGGTGTATTCCATGCGGGGACCATACAATGAGGGGTTGGGGGGGACTACTAGCAACACTGAATCGACTGAACACGGCACCATATGCATCTTCTCCTCCTTCGATCCGTGCCTTTGTGCCTGATTGGCCCGTCAATGTTGCGCTTCAGCTTTGCTCACCCCCTTCTCTCTACCTCTCCTTCTGCTTGCCCTGCTCCCACCCCTCCTGTTTCCCTCCTTGCAACTAGGTTTTCATTATGCTAGCACGCCTCGCACAGGACGACCATGTCGTTTTCGGAACGGCCCTTGCAATGTGGGCAGGGTAAAAGCGTGAGCGGCTGCAGCTAGAGCTGCTAGCCACTTCCATTCCATTCCTTGTACATGCAGACTTTCGTACATTCGTACATTCGTACATTCATACATGTACACATATTATACATACATACATACATACATATACTTATACAGCAACATGAGCAGACCATATATGTATATATATATATATATACGTGTGAAAATCACAAACAAACTACACATACAAACTTATCACACCATATCCAGTTCTTGCACCCTGGGTGTTGAGGGACGTGTACCCAGATCTGTTTATGGCCGACTCCTTGCTACTTGCGTTTGCGGCAATTCTCGGATGCATCCAGAGGCGCAGGCCCAGCTGCAGGAGGCAGATGAACGCGTCGCCTGAACCTGACCTGGATCTGTGCTCTCCTTTTGACACGATGTTTGCATTGTAAGTTTCTGAGCAGATGCTTGAGGCGGCCTTGGAGAAGGAGCGCCCGGACTGCACGTGACTGAAGCACCAGAGAACCAATCGCTTGGAGAAGGAGCGTGACATGTTCAAGTCCGACGTTGAACATCTGCGGTGGGATCCTGAAGTTTTCTTGCAAAGCAAGACAAGCACAGTGTCCTCTTGGAAGCAACTTGCCTCCCAGATCGTCCCTGCGGGAACGGCGCAATGCTGAGAGTAGCCACATTCTCAGACTCAGATGTTTGGGAGTTCTCAACAGTTTGACAAAGAGCCTCATGTAGTCCTGGCAGTTTTCGAGCGGTTTCTTCGTGAAGCTACACGTCGAATCCCCCCAAAGCACAGAATGCGCCCTCGCCGGGGGTCCCGGGGGGGTCCAGGCCTTCGAGCGGCTCTTCAGGCCGAAGAATCTGCGCGGAGTTTTGGGGGGGGCGAGCGTCGAGCGCATGATGCTCATGTAAATGCCACGAAAGGTCGGAAGGCACGGTCCGGTACGGTGTCTGTTGTAGCTCGTTGCTGGTTTAGGGCTCTCTCGCAGCTCATTTCTTGTGGAGCGTTGTGCTTTGTGGCTGTGGCTTCCTGGATGCGATGCCATTGTGGTGGTCCTGTCCTGACGTCCTGTGGGCATGGCGGGCACCTGATACGAGGAGGAGCAGAGCTCGGGACGCCTCTTGCAGCAGGAGCTCGACGAGGCTGCAGGGCTCAGTTCCGTGCTGTGAAAGGCTTTCGGGTGTGAGAAGCCGGGTTGTGGGACTGCGTCGCTGCAGGCGAGGCATCGATCTCGGAGCGCCTCTCTGGACAACCTGCTTGTCATGAGCTCCCAGGACCCGAGTTGCCTGGACCATAACTTACTGTCTCGAGCTTGGTTTCATCCTGGAGGAGACTTCCCCAGTACCAATGACGCGGGAGCGACCCTCGAGGAGCACGGCAGGACTGCTCCCTTTCTGCCGCGTTTTATGGGCAAGGGAGACGCCGTGATGTGAGCTCCATGCAGGAGCAGCTTCCCGGATTTCGACCATGGATCCAGCTGTGCAGCTTGCAATGATTATGCTACTTGAGATTGTGTCTCTGTCTGGCAGTATGAGGCGTAGCTTTATTGTGAAACTTCACTGTGTAGGCCTGATGGTTGGAAACTAAGCCCTAGGCTGTCCAAGTTGCTGTGAGCAAAAACACTCTGGTTGGAAAGTGGTAACCCCCCATAAACAAACCCGTGTTTAGCTGAGGCAATCCGTGGCTGGCGTCTGAGTGGACAGAGCTGCAGTTTACGAGAATTACAAGAGCCATATGTCCGCTCAAACGGATGACTGCAAGGCAACATCCGGACATTGCCTTGAAGCCTTGGCCCAGGTGCAACGCTTGCGGCAGCCGAATCAGCCCGTTCAAGCTGAGTTGGAGGCGTGCCCTGAAGCCGTTCCAAGTATCTGCGGGCTCGGAGTCTAGCTGCTGCACAGCTACGGCTTACGCAGACCAAAGCGCCCCTAGCACTGCCAAAGCCGCGATTGTGGCTTGTACTGCCAGGTCGACATGACAAGCGACAACGATGCCGTTATGCCCCCGCAGACCCCAGCTCAGAGTAGCAGCTTCCCTCGTTTAATCTTGCTAAATGTTCCGAACTATGTGAGGCTGGGAAGGCTGGAGGGGAACTGCTTTGCCTTTGTTTATGTTTGTTTCGGGGGGCAGAACCACGGGTGCCATGATGCTGCTGATGCTGGCCTCGTGCTGACCGTGACTTGTGCAGGTGGGGAATGACTGATTAGATTTCATGCCTAATAACTTTAGTGAGTCATGCTATTCCTGTGCATCGACAGACTGTTCCAGGAGGTACTTCTAAGTGTAGCCGCAGTCGTTGTGGTTGTAGTGGCGGTAACGGTAGTGGTAGCCCAGAACCCAAGGTCTATTGGAGACGAAGCTTGCAAGGTGGTTCTGCAGCGGATTATCGCAGTCTTCGAACTCCCTCCTCCGAACAGCCTCACAACGCGCTCCCAAACCGCCGATTCAAGCGCTTAATCCCCGAAATCTTGATATGAGCCCTTCAATGCAGAACTTCCGAGGCTCCAGACGCGCCTCGCGCTTCGTGAGGAAGCGGTGCGCCGGGCAGGGGTGGGCCTGTAGATGACAAGGGAAAGGTTTTCGGGGTCTGCCGTGTGATGTAATGTAGAGGTGTCTGTTGCAGTCGCAGCTAGACAAGTTAAAGACGTTCCTGGAATCAAAGTTCCCGTATAACCAGACCCGGGGCAGAATCACTATCCTTGTCATTGCAAGAAAAATCACATCGTTTCCTCATGGAGAGGCAGCCCGAGAGCCCTGCAGCTACTGTTCAAAGAGGTTTCGTCTGGAAGTCAGATCAGCAGCTGTCTTGGGGGGTAGGGTTCAGAGTTGAAAACGCAGAGACACACGAATTGTGGCAATGATCGTAGCTGCGATGCTCTATTTGTTCAGCATCTAGCTAAGCTAATCCAGTGGTGTCAGCCGTTCTGACCAGTTCGACGGTGCGAACAGCGACCATGCTGATTTGTAGCGTGTCTTCATTAACCCAAGAGACAGCATCCTCAATGTCAGCCAGGTCTTGGTGAAAGCACGTCTCCCGAAGTGGGTTTCCACGTCACACTCGGCAACAACAAAGGTCTCTGCAGGTCAGCTCAGCTTGCGAAAGCTGCTGGCGGAAACAACTCGTCAATGTTTGAATGCAGAACAGCAAGCTTTTGAGGAAATCCGAGCATCATTGATGCAAACGTGGATTGGGTAATATTCCAGCATTTCCCGAAGGTACATAATACACAATTTGTATTAGGCAGTTGCTGGCAGGCTCTTATAAGACATTATACGTTCCCAGAACGAAGCATTGACTTGTTGCCGGCTGCCAGGCCAGCAGCACAAACGAGACGCAGTCGGAGGAGCGGGGGCTCGTTTTCACATCGGCACTCATATCTAATGCCCAGTATCCAGTGGCAGCATCTTCATGATCGACCTTGTGTATATGAACTATGTAGTTCTGTAGACTGCTGATTAATGACTCCCAGACAACAGATAAAAGGATAACTGATATTGGATAGTAGACAACAGATAGTAACAGATAGTAGGTTCAGAGAGTAGATAACAGACAATCTGCCACACAAAACATGTAAGGCATTATGATATAAGAGACAATATATGCCCAAAAACTGCAATATATATATATATATATATCACATGTAGTATCTCAGACGTAAGATATAAGATACAAGGGACAGGACATATGACATAAGATATACACACATCTGTATATATATATTTATATATATACATACATTATATATGTATATATACACATACATACATATGTATGTAATCTGTTTGCTATGTACAGATATTTTGTATTCACATACAGCCACACACACTTTGTATTTGTGGATATAACAGTACATGGCTATTTGTATGACATAGAGTATCCGATTACAGCACGATGTGTTTTCGTATTATCCGAGAACTCAAGACAGGATTCTCAAAGCCTCTCAGAGCAGACACGTCATGAAGTTGCCATGGTTTGTGGGCATACAGACCGTTTGCCTTACTCCCTAAACAATCTACATATGTGTACGTAGATGCATACATCGACATACATTAGGTGATGGATGGATAGATAGACAGATAGAATAGTATCTCATGTAAGCCTCCAGACCTGGAAGCCGCACTCCCAACCGCTGCCTGCAAATTCCTGTTGCAGCTCCGTCGTCGGAGGAGGAAGTCGACTTGACGCAGGTGGCATGCCTGAACCACGAGCTACGAGAGCGCCCTGCTCGTCTAAGGATGTTCGGGTGAACTTCTTTGATCCTCGTATATCCTTGTGCCTTCACCTGCCGTAAATGTCGCTCTGCGCTGGTCAGGCTGAGGACCGACCTCCCTGAGCTAGTGCTACTGCTGGCCCACCTGGGTTTCATGGTGGGTTGGGCTGTGGCCTGCATGTCGATGATACGGGGACGCAACTGAACAGCCACAATGCTGGGTGTCAAAGGCCAGAGCTCACCGAATTTTCCGTAGGCTGTGGGCTTTCCGAAGCCTGCTAGATGAATGTCTTTGACATCGCTTTCCCACCCTGTGGCAAGAAAAGGCTTGCTAAGTGCACTCGTGGAGAATTGGAGTGGATGCGCGCGGGCAGCGGATGCTCCCTGTGTGTGCAAAGTGTGCCTGCCACATCCATACTCGGTCTGGGGTTTTGCTCGAGACTCAGGCGAAACCCCTTGCCTGCTTAAGGTCATCATGGAAGCAACGCTGCAACAGTCCATGCCAAGGGTTATGAGATCTGAATTGTGAATCTCATGGCAATAGCAAAGTCTTCTCTCTGAAATTCTGTCGTGGTGGTCTTACACGAGGCTGAACGGCAGAAACCGAAACCGAAGCCGAAACGCCAAGCTGCGATTCCTGCGGCAGGACGAGCCAAGGACTCTCAACCCAAATACCATTGGAGCCTTTAGAGCCTATGTAAACGCGTCGGTCTTGCCCATGGGGCACAGACAATGGGATGCCGTCTGGCTGCGAGCTGAGACAAACATCACGACTGTCATCCTCCGAATCTGTGCGCCTGTGAACATGCACATGAACGAAGCACAGAGTCTGAAGTCGAGATTCCCACAAATTCTGCTACCAGACTTCCCATCTTTGCTTCGTGTCTAGGTTGTCCCGGGCCACAGCGTGATGCTCTGGGCACAGGCTTCTGGGATGTGAAGTAGCGATGGACGATGAACAAGCTCGTCGGATCGGCGAGACGAATTCGATTCACGCCTGCTCCGTTCTCTTCGACAACTGGCAACTAGAAATCTTGGGCACATTTTAGGGCTTAGGGCTCCGGGGCGACGAGGCGATGGTTAGTTTTCGGCCAGGCCCTGGCGCTGTGCGCACTGTGCTCCTCTCTGCACGTGGGGCTTGCGCAGCAGGCTGAGGTTCATCGGGGAAATCTCGCAGCGTGTGGGGGTTACGATAGCACGACGACGGGCATGCAATTCGTGTCAGCGTAAGCCCCCCTCTCCCAACCTCTGCAGCTCGTCCAGAAACAGGACGATGCCTTGCGCGTGCACTTCACGGAGCAAGCGCTCGTGCGTGAGGTCCGCAGCCAGGCGAGCATCGCAAGGGGATGCAGTATAGGAGCTCGAAGTCTGCACTCCATTCTGCTGCCTGGGCTTTTTTGCAGGCGAGACAAGTGGCCGAAGGCTCCAGCTTTTCGAACCTTTCAGGCGCGATCGGCCACGTGTCTGACTTCACAGATGATTCTTACTAACTGCAGTCAGAAGTCATAAGAAAACTCGCAACAGCAGGAGATAAGGATCATGATGGTTCTGTCGATGCTGACGAGTGTAAGACCTGGGAGGATGAAGCCTTGAGCCTTTGTTGAGTTGTCTCGAAGCATCAAGCACCTGTGCTCCATTCTGCTAGGACCGCTGTCCGTCCTTCGGCTCTTGGAGTCCCAGCTGGCTGACTTAAAGGCGGCTCGGCAGTTTCTCTATGCATTTGAGGCTCTGCACACGACTCAAAGTTGCCGAAGCAGCCAGAAGTTGCCGGCGCGCGCCAGCGGTGTCGAGACTCTCTGTTGTCGCAAGGGTCGAGACACCATCGTGGAGCCCAATGCCACGCAAAACCTCACCGAGATTCGAGTTGAGGCCGCGATGCCTTTATCGACAGCCGGAGGTGTTTGGTTCGCTCTCATGGATATCTTTTCATCTGTTGCTCATGCGACTGCCGCTGTTCTTCTGAGTTTCCAATGGAGGTACTTATCCGTCACCGGGCACCAACAGTACTCACCATCTCGAGGCTGTTCACCTCGAGTGCACTGCCGACCACTTGCTGGCGGATCTGTCCAAGGTCGCCGAATCCGTTTGCTTTTCTGATTCTCGGTATGATTCTCGTAGTGATTTTGATTCTGGGTTGTAGTTGCTGTCGCGTGTGATAGCGTGTGAGACAGCGGAGATCTTCCTAAACTATCGTGCTTGGCTTCCACTTGCCGTGGCCCATCCATTCAGCATTGCCACATCTCGGTGAGGTACCCATGCGGCCAAACAGAAGAAGCCATCGCAACAAGGGAAATTGACATGTCGAGAACTTGTATTCATTTCTTTTCATTTTCTTAGATCTGGACGAAAACTTCTACTAGAGTTTCTCTCTTTTCGTTATGATGATGGTCATCATTGCCCATTGCCTACAGTGGTACAGGTGCTCGAAGCTTCCGAGCAGCTTGCACTGGCAAGGAACAGGACCACGGTTGAGGCTTTTACTGGCTTTGTCTGGCTTCACTGCTGTTTGGGGCCGGGACCCGGGTTCGGTGGTTTGAGGTTGGCGGATGGCTTGCCAGGAAGTTCTTGTAACGTGCTTAGGCTGTCGAAATCTGGATCCCTGAAGTCGGAGCTTCAAATTTACTCCCCCCAAATTCTACCGATTTGAAAAGGCCTGTGCCTATAACAAACATCAACGCCGCTTAGCGACAGGACCATAGCATTGGAGGATGCAGTGAGGCCGGGTTGGGAGTGTCTGTGATGGCCATGAGATCATGAGATGGCAGTTTGTCACGAGTCACAGTTGCGAGAACGACTCCTGCAGAGTCTGATGGCCATTCCGCGAAGGCAGTCCAGAAACGAGAGCAGGGCACGTGCAGGGAGTCGGCCTCTGAGTCAGCTCTGAGAACTTTTTGATTGGGCCGGAAGCCTCAAAAGTAACAAGCATCCAACCTGGTGGATTTCGCGCTAGCGATTTCTGGAGGTGGAGCTCACAGCTGTGGCGAACGTCACCGCCTGCGCCGGCGCTTGAAACAACTGCGCGAGGAGGAGGGACCCGAAAGCCAAGGGACCCGAAAGCCAAGCGACCGCACAGGGAAAGGGTATAGGTCCTAGTCCCAGTGCAAGTTCGTAGAAGGGGAACAGCGCAGATTACGATTGTTGGGATGCAGGCCTAGTGTTGCGCTACATTCACATCAATAGCCAAATACTTGTGCTGCGCACAGACTGAAATCTGTGCCAGCTCGGTCAAACGAGGCTCGCAGCATGGCCGCGGAGAAAGAAGACATGGAAAGGCAGGGGCTCAGACATGAACTCCTGCCGACTAGCTGCCGTGCTCAGAAGTCGTTGTGCCCCAGTTCAGCACACGCCGTGTCTCGTGTTTCGTGCGCGACATGTACCTTGATCTCGATGGACCTCCCTAGGTGTTTTGAGTAGCATGTGCGGAGCTGGATCATGCGGGAAGGGCGCGCATGACGACACTTGGATGGTTCAAGATTTGTTTCATTCTTTGAGCCTTGCGGCTTTCAATGCCTTTGTCGGATGACAACCCGTGCGATGCAGTGAGCTAGATGCAGGCTCCTCGACACGATGCACGTGCATGTCGCCAGGATCCGGGAGGCCATTCTGTCTGCGTAATACTTGAAGTCATGTACTGGCGACGCACTGTTCTAGACACATATCACAATGACGATGGCGGTCGTCATCAGAAGCCTCGTGGGTAGATGTTGCCGTGTTTTTTGGCAGCTTTGACCGTTGCTGGCAGTGTTGGTGTCGGTGATGGGCGGCTGCTGCTGCTGCTGCTGCTGCTGCTGCTGCTTTTCTTCCTTTCGTGGTTGTTGCTGCTGTCGCTGCTGTTGTCGTCCTTGTCTGTGTCGTTGGTGTTGTTGGGCCTCCTAGTGGTGTGGGCGTCGTTGGCGTCTTTCTAGCTGTTCACTTGTTGTGTCACTGTTTCTGGTAGCATCTCACGTGCAACAGGAGGAAGTGGACAACAACAGCTGAGCATGCCAGACTTTAGCCCGGGGGCACCAAAGCCTGAACTCTAAACCCTTAAGTTCCAACGTCCAGCCTGCCATGATGACAAGGCGCGCCCATCCTACCTTCTGTTGTTTTTGGTGGCGGTGGTGGAATTGTTGTGTGGTCGTGGTTGTGGTGGCAGTGGTGGTCGTGTTGTGGCTGTTGTGGCTGTTGTGGCTGTCGTGGCTGTGGTCGTGGTCGTGTTGTGGCTGTCGTGGTTGCTGTGGTTACTGCGATTGGTGTGGCTGTGGTTGTGGCTGTGGTGATTGTCGTTGTTGGTTGTGAGTGTGTTTGTTCTTGTGCTGTTGGTTGTGGCTCTTGCTGGCACCACCGGCTACCCCCCGTCGCTGTAGCGTCGCGGTCACTGTCCACGTTCGGTATACCGTTCCTCTTCATCAGCCATGCTATCATGGCTAATAATCGCTCGCATCATGATCAACGGCTGCCACCCCACAAGTCAGGAAGCCGCTCAAGGCCGGCGTGCGCTGAATGCTACGCGGGCGCTTGAGGTGGGTGGCATGACATGGCATTCAGGTTTCACCTGCCAGGGATTGAGGCTCCTTGAAAGTCAGGGTTTTCGGCTTTGTGTCAGCTGGGTGCCTGTAGCCCAACTGTACGTAAGACACCCGGAAGTTTGAAATGCTTGATAGCGGTTCCATGAAGCCTCGTGAGGGGGACCTTGCGACCGCAAAGAAACTTCCGACTTCGAATGAATCCCCGGGCTCGACAGCATGCATTGGATCCTCATCCTGACTGTTCCAGATATTTCAGTTTCCTCATCTGCAAAATCTGTTTGGTGGAAGGCTCTGGCCAGCAAGGATGTTCTGGAGAAGGCCATCTTGGGATCGGACAGACTCCGTGCAGACAAACGCCTGGGAGCTCTAGGAGCATGGCTACCAGAAGGCGTTGGAAGAGCTCACGCATCTAAACGAAGTGGTACACGCAGCCTGGATTGGATTGCGTTGGACATGCTCTGTCATCCGATCAGTAGAGACCCCCCTGCCACAAAGCAGCAAAGGCAACGAGGCGCCGGGAGCACCGGCAGTCAGACAAAAGTGAGCAGCTCATGGTCCTGTCTCGCGGCTCACGTTCGAAACTCTCTTGCTCTGCTTGCGTGCTCAGGTACCCCAAGAAACAGGCGCAGCTCGCAGCCGTGCTTCCGTGTTACTAGCAGCCTTTCTGTGTCAAGCGCGAGAAGCGATGGGCTTGCTGCTCTGGCCCTGGCAGGTCCGAGCCCAACGTCTCTGCAAGCGCATCTCGAGAAAACGTGAGAGAAGCGTCAGAGCATGTGGTTGAGACGACTCCACGATCCTCTAACGAGACAGATTCCGGTGTGGAGAAACTGATGCCAGTGCATCTCTTGCAAGCGCAGAAGTCTCAGGCTTCCTCCGGCACAAACCCTGACAGCGCTGATGAAAGCTTCCACAAGGGTCGGCAAGATGCTAGAAAGCCTCCCTGTCACAAGCGCAAAAGCTCACTGCCCGGTCATGTAGATGGCTTGCCGGCAGAACCGGATCTCGGCATTACGCCGGAAGCGAGTGCAGAGCCTTCAACCAGTCCGACAACCACCACCTCCGTCAGCACCTCGACCAGCACGACACAATCATCCACTACCCCCCAGACTTTGCCAGCATCAACACCCCGGCAAGGGGACAGCGCCGAGCCCGAAGAAGACCTTCCCAACCGGGCTGTTACTGGAAAGCCTGATCCGGCGATCGATGCTGCAGCAGAGGGCGTTCACCCGGAGGGCGCGCCTGCAAGCACACTGCCACCCACCACCAGCTTGCCAAAGCCACCGCGAATTCACGAGGCTTGGCAAGTGTTTCTGCCATGCTCAGTTGTGTGCTGCAGGTGTGCATCGTCTCTCCGTCCCTGTCTGTATCTATTCAACATCTGCAAGCACGGAGTCTGTGTGGGATGCTCTCCCGTGCTGGTTTGGTAGGAGACTTGGCCAATCCAGTACGAGGACGGCGAGTGGGGCACAGAACGAGGCCCACGAACCGACAGTGGACTTGACTAGGCCAAGGGCCTCAGCCTTTTTTGTTTCAGGCCCGCCTCTTGTGGCCTCCACCACAGGGCCGTCCTCTCCTAACTGGTACGAGGCCGGGAAGCGGAAGCCTCTACCTTCAAGACGATGTTCATGCCGGGAGCTGCAACAGCTTCATTGAACATCATACAGGCTTCAGCCTTGAGTCTAGTGCAGTGTGCAGGAATCGACCCGGGATGGTGCAACGCAGTCGTCATCGTTCACGGCTTGGTGGTTTGGTGGGTTGGTGTGTGGGGGTGGGTGGCGGAGCAAACTGAACAGTATGGTACTACGGCAGTGAGGTGGAGGCAGGTCCAACACAGCTCTCCCCCTCACCCTCGCGACATGATGTTTGGATTTGGGCCCTGTTTGAGGGATCCGGTCTGGTCGTTCATGCAGCCGTCGATGGCCCTGGTGCTGCTTATCCCTCCGTATAAAGAGCCCGAAACTCGAGACGCTGAGCCCGTGAGCCTCGGGCGCGGCCCCGGTTATCCGACCATTCCTACTGTTAGGTACGCAGTCACACATGTTCCTAAAAGTTAGCTACTTATTGATAGTAAATTCCTCTGCCAGTGATGCACAGCCCCCACAGCTTGCTGCTAATGACTACTGTCTTATACTCCTGCTCTTGCTGCGATGCTCGTGCCAGGCGAGGCTTAGTAAAAACCACGAACGTTTTTGATTTGAATGGGTTTAGCTGGCAAAGGCCATCCCTAGGATGTTTCTGCCGTTAGTTCCAGCCAGCGTATCGTTCGGAACGGGCGAGGAGGGGTAGAGAGAACGTGGGGGTTAGGAGTTTTCAACACTTCCGTCCTTATTGGGTTGTTTTTATGTCGCTTTTGATTTTTGAAACAACACGGGAAAAGCATGAAAGCAGCCCCACAATCCTGGGAGTTGTGGCCAACTGAGCAGAAGTCGACACGACGCGGCGAGGGCGATGCCTCGGGTATTCTGGATTAGGGGCCGAGCAGGATCACTAGCAGTCTATCTGCAAAGCGGTGATGCGGCTGTGACTTTACAACATCGTAGTGGGGGTCCGAACCGCGAGAACGGCGGGCCGAAATGGTCTGAATGCCAGGAGGCTGACTGGGGGGAGCTCTGGTCTCAGCAGGACGGCTCAGCAAGTTCGCAACAAGGCTTTGGGCCGCATTCTGCGTCCGTCTAAATCTCTCAGATCTCGGTAATAGGGAATCTTTTGGGTCCGCTACAGGCTTACATCGTTCAGGTCTTTTTTTTTCCATGTGTGTAGGGGGTGGCGGTCATTCCAAGTTCCGTAGCCGGTGAGTTCGACAGCGCATGCCGCGCATGCCGCGCATGCCATACCTCGTGACTGTCCAGGAGCGGCTTGCGCGGCAGCTCCCCGACCTCTACCGGCGATGGGAGCTGGCCCAAAACCACACGCGTGGCATGCCGGGTCCCCGGAAAGCGGGCTTACGAGGTGCCAAGATGCGGTCTGGATGCATAGTGCATACCACCACCACCACTACCATGTCGCTGCTCGTGATCTCCTTGTGGTGGTGGAGGTACCAGCAGCAGTTTCCTTCGCTGCTGTTGCCGCCGTTTTGCTGGATTTGGTTTGATCCTCTTCTTGTTGTTGTCGTCGCCGTTGTCCACTACATCGTCATCACGTCGGGCTATCGAGAATCCAGTTCTGCATTGGTCATGAACGGCCGGCTGAGGCTCAAGGCGTGCCTAGTAGCAGAAGACGCTGAGCGCCAGTTGCATGCAGCTGTGGAGAATCACCTGAAGGCCAGGTTTCCCGACATTCGGGCGGACCGCCCTGATAGACCGTAGCGTCTGCAGCAGCGGGAAATAGACCAGACAATCCGCTGCTGCTAGCAACAGCCACGGTAAATTGATAAGTGTGACTCGTTTAGCACAAGGTCACGATCAGGGGATGACGGGGACGAAGCTATGCATCTTAGATTTGTTTACAAGACTTGAGGTTCAAAGAGTTTCAGCTGGAGATTTTCCGAAGAGTCTGCAAGCTGCTTGCAGCAAGGCAGGGTCATCCAGGGCTTTTGGCAGGCCATACACCTGGTCTCGGTGCATTTCAACGCCACGAAGGCCTTTTGCTGCCGTTGGTTTAGGGTTCCTGTCTTGGAATCCCCGACTATCAAGACGCTGAACAGCCCGACAAAGCCTTAAACTCTTGCCTAAGAGTCGCAGCTAGGTGAAGCTGCTGAGACTCCGGGGGCGAGCCAGGATAGCTGGGAACCCAGCCGTCACAGCTGTTAGGGAATCTAACTCCTTTGTAGTGGATTGGGAGGGATTCGTTTTGCAGATGACGAGGGGAGTCATCCAGCCTGGCTGCGACACCGTCTGCAGGCCCGTGATGCACTGGAGCGGCTGTCAGGACCTCAAGACGTTGCAATACACGCAGATGTGTGTTCTGTTTTCTCTGAATGACGTTAACTGCTCGTTGGTCTGGTGAGGGTTTGGGTGTAGCTGTGCAACTGATGGCCATCACAATGCTGTTCGGGTCAAAAGGGGAGTCATGATGACCGCGCAGCCAGGACAAAAAACTATAAATTTTTTTCCATCCTAGAGCCACGCTACTGGCACCTGCATCTGCTCTTCAGGCCTCGATGCCGCTATACCGGCAACAGCAGGCCATACCCGTTTTGGGAAGAAGGGCACAAGCATCAACATCTTTCGAATCCGCAGACGGAGCAGGATGCTAATTCTGAAGCCTTGCACCGACGAAGCGCTGTCAGGCGCGAGGATGTCGAGGTGGAGGTGAAGGAGGCTTACCTCACCTTAATAACTGGACTGGCTGATAGCACAAGGACTTCGGATTTCACGCATCATGCTAGCACATAGTGCAGGAGCACTGCGCTGATAGAAGTACAGTTGTTAAAGCGCTGACATGTCAGGAGTTGCTCAAGATGCCCCAAGTGACATATCTAGCAGACGTCGAGCAATCTACTGCACATCCTTGCCTCTGCGTTTTTCTAGGCTTTCTCTACCGCTGGTCATGCACACGTATTGTGTTGTCAACCAGCTTTTTTTAACCCTGAGTGCATCGAGCGGAGACCGGAAGAGCGCGTTCCTGAATCACGCATGCCATTGCTGCACTAGCCGGCCTCTTCATGATTTGCAGGCTGCTCTGCGCCTCGAGAGTCTGCGAGGGCAGGTGAAGGCCCACCCAACTCCAAACGACCCGGTGAAGTCTGGCGTGAATCGTTTGCGAATCTGAACTCTCTGGGTTGAAAGGGTTTTTCCTGAATAGCTCTGAACGGATGACGACGATGATGACGACCACGAGGGGTGTCAATGATGATGCTGGAGATCAAGCTTGCTATGATCGTACCGATGTTGCTGTCGTTGTTTTTGTTGTTGGTGGTGACGGTACGGACGGTGATGATGACCATGACCGTGGTTAGATTCATCATAGGGACCCTTGAAAGGGTAGGGGGGAGGGCGGTAGGGGGCCTTAGTACTTATAATAAGGACTTAATAAGGCCTATTTAAGGAAGTATAGTCACCTAGCCCCCTCCCCCCTGCCCCCTTAGGGTCCCTATGAATTCAAGATATTTCAAGATGATGATGGTTATGGCTCCAATTTTATAGAAGCTATGGTGGTAGTACGCTTTTTCCACTGCAAGCATCGCTGTGGCTATCTTCGGTAATGATCGGTATGACTAGTGTTATGTCTGCGGCGGTCTGCATGCTCATGATGAACAAGACCATCAGCCTCAGGATCCACCTGTTACTCATAACTTTGGGATCATTTCTGTTGGGATCGACATGATAGTTGCTGTCACGATGATTGGCTTGGAAATGTAAAGAGGCGGTGACATGTTTGTTGTGGTTTTGTTTCCAGACCTTAAACATTGCAATGGCTGTTCCTGGTGCGGCACAATTGTCATGACTTTCATGCTAGCACTTGTTGCGGCTGTTAGGGTTGTTCAAAGAGTTTGAGGCCCTTGAACGGGCCGCGGCGCCCTCCTGGAAGCAGCTTCAGGCAAGCTGAGTGACCAACGTAGCCTGGCTGTCCTGGATACCGAGCCCTCCTACGATCTGAACTCTTTGAAGGCAGAGGGAGCCTAGGAAGCGCATGTCGGCCCGTGCAAGGCCGGGTTGGCAAAGCTCCGAACCCTTGGCGAACTTCGTCAGGGCCCAGGCAAGGCTTCGGCATTCGACATCCCAAACTCAGAAGCCCTGTCTTCTGCTGTCTGCTAGATCTTGAAGGTTCGAGGCTACAAGCCACTCCATAAGATTGAAACCCGCAGCTTTAGCCACAAGCTTGGATACCTAGACGGGTGGCTTTCACGTCAGGGTCTGCTCCTCGTGCGGTTGCCGGGGTTCTTCTTGCTTCAAGCTTCTGAATTCTTGTCTTACACGACTGAGCCCGAAGACACAAGCGGAGAAGCCGGCTCTACGTTTTGGACGCTTTTGCCATCATCCAGTGCAGTTCGGGAGGCGTAGAGCTTCTGCTCATTCAGGAATCTTGCGTGCACGCTGTCTAAATATTTGCTTCCGTCGAACGACCATCGTCTCGTGGAGGTCCTGCAAGATTTCTTTGCCTGTCAGGCTTCCCGAGTGCTGGCGACAGGAGTGCTTGATGCGCCCAGCCAAAAGAGCCAGAATACCTGGGCTCGTTGACAATCCGGGTTTACTGATTCGGGACAGTTCAGCACAGGTTTCAGGCGACCACAATCCTGCAGACAGACATACAGTCCCAAAGCACGAGCTCGATCGCAGTCGCCGTTAGCTTTGCAAAGGAGCCAGTGAACCGCTTGGCAAGTGTTCGTCGAGTTTCATGCGCTGATGCGGCTTCCTCTTGGCATTTCAGCTGCTAGCTGCAACAGCTGCAAGTGTAGGTAGCTCATGAAATCGGAGTCGGGAAACACGTGCCGAACTAGCACTTGCCTTCAGTCCAGTCTCTCCCAACCACTAGCCACGCACCAGCCCCCGCTGACCCATTTCCAAGTCAGCCACGAGCGTTTCAGCAGACGCACAGTACAAATGGAAGTTTGCTGCCATGGCCGAGTCTACTGGCCTATACCTACCGCCGAGCTCGACGGTCAAAGACCTGGCGAGGCTGAGTGCCCTCGATACCTGACACCTAGCACTTGCCTGGCACCAGTGGCGACCTGCAGGAGTGATGCCTCGTCGCGAAGCCTGAAGCGAGAAGAAGACCGCATGCCAGCAGCACTTAAAGGACCTTTCAATCATTCACGCACTCTTCTTCTCTTCTTCCGTCGGAAGCGCCACCGTCTGCAGCTGAGGGCTCCCTGCTGCCGGTGCTGTGCCGAGCTTAGCCTTGTCTGAAGGTTCGGGCAACGGGCCGCGGGTGCAAACTGAGGCGTTGCGGCGGGCCAACACGAGTCCAACTCGACGCTCGGCGGTCTCAGCGGGATTCAGAGCCTCCGAGCCCCCGAGAGCAAGAACGTAGCTTTGGATAGCTTTGGGAGTTTCAGGGAAGTCTGGGGGTTTCTGAGTTCCTATCCGTAGCCAAGGAGCAGCTCCGCCCAGTCAAAGCCAAACAGCCCGGGCCCCGAAGTGATTGTTTTCATGCGGCGACACGCAGCCATGCATGATTCTTCACGCACAGAAAAGCCATGTCGTTGGCACCAACGGATAAAAACGACGGTGTATCAAGAACCGATCTCGGCATCCACAAAGGCTCTGGTCCATGCCGCGACGACCGGGTCACTAGGCCAGGCCCCAGCGTTAAGGGAGCCCGTAGACCGACTGCTCTTCATGTTCGTATCTGGGAGGCCTTCAGGCTGCGTCTGTGGAGGCCCTTGAGTCTGGGGATGTACTGCCCTGAGTTGGTGTAGGTGTGCACCGCGCTTGTTTCAGATGCGGAAAATCTCAGAGTCCTCGTGACTGCTGAGGCGACGGGCAGCGATGCCCCGCGCGCCAGCTCCGAGTCGAAGCTCCGGAAGGTACGTGCTCTGCTAAGCCGCCAAGCAGAGGGAGGGCAGCTCGCATCCTTGAGGCTTTTTTGGAGGCTTACGATGTCGGGGGCAGGGACTGTCGGCCTTTCACCTCTTACAGCTTCGCAGTTCGAGGGCGAGAAAGCTGCAGCCGACAATGGTGATAGTGATGGTGACGACAATGATCATTATCATGTGGAGCACTGCTTACAGTAACTAATCATGCAATGCATGTGTGCATCATCATGATTCATCCTACTGGATGATACTGGATGTCTGTGCCTGTTTGACAACAGGCCGCAGCTTCTGCACGCGAGGAACTTGCAGACTTCTTCAGCGACTGGTTCGGCGCGTTGCGCCTGCATCACAAGGAGCGTCGACAACTTCTGCAAAGTTTCAGCTACGAAGCTCCCGCCACCAGGAGGAGGAGGAACTCCAGGCTGTCAGACCGCGGCCGAGAGAGGCTGGTCGAGGGTGTGCTAGCAGCTTACGTGGGCTGTTGGTCTTTGGTGCGAGCGAGAACCTCAAACGCATGTGTACTGTATCTCAGGGTTACTTACGCATGGGTCCGGTTGTTAAACGGTGTCATTGTGTTGGCTCGACCCTGCAGTTTAAAGTTTGCATTGTCTGGTTGTGGTTTTCAATCTGCAGCAGGTCGGGATCTGGTTCCTCTGATTAGTTCCTGATTCTCAGATCGCAAAGCAGATCCGAACCCCGAAAGATTGAGCATGATTGATTAAGCTCTTTTGCTTTGATACCGCTGGCCACTCAAGACCATGGGCCCAAGTTGCAAGGCGGAGCAAGCCGCAGTGCTGGGCAAGGTGCAGGATTTCGTTCTAGGGTTTCCAACGTAAGCCGAGCTTCGAATTTTCATGCCCAGGTGTTAGACTAGGTGCGTCGTTGAGGAATGTTACGTGCACTGGTAGTTTTGATGCGACCAGACTGAGAAACATCTGGACCCCATCCGTGAGGCCACGCAGCCCAAGTCCGAAGTTCGCAGGGCCAAGTTTCAAGTGGCTGCTTGGCTGCAGACACTCCGCTCTCTTGAAGCGTGAAAGCCTCGCCATGCGGAGCCCTAGCAGACCGTTGGGGAGCCAAACAGCTGACTGCTCGAGTCGAGGCCTTTGGATGCTAGGATGTTGGCAAGCGCAGGTCAAGGATCCCAGGACGGGCCGAAAGAGCATCCGAGTCTGGCCCTCAGGTATCTGATAAAGGTAAGACTGTCACGAAAGCTAGCTCTGTGGAGCTCGCGGGAGTTGCCCTTTAGCAATTCACTTGTATTAAGGCACTAGGGAAAAAACAGGGTTTGCACCTTATCAGGTGGGACGTCCAAGACTTAAGGTGGGGGGTAGGGGGGGGGGAGGGCCCCCCCCCCCTTCACCTTGTCATTGTGCGTTTTCCACTGATAAGGTGCGCTTCCCTCCCCCCCCCTCCCCCCCCTCCTTTAAGGTGGTTGTGCCTGGGATAAGGTGGAGGGGGGGGGGCCCCCCCCCTGTGCCGATACACCCACAAGGAAATGCTCCTTGTTAGGAGGTGTATGACCAGTTTATTCCCTAAGGATCAAAGGGCAGCGCCCTGCACACGGACAGTGATTGTTTTGTCTACCTACGCAAGGAGAGCTTGTCTTGTCTCAATATGGTAAAACCACTGTGAGCCAATGGGCAGCGGAATGTATATGTATGAGCATGCAGCCATTGCTGTAGGTACCTGTTAGAGCTACCCCTTTAGAGGTTTACGGAATCAAACAGACACTAATTTTCTTTTACCGGAAGCATGGCCGCACATTCACACATATACTATTATGCCCACTGTCACAGTTGCGGAGTTTGGACTCATGATAAAAACAGCATATTGTTTATGCTAGGTATAGCACTGAAGTACACTGTTGAAGTCACTCCTTTTGAACCCTTTCATGCACATTGGTCAGAGAGATCATCTGTACAAGATCAGGTCTGGTGATGTTCTTCTATCGAATTATGCAGCCCTTCACTGTGCTCTTGTTAGAGCTTTGTGAGTCACTGTTGTGAAACTCTGAGAATTTTCTTATCTCAGATTCGGATCCAGGTTTGGATCATAGGCTCGAGCATAGACGTTCGGATGTGGTTCATCCGGGTCTGAGTGATCTTCTTCGGAACTTGAAAAGATTCCGAGTAATCTGTTCTCAGCCCTGGTGAAGGCGGCGTCTGCAGTTTCATATCCATGGTTGGATGTAGTCGCCTTTGGCTCGGCCTTTGGTGCAGCTTGTGAGCTGATTGGAGTTGCCTCGGCTTTAGCCGGTTGTGGCTGCTTAGCCTTTGCCCGTTCGGCCCTTCTTCTTTCAAGCTGTCCGTCTGAGGACGCCCATGATCTTTCACTTTCATCTCCTGAGGGAGATAAGGCGTGGGCATGAAGGCTGTTCCAGTACTGTGCTGCAGAAGGAGTTAGGACTTCTTCATGGTCAGATTCTGACTGGTCTTCCTCAGAGCTTTGGTCGTCAAAAAGTGTCTCAAGGACATTTTTGAGGTTTTTATGTCTTCGCTCTATCTCTAGTGAGGAATGGACCAATTGATTGAAGACTGTTTTTGAGTCCTTCAGTGCTGTTAGAAGGATTTCCACTCTGGATAGAGTATCTTGGATGGTGTCAAGATGATCCTTTCTTTCCTCCTTGTCTCTCTGGATAGAGTTTCGCAATGATTGTGCGATTCTGAGGAGGTCGAGATATTTCTCAATAGGCATAGTTACCGTATGATTGTCATGTATGACAGTTGTTTCGTCGCTGCTCAAGTTCCTGAATAGGACTTCCACGACTGGTAGAAACTCCGTGCTCCACGGTTCCTCTTCATCATATGTTTCTACGTGCTGTTGCACGCGTTGTGTAAACTGCTCGGCTGCTTCTACCGTTGCATCGATAGAGCTGACGTGTCTTACTGCCATGTTTCGGCACATAGTGTTAATGGCCTGGCCTTGATTGGCTTCGCCAAGTGCAGCGTCTGCATGGTTGCAGAGTCCACTGTTATGGGCTTCTCTAGCTGCTTTTCGTTGAATGCGCCGATTTTGACCTCCTCTTCTGGTAGGACCTTTTGGTCTCGGAGGATCTGAAGGTACTGTTCCTTTCGCCTTTGGCGGAGGAGACTTAGGTGGAGGTGACATGTTTGCCTTGTTAGGCACTGGTGGCATTGCCTTGGGCACTGACGACGATGAGGCACTTGCGAGTGCAGATGTACCTCTGGCTCTTGCCGAGGATCCCTTAGGGATTGATGTATAGGTAATCTGCATGGCTTCTTCGGCCATTTGTGAATGCAATGCATCACTGAATAATTGCCTCATATGAGGAGTAGTACTTGCATCGTCATAGGTTTGAAACCGTTCAATGTCCCTTTCGGTGCCACGTGATCGTGTATCACCTCTTTGAAAAGGATCGTTCCTGCGAATCTCCGCAACTTGTACTGCCTGGAGGCAGGTTTTACACAGCACCTTCCTTGAAACATCTTTTGCTTGCTTGAGCTGGTAACAGCTGTCTGAAAGATGGTAGACTTCGCTTCGGGAAGTGTGCCACACAGGTCGCAAATCCGTTGTTTCTCCAGAATTGACCCTGTTGGGTCCTAAAGGTTCACGCGTCTGTGGTTCATCCTCGGGTTCGAGAAACGGTGGTGGTCGTTTCGCTGCTGCTTTTGCATTTGATTGTTGGCGGTCCATACATCTGATGGGAGCCCTGGTGAACTGCTTCCACATCCAGTGTAGGCCCATTAGCAGCAGAAACACATTCCACGCGATGCTGAAGACGGAGAAGTCTTGCTCACTGGTTAGTGAGTTGGGAAGTGAAGGTTCATCAGTCTTGATAGACTCTGCGTTCGCTCCACCGTGGTTACGGTGTCCGAACCAGCCCGACAACCCCGCTGCTGTGGCAGCTGTTCTGAGTGCCTTGCCGCTCGGAGCAGACGGTGGGCGTGATGCCTTCCTTCTTCTCCTCCGGCTGGAGGATTCGTCCTCTTGTTCCTCTTCATCTCTCTGAGCAGACATCAAGTTTGATGTTTCTCTTTCGTGTTCTTCGATGTCACTTTTTGTTGGTGACGGTTCTTCTTCTAGTCCATCCAGCTCTTCCAAAGACATGTTGAGCTTGTCAACAATATTGGTTCTTTGAGGTCTGGATCTCGATCTTGGTAGATCTTGTTGTGAAGAGGACGATGATGCCTGGCTCCTTCTTGGAGGAGAGCCTTCAGGCTCGCTGGGACGTTCAGGCCGTGGCCTTTCCCAGAATCTTCCATATCTGTGATAGCTACCTTGTGGTTGCTGTCTGTCGTACCAGCTGTTGCCGGATGAATACACAAATGAGTCTTTGTAATCCCAGTATTCAGCATTACGCTGCTTGTAAGCCTGTCGCTTGTTAGCGATCTTCTGAACCTGGGCATCTGACCGGTTGTGTTTCCCTTTTGTAAGGATTGGTTGTATCGTGAAGCCCAAAGGGCTGTGCCAATCTTTGTCAGAGGGACTCAACCACAGGTCAAGGTTAGAAAAAGTTGAATAGTACTGCTTGACTGAGACAAACAGACGGATATCGATATCCCTGTTTCTGTTCATGTCCTGCCACATATCTGAGACTCGTTCCCAGTATGTTCTTTCGGCGGCAGGTGTAGCATCTCTTGGACTAGGTGACGCCGTGTGCGGCGTTTTGCTCCAGTCAAGGATATAACTGTTGATACAGTCGAGGTCAGCAACTTTCTTCGCCGGGTCCGGCGGTAGACGATCTGCACGTGCCAGTCTGTGCTGGTCAGAGTTGTTCAAGCAAAGGTGTCGCACTTGTGAGTGCCTTCCTGCTATTCTGTTGAATGCTGCAAGTTTCTTCTCCAGGTATAGAGAAAACAAACCGTTTCGCGGGTGAACGTCTCCACCTTTTAAGGTGAGCCTCGACGCAATATTATTGAGATCCCCCGCAATTACATCCGGTTTGAAAGGGAGAACCTCGTTGAGGAACGCGTTCACCAGTTCGCGCCTCTGTTCTTCCTTATGAGTCATGTATGAGTTGAAATGGACGATCGCGATGGTGATGACCTTGTAAGGCCCTTTTGTACACCACATCTCGTCAAGATCGTTTGATGCTTCTTGTGAGAAGATCTCTGCGTATGACTCAAAGTCTTCCTCTGGTGGCTCATCACCCTCGACATGGCCGTTCCATTCACAGAGAACCGGCGCAGGGTCGAGGTCCGACATTGTCAGACACGCCTCTGGTGAGAGGTAAGAGCCATCAGTGGGTCCATCCTTGTCAGGATTTTTACCCTTGAGAGGGTCATATCCGATAATCTTCATGTACTCATCTCTCGTCATCCTCTGGCCGGAATATGGGTGGACCCATTCTTTTGCCTCCTTGATGGTACTGTGGTACCCAAAGGTGAGGCGGCATACCGCACCGTGGCATGCCCACAGTCGCTTCTTGGGACCACCAGCCTTAGGCTTCATTGTTCGGTGACGGTAAAAGTGGTGGACGAGAGAGATGTCTGTTGTTGGGTCACCCTTGACTCCAATATACATTGAGGGTGCCTCAGGCTCCTTGGGAGGAGAATGGATTAGCATCCCTCTGTATTCATGTTGTCGCATGGTTGCGATCGAATACTTTGACGCAAGTGCTCCTGCCTCGAGTACGAGGGTAATATGTGCTGAATTGTTGAAGCACATGTCAATAAGAGGGTGGTAATCGAATCCCTTCTCAGGTTTGAGTTTCTTTTTGGGATTCCCTGCTGGCACCGGCGCTCGATCCATATTTCCCCAGTTGCATACCACTAGGCTTAGTGATACGCTGTCTGGGTTTGAGCCCTCTATGTATTCTCTCTTTTCGTTAACACCGGCCATCCTATTACGAACTATCTCGTAATGTGCGTCGAGCACCAGTTTGTCTTCGTAGCCAGTAAGAGAGAGAAAAGAAGCCGGGTGGCTTGTTCTGGAGTCCTTGATATTGATGTGACTCTTGTTAATGCTCTTGTATTCCTCCAGGGTTGGAGCCTCTGTGGAGCTGGTGTAAGTATTAGGAGGATTATTCCTAATATCATCAAAGCTACATGGATCAACGCCTGGATGGGCTCTCATGAACGAATTCCTTGCGATGTCGCAATACATGTTGATTTTCTGGATTGCCAAATCTACGTCCTCAGGTGTGAGGATGGCCTCGTATAAAAACTGACGCTCTTCTGAGGTCATTCCTGCTGACACTTTAGAGGTCTCGAGGCAATCGATTGGCAAGACGCACTCGCACATCTGTTGTTTACCCTGTGGGGTAAGTCGACAGTCTGCACATACAATCGTACCACAGGAATAGCAAAAATAGCCTGTAGGCTGGTTGCAAAGATCGCAGAGAGGATTATCTGGTCGTGTCATCAGCCGTATCCTTTGGTTAAGACTCATGGCTGTCCTGCGTACTCCTACAAATCTCTCCTTGGTAGGAGGTGCAGAGGAGGAAGATGCCGAATCTCTGGGTCTGTCCCACTCCTCTTCGTCAGGAGCCTCAGAATCCTTGATCATGAGTGGACTTCGGATTTTTCGATTCCATCGACTAACCCAGATTCTCTCTTTCATTTCCTGTTGCATAGCCGGGTTAGACGATGACTTCGAGATTCGGTGCTTGCGATTTTCTCGAAGTCGAGCGCTGATGCGCTCATGTTCTCTTACGAGATCTTCCTCATCAGCAGGTTCCTCGTATTCGAGGTTGAGCTTGCTTCTGTTGACTCGATAATAACTTTCTGTTTCAGGATCGAAGAGAACTAGGAATTTCTCCTTCTCCTTTTTAGGAGATTTTGGTTTCTGTGGCTCTTCGTCTGAACTCTGAACATATTCTGCTTCAGGCTTTGGTTGGTCAAGTTTGACCTTCTTAAGTTTCTCTGTGATCTCTTCCGTGGGAGATTCTTTCTTCTCCTCCGACGCTGCAGGTGCAGAGTTCGTCTTGTGAGACGGATTAACATCAACTCGGAGTTCTGAAGATGACGAAGATTTTGAGCTCTTTTCGCTTGATGCCGATTCATCGTCTGATTCTTCGTCACGATCCTGGTTAGGATCCGGTTCCTCAGGTTCCGTCTCTGTTCCAGAAGATTCTTCCTTGGGAGGAACTACGTTGGCGGAAGTATCCTGAACAGGTTCTGGAGGTTTGTGACCTGTCGTTATCTTAAGAACTTCGGTGGCGCTTCTGGTGCCGTCGGAGTTCCAGAGCTGTCCCATAAGACTGTCCGGATCCTTGTCAGCCTCGGCCTGCCGGGCGAGCTTGGATCTCGGATGGATCTCCTTTGCCGTAGTCTCCGTTTTCGGAGGTACCTCACCTGCAGAAGCGGTTTGCTCCAGGTTTGGAGCTGTGTCAGCCTCTGTCTTTGGCAGAGAAAAAGACTTCTTGTGAGAAGATCTAGCCTTGGGAGGCTCTGGTGGCAGATTTCGCCTTGCCACTTTTCGAAGTGCCGATTCGATTTCTCGGCCGTAATTTGCGCACCATTTCTTCGACTCGTAAGTCGCTGACGGCATCTGTTCGGAGCAATGGTCTGCCCACCATGGTCCGATGCTCTTGAGCTCATCGTATTGCGATGATACCCAGAGTGTTTCAGAGGGTGCGAATACGGCGCTAAGAGTACGGGCATGCACTACATCTGGTGTAGCAAACATCCCTACTTGCGACTGCCACAGGTTTGTGACTTCGTTCACTACGTTATTTGCATCGAATACCAGAAGCAGTGCCTTGTTGGCACGCAACATGGTCGGATTGGGATTCGCCAGGTTTAGCGTTGAGAACTGAACAGTGTCCCTGTTGGAACGACTGTTTTCATTCACAAGAGCTTGGAAATCTGGTGCTGTAACCACCTGCGCTAGGAGGTTTGATGGTACCAGACCGTGCCTCAGGATTGAGGATAATGCCTGTAGGTCCGTGGCATGCATGATGTAACAAGGGTTGTTCTGTCGAACAAAATCCTCCATGCCGACGGGCCTTGGCGCGTTAGTGGAGAGACGCTGTGCATGGGACTGCACAGGATTGCTCCCCGTTGCCATGAAGTCTGAGATGGTCATGTGTGACCTTGGTCTCTCTTCTTCAGGATCTGGTTCTTCAGCTCTTGGTAGAGTTCGTCGTGAACCGTGTCCTCCCACTGCCGAAAGGAAAATTTTGCTCATGGTCAACACATTTGCATCCGGTGGGATGTTAACGGCGGCATCTGTGGTTTCGGCCTTGCCATCTTTGTTATAAACCATGGTGACCACAAACCTAGACTTAGTGTTGAGGAGGACACCAAGCGCGATCTCTTGTGGTGTATACTGTGCGAGCTCTGCATCGGCCAACTTGAACATGTCCAGAAGATAATTGTGTTGGCCAGCAAAGAGATCTGGGCGCTGGTTCTGAAGGTGTCTTGTTGAGTGTGCCAACCACCTTCCGACTCTGTTGGTCTTGGAAAGAATGTGGAAGCACATCTCTGGTGAGAGACCTGTTACATCTGCCAGTTTTGGCACTGAGGAGGAATAGTCATATTCTCCGGATCCATCAAGGCTCACACATTGTTCTACCTCCGGTGGGAGGCCTGTCTGAAGGTGATGTGCAAGCATCGTACAGAACTGGCGTGGATCACGAGCGTGATTACCGACGTTGTTATCCCAGTATACAAGGGGACTGTTGTCCCATGGTCCTTGAAGGACTCCTTCGTAGAGCCTGACTCCATGTCTGGAGTTTAGAGTGAGCCTTGCTCCACTCGCATGGCCATATCGTGAGATCAATTGAGCAAGATCTCTTGGATGCGGATTGAACACCTGTTGGTGATCCATGATGATGAATTGAGGCTCATGATTTTTCTCACGTTTGTGAATTCGGTGTCCACCGTGTTCGGTGTTTCGACGTGATGCTTCCCGACGAGACTCGGGGTACGAGCTATCCATGTGTGGATGTCGCTCATGGTACGCCTGCACTGCCCTGGGTAGGGCGTGTCCATCACGGCTACGGAAGTTTGATCGTGTGCTCATTACGGCACAATGACCAAACAGGATCAGGAACGCTTGGTTAGCCCGAAAGGCTGATTGCTGTGAGGCTCGAGGCTGAAAGCGGCTGCGGATGATACAGAACATATAATTCTCATGAACATGTCCGATCTTAATGAAAACGCAGCTCGCAGACACAAATTTTCTTTTAGACGGAAAACAGTCTAAATAGAAAATCCAGCACATGGTTGTGCTACCAGCAAACGAGACTACCACCATATTCCTTGGCAGTAAAATAATCGGTAAATCTCTGTTGAGATATCAATTCCAAGGAAGGCTACCGCTGTGGCGGCATTCTTGAGATTGTCTATGATCCACCGAACAGTGAAAGCTTTATGTTGAAGAAGTTCACGGAAGGGTGGATGAATGTCTGTTTCTGGTAAATTCCCTGTTTCCAGAGCCTTGATAAGCTCATCAGGTTGCGCCGAGTGCTTTGTTAATGCATCAGCTAGGCAGTACTTCGAGCTTACATGAGCTAGGTCATCTAAAGATCCAGAGTTGGATTCCTTACGAAGCATCTGAATGAGGTGGTGAGTTTCCTTCTGCTCTGGAAGGTGTGTCGTGCCTGCTGTTGTCACAAGATTGTTCGCATCTGTTCTGATATGTATGGGTACGGTCTCTGATGAGAGATCTGCCCAGAGTCCCTTGAGGAACAGGCAAGTACCAAAGCAACGCATCAGTGCGTTAAGCTCTGCCACTGTTGTGGACATTGTGGTTGTCGTAATCTTGTGAGACTCATAATCCACCAGGCTACCTCTCGAGGATGTTTCCTTACTAGAGGATTCAGAGAAATCGTTCTTCTTGGAAGAAGCAGCTGCTGCTGATTGTTTCATTCCCTTTAGCTTTGGATTTCGATCTTCAGCAAGGAAAATAACATGTGCTCTCTGAGATGATTTGTGATCATTGTTCCTGTAGGAAGCATCAGGGTAACCGAGGATTCTGAGATTTCCTTTCAGCGGCCAAAAACGCAGTTCTACTTCAGTAGACTTCAAAATCCTAACCAGCTTGTTCAATTCTCGAATATCACCGATAGTAGGCTTGGCAGCCTTACTCGCACACCGACTGAAGCGATAACAGATGTGAGCTTGAGTCCGGCTTTGTAGCCAGTTGATCTGTCCTAAAACACTTCTGTAAGCAGTGTGCTGCTGTGGTGTGCATTGTTGCTCATTGTTGAGCTTCTTATCAAAAACAATTTCCTCTAGAGCTTCAACAGCTAGGTTCTGATTTACTGAGATATGTGCTGGCACTGATGCTGTAGCATCCTTCCAGACTAATCTCTGTCCTACAAACATAATATCGTTCGTGTCTTCAGAACCGACTGCAAACTCCTTTTTGATCGATTCAATCACGGCCTTACGAAAGGTGTCATCACCGGCCATGCACAGGTCATCTACATGTAAACAGACTACTCCATGTACCTGTCTACCCTTGGCATTGTTGCCTGCTATGGGATCTAGGAGATAGTCAATCGCTGATTCCATGGTCTTTGGCTGAGACTTCTTGAGCTCAGCATCTGCTGTTTCAGACTTCTTACCATACAGAACATATGTACAGCGATCCGCACGGGTTGGCACCAGGCCGTAAGACAGGAGTGCCTTATCAACGATGTTCCACCATCTTCGCGGTGCATCGTTAAGTCCATAAGCGGGTTTCTTCATCCTCGCTGCAATGTAGGGAGGATAACCTGCTTCAGGAGGAATCTGACAGATTATGTCTCTCGACTCATCATAGTCTTCACCCTGCAGGAAAGCAGTCTTTAGGTCGATGTGTGTCAGATTCCACAGCTTGTTAGCTGCTAGTTGAATCGCTAAGCGGAAACCTGGGCGACTCGCAGCAGGACTATCAGTTTGCTGTATGTCCTTTTGTCGATCCTGGAAACCTCTTAGGACCCATCGGGCCTTGCACTTAAGGAAGTTTCCGTCCTTATCTCTTTTTAGAGTCAGGACCCATCGACCAGTGACATAATTTCGGATGTTTCCGAGTTTCCGTGTATCGACGAGCTCAAAGACATCATTGTCTAGCCAGCTCTGATATTCTGCTGCTTTCGCTTCATCAAACTGTTTCTTCATCTCACGCTTTTCCTTGGCGGTTGCCTCCTTCCGTTGTGCCTTCTGGGTCAAATTTGCTGAGTTCCTGGGGGAACTTAGGGATAAGGCCTTGTCCTCTTCCGTGAGAAGATCATACTCTTCACGGATGTCAGATCGGAACCTTTTGGTGGGTTTATACCGTGTTCGGTCTGACCTCACTCTTGATGTTACCTCTCTAATGTCTACGGGTCCGCCATGCATGTACCGAGGCATGGAGAAAGAACCTGTGTTACTGCACAGTTTCTGTTCTTCTGTGAGAAGGATCCAGTCCTTCTCATCTACGACCAGGTCACCTTCCTCATCAGAGTAATACCTTGTGTCGTCTGACTCGGCATCGCTCTCCGGTTCTGGTGAACCAGAGGTGTGAGGAGGAGCGGACGGTTGTCCGGGGTCGTCCGGGACCAGTTCTTCTTCAGAATCTTCTTCATCTTGTTGTAACGGAAGAATGGGTCCCTGTGGATGTGCCTTCGGTTTAGGTTTTGGTGTCGGCACCTGTGAAGGTGATTTCTGTTTGTGCGGCGAAACTTTCCTTTCCGATGAAGACCTTGGCGACACATCACCCCCCAGACGCCGAGGAGACGGAACGCGAGGAGGCGGATGCACGCGAGGCTTAGCCCGAGCAGGAGCCACGGGCTCATCGGAGGAAACGGCCGGTAGTCGCGGTGGAGGTATGGGAGGAGGAGGACGCGACGGCGGCGTGCCGGGAGGCATCGGCTGATCTGGTTCCGGCATAGAGACATCGTCAGATGTGATCCGTGAGCGATTAGTGCTCATGGGTTCTGACGGGTCTGACGGCGAAACCTCTTCGTCCGACATGATAACATCCGGCGGTGTTCGCACGGACGGTGAAGTCTTGCCGCCTGTCATCTGGAAGAGCACCCCCGAGAAGGTTGATGGGTGTACTTTATTCCAGGAAACCTGGTGCGGCAAGCAACACGTCATAGTCGAATTGGGCTTCTTCTTGTTCCAGAAGACAAGAACGCCATCAGTTACACTGGTGAGTGCTTTGACTGTTCCAAATGTACCTCTGTATAGAGTACACTGTTCGAAACCAGACCCTGGTAAGAGTCTTGATCTAAGGCGAGTAATGTCTGACACCAAGGCATCAAGGGACGGTGATGGTTTGGAATGATGCAATGGTAATTCAGTTTTACTCGATAAGGAATTTACTCTAGCAACAAGTGATCTGATTTTCGGATCTTGCAGGAGTTTGGAATCCTTGAGAGGATTTGCTGTCAAAAGTGAATACTCTTGGTCAAGAAGTTCCGAAAGTCCCTGGAGGCATTCATCTCCAGAGTATCCTAGTATGTCTGTGACTAAAGAAAGATGAGATGCATATGTATCTCTCTTCAGAATCTTGCCAAACACGAGGCAAAGGTCTCACAGAATTCATAAGGATACACTTGTGCGAGTTTCGTTTTAAGACCGTAGCCTTGAATACCCTTTTCGTCTCCTGGTGGAGATGTTGGAGATTTCGTTTTGGCAGAATGCCTCTGGAGAGGAGTTAGAACCTGCGGTGGCAGGTTGTGCATGAAAATCGAGGATTTCGATTCATAGTATCCTTTTGGATCTTTCATGCCATAGGCTTGTAGGTTACAGACCTCATAGCTGATCTTGCGGTTGGAAAACAGGCGTTTTGCTTCTGGTGAAGACCAGAGCCTGCTGTAGTATGGGTTCTCAAGAACAAAGTAACGTCCGAGCTTCATTTGGTGGTCTGCGACCGATTCACAGAATTTTAAAACAGAAAGTCTCTTGGCAGAGCCTTTCTTCCACTGTGAGTACCAGCTAGACCACTGAGAGTGATCGGGTGACATAACAATAATAGTAGGTTCTTGTTCCTTGATGATCCTAAGAAGATTGGAGCGACCTTGCGGTTGCTCAAGATCTAGACCACTACGCAAGTCGACTGGCTGACCTACTCGCAGACCTGACAGGGCAGCCTTGTGACTCATACGGGGAGATCCACCGTAGAGTTCTAGGAAGTCAATCTTCCCAGTGCTGGTGACCTGCCAGTGACACTCTTGATGCGGAACCGTTAGGTCTGTCGACTGCAGGGAAGCATCAAAGGTGACCATGCAACTTGCGTGATCAGAACCTTCTGACGTCAGAGTTTCCTCATCAGGCGCGAGAGGAATCTCCACATCAGATGTTATGTCATAATTTTTCCTCAGTTTTGAGATATTAACGCGGACGATGCGTGTTCCAAGATCCACACCTACCATGGATCCTCCGAGTTCGGAGATCACCTTTCCTTTTAGCCAAGATCCATGTTTGGACCCAGTTGATCCAATCTTAGACTTATCCTCTGACCAGTAGAAAACCTTATCTCCCAAAGAGAAAGGTCCTTCGGTCATTGACAGTCTGGCCGCAAGATCTCTGCGCAGATCATCAGATTGGCGTGCCTCTTGGTAAGCCCTGTTGGCAAGCTCCTTAATGGCTCTCGCAGTGACTTCCGTATCAGTTGGATTACCTGTCAACTGATTGGGATCAGCGTTCTCTGGTGTTATAACATCTCGAGGACGCCTACCAAAGGCCATTTCTAAAGGAGTAACTCCTCCGTAGGTAATCGAAGAGTTTCTTGCCAAACATGCTTGTCGAACGAGGTTGCCATACTTCATGGTGATTCCGTTATACTGCGGGTCACCATCCTTCAGGATCTGAAGTATGATCTTAATCTGATGCTTCAGCAATCTTACAGCAGCTTCGGCCCTGTTGGGCCATGGTGTTCCAGGTCCTGTTGCTACAGGCTTGATATTCTGCCGATTGTAATAAGCCTCCATTTTTGGAGTCATGAATGCTTGATCTCCAACTACAACCTTTGGGTTGATCTGAAATTTCTCAAAGTAGTCATTCATAATCGACATTGTAGTATGCTCTTCTTTATCCTGGACTACTTCGGAAGTCAACAGGTTTGTTGCTCCGTCATAGAGAATAAGAAATATTAAGCGACTATTCTTGCCGGGAATTGGAAGCTCACCGTGATCTACGAAGGTGAGATCACCGAAAGTCTCTGATCTTAAACCGGAAATCTTCGCTCTTGAAGGAGCTCTCACGTGTTCCTGACAGGCTGAACACTTTTTGACCAGTTGGTCATATAGCTGATATATCTCCTTTGGGATCTGTAAGGCTTTCGTGCGTCGCTTGAACTGATCCGTACTCATATGACGGTGCTTAAGGTGAAGCTTATAGAGTTCTACAGGGTCCTTAAGCTTCTCATGAATCCTGCGAAGAGCAATGGGAAGAGATGGCGATGGTTCTGCGACAATCTCTTCACCTGTAGGTGAGTCTGTACCAGGAGCCGGGTATTCTCTTGACTCAAGTGGTCTTACCTCCGTCCCGTCATCAGCTCCTGGGACCATAGACTTCTCTTCAACAGGAGGTTTGACCGCATATTTGCGGGTTTTCTTCAGAAGGTTTTTAAGACCCTTTGGAGTCTTTGTCTTCGCAGGTGGAACCTCAAGTCTTTCTTCTTCTGGAGGTTCGTGCGGTGCAGATGATTCTGCAGGTTTGTCTCTAGAGCCTGATGATGGTTCCGATGGTTCGGAAGGCTCAGGAGCATCACCAGATGGTTCTGGTGGATCAGGTTTCTTGGCAGATGATTCTGCCGGATCAGATGGAAGAGGCTTCTTCTTACCTGAAATCCCTTCGGTGGTGGATCAGCTGCTCCCTCAGGTGCCTTGTCGCAACCTTTGAGGTACGTATGAGCCCTTTTCTGTCCTGCGCAGGCTGGACAGCGACCTTCCGGGATCCTAGTATAAGGTCTTCCTTCTTCCTTTGGCTTCCTAGCTCCTAAGGCAGTCTCTGTCGCACTGAACGACGTACCTGACTTAGGGAGATACTTCCTGGTGGAAGTGAAGCCTAGAAGGTCCAATACCAAATGGTTATTGGTACTAATCGGAAGAGGGGTTTTATACAAACCGAAAGCTTCACACGTTGCTAGGTCAGCTGTGGGACTACACTCGAGGGTCATTCTTAGATTCCTCATCTGTTCGATGGAGAACAAAATGGGAACTCTCCCCTGATCCAGAACTTCTATGGTTGTATCTCTTCTTGGAGTTGTGTTGAACCATAGAGTTACACGCTCCTTGATAAGAGCTGTTTCACTATCTGCGAAAGAGAACTTCGTGTTCGAAGGTGAGAAAGTGAAATCAATCATGCCTGGGGCACGTTGCTTCACGGCCTTGATAAGCCTGTTCACCGCATAGCGGGAACCCATAGCCCTAGTACAACCTGAGTCAAGTATGACAAAGGTAGGGTTCTTATCAAGATTGATCCGCTCTGTGAGAGCAGATAGGACGGTGTGCTGCAACGGAAACACCGCTGTTGCAGTTTCAACACCTTGCCCCTCGGATGGTTCAAAGACCTGGGGCACGTAACTCACTGATGAGTTGAACACGGGTTCTTGGTGCGCGCTCGGATCTGTGCCTCTACCTGATGATCCTGCTTGATTTCTTCTCTTCTTTCTCCGTGTTTTTCTTCGTGAGGCTTGTGATGCATAGTATGTATAAGACGTTTGATCGTCATAAGCGGCATAATTCCAACTGGAGTCAGTATAATAACTGTCCTCATACCATGAATCCCAGCTCGGTGCGGTGGAACTTTCATAGGCCTGTGGAGATCCAGTTTGGTCTCCTTGTAAGGAGGCAGACTTAGCTGTATCCTTACCTTTGCCTTTTGATTTTGTACCCTTGAAGGAGCTTCCTTTATCTCCTTTGTCCTTTCCTTTTCCTTTGCCTTTTCCACCTTTTCCTTTTTCCTTTCCTTTACCTTTACCGAAATAGCTGGAATCAGTTGGATCATGTTCTGCCTGGTTGGCTCTCCCTTTTCCGCGGTATGACCTAAAACGGCCACGTCCTTTTCGCTTGCCACCCTTTGCTCTTCCCGGTGATCCGGGACGCATTCTTGGTCTTCTTCCCTTTTTGAATCTCCTTGCAACGAAGGCCTCATGGTCATCAACTGTCCAGAAGACAGCTTCTTCATCCTCGGCGGCAAGAAAGCCTTCCTCAAGGGTGTCTTCGTCTTGGAGCCAGAATCCATCGACTCCATCGTATTCACCCTGATCGAGGATGAGGAAGTTTCGACCTCCGCGTTTGCGGCGTTGGTCTCTCCTTCCATGGCGGTCCTTCTTGTGAGAAGAGTGCCGAATGTTGGGATCCTGCAGACCAGTTCTGGTCGTTGAGAACTGATCGAACATGGTCTGCCGTACCACAGGGTACGTGTAGGTCTCAATTCGGTGACCTTGGTTGGTCAATGCTGTTACCAACCTCTCACGTTGCATCTCATTTAGGTCGGACTGCACTAGGAAGAGGAGAGCTAGGAGATTATCATTTAGAGGAAACGCTCTTCGATGATTATCAAGGCGTTCCTTGTTCCATGTTTCGAAGAAACGTGCGGCGTATGTGTCTCTCTCGGTTGCATCCTGTAGGCGCAAGAAGGTTTGATCTGCCTGCACAGCCTGCATGAAATCTGGATGGGCATCTTCCAGAGCTATCTCTGGTAAGAGATCCATCCATGAGTTTTTCACGCGCTGTAGCACGATCTCAAACTTGGCAATCCAAGTCACAAAGTCTTGGTTGCCCTTCCATGCCTTGAATAGGCCGAGGAAACGCCACAGGAAAACGTACTGTTCTCCTTTCACGAAAAATGGACGCATCTTCTTCTTGAAGTAATCTACTCCATCTGGGGCTGCAAGCCTTTCTCGGTTCAGTGATTCCTTTTGTACTGCGGCCAATCCGGAGAGCCTCGTCTTGAGAGACGGACCTCTTTTGGTGTCATCCAGCGTTGTTATGTCGCACCAGTCGTCAATCAACTGTTCATACTCAAACCACGAGGTGGTGCCATCATAGGCAGGCGCGATCTTGGGCGTTATGCCTAATGATGCAAGCATGCGGTCAGATGTTGCATATGACTGTGCGACATAAGTGGCTGGACCTTGGGAGGTCTCTTCGTTCTCATATCCCCCGGAGGATTGGGAACTGTCGTCGGCTTCGCTGTGCGAGCTCGACATTGTGCTGCCTCTTATCCGCTTGGTTAAGCGTTCGGCGAGGCCGACCGCTGTAGCGGACTTTGGGAGGCGGGCGGCCCTTTCCGGGCTCCGCTACCAGAAAACTGAGCCGATACACCCACAAGGAAATGCTCCTTGTTAGGAGGTGTATGACCAGTTTATTCCCTAAGGATCAAAGGGCAGCGCCCTGCACACGGACAGTAGTTGTTTTGTCTTGCTACGCAAGGAGAGCTTGTCTTGTCTCAATATGGTAAAACCACTGTGAGCCAATGGGCAGCGGAATGTATATGTATGAGCATGCAGCCATTGCTGTAGGTACCTGTTAGAGCTACCCCTTTAGAGGTTTATGGTTTCACCCCCCCCCCCTATCATGAGGTCCCCCCCTCCCCCCCCCTCCTCAAGGTCCCTTGGTTTTGTTTGTGTCTGACGTTCGGCGACTGAAGTGCGGTCTTCTCTCCAGAGTTACCTCTAGTTGTCGTTCGCACATTACTTTCTCAAGAGTTAAATGAACGAGCAACGCCTGCACCCTTCACCGGCCCAAACTTTCCCTCCGCTACTGTCGTGCACATCGCTTTGCAGAGCTCAGCACCGGACCTCGTGCTTCTAGCTTTCGTGACCAGCTCTCAAGTGTGGTCACAGGGGGATTTCAGCTCAAGTATCGAGCTTGCCTGCTGACCTGAATTTGCTGCATACAGAACCGCATGTAATGCGTCGATCTTGAAGTGCTGGAGATCGCTGTGCAAAGGAGCCGAAGGTCAGCTCCACCAAGCCGGGGCTCTCAGCTACGGAGCTTCCTTTGCGCCGGGGAAGGGTGTTTAGCAGATTGCCTCCGCTGGCGCACATGCACCAAGCACCGAGCCACAATCCCAACAGTGTTTTTTCTCAGGGTCGCGGACTACCGGAACTACGCAGAACGAGAGTCTCGCTGGCCTGCATTGCCGTTTCTCTTGGCCAGGGCTAGAAGTCTCAATCGGTGGAGGGAGCCTAAGTGGAGTTGAGAGCTGGAGAGACAGCCAAGGCTAGTCCATCGAAGTGAAAGAAAAAGAGGCAAACCAAGAGGCGAAGAGATACACACACGCACACAGAGACATGTCTCTCTTTCCATCTCTCGGTCTGTCTGTCTGTCTGTTTATGTACTTACATGCATACACAAGAACAGGTCTGTTGCCCCAAAGGACCATGTTCCGTGATGCGATCTCTGCCGGCTTTGGTCTCCTTAGAGGGATGAGTAGGTAGATTTTGCCCGAGCCGCTGTCAAAGCAACACCATCCGAGTCACTCCCAGCATCTCCCAGCGCTTCCCTTTTGGCCGCTCCTTGATTCTTCGCCAAGAGCAGGTTGAAAGGCACAGGATGGGGAGGTCCTCCCATCAAGCGCCCCAAGCGCAAGGACAGGGCGATGATTCTCTCGTGATAACGGCTCCATGGTGCTCTGTCCTGGGAAGGACAACCGAGACCTCACGCCTGCGCAGCAGATGCAGATTGGCTGAATCTAGTGCCCGGCAGGGTCTGCAAGCAAATCGATTGAAGATTTCATTGATTTAGGTTTATCCCAGCATAGGGAGACTTTGCCACGGGCTCAGGCAGCTCGACATGGAAGGTCAGACAGCGCCACAGCTGCAAGAAGGGCCTCTTCGACGTAGATTGAACCTTTGCCCGAACTCCCACTCCAAACCTGGGATGCTAGATGAAGCAAACCGCAGAGAGGGTGTCGGAGTACTGTGCAGGTGCCGGAAGAGGACTGTCTGCGCTCCCTTGCAGAACCTTTGAGTTTGTGACACGCTTCAGAAATCAAGAGCCCTGCTGATCGGCTGTGACCCACACACTTCCATGACTGTCTGCGGCTGGCTTGTCTTGTTGGCCCAGACCAGGCAGTAAGGCTTTGGAGGCAAGACCTCCAAGAACAACGACGATCGTAAGAGCAAGGCGAGTGCGGGACGACAACAGCCGCAAACATGGTCTGCTTGACAAAAGCAGTCAAGCCGAAAACTAGGTTGCAGTGTCTACATATATACATATAACATGAACAAGCCACCATAGCAATGAGAAGTACAGTGCGGAGGAGCAAGAGGGCCTGGCTGACATGATCCAGGGGCAGGTGCACGAGGAGGAGCCAAACCCCCGAAAGTGAAGGGGTGTCTCATGGTATCTCTTTCGTATAATGTGCTTGCGGGTTCAGGCACTGTTTCGTCAGCACCTGGGACTCCTGGATTCTGTGCGATGTCGGTTCATGAGCACCAGCCACTTAGAAATTTACTACGCCGAAGGACACGGAGTTCTTCGTCATGCAGAGCTTTCCGAAGTTCACCTTGATCCAGCCACCCACCCGGACTGCTCGTCAGATGGAATGTTTTTCGCACTGCTTCAAGGGCAGTCAAACCGACTTGCACACACATTGACATGTCCCCGCTCTCAGCATCCATGAGGTCCCTGGTGATCTTTCTCGGCTACGTGGTGCTGCGCAGCTGCAAGCAGAGCTCAGGATGTTTCGAGCGTTTGGCAGCCCTGGCAACCAAGGCTCTCGACCACTTCCGGGATCGGCCTCGCGGGTCTGGAGACTTTCTTTCCTGGGCAGACCGACCTGGCTTTGACCAATGTGATGGTGAAGTCAGGTGAGGCTGCCTGTCAGGCCGGTCGGAACTAGTGGGCTTAGGGCCCCAATCGCGATCGCCGATCTGGCCACCCTTCGCCACAGGACTTTCGCTGGCAGTTGTGGCGCGCGCAACTGGGCCGCAGCAGGTGCCACTTCGCGGCGGCTGCGGTGGTTTCAGTCAGGTCGCAGAAAGTTATTAGCGCCGGCTTTACGTTGCCTAAGTATCTGCAGCTGTCGCCGTCATTTTCCTCGGAGCGCGAAGCTTGTTGCCGAGGATTACATACCAGTACTCACACAGCTCCTTCTCCCACATGCTCGGCAACGCCGTCGCCCGAGAATGCCGCCTTTGATGGGACTGGTCTCAAGCATTTCTCTGAGGTTTCCAACTTTCAGGGGAGGAGCATTTAAGTTGCCGAGAAAGGTTTGTGCTTCTTGCCATTTCAAGAAGGCTTGCTGCTCGCACACTTCGCTTGTGGAGAGCAGACCTAGACATGATCCATACATTGAGAAATCGGTAGAATCGAGGCTATATACCTCTTTGTAGTGATGGAAGAGCTTCCAGTCCCCCGCGTGGCCAGTGCCGGGAGCCGCACGCTGCTCTTCACCGGCGCAGCGGGCCTGGCAAAGCTGGCGTGCAGCGTCTGGATGCTGGTCCTCTCCATGGCTGTCTCGGACATGGAGGTCTTTGCGGAGGAGGGCGTGATGCCAAACGTGACCTTGGAGTTGGGGGCATCTGGCCTGATGCGCTTCTGCGCCTGCGACGTGGGCACAGATCCACTCGGCCGCGGCGGAAAGAAGAGGGGCGCTCTAACCTCCGACGCACTCTGCTCGGCCTGCCACGAGCCAGCAGACCTTGTCCACTTCCGGCATAGCCTCAGCCGTGCCTCGCAATTGCACCGGAAGTGGGGAAGTTCACGTCTCGGAACGCTGCAACATCCCATCATAGCCTTTTGTTGTGAGGGGTAATGCCGAGTTCTGTACTTCCAGTCAGCGGGGTCTGGGGAATGGAAGTGGGAAGCAGAATGCAGAGGCATGCCGAGGTTGAGTTGTGTTGTGTGTCTCAGGATCTAGAAATGGGGGAGGGCCACATCAGGTGCTCTTGGGCTGCTTCCCTGGATCGCTATGCCCCTGTCACTTCCTGGAATGGTGCTGCGGGTGGCCCGAAGACGCGAGTGTCCCCTCAGGGTATTCCAGGTCTTGCTTTGGGCAGCCATCCCTGCAGGCATACTGAATATCGTTGTCTACGTGATCGTGCTCCTCCCGGCTGACTGGGACGTGTTCAAGTCCTTGTGCTTTATTGGCCACACCTTTGATGGGAAGTACGGTGTGGAGATCACTACTCCCGACGAGCTGCATCAGGCTTTCTGCAGCTTTAGCACTCTCGAGCAGCAGGCTCTTGCTGCCGGATGGATGCTGTTTGTCTTGGAGCTGCTGAGCGTGCTGGCTCTGGCGCAGACACTTCATCTGCCACGGAAGCTCGCATCCGAGATGCGGAAGGACGGGATGAAGACCGTCACGTCCAAGCTCTCCGCACTCGGCGGGCCTATCACAACCTTTGACAGCCGGCAGCCGGATGGTTCAGGCGGCCCTCTGGACGCGGAAAGTCTGCGGCCTCTGGCTGCTCCCTGGGCGCAAACAGACGACTTCGGACTTGGCATCTCACTGTGGGGAGCCACCGGTGGGAGGTCGTCTTACCGCGAAAGCAAGAGCTCCGACAAGGAGGAACCCCAGCAGGGCCTCTCCGCCCGTTCTTCCGACTCTCGAGGTCGGCGCCGCAGCCGGAAGCCGAGGAAGGCAAAGAAGAAGGCTTTAGGCGACCTCGAGGAGGGCGAGGTGGATTCCGAGGACCTGGAGCTGGCCCAGCTTTTTGCAACTGTGGGGAAGCGATCCCCACGCTCCAGCGCGCGAAGTCCGCGACGGGACCGGGAGGCAGCCAGCCCCCGTCGCATCGGACGTGCCAGAGAGATGTGGGATACGGCTCCAGCGGCACTGCAGTCGCTACCATCGTCGCGTTCCATTCCGCCGACCACGGATCCCTCTCTGGCCTCTTGTGGAAGCGCCGAAGAGGCCACCAGAAGCCTTTTCCATTCCATGAGGTCTTCTGCTGGCCTCCCTGCCCATGCCCAAGACGCCGACGCCCCTGACGCCCTCGAGCTTGCCAAGAGCCAGGCGGCAAGAGCTGAGGCGACCGAAGGCGACGACATCACCGACGGCGACTTTTTTGCCTATGCCCTGCGAGTCTCCGAACGCTTTGACAGGCAGGGCCCTGGGAGACCAGATCCAACTGCGCACTTGCAAGAGTCTCTTCTGGCAGAGCTTTTCCACCCGGCTTTGCCGGGCTCACACGACGTATCCCGACTCTGAATGGAGACTGGCAGCGAGCCTGTCGACCGTCAGAAGTGCAACGCGTGGAGTTGTGAAGCCTGAGACCGTCGGCACTCACCAGAAATCGTTCATGGTCTCTGTCTGGCTCAGTTTCAATCCGAGACTTGTCGTAGCAGCAGTGAGACGCTGCACGTTGCACGCGCAAAGCTGCCCCCGCGCCTTATTCATGTGCGAGAGCAGTGGGGCTTAAATAGTTGCTCTGTCCATCTCCAACCCGAAATCGGCAAGCTTTCGGCACTCCTGCCCTCTGCCGAGGTTCTCTTGCTGGTCCTGTGCGGGATCAACCTCGAGGCGTTGAGCCTCGAAGGTTTGAGCCGCTGATGGCCCGGAAGTTCTGGGATGAGACCTGCTCGCGGGTCATCAGAGAAGTGGAGTCTGAGGTATTATATGCAAAATTGCCCTTCCATGGCCAGGGCTTTCACGGCAGCCTGCGGCTGATGTGGATGTTCGAGATCGGAGTACTAGGCCCCCCTGCCGGGTGCTACACGATCTCCATTCCGCCGCCCCCACCCAAAAAGACCTAAGGCTGCTTCAATATCATTTCAGCCTTTCGGATCCGCCCATCTGGTGCCTCAGCCTCTCGGGCGTCGAATCGCGTTGATTGCGTGGGTCAGGACGTCCAGAGGTCAAAGGTATTCCGTTAATTCAGTGCAACTGTCGAGTGGATGCGAGCGGGGTTGCCAAATGCCACAGGCGGTGCTGGTGCAGTCTGCGTCTTCGATAGCCACACGCGGGCAGGGGGCTGAGCTTGCCAAGCCGGTCGTAGTGTGCCCAAAACCGAAACCCCGCCACACTGCGAGGTTGTTGGGATGTCCGGCGGCGCTTATGCCTTGTTGGGCATGCAGCTCGGGGATGTGCTCCTGAATTGGGAGCGGAAGTCAGCTCCGTACAGGCCGGGGTTGACAGAAAGATGTTATCGAACAGTCGCAGATTCTAGGAGCTGTCAGCGATTATTGCAAGCTGTAAGCTTTCCCCAACCGTACCCAGCTCTGGGCTCTGGTGAAGGGCAGTGTGCAGAATCCCTTCCTGAGCCAGAGACGCGCCTGCTTCGCGGCAGGCTGGCTTTCATCTTCCTGCTTGTGCTGGTCGAGGCGCGAGCACGTGTGAAACATCCTGATTGGGCCCCGAGGAGATAGCCAGAGTTCTGTCCTTTGAATGCATTCCTATGGGCAGCCATCCGTTGCGAGGTCATGCTCTACCTCTTCAACCCTCAAGATGAGATCAGCTACTCCGCACACATGGGAGGTGCTACCTAATTTTGAGAATTCGTGACGGAGTGGTGGTGATGGGTGCGGTGGTGGTCACCGTCATCGTCGCAGGAGTTGTCGGTCGTCCACGGCCTTCACAGAGCGCTGATGCAAAGACGTGGTGTTGTGAGAGTGATGGTCGTGGCAAGGGGCTCGTGGCAGTTCCGGAGGTAGGACAGCGATCGCTAGATATTGTGATCCGCGAATATACGAGATTCTTCAAGCAGATTTACCTGTGAACTGTTGGATCCTCACAGCGCCCTCGATTCTCCAGACTTGATCTGGGCACCCTGTAGTCGAACCATGATGTCGCATCCAAGCCCGGAACAGCTACATGAAGATTTGTCTCTGCCTTCTCGGAACAATCTGCATGCCGTGCAGGTGGGGTGGCGGGTCTTCTCTTGGTCATCGTGTTCGGCCGGAACCTGACGATAAAGACTTACGATCTTGAGGTGCAGGCGGGCTTTACCCTGAAGCCCAACAGCACCAAGTTCGGGATTGAGGGTTGGCGACTTGAGAGCGAGCCACTTCAGCCGTCATGTGATCAGGAGGACTATGCCAGATGCCAATACGCGCAGTTTCGGTACCACCTGAACCTGCTAGTACAATGAAGACTCAAAGCAACACCATAGCGACGGTAGTAGTAGTAATAGTAGCAATAGTAGCAGTAGTAGTAGTAGTAGTAGTAGTAGTAGTAGTAGTAGTAGTAGTAGTAGTAGTAGTAGTGGTAGTAGTGGTAGTAGTGGTAGTAGTGGTAGTAGTGGTAGTAGTGGTAGTAGTGGTAGTAGTGGTAGTAGTGGTAGTAGTGGTAGTCGTAGTAGTAGAAGTACAAGTAGAAGCAGAAGCAGAAGCAGCAGTAGTAGTCGTCGTCGCAGTGGTAGTGGTCGTGGTGGTGGTGGTGGTGGTGGTGGTGGTGGTGGTGGTAGTGGTAGTTGTGGTGGCAGTCTGCTGCTGCTGCTGATGCGGATGCTACTGCTGCTGGTACTCCTACCACTACCACTGCCACCCACTGCCTGCCACTGCCACTGCCACTGCCACTACCACTACCAGTACCACTGCCACTGCCACTGCCACTGCCACTGCCACTGCCACTGCCACTGCCACTGCCACTACCACTACCACTACCACTACCACTACCACTACCACCACCACCACCACCACCACCACCACCACCACCACCACCACCACCACCACCACCACCACCACCACCACCACCACCACCACCACCACCACGACCACGACCACGACCACGACCACGACCACGACCACGACCACGACCACGACCGCGACCGCGAGCGCGAGCGCGAGCGCGACCGCGACCGCGACCGCGACCACGACCACGACCACGACCACGACCACGACCACGACCACGACCACGACCACGACCACGACCACGACCACGACCACGACCACGACTGCTACTGCTGCTACTGCTGCTGCTGCTACGACTGCTACGACTGCTACTACTACTACTACTACTACTACGACTACTACGACTACTACGACTACTACGACTACTACGACTACTACGACTACTACGACTACCACTACCACTACCACTACGACTACGACTACGACTACGACTACGACTACCACTACTACGACTGTGCTGCTACTACTGCTACTACTGCTACTACTGCTACTACTGCTACTACTGCTACTACTGCTACTACTGCTACTACTGCTACTACTGCTACTACTGCTACTACTGCTACTATTGCTACTACTGCTACAACTGCAACTACTGCTACTACTGCTACTACCGCTACTACTGCTACTACTGCTACTACTACTGCTGCTGTTACGACGATCACTACTCGTACGCCCTACTACTTTATCTTGAAACTTGCGGTGTGCAGGTGGGGCTCAAGGATGCATGTCAAGCCAGGATGACCCTACATGCTGCTTTGCTACAGCCGGCAAGCCGGCATGGAAGGGAACCTTCCCGCCTCTCGCCGCTCTCGCCGTTCCCTTTTGCAACGCCACACAGCCGAGCTCTTCAGTCGCTGATCGGCAGGGAAAGGCTCCGCGCGAGCCTGGGGACCGGAGTTTTCTGTGGGGGCCTTTGCCTGGGAGCTGCGACCCAGCGCACACAGAGAGAGGGCAGAAGGCCTCGCAGGGTCAGAAGGACGGCCAGCTGGAACATGCAGTGTGGCTGCGCCTATATCCCTGACCTTCTGCCAGAAGAGTCCTTCAGGGATGTCGTGGAAGAATACCAGAGTCTTCGGGATCGTCTTGCTGACGAAGGTCCTTGCGTCGCGAAGGGACGGAGGGTCATAGCGATCTCGGAAGGGAGCGGAAGCGGAAGCGCCGCCTGGCGGCTCTTTCAGTCCTATTGGCTCCGGCTCCGAATTCAGAGAGAGGCCAGGTTGCGGTTTCTGCCCCTTCTCCCGAAGGTTTCGGATTGCCCACTGGAGTATCGGGAGTATCGAGAAGGCTCTTCTATGCTCTGGCACAAAGATACGGTTCTGACTGAGCCACCACAGCTGGAGCTGGTCTACACCTTAGAGAATACCTCTGATTCCGTTACACGCTGGGCAACGAGCCACTTGGATGTGTTGAACCGCAGGGTTCAAGAAGTCTGGACAGCTCCAAACTCTGCGTTGCTTGTACAGGCAGGATGCAATGCTCGCTTTGCTCTTCGTGCTCTGCCCCCCTAATTTCCCCACCAATCTAAATCAGACTGTTTATATTTCTGTGTTGCAGTAGGAGAACACCTGTCATTCATATGTGGTGCCCTGAAGGCGGGTGGCCCTGTGCACATGGTACGGGAGCTGAAGACTGGCCACCGCGTGATCCTGAAGGCCGTGCTATTGCCCAAGCCTATCGGCAGTGGCCCGCTGTATGCTGCACCAACAGCTCGCTGGGAGGAGAACCTTACCAGATCTAAGGCATTCAGGATGGGATCGAGGCCAACTGAGATGTCGCCGGCATAAGAAAGGCCCGACCAGCGCATGGTGGAGGAGGCTGAGCGAGCTGCATCACGAAGTTGATTCGAACCAAACGCCTCGATGCGACTTTCTCCGTACTCGCAGCGATGACAGCCCGGGTTTCGGTTTCTAGGGCTGGGACACTGGTCATGCGGCTCGCAGAAAAGCAACGTTCCTTCTGCCGAGTTCGCGAAGCATCTTCCTGACGGTTGTAGGTTATTCGGATCGCGAAGTTCCTGCTCTTCGGCCAGAGCCCAAAGCGCTGGGGCAGAGGCCTTGAGTCTCGGAGTTCAGCTCCCAACTTCGTCAGGTTTGGCAGCTTTCTGTCTCTGCTGGACTCTCGCCAACTGGCCGCCCATGAGCTTGCTAGACCAGGCAAGCCGCACCCTTGCTTTCATCTAGCCGCTAGCCCAGTATCTCCTACCCCTGCTCTAGTTTGCAGAGTTTGACACTCAGGCTCGTGAGCCGTGAATTTCTAGAGCCTCCAACAATGCACATCTCATTGAATCCCTCCGCCGTCCTTCAAGGTGCCTTGGTGCTGGGCGAGGGAGGTCAGCAATGAGACCATCTTTGGGGATGGAGAATTCCATTGTGCCTGGCCCTTGGCTGCGGGGAGTCAATCATCATATCCACCCCCTCTGGAGGTGGTGCACCGCTGTAGAGATCCAGATGCTTTTGCATGTTTCATCCGGGCTGGCATTTTGTTTTGAGTCACTCTCGAAGCCGACTTGTGATGCGACCGACCAGAGGTGCGTTGCGATGGGCCGTCCTGCATCGCACGGCCAGGGCCTCGGCCGTGCCGTGCTGCGAGGTGTGGGCCAGGAGAAAATTCACGGATGGGCCCCGGGCCCCAGCACAGGTGGTGTGCTCGAAAGCGCCTGCTTCCCAGGTGGTCGCCGCCACTGCAGAACGAGTCCTACCCAGTAAATCCAAAGTCGAGCTCTCAGCTTTGATCTACATAACACATTTGCGTATGCTTGATTCGGTTTCTCCCTGTCATGTCAGGTCTTGCAGCAGCTGGGCCGTGAGCGAGCGCTGAAGCGGCGCGGCTAAGTGTGCGCCTCGTCTTCTCCTGCGTTTCGTGTCATGCTTGGCAGTGAGAAGCTTGGTGATTACTTTGGAGTTTGGATCGGGTTGGACCCCTGGCCGCTTGGCTTCTATCTCTCAGGTTGCGCACCTCTCAGTGCCTGAAAGTTCGTCTCACCCCGTAGCTCTTTCGGAAGCAGTCATCGTCTTCCATGCTCAGCTCATACGTCGCAACTCTGATCCCAACCTTCCACCTATGCAGCGCCCTGTCCACGATCGAAATTCTGAATTCGGCTCGTTATCGTCTCACCTGGCATTGGCGGCCGAAGCCAGCCATGTGCCCTTTGCGTTAATGAGGCAAAAGGTGGCAGGATTTCCGTGAGCTTTATCAGCTTTCAGGGTGCTCAAGGTGTGGCCCCAAAAAGAGCCTTGGCACCTTGGGCCTGGAACAGGAAGCATGTCAGAATCCGATACGCGCCATCAAGCGGCTCGAAGAAGCATCCTGAACCGAGCCTTTTGGCGTTTGAGGGAAGAAGTGCAGACTTCGAGCAGCAATCCGAACTGCTACACTTGTCCGTCGACGTACTGTGAGCTGTGCTTGGAAGATCCCTGACCTGGGATAGCCATGCTTGGAATGCGCCTCATCCCCAATGGAAACTCCCAGCTAACGATGGACGAGGCATCGTTGAAGTGAGAGGTAGTGATGGCAGCCCGATCTCTTTCTATTCCAGATACTTCTCATCGTGAGGGTTTGGGGAGGGATCTTCCAGGCAATGACAGTGTCGAATTTTCGCAGCCAAGATGCTGAGTTGAGGCGGATGTTGTTCGTCAGATCCTTAAACCCAGACCCATACATGGGTTGAGACGCAATTTGGTATGTAGAGGTGTTCAGAACCACTTTTTGCATGCAGGTGGATGGCCAAAACGCCCCCGTCCTCAATTTGGAGCTCAAGCTGCAACTCCCTGTGTTGAACCTCCTGGAGGTGCCGAGGGTCTTAAGGGATCTCAACGCATCCCGTGCTGAGAGGCTCGCAGCAGTTTTGTGTCTGTGTGATTGGTCCCTGAGATGGCATGGGGCATGAATTCTGAGAGTTTCTTTAGGTTTCCCGGATGCAGCTAGTGAAGCTTGTCCAGGATTCCTGCAGCCTAGGTGTTGGGCCAGAACTTCATCCCGGCTGTGCTTGACCCGCAGACGGTTTGCGGCAACGCAGAGGACCTGCTAGGGCTCTAGTGCCCGAGTGGGCAAATCGATAGAAATATAGACAGGTAGAGTGGGTGCTTGCAGTGTCGACTTCGATCCGTACCTTTGCTCCGGAGGACCAAAGCGCGAAAGTTGTGGCTGATAAGCCCGATCAGTCCGAGGGCAGACCCGCCTCATCCGACCCAGACGACCTCTCGGACGGTCTCGACAACTCTCCGGCCGAAGCGAACCCACTCTGGAACGACGACGACAGCCAGGATGTCGCGAAGATTTGGGAAGGCGAACAGCCACAGGTACATGCAGACATGGCTGGCTGGCAGTGTCTGGGGAGCACATTTTAATTCAGGTGTTTTTGCTCTAAAAGCCATCATGTGTGAGACAGAGGCGGATTCCAAGCAGTGCGTCGGTTCGCAACTGCCTGGCTCATTCGGTCCGTCTCTCCCTCTCTCTCTCTCTCTCTTTCTTTCGTTGCAGCTCAGGCCACTTCCAAGCTCAAAGCAGGTGGTCTCGGCAGACTTGTTGAGATTGACGAAGGCGCGAGGTGCCAAGTATGACTCCGTTGACATGCCAATGGACGGCTCAACAGGCTCGAGTGGCTCCGCAGACGGAAGGCTGTGGCTAGAGGTGGTTGAACAGCTGCAGCAAATGTGCCGGAGCATCGTCTCTTCCCACGACTTTCATGTGCACTTGTTGAAGTCGCAGAACAATATGACGGCCAAGATGCGCGACTTCACACTCTCCCTTGGAGACAGAATGCAGAACCTCTCCATCAACATGAAATCACAGACGGCCGGCCTGGCACAGCGACTCGACGCTCTGGCACAAAGCGTGTCCTCATTGGAAACCAACTATGCTTGGCCTCGAGCTGGCAGTGGCCCTGTGGGAGCAGCGCCGCGGGCTGGGCCCGGGAGGCGATGAGAGCTCCGCCTTGTGAGTCGAAAGGTTTCAGCCATGTCGTCTGGGACTGGCTGCGGGAGAGAGACACCCCATTTTCGATATTTTCAAGTCGCGCCTACCAGAAGCCACGGTACATGTGTCGAGAAAAAGGGAGGTGCCTCGCGGTGTCCGATGTTAGTGTCGCGTGGGTCACTTCAATCAAAGGTGAGCCAGAGAAGAACTACGCACTCTAGTTCACCTGTTCTTTCTTCTGGAAATCGTGCTTCTTCATGTTTCGAAGTTCTGTGGCTATGCTCAGTTATGCTTTGTTGTGCAATGGTGGGCAACCCTCTCTAAGAGTCATGGTTACCCGACGCGGAGCTTTAAACTGTTGCTTGTGGAGAGTACGCACATGTGGCGTGCAAAATCATGCATGAAGATGGCCACGAGCCCCTAGACGGCCTAGAGCGGCAAACGACCGAATCGAATCGGGAATCCGACTCCAACATCTCCAATCCGGTCGGGGAAGCCCATGAAGAAGATGAGTTGCTAGAATAGAGGGATCAGCAAGCGCGATTGGCTAGCACAACATTCATGCTATTTTAAGACGTCCAGATTAACTTTGAGCTGCCTTTGTCTTTGTTAAATCGGATCATCTCTTCTCGGCAGTTTAGAATCCACACCGCGACGCGATGTGTCCATGTTCCCATGGAGAAATGTAGCAGTAGCACGGCGAGAAGCAAGCCTTGAGGTACTCCTCCTGTGACTGGAATATGACGTCGGACAAGTCCCAGCTGTTCTGTGTTAGGTGCTGCGGCCGGGGACACTGTTGGGCCAGGCAGCCAGGAGAACACGGCGCTAGATGTATCCGAACCTTGCGGTTGAAATTGGCACCGGAAGCAGCCACCTTCCTCTGCCTGCTTGAGCGTGCGCGCGTGGCGGGTATGCCATGCGCAACATGGGCTGCCTCGCTGTTCCCACTCAGCCTCTGCATCATCCAAAGCAATCGTGCGGAAAGTCCGTGCTTGCCAGTGCGGACCACAAAGCTGTCCAAATGCTTTCAAAGCGCATTGTTGCTGCGACCCGTGCCGGAAAATTGACCGCCAGTGTCTTCTCCGACACGATACGTGCTGTCAATAGATGGTGCCATGCTCCTGGGCATGACCCGGCGTGACTATGCGTGACTGGCCCCATGTGAAGGCAGGGAGGAGAAGCTTGGAGCCAAAGTCACGAAAGGACGCTAAAGACAACCACCACACAAACACTTCACAGCTACTTGCGAATATAGCGTCGTCAACTCGATACTGCCAGGATATGCTTATGCCATGTAAACACCCCGACTTTACCTGCTTGTAGCTGGTGCGCTTCGCTGGTCGTTGCTGTCCGAGGTTACGGCCTCAAGGCAGGCCAGCTGGGGCGCTGCCTTGGAGCACGCTGTAAAACAACAGGTGGGAGCGGCTGCGCTGCGTTGCCACCAGAGGCTCAACAGTTGTCTCGCCACCCCACCCCGACAGGATGATGCAGGCGTCTTCAACAAATTTAGTAGAGTCGACCCCTTCAATCACCAATCAAAAGCACCATCGGCGTGATGATGATGATGATGATAATCATCATCATCATCAACCGTGGGAGCAAAAATCCCAACCATCTCATGACCCACAACCTGGAAGGCCAAAGGCCGAGATCACTCGAGGCCAAAAAACAAGGTTTTTGCCCCAAGCCCGCCCGCGACCCGCCGGCAAGGACAACCAGCCAACAGTCCGGGGCACGCAACAGATCCGGGTACGGTTTGCGTCGTTTACGTCCTGCTGAGGCTGCTGATGGTGGCAGGAGTTGCTTGCAGCGCGCCATGCCAGAGGGGCAAACCCTTCGTTAATTGCGACTTCGATGCAGCCACTGTCGGCCGTGGGGGCCGCCGAAGCGCCGAAACCACCTCATGTCCAAGTTGACGCACCTGGCATGGAGGGTTGCCTCGACACGGATTCGTGTTGGGTTGAATGTCCTGGGGTGCCAACCCGTGAGCGATGACAGATGAAGGTCGATTTCCGCTGATACCATGCTCGGCATGTGGGCGCTGTGTGTGCAAAGTGCTTTGCTCATGCCAAACACCTGATGTGTTACGACATTGCAGTCAAGGACGATGGCATCAAACTTGCGGTGGCCTTTGGCTCGAGTGTCCGGGTGCAAAGACTTGCTGCGCGAAAACCCCGCGTCCGAGCTGCATCAACATCTGCTGCTGCTGCTGCTGTTGCTGCTGCTGCCACTGCATCGGCGATTACGACCACGACTACCAGTGACTACCATTGCGACTACGGCCACGACTGCTGCAGTACCGCCAAGGTTGGTGATGGCCCCTTCGCTCGCCTGAAAGCCGTGCCGTGCTCGCGCATCGCAGCTTCGACAAGTCACCGGGTGCAGCAGCCAGTTTGGGGCAGGTGCAAAGCCTTTTGCTGCTAGCCGCTTGTTTCAAGGCGGTGCCGGTTGATGCGTGGTGTTTGCGGCCACCTGCGGGCCTCGCCAACGTGGCAAACCGGTCGCCGGTACTTCAATGCGGCGGCCGTCGGTCGCAGGCACCACATCCGGGCTCCTGGGCCTTCATGCAGGGACCTTCGAGGCAACGGACGCGCCCTTGCCTCGCGGCAAACGTGCGCCGCTTTCCGTTCGTGCGCTGCGAACCGGGTTCAGAGTCTCTGGAGGGTTCTCAGAGCACCAGCCGGTGAAGGGTTCTTCCCCCGCGCGCGTGAATTGAAGTTGGCGGGATTGCGGAATATAAGTTGGCGGCCGGATGAGCCCTGAGTCAGTTAGATTCCTTCGCCATTTGGCACACGCTCGAGCCCGGGAAACGTCAGTGCGGGACAACGGCAAGGTCGCCTTCACGGCTCAAGGGCCGGAGCCCCGCTAAGCTATCTGTTTGCGGAGGCCCGGGATGCAGAAGCGCTCACTGTTAAGTTAAGACCGCTTGCCCGGTCAGTGACCGATTCCTTTCCCAGCAGTGTTCGGCTATTTCACTTGCCACGCGGTCAGTGTGTGTGTGTGTGTGTGTCGGTATCTGCAACTGGTTCCTTGTTTTTGGCCTTAGAATCACTCAAAATTGGCTTTGCTTGCCGGGTCTCGGCCTCGGAGGCAAAAACACAACGTCGCTGAGGGCCAAGTCGCAGCAACTCAGGGTAAGCTGCACGCCTGCGCCCTTCAGCGACGGCGATCGCAGCTGCAGTCAGCATTACCTGCCGCGCAACAAAAACATTCAATTTACAATTTAAAACCGTTTCCCCCTGGTTCGCAAGCCACGCGGTCCATCCGAGGCCTACTGTGGCTAGCTAACTTACTCACACTCACTCACATTCATGCTTGACACTCAAGCACGCATTCACTCACACTCAGTCAAACCCACCCGCTCACTCACACCCACTCGCACTCATTCACACTCATTCACTTCACTCACACTCCGTTACACATTCTCAATCATTTTCACACGCACCTACACTCACTCACAGTCACCCACACTCAGTCACACCCGCTTAGTGCGGGGTCACGCGCAGGGAACTGATGTCGAGCGAACCACGTCACTGAAATCACGGACGCTCGTTCAGCAGGAATGTTTTTTCCATCATTCGGCACAGACAATCTTGTTCTGACTAGCTCGTCTAGAGCCAGTAAGTTACAGCAATCACATTCTAATTTCAGCAATGCATACAGAACTGGCTGACTTCACATGTGGGCCACAAGACCCGAGTCGATGCACAATCATGCTGTGTTAGATACGAGTGCGTGTTGTCACACATCGCCCCCTCGACGAGGGTTCACAGTACAGGTCCTCAGGACCGTGAGTCAGCGACTCATGCACATGAGACGTGACAGACGCCCATTTGCGAACGGAACTTGTGAAAGGCTTGTCGTGCCAGTGGCTTTGTATGCAAATCAGCATCTTTGTCATCGGTGTCTACACGTTCTACAGTGCAAGCTTCCTGAATGGCATCGCCGATGAACCCCAGACAAATGCGTTGGGTCTTCTTGAGATACCTCATTTTACGGCTGTAGCCGGTTTTCATTGCAGCACGTGCAGCATCAGAATCCGTGAGGAGCGCACATGGCACTGGACTGCCCACAACGGTTTCTACCACATCCAAAATGGGCAGAAACTGTCTCGGCCTCGCCAGTCGATTTTGCTGTGGACTGCTGGCGGCGGGATGCCCAATCAATCAATGCATGTGTCGAGCCATCGGAACTGGATAAGTATACGTTCCATCCTGAGGTGCTGCGGGCTGTGTCCAATCATCCCCCATGATCGGCATCAACCAACACCTTCATCATCATGTCAGAAAGGTTGGAACGACGAAGTCTCCAGATAATGCCATAATTCAAAGTGGACTCCAAGTACTCAAACAAACGCCTCATGCGCTTTTCAGCTGCACGCGACCATTTTGAAGCATATCGGCCTAAGAAACCCGCAGCAAACATCACATCGGGGCGTGAAGACCTAGCTAAGAGAAACAACCCACCTAAATGTACAGCCGCGTCGGTCTGCTTAGAAGGCATGTGACCCTACTCGGATTCAACATCCTCATCCGTCATGGGTGTGTCAACCCTTCTCAGGGGACCTTTGATGGCGCGTGCCATTTTGTAACGCTGTAACAGCATCGCTGCATATGCGGGCTGGGCAACAGTGACGATCACATTCTGATGCGAAGCAAAGTTTAAGCGGCACGAGGTCCCTAAAAACCGATCTATGTTTTGAACGTTTCCCATGTTAACTAAACCCATGAAGCTATGCATGTGCTTGGTTGCTTGTTCGGGCGCGCCCCCAAGAAGTACATCATCTACATACACGGCCATGATGCAAGTTTTGTTTGGCGACAACCACAAACCCTTCTGATTGGCAATCGGCTGCCAGCCATGCTTCAGCAACTGTGAACGAAGATGGGCATCCCAATCCGATCCAGCACGCGGGTGCCCGTAAAGAGCACGTATCAAACGCACAACAGGTTCCCGCATGGATCGTGCACGGTGGGGGAAGAGATGCATCAAAGACTTCGGGATTTTCAACCATGTGGCATTGCCGCCTAGCAAAGCTTGCAAATAAGCGGATTTCACGTCCGCTTGATATACGCAGCCACGATATACGCAGCCACGCGTGGCAACGAAGCATTTTTTTTGAACGCACCTTTTAACCAGCGTACCAAACGCGGCAGTCCCAGTGCAGACCCAAGTCTAGGCCGGTTGCGCGCTACGGTGTCTAGGGCATGCGGCTTGCAAGGGGCGGCTCAAGGGAAGAGTCAGCGAGGATGTCGCTCAGCAGTGGGGACTCGCCATCGACATTGGCAGTGCCCCCAAGGGGCAAGGAGAGGAGGCTTGCTGCAAAGGCGCGGGCAGCCGCAAAGGAAAGTAGGGCTGACCAGCGGGAGGCAAAGGCAGGGACCGCGAGAGGCGGCAGCACGGCCCTCGCACGGAGGCGCGCAAGGAGTTTGACAAAAGTGGCAGCTTCAGTGCTCCAGCGGCCACCGAGCTCGAGAGCGAGAACGACAAGCTTGCATCGGGCAGACTGTCGGAGCTCAGGGTAGGTGCGCTCCTTGGCTTTGCGCGCGAACACAAGTGCAGCGCCGGCAGTGCGACCAGCGGCCCTGCGGGGGGCACCAGCAGAGGTCAAAGGGGACACGAGCGTAGTATCGACTGCGAGCTGCGAGCCTCCCCAGAGCGCAAGTCCATTCGCAATGACTTCGATGCGGCGCTCACCCTGCCTGGCGACATCAGCGTTGAGGTCGCGAAGCCGGACGTTGAGGGCAACAGAAGCATACAACAACAGCGTGGCCTCGTGCGTGAGCGGAGCCGCCAAACGAACCCAACTGATGCCCCCGCGCACAAATACGTCACTCTTCCGCAGGAGGAGCGTGGGGGCGACGACAGTGTCCATCCCCATGAACATGAAGTTCCGCATGAGGTTCCAGAGCCCATTCCGGGTGGTGATCCCGTACATGATGGGGCGGTGGAGGCGGCGACGGCCCCTCCGGCGACAACATGGAAGAATCATCGAACTCATCCAAGCTGGCATGACCAAAACAGTGAGCCCGCAAGCAACCGGGTGATTGATCGTGCTTGGCACGACGATTGCGGGACAAGCACGCCTTGCAAGACACGTCGCAACTGGTGGCCCGCAAACCACATAAGGTGCACTTGCCAGTTGCATCAGCCGTCGGCCCAAGCTCACCAGGCACCAACTCAAACATGCGAGCAAGCCAGTGCATGGACTCACGCAGCTCCAAGAAAGGGAAACGCAAGTCAGGCATGAACCGCACATCACGAATTTTCACAATGCGTGCTTCGCCTGTCGACTGCACGTAATGCTCATAATCAAGCACGACATAGGACTCTAACCAACCGTATCCTAAAACCACACCTAATCGACCCCGCGGCTCAAACTTTTGCAACGATGTCTTCTCAAGGAAGAAACATACCGAACCAAAAGGCTGACGCCGGCTGACGTCATACACTCCGTCAAACCGACGCTCAAACGGAGATGGGCCACCATCAGCGGTAGGAGATTTGGCATATAGGTACACAAATGCTGCCAAACAGAACGCCCAAAACACATACTGCAGTCCACTCATCAACATAAGCGAACGCATGCCTTCAGCAAGAGTCCGATGAAAGCGTTCTGCACGCGCATTGGTTTGCGGCCTGTTTGGCAGACTGCGTTCATGTCGGATGCGCTGCTGTTTCAACTGCTCATCAAACTCCGCATCAAATTCGCCCCCATTGTCGGTGCGACAACGGAGCACAGGTGGGTTCAGACCACCTTACATGTCATTCCAAGTTGCTGCTGTTTCCACCGCTGTTTTGGAACGCAGTGGGCGCACGCTGGGAGAACAGGTTGCCTCGTCACGCATGGCAATAGCATACACTTCTCCGTTCAAGCTGGCTTTGGTGGGACCAACCAAGTCACAATGTATGTGTTCACCAAACTTCACAGCAAACTCCTTAGCATCTTCATGCTTACGAGCCGCTGGTTTCTTCGTGAGTTTGGCTTTCACACAGATAGGACAATTAGGGTCCGCAGGCAAATGAGTCAAGCAGTGATGTTCAACTTTGGATTTCGCACTGGCGGCAGTTGTAGCGCATGCGAGGGGTTCAAGTTCGCCAAGTTGGGTTTGACTCGTGAACTCATCAAAGAGTGTCTGAAAGAACTCGTCGGTCAGCAGTACCGCGCGCAGCGGCTGCGGCTGCCCTTTCAGCCTTGCGGTTATTCCGTTTCTCAATCTCATCCAAGTACTCTGCTTGAATGCTTTCGATGGCCTGCTTCAGACCGTTCAGGTCCGTGGATGAGCCAGCCGCCCACAATGCAAACGTGGCCTTCAATTCATTAAATCCACGAAGCTTGTTTTTGAACAATGATATGCCCATGGCGTTTGTCAGCTTGTGCTCCCCGGTACCCATCTGGTGACGATACAATCTAAAACAAGCATGCAGCCGGAACCCAAACCATGCAGGTGCAAAAGAGGCGTTTCCAAAAAAAAAAAAGATGCCATGAAATGCCCCAAATCCTGCAGACCCGCACATGTTAACTTCTGAATCTCAGAGTTGGCCTTCGCAGCCAAGTGTGTGGATTCATGCTTGTGTCGCTCGTCCAACAACATGCGCCAACAATGGCTGCAAATAGGCTGACATCTATTCGGTTCATGCCAGGATCCAACATGGTAGGAAAGTCTGCGAATGTTACGTTTTCATCTTCCAACTCACGCAAGTATGACAATGCCAGAGCCGGATCCGGAGACGCGCGCAACACCTGTGTGCACAAGCTGTATCTTCACGAATAATAGTCTGCATGCCCCTCGGGAAGATCTTTGATGAAGATCCGGCCAGGGGTTTCTTCACCGATGTTGGTAGTCAGAGTTGCCATGCCACCTGCTTGAATCTATGCCAAGGACGTGAACCTTGGGCTCATAACCCTGTGCGGGGTCACGCGCAGGGAACTGATGTCGAGCGAACCACGTCACTGAAATCACGGACACTCGTTCAGCAGGAATGTTTTTCCATCATTCGGCACAGACAGTCTTGTTCTGACTAGCTCGTGTAGGGCCCGTAACCTACAGCAATCACATTCTAATTTCAGCAATACATACAGAACTGGCTGACTTCACATGTGGGCCACAAGACCCGAGTCGATGCACAATCATGCTGTGTTAGATACGAGTGCGTGTTGTCACACGTAGCAGCATGAGTCACAGGAGTCCGCGTGAATCGGTGATCCTGAAACAGCCATTCTGCGGTCAATCAGAGGATATATGTGGAACGGGCACATATGCGACATCAGATCACAGATTCAAGCCTTCCAACAATGAACGTTGGGCGTGACACACATCGACCACAAAGTGCACCCTGGCCGACAGCAAGCCTACGGTGTTGCACAAGTGCTGCGGCGAGATGAGCGAATGCATGCTTGAACTCCCCTGCTCAGTGCTCGCCAGCCGAAAGGCAACCGCACTAGCTGTCCGCGGGGCGCCTTGCGTGCGCCCGTAATGCAGTAGCAAGTGGTAGGACCGGGACCCACTCCGGGACTCCGGGCAGTCGGAAAAAGGTGCGGGCAAAAAAAACGACACGTTGTCTGTCAGACAATTGCTTCATGTCCACAGTTGGTGGCCCTGACAGGTGGGAACGGTGTGTCCATGCCCCTCGTCACGGCACAAGAAATGGTGCGCGAGCTCACAGCGTGAACAAGGTGGATCCGTAGCGCTCGGTGTTCTAGCGATGGCCTGTGAGGTAGGGACCTTGTCTGAAGCCGCACTGTGTGGAGCGCAGCTCGGCGTCGATAGCAGCTTCCAACCATTCTTGGAGGATCCGAGCAAAAAAACGTGTACAAAGTGCTAAAAAGGCAAACGGGCCGGTAATTGTTGGCGTCAGCCATCGTTCATTTCTTGTGCACCTATGCCACTCCTATGAGGCGGGCTTTATTGAAAAGATCCAACAACGGCTGCCGGTTGTGCGGCGACAGCCGCTGAAGCGCTTCCGCCGGGATATTACCCTGGCCAGGCGCTTTGTGGGAGGCCATGCCCCTGAGCACCTTGGCCAATTCCTCCAGCGTGATGCGCTCCATGTTCACCGGGCTGTCATCGGTGAGCCTGTGGGTGGGACCAGTGCGACCTGTATGGTTTTCTGGGCAGTTCAGCATGACTGTGCGTGGTTGTAGTCCGAGCGAAGTCGCTTGATCCATATCTGCGTATCGTTGGCGTCGATCGTCTCGTCGCTCTCCTTGAGCCTATCTTTAAGCCACAAGCCTCGCCTGTCAGCGAATCGATTTGTGAAGACGCTGTTCTTTGTCCCGGTGTTGCCGCTGATGAGCTCCCAGGTCTGCTGTGAAATCCACGGATGCTTCAGGCGGTGGTCCGGTGGGGGAATGCAATGCTCCATCGAATGAAAAACAGGGTCCCGAAACTTCTGCCACTTCTCGTCGAGACTGTAAAGACTGATTCCAGCTCGGCCTCTTCATCTGCTCCATCAGTTCCTCCGTCGACCGGAGGCCGCATAAGCTTGATTGTCGAGGGAAACTCATGCGGTTGCCGAACAGCTCCGTTTTGCCAGGGAACCCCATTGCCGTTGCACCCTAGTTTACACCCTGCTCTATGGCCATGAGGGGGCCTGCGGGGGCCTGGAGCCTCTCTCCCATTGACCCGATTTTTGCGGAGAGCTCTTTCTGTTGCTCTTCCTGTTTGTTGCCCTAAAGCTTCGCTCGTTCAAGCTGAGCCACTACATGTGAAAGGAGCGCGGGCATCTTGTCCAGCTGCTTTCTGTCCCCTAAAACCGCTCACGAGCTTTGAGCGTCGGGTCAGGTCGCCCGTGAATTTCATGAGTTTTTGAGTTGGGCGGAAAATCCCCAGCTGCACACGAACTTTCGGCGCAGCTCCTCAATGTTGCACGGCTATGAGTTCCTCAGCGCAAGCTCAGCTACATTCTCGACAACAAACTGGGATGCGGTCTTTGCTGATAGCACATCCGACCAACCCGGAAAGGAATTGTTTTTTTTGCGTTTGTGCGAAAGCTTGTGTGTAGAGGAGAAGATCTTGAAAGGCAGGTATCAGGCCCAGTCGTCGTAGACTGCACTGGGCGGAGCAATGCGCTGAATTAGAGTGGCATTGGCTCCCGTATACCCCACGGGCCCCAGCTACTCCCTTTCCTGTTCTTCTTTACGCCATTTTACAACTTCACAGGCTGGCGGGAAAAAAAAGCGGCAAGTCTGGAGCAAGTTAGTGGGGTTGCCAATGTGAAAAAAGCTCTTTAGGTCATGTGCTCTCTTTTCTTACTGACAATAAATAGGCTGACGTGTGTATGCTTTGCATAGGGCCGCCGCCCTCAAAGGGACACCTTGAAGGGTGAAAATTACAGTGTTCATTCATTCACACGCACCGACAGTCGCCCACACTCACTCCGCAGACGCATTCACACTCGCTCACACGCACTCGCGCTCACTTTCACTCACGGACTCACTCACTCACTCACTCACTCATTCAGTCGCTCGCCCGCCCGCCCGCCGTCCGCCCGCCCGCCCGCGCGCACGCACGCACGCACGCACGCACGCTCTCACTTACGCACTCACTCACTCACTCACTCTTGCAGTCACGCACTCCCTTACGCTCTTTCACAGTCACACTAACTCACAGTCACACGCACTCACAGTCGGCACTTTCTCAGCACAGCACAGCCGCAAGCCGCTCAACCGGGCGCGCATGAAAGCTAGATAGTGCGCTGCATTTTTTTGCTGCTTCCGGAGAGCAATGCTTGCAATCTGAATTCACTCATCGAGGTGAGGAAGGCGCTGCAGGAGGCGGTCGCGCTTGGCCCTCGTGGAGGCGGATATGCGCGCTGCCGGGCACGGCTGAGGATCGAATTGGTGGGGCAGGCATGCCCCTGCAGGTGTGGGGCTTTAAGTGTTGTGCCAGACCCCCCCCCTCCCCAACGAGTCGAGTGCAGGATGTCGCCGACAAATCCGACCTGAATCCGACAACTGCAAGGCACGAATGCGGCCATTGGGTTTGCGCAGCGCAACAAGGCGTCCAACTCGGATGCACGCCAGGACGCAGGAGGGACCCGAGCTCTGCTCCGAAGAGCCGCCGCTCAGGCGTTCGATGCCGGCTTCCTCGCGCCTCAGCGACGTCCGTAGACGTGCAGTTTTGCGGAGAGCCTCCCCTCCCGCAGCATCCGCATGCTGTTGCCTGGCGTCGGGCATGCATAAGAGGGCTTCGGAAAACAGTGCCGAGCGAACCAGCACTAACCCTCCCCGGCTGCAGGCAGCAGGTGGACGATTACGGGGACCATGCCCTCGCCTGCTCCCACACAAGGTTGTTGGCTCGCCAAGCGAAAATGGTCGAGCGGGCCTGGGTGCACGAGTCGTGAGGTGGTTGGATGATGGGCAAGTCGTCCCTCAACAATGGCTCGTGCCCACTACCGCATTGGGCGTGCCAGCTGACGACCGCAGACGGCTCGACTTAGTCGTTTATTGCGCCACGCCGCGGGGAGGCGCACTGTGCTGCGATCAAACGGAGCACATACGCGGAGCTCAGCAGCGGAGGACCGCAGGAGCTCGTTGTTCTGGGATCGGACGTCGGCGGGCGCTGGAATATAGCGAGGTTGGCCGCTTCGTGCAGCGTCCAGTCCCAAAGAGCTCCGCCAGCTCTCCGCCGCGCGGCCGCCGCGGGCTGGTCGCGCCGTTGGTGGGGCTTGCTGGCTGTTGCCGTGCAGCAGGCCGTCGCCAGCACGGCACTGGGGCAGGCTTGGCCAGTGCCGCTCCACCTGCGTCAGAGGGATGGAGCGAGTGCTCGAGCTCGCCGGACCAGCAGCGGGCCCCAGTCGCTTGCCGCTGCGCTCGTAGCAGGTGGCAGCGACGACACTACGTAGACGTAGCGACGGTAGTCAGCCGGCCTCTGGCAGCCTACTGCGACAGCCACCTTGCAGGCGGAAAAAAGGCGCGTAAAAAAAAAACACAGCATGTGCCGGGTCGGCCATCGATGCGACAATGGAAGTTTGCAAGGCTGATTGTTTACAGTTGCCACCGGATGCAGCGGATTCTGATTGGACGTCGAGCATGTTCGCACACGCAATGGACGCTTGCGATTGATTGATTGCGATTGTTTTCAAGCGCACCTTTGTACAGCTGCTCGTGCATTTTCGGGCCGCAGGTTCAATAATTTTTTTTTAAACTTGCGTAGAACCAATCAGTGTTCGGGCCGTGTGCAGACTTAAGCAACACAACCAGGCTGCGTCCTGTTCTCGCAAAAGAGTCCCTGGCAGGATTTTCCTACGCTAAGCCATTGCCATATATATGCAAGTTCAGAAGAGTTGTATCGGGCGGAACTGCAACTAGTCCCGCAAGGGAGGCTGCAATACTTCGATGTGTCCCGATAATGTCCCGATTTGGACTGACTGCATTCCAGAAGATGTGCTATGCCTCCAGACGTGCATGACGATTTTGAGCAAGGAATGCTGTTTGTGTTGAAGTCATTGCAAGCGGAAAAGGTTAGTGCAAGGCATCACCTGTCACATTGGTATCATGACACATGCGCGATGCGATCCAGAATTTTTATCGAGCCCAGGGCGTTGGTGAGTTTCGGCGACGCGTCCTAAGGGCGTGGGGTGGGCTTTGTTGGAGGTAGACGGCATGACGCAAAAAAACAAATGAGCACAGGACGCGTGGAACGATGCAGAATGCTATCCGCTAGCGGTCAGGTCGCAGCGTGCGAGAAAACATTGACAGGGAGTGTGGTTGGACAATGATGGGCATGTGCGATGTAATAGGGACCATAGACGCTCTTCGTTTAGGTTTGGCATCGCGCCGAGATGAATGACCAGAATTTGTGGGGTTGATGCGCTGCAGGCATGAGCTCAAAGCATGCCCCTGATTGCGTGCTAGAGAGTTGTACCGTCCAGAAAATCCCAAAATGGGAGATCGCGGAGGCCTCACTTCCTATAAGGATTCCTATACTGTCGGCATGATGCCGAATCTTGTAGCGTATGCTGCTTGTGGATTCAGTGCGTCAGGAAGTCGCAGCCGCGACCGTGACACCAAACGCAAGGCGGACCTTGGATTCAAAAGCACGAAGTCTGATTGGACCAAACATCGTGGAGGACAGTCGGAGTCGTTCACGCAAGAAAGATAGCCGAAGCCGGAGCCGGAGCAAAAGTGCAGAGGCATGGCATCTCCGCAAAAGGTGTGGCGCCTTTAATCCGTGAACCAGCCTGTGGCACAGGCGAGGCCCAAGCGACCAGATGATTATGGTGTCAGCAACTTACTGATCGGCTGCCATCGGCTGCCCATATGTTCCGTAGCGCAAAAAACGAGATTTACTAGTGTCACTAGAGTTTGCTTTAGGTGGACACCATGAAAATCACTGATGATGACGCCGCCTTCATCCTGGGCAAAGGTGGCAAAACCAAGGCGGCCACACGAAGAGACATAGACGCTCAAGGTGAGATGCACGCGGCAAACTGTCATCGGTGCTGCAGGAGAAGATTGCGAGGGTTTCCAACGCAGAAATAGACGCTCGGCCCAAGCATGCAGGGATTAATGTATCAGTTGACAGGCGGTCGTCACATCTTGTTCCAGTCGGGCAGACGGAGCTTGGCAGTCGGGCGAGCTTTGGAAAATTCCGCCGCCTTGGCACAGGAGCTCTTCGAGCGAGATTTGGTCTTGGAGATCCGGGGGTCCAAGAAGGAGCGTCGTCGAGCAAAGAAATATGCCGAAGGCCTTGAACCGCAGCCATCATTCGCATTCTCTTCCCGGTGCGATTGCCACAGGTGTCATGGCACAGCGGACGGGGTGCATCCCTCAGAGTAGTCGCAGCAGCAGAGGTGTTTGAGGCATGCTGCGTGACATGTTGAAAAAAAGAGAGAGAGACAGAGAGAGAGAGAGAGAGAGAGAGAGAGAGAGGGAAGAAGGCCTGGGGAGCGAGAGAGAGAGAGAGACTGGGAGAAGGCTCCTCTGGATCTGAGACCCTCCGAAAGACAGAAACTGAGCAAAACAGCACAAGCCTTGCACTCAGGCCCGTAACAGTGAACGAGGACTACGACGACGGAGATTTGACAATGCTGCGCGCCATCTCGGCTGGCTTTCTTTATGTGCAGGGACCGGGCATGATTCCTCTGTCGCACACCTAGACGATAGCGGTGTTACACTGTCGCGCGACATGGGAAAGTGCCAGGTTCCACAAGAGGCCGTGGGCTTCGTGACAGGGCGAGTTTCTTGGCTGCAACCACGACAGGACCTTCGTCTGTATTTGTGCAAGCAAACCTGCCCCCACATCAGGCAGGCAACTTCCTACGCACCATCGAGGAAGAGTGGGGAACATTGATGTCGGGAGCTCACTTGTTCAACAGGTGTGAATGCGGCCCACTGGGATGCTTGAGGTTTTTCGTCGAAGTGGAAAGCTCACGCTCCCGGAGCAAGGACTGCGCTTATCCCATCTAGTGCTATTACAAGTGACAAGCAAATTCCCTCCAGCACGTTTTCAGCTGAATGCCCTCAACCTGTGAACCCTCTCTCCCATCCGCATTCTCCGCTTACACTAGGCCCTGCAATAAAAATCGATTTGACACAGGGCCGCCCAGGTTCACTTCACTTGTCAGGAGTACGAGAAACTCGCCATCTTCGGAAACGTGAAAGCACGTCGCGGGGCAGAGCTGAAGGCTTGACTTGGGGTGGACAGTGATAGGTAGATAGGTAGATAGGTAGCTAGGCAGATAGGTAGGCTCGAGATAGCATAGGTTTAGACTGTCGTATACTGCGGGCTCGGTTTAATCTCGCCAGACTTCCTTGCTTGCTGAAGGTTTACACGGTATGTTTTCTGGGCGGTGACGCCGCTGCATTTCTGCACATTTTGGCTGGGGGCTGGCAGGGTGGGAGTATGATGACGACATGACAATATGACCGTGATGAAGATGATGACCATGCCAGCAGTATCTCTCACCCTGCAAACCCTGCTTTGGCCGAAATCCTCAGCCCTACAGTCTCCAGACCAGAGCACACTTCGAGCCGAAAGCTTGTAGTAGGCTGAACCCCCCAGACTACAAAGTAGTGCAGCCTACCCCTGAAATCAGATCACACCCTGAGCAACCACGAAACATACAAGACAGAACGATCACAATTTGGGACTTTTGCCGGCTTCTAAGGATATTGTTACGAGAGTCAAACAGAGAAGCCTTCAAAATTCAAAATTCGAGTTATACTTCCTCTGTACGCAATACTGACTGAACACCAGACCTGCGGACTCCAAAACTGAGCTTCTAAGGATTGTGAAAGGCTTTATTGGATTTTATGGGGACCTAGCATATTAGCCCTGCCCTTTTTAGCTACCCTGCCTGAACAATCAAGCCTGAAAACTTGATCGCGGCATAGCACTAAACCATCAACCCTTAGCCCGGAGCCTTCAGCCGTCAACCCTAGAAGCTCAAAGCCTCAACCTTAAATTCTAAACCCTCTAGAATCCTTAAACGGCCTAGTTGAGAAACGTCGCAGTGTGGATTGGTGCTGATGTTCAAACTTTGGATGAAACCAGAAGCAATGGCCAAGACGGCCTGCGCCCGCAAAGCTTGAATTCCCTTCAACTGTACACAAGCGATTTTCATGGCAGACATGATTCTGACCTTGAAGCATTGCGTCATTTCGAAAAGAAGGACCCTCGGCCAACAAACGCATCAACTAACTATAACTTCAAACATAGAGTATGTGTTTTCCCTGGGTTTCGACCATTCAAGGCTTCTTACAGCCTGCTCTGTGAGCCGTGCTTCGCTTGCTTCGTTCGTTCGGAGGTCCTCAGCGCAGTGGAGACAAAGGTCCCCGGCTACTTTGACAAAATCCGCGACGACGTTCCTCGTCCGCAATTCGCCACAAGACTTGGAACGATGTAGCTTGGCTCCTTGAGCTAGAACAAGCTCAATTGGTGGAAGGTGGTGCCTCGAGATCGGGGTGCTGACCACGGAGACGGTTCTTGGGGCACGGCTCCTCGTATGCAGTTGGTGATGGTGAGAAGGACGAGTTAGCTCTGCCCGTTATGTCATTCGCATGTTCAGGACACGATGACTTTTCAGGATGACGAGCTGTCGTATGCTTTGGGGAAACAGGTGGGCAGTTGCCGCTGGCAATCATTCGTTTAGGAGTGCTGCATACTTGGACGACGATGGGGCTGGAGCAGCGTTTTGCCAGGGCGGCACCCGGAAGAAGATCGAGAGATCCTCCGGCGCCATTGTGCAGTATGTGGGGCAGGCGGCCTTTTGCCATCTCTGGCCATGCCTCTCTCCGGGCTGCAGGTTGCAGGTGTACACGTATCATGCCGCATGCATCATCACCTCAAGCATAGGACCCTTTGCAGCTTGCCTGCCTGAAAGGGTTTTCCTTGGCAAGCTTTAGCCTGTTTAGTTTGTGCTTGTTGCTCGGAAGATGTAGTTTGCCATGGTCAAGAGCATGGCGGCGCGCCATGGCCGCCTGCACGTGATTTGCTGGCTGTGGCTCTGGTCGTGCATGCTGCTGGCGGACGTTTACAAGAGCCGGGTTTTTGCTGTGCAGCACCGCGAGATTGAAGATGTCGCAGCTGCCGCTTCCGAACGCAACGCCCAACAATTCTTAGCACGGGTCCGGAAGATACCTCTCACGAGCCAGAGATCAAGCATGGAAGAAGCGCTGAATCAGACCGATTTAGACGAACGCGGGATCTCCCGTTTCCTGCTGAGTTGTTTGGAGGTGGCGGCCAAGGCCAAAGATGAAGACGAGAGCAAGCTTATTGGTATGGTGTGCAGCTTGTGTAGTGGGGGCTCGGAAGAGGACCCGGCCGTACGTCAGCGAGCGCTTGTGGTTTCCTTGCAACTCTGGAGGCGCAATGCCAGCCAGTTTACGGCCTTGCGGGTTCTGCACAGGTGGGGCATCAACGAGACAGATGCCACAGACCAGCAGTTAGAAGAGATTCAATTCATGTCCGAGGATTTGTTGGCGACTGACAATTGGCGACTCCTTCCGCTGTTTTTGAAGGCATTCCCCAGGTTTGCGAAAGAACATGCAAGCAGGATCGATGAGGCCATCGACAAGATGTGCGAGGAGGGAAGCTTCAAAGCCGCAATCCAAGTTGCGAAGTGTGCGTTGTGGCCGAGTTCTCGGATCGGCCGGCTGTACCGAAAGCTGCAATTCCATCAGATCAAAACTGGCGCGAAATCCGAGGGCAAGGAGCTCGCTTCGGTCGCTGCCTGCAGAAACAACCAAGGCCTACAGACGCTCTTCGTGAAAGAGCTCTTCAAAGCAGGAAAACTCGAGCTGGCTTCCGAGCGCATCAGCGCATGGAGCCTCGAAGGCCTGCAGCCAACATCCTGGCAGAAGTGGAAGGGTGGCAAGCGGGCTCGGAAGTTCTACCGGGCGCCGGCCCGTTTAAACGTTCGCACGGTGAGCTTGAAAGACGAAGTGGAGGAGGGCGTGTCGGTGTTGCAGCGGGCGCCGTGCATCGGCTTCGACACCGAGTCTCTACCGAGGGGCCGGCCGTGCCTACTTCAAGTTGCATCTGGAAGGCATGCGCTGCTGATCGATTTGCTCACACTCCAGCCCGACTCTGCCGCATCTACAGCATCTCGGTGGGCCCTGTGTTGCCATCAAGAACAATCTTGACCTTTGCTTCTGAACTTAGGCAAGGCTCTTTTCCGATCCGGACATCGTTAAGGTCAGCTTCGCCGGCAACTTGCATGGAGCTGGAGGGTGGGACGAAAAAACGCTTGCAGGCTCGCAGCCATCGAAGCGTTTGTGCACGGCCACCTAGGTCGCCAAGATCTGCGGCAGTTGTCCACTTTTCTGGGCGTCGATGCCAAGTCCGTGACGCCTCACTTTGACTTGAAGCATCTGGGAGCGTTGTGACTCGCCTACGCAACAATCTCCGTGCCGGGTCCGAACGCTTTAATGTACCCATGCAAGACGCCTCACATGTCTCAGCTGTCGTGCCTTATTTGGCCTGTTGCCTTGTGCTTATTTACTCAGAGCATTTGGGCCGCTATGGGAGCAAAGGCGCACGTTCCACGCCACAGGTTGAAGTGGCAAACGGTTTCAGGTCGTTTCCTGAGCCTGCACTTTTCTGAGGTACCGCATGAACAAATCCGATATCGACTTCAACGAGGTCCGCTTCTCGGATTCGACATACAAGTTTGTTCCTCGGAGCTTGCCTGCCCGGTAGCTAGTAGCTTACCATCTGATTGCTTTTGCAGCCTTCGCCACTGCTGTGCCGCCGATGAGTTTGGACAAAACTGACGTATTGTCTAGAACAACGGATGCTCACAGACACAATTCATGCAGAGCGACGCTTGATCCAGTCGAATGTTGGCTGAGCTCCACGTGGCTTAGTCAATCTGGTTGTGAAGTAGGCTGGGTAGGCAAGGCAAGGCCCGCAAGGCCGTGCCGTGTGCCACTGAAGACAGGCCCTCGACGGCCTGGGGCTCTCCTCCCTGGCTGAGGAGGTCTTGGGCAAGCCGCTGAACAAGGCCGGGCCAGTTAGGGAAGTGCACAGCATGCTGGAGCAAGGACCGTGACAAGCAAAGTCAAAGCTAAGACAGCCAAGGCAGCCAGAAAGAGTCGTAACACAGCGATGGGACCCGAATGCGCACAAAGCCTGCCCATCACACTTGCAGAATTGACAGCGTGTTAGTTCGACCTGTTGCGCGTAGCACAAGGAGATGCGTGCATCCGACTGGTCCAGAAGGCCCTTGCTGCCTGCACAGCAGCAGTATGCGGCAGTGGATGCCTGGATTCTGGTGCAGTGCCCTGCGCTGTCAAAGGATTGAAGACAGGAGAGAGGTAGAATCGGTAGAAAACCGCTGGGCAGGGAAGCAGTCATGGCAGGCTGTAGAATGGACATCTACATCGTGTAGGCGTCTTTGCAACTCAGGCTGTGGCGGCGACTGAAGCACTTCGCGAAGTAGGACAAGCAATGACCGCTGGGCACAGTGGACGGAAGGGCTCGTGGGCGCATGCTTGCGGGTGGTGCTCAAGCCAGCATGAAAAAGGAGTGTCGATCGGCATGGGATTTCTCAGTGTTGAGGAACGTTGAGGATAAGGGGTAGTCGGGACCAGGTCTAAGTTCCACTGGCCTGCTTGCACGTTCGATTCTGGAAGCCGTCTAGAGCATTTTTGATGGGTAGTCAGAGTCACTACCTGAAAGGACCCGCAGCCGGAGCCTTTCCAAAGACAGCAGGAACACCACCCAGCCCAAATCCAAGATGTCTCAAAGACGAACCTCAAGAATGCAGAGGGTGATGCCGCTGCCTCTCCTCCTGCTTGCTCTTCTATGTGTTGCTGGCAGCGAGGACTGTGGATCAGAGGAGTGTGTGCTGGAAGTGTTGCAGCCGATTCGCACATGTGGCGAGTGGTGCCAGGGAGCCGAGTCGGCAAAATGTTTGATAAACCAAAGCCTGATGCCGTGCCGCGGCTCTTTCTGCGAAACCAACTGTTTGCGATGGTCTCGATCAGTCCTGGCTGATCTTCGAAGAGTGAAGGTCACGTGCCGAGAGTTTTCCGATTTTGCATCATACCCTCGAGGCGCTTTGATTTGCAAGGAGGAGTGTCTTCTTCCAGAAATTCGGCCCGAGCGGTATCCGCTTCCCACTGGCGTGGGTTTGCTTTGCAGACCTCACTCTTGTGATCCAGCCGTGCAGCAAAGGTACAAAGGTGTAGCCTGGGCCCAGACTCCTGGGGTGGTTGAGCTCGAATGCCCATGCAATTGGTTCGGCTCGGACTGCCAAGACGACTGGGTACCCGTCCTTCGAGTCGAGAAGCGTGGATTGGGAGCCTTTCAGTTGCTCCACCTGCACGTGGAGCCGCATCTCTGGCATCGCCTCATGAAGGACAGAGCGTCCTCCTTGAGATGTCATTCTGTCATTCAATCACTTGCTCCCTTACCTTCCGCGTCTTTTCTCGCCGAGGGGACAACTGAACACCATGACGAGAAAAAAATCTGCAAACGGGAACCCCAGGACGGCCGGACAACGAGCCACCGTGGCACGATCACCAACCGGTTAGACTGTAAAGTGGTCGCGAAAGTACGTTTGTCTTTTTGTGAAACGCAGCTGCAACTGCAAAGCACTGTAAATCTCCATCGAGGTACATGAAGGGTAGTCATGAAATCCAAACAGAGTCCCAGAACCAGCAAGCCAGTAGCCAGATGGGGATTTTCGATGAATGAACAAATGAGGAAGACTAAGTGCCGCGGCTTAGGTTCGGATGGTAAGGCAACACCCAGGTGGCACCACGGGTGACGGAGGCAGCTGTACTCAAAGGTAATCAGTGCCAGAGTTACCGGGTTGCAGGCAACGACAAGGCTGTACAGCATCGGTCAGTTTTGTAGGTTTGTCGCCGACACCGCTTGGACTGTTCGTGAAACACTAAACAACTGCTGTGGAACTGCTGTGAGAGGACTACAGGCCCGGCAGTATCGTCAGACTGCAGCATTTGGATGCGAATGGTGTCGCCCGCGAGCAGCCCTACGCCCTCGGCTTTGGCAGCGAAGGTGCCGAGGGCAGCCTGGAAATTCTGACTGGGCCCCCACCAGAAGGCCTGAACAGCGTGGTTGTCGAGGTGGCGCACGCGGTACGGAAACTCACCTCAGGGCCGGTTCAGGGGCTCTTTGTGAACCCTGCGATCGCCGGTTTCTTCAATGGCCATTACCGCTTCCTTTTTGAGTCTCTGGCCTCCGCGCCCGAGGTGCGTCGCGTGGTGCTGGTGTCCTCCGGCGTGGGCTTATCTGGGGTGAAGGCTGCACTCTTGCAGTTGCTGGCCAAGCCACTGGACTGGCCTCTGGAGATCCACCTCTTCTATGGGCTTCGAGACGTCAGGGATTTGCCTTACAAGGTGCTGCTCGGTTCCCGGGAAGCTGCTTGAATTTGCGCATTAGATGGTGTTGTGGAGGAGCAGCTGGAAGCTTGGGTTCTGGCGGGCCATCTCAGCCTCACACTGCTGGTTTCAGGCTTCGCGAAGTGAATGAGATGGCCTCCTAAGCACTTCAACTCCCCTTCCCCCTGATCGCTTCCTCAACGAAATCCTTGAGGCCAGCGGCAGGGCGTCGAAGGTGTTCTCCAAGACGCAGTCTCCGGGCGGCAAGTCGCATCCGACAAAAGAAGCCTCTGGGAGACAACTGGCTCAGGTCGAGAGAGGTGTTTCGATGGCGAAGATGTTGGTGACTTGCCTGATTGGTAGGAAGCCTGGCAGGCCAGTGATTCGCTTCGATTTTCCTGTCGATTTCGGACACAGGCTTCAAACGCTGATGCGCTTCCGGCGCGTCTAGTACAGCTGCTGCCGTGCCTTCGCTGCACACCGTCTTTTGGCAATAGCAGCGATGCGTCTGCCGGCCCTGAGGTCAGGAAGGCTGTATCCCCAACAAGCACTGGCGATAGAACTTGCGGCAGGCGGGCGGGACAGCACCCTTAGCTGTCTTCGCTTGCTCGGACGATTGGATTGTAGTTGTAGCAACTGGTACTGAGAGAGAGGATCTCTTCGCTCTGCGTCGCAACTTTTTTGCAGCTGGATTCGTTTTGTAGCGGCCGGTGGGTGGGGTACATACTCGGAGACGTCTGAATACTTGAGGCTCCGGGACACTGCCGTGGTGATCTGCGGACGGTATGAATTGCTACGGGACACGCCGGTAGCATTGCAGGCCGTTTCAGCTTCAAGTGTGTTCCTGCGAGTCAGCGAGTCTGAAATGGGCCTTTTATGGGGAGGCAGTGTGTCGGCTGGACGAGGACGCTTTCACGCAAGAAGTCACCCTAGTCCTCGGAGTCCTCAGCTGGCAGTGCCTGTGCCATCGGAGGCCTCCTGCGCCGCCCTCGCAAAGGCATGCTTTTCGCTTTGCGCCACGGCGAGTTGTTCGAGGCATTGAAGCATCCGCTTCCCTGGCCTGCAGGAGCGCATCTTCACCAACATCTAGGTCCCCAGGTGTCAAGCCGTTCCGTGGCCTGAGCATGAATACATGGGCATTTCTGGTCCTGGTCCTCGTAAACCTGAAGGAGGTGTTGATGTGGTCAGGTGCAATGCGGTCGTGACTCGGAAGCTGCAGTTCCACATCCAAAAACTCGGGTCCGAGAGAGTGGCGCCCAAGCCCTCGACTTCCTACGATTGCGTGCGGAAAAGCTTGAGCGCAAGGGGCATAAGTCTTAGCAGTCTTAACATGTACGCCACCGCACGAGCGAAGCTTCTCGCACGCAGAATGCTCTATTCTCCGGCTGCAAAGCAGAGCGCAAGCGGGCCAAGGACGGATTTGCCCAGACACCGCCTTTCAACAATCGTTGGGATTGATCACCTGCTGGACCAGGAGTACATGAAGTGGCTCTTTGACCAGCTGGAAGGTCCAGTCTATGCCGCGCCCTGAGCATGCATCAGGAACGACGTGCAGCGCGACGCAGTGATGTTCATTAATGTCGGCGAATAGGTCCACGGGTGGGAAGATCGCGACGACATCACAGTTGTGGCAGCGTCCTGATTTGCTTCCCCCCTCAATGTGAGTTTCCACGCTAGCTTTCGGAATGCTCTAAGGACGTGCCGCAGGACTGCATCGGATACGTAACCGGCAACCGAAGAGCTGCACTGGGTGGCATCGAGGAGGACTGCCTGAAATGGGGTCCAAATTCCCGGTTTCGGGCTTGGGCGGAGTGGTCGAGACGATGTGACGGGGAGCCGGCGTATGCATCGTCTCTGTCAGGGCTTGAGTTCCTGCTCGAGCATTTTTTGTTTTGTTGAAACGTTTCAGGAGTGGGGTACCTTGATGTTCTTCATGAACAAGGCACGGACTCATTCAGCAGACTCTTCGATCTCTCTCGCCTTCGTGTCAGCCTTGCATAGCCTTGCCTTGCACCTCTAGACCCCTGGAGGATGGCGGTAGCACCAAGGGTCGAGGCGCGCCCAGGAAGAGCATCGTTTCGGTCTTCGAAGCAACTGCGGAGCAACTCGTTTCCGTTCGACATGGGAGCCGTTACAGTCGATTTTTGGATGCACAATTTTCGCCACTTCTGACCGTAGTTAGTAGTTGTCCATCTCTCTGTATCTATCTTTGCCTTTTATCTCTTCATCTCTCGCCCCCTACATCTATAAGCGCGCAGCGCGAGACATATGTACTAGTATGTATGTATGTATGTATGTATGATGCAGGGCTGCCACGCCCCCCTCCCCCCCAATCCCATGGTATCCTCCCCCTTCGCCCCCGGCCCCCCTGTGGTGTGGGGCCTGTGGTGGTACTCTTTTTGCCGCGACGTTCTTGTGTGTTATTCCTTGACTTCCCTCTTGTTGTGGCACCGGTGACACTGCTCATGATGTTGGTCTGCTCTAGACCGGGACATGAGTCGACAATCAGACCATGCTAAACATCATCCTTGTCGTCGTCATCTTCATCATTACTGCAATACCATCAAAAGAATATCTGCCACCATTACCATCGCCATACAACCCTCATAATTCAGCATTGCAATTCATGTTAGATGCTGGAAACTACTGCGCCGATTGCCGCCTTCCGCACACGGCAGGGCATAGTGCGACACCCCAATCCGCGCACTAGGTGAAGGGGCGGGCAGGCGCGGGCCGGGGGCGGGCCAGGGCGGGCGGGGCGGGCGGGCGTGCAGCAGCAGTGAGGGGATACTGTACCAATTGGGCGGCCCGTGACCCGAAAACATGTGTGTATGTATGTATGTATGTATGTATGATGCAGCGCCTGAGCCCCCCCTGCCCCCGCACCGCGGTGTCCCCCCCTTTGCACCGACCGCGGCGTGGTGCCTGTAGTTCGGTTTCTTTGTCTACCCCCTCGTGCCTGACTAGTCGCATGCTGCTCATGTTGCAAAGGCTGCCGAGCAGCTAGCAAACCTGCAGAGGTATGCTTGCAGTTGTTCGTTAGCAATAAGTATTGGCATCCTCAGGCAGCGTTTTGCCATTCCGTTGCCGATGGTGCTTTTTTCGCCGTCGCTGTGGTGTAGTCTTCGATGCACACGCGGATCATTGCATTCACACCCGTCGCCTCCTCCCCCTGTGGTTTGGGTTCTGCTCCAAGATGCGAAGTTGCCCTGCTTGTCGAAATCTTTCGAGCGTCAGGGGAAACGTGACACCAAAAGGCCGTTGTTCATCATGGTGACGATCCCATCTTCCGAAAAGGACAGTCACGAGGATCGTGGCGCCACCGGCCTGGATCCCGAGACCGGGGATCATGCCTGCCTGCCTGCCTGGCTGCCTGGCTGGCTGGCTGGCTGTCTGTCTGTCTGTCGGCATGCATGCGTGCGCGTGTGTATGTTCGTATAGCCGTGTGTGTGTGTGTGTGTATAAATAAATAAATAAATAAATATATATATATATATATATATATATATATAAAGACAGATATCTCTTGCATCCAACTGCTGAGCTGGTGCGTTCAGGCCGCGGCGGCTCAGAGCAGCTGGTCGGGGACTTAGCTCGGGCACCTTGGGATTGCGGAATCCTGAATGGGCCTGCACGGATTCCCGACCAATCTCCGAACTCAGAACTCTCCGACTGCATCTATCCATGAATCCGGCGCCAGCTCCATCTCCCAAGCCTTCTCAGGCGATCTTCGGTAGCGAGCGCTCGCGGCGTGGTGCTGAGCTCAAGGCCCTCCGCAGCCAGGAGTTGGAACAAGCCAGAGCGAGAGTGGGTTTCAGAGACCAAGCAAAGCAGGTTAAGCGGGATGCACCAGAGCATGCTTACGAGTAGAGCTTAGTTCGGGCTGTTAGGCTAGGAAGTTGCATGCGAATTTATTTCAGACGTGGCACAAGTTGCTCACCTCTAACACAAGCTTTGGTGTGACCGGATGCCCTGTGGCAGGTGATGAGTGCTGTGGAGACTAAAGCTCCTGGAACTTTCACTCGCGGCATCCGCGAGAAGTTCAGTGACGAGAAGGCTGGGTGCAGCAGGACATTGTCAGGTCCGTTGCAGTTGTTATTGTCGATATGCGATTGGGCCTTGGCGCAGGGCTTCTCCACAGACCGCATGATCTTCAGGGACGATGAGTTGAGCTATGCTTTAGGCCGCCATTCGCCATCCGGGAGCAAAGGGGGGAGGAGGATAGATCTCAGTCTGTATGTCAAGCCAGCTTCTGGGTAGGCTGTTGGTTGGCGATCACGCAGGGCAATCAGGCAACCAAGTAGGTCCGTAGGGATGCAGTGAGGAGGCAGGTATAAGAGAACAACTGCAGAGATATGCAGAGTATTCAGGGGATGAACACTGGCAGATGGAAACATGAGGATCGTCGGACACGTGATAACCCCATTCCTTGAATTGTCGTGTTGGCCAGGAAAGGAAGGCATGACCCTCAGGCGATGTGCTCGCGCATCAAGCCATAGACTCGTAGATGGGTTTGGCGGTCTGCGAAGGTCGTGCTAGGCTTCGCTTCTCTGCTGTCTTTTAAGTCCAGCTTCCGGCTTCACGCCCCGCGTAGAAACAAGTTTAGTGTCACTTCGCACTGGAAGTCGCCACGTATGGTGTGCATTGACAGCAGCCGATTCGATGTCAATTCCCAGGCTCCACCAGGAAGAAGTTGGCTCTAGCAGCCAATGCCAGCGCCCTGAGTGTCTAGTACGCCAAGGTTTCAGGTGGGTTCAGTTCTCGGTGGCTTGGCATGAGATCTGAATTGATGTGGGGTGCCGCCTTTGCATCGGTTTCAGTTTTGACTCGTAGTTCGGCCCTTGAAAGCTGAAAGCTAGGAGCGGTCGGAACTTCCTCTTGGCTTGAGGTACTCGTAGGGTGCTCGTGACCAGAGCCCGCTGCCTCATGGAGGCGAGCGATAGCAGATTTGTCTGAGCCGTGGAGCCATGGAGGACACCGAGGTATCCTTGCAGGAGCTTGGCGCCCAAACTGCCGCGGTGTCGTCATGCTGCGTCTTCTGCAAAGTACCGTTTAAGGACATGGTGTTGCGAGTAGGGCGCCGCTACGAGGTCAAGGTCCTTCACTGCCTTCATTCGGCATGTGGCAGATGTCTCGAAGAGATCCTCACCACAGGTCAGGAGGTTTTGTGCCCTGTGTGCGACCACCGGATCAAAGAGCAGGACTACCACAAGTACCTTTGCAACTTCGCAGAAAACCAGACTCTGGACTACAGGGCCGCGGGTTTCGCCTCCACGCCGTTGATCACCTGTGACGAATGCGTAGATGCATGTCCAGCCGTACAGTACTGTGCACGCTGCGTGCGGAGGCTATGTGCTGAGTGCGCGGAGCACCACCGACGTTCGAGAGCCTCGGCCTCCCACGTGCTGACGGAGTTGACAGCCATGGCGGAATTGGCAGAGGCACAGGCGAAGGAGGTCACGGCGCCGGAGGACTCCCAGCGCGCGACCTCGGCCCGCTCGTCGCCTTCGTCACTTTCCCTGCACCGCCTTCCCCTCTGTGCAATCCATCGACGGGAGTTGGAGTTCTTCTGTGAGGATTGCAGCATGATGTGCTGTCGTGAATGCATACGAGAATCGCACGAAACCCACGTCTACAAGCTCCCCTCGGGCAGTCTTGTGGAGAGGCAGCGGCAGGGGCTTTCCGAGAACGCGCAGCAGCTGCAGGGCCTCTTCTCATCGCTCCAGGAGCGGCGCAAGACTCTGTCAGAGAACCTGCACGGCTGCGAAGCTGAGTTGGCGAAGGCTTTACAGAACATCCGACACCTGGAAGTGCAGGTGAAGGAGGCTCTGCAGCAACGGCGGATTGAAATGCTGGATGAGGTGAAGGCATTTCGAGATCAGCAGAGGGAGTCCCACGAGGCACGTCGGGCCTCGCTGGCCTCGCAGCTGCTCACCAGGCGGGCTTATTGGCTTCTAGCGGATTCTAGCGAGTTCTATGAGTTCTAGCTTGGATCCATCTATTCCTTTTCTATGAGCCAATGTCGAAGGGTTTTCAAAGCCCAGGTGGCGAGCCATCGACTTCCTGGAGAAGGTCCTTGCGCGTGGCACGAACTGCGAGGTGCTGCTCCTAACGGGCCGCTTGGCCTGCTTTAACTTCGTTCGATGAAGCATTTCCTACTACGTGGTTTTGCCATAAGAAAGAAGGACCGCGAGGCATGTATATGTCATGTGCGATTACACGTGATCTTCATTGATCTTCACTGACAGGCTACATCTCGGCACAGCGGTTGCTGGGGCAAGACGTGCTGGCGTCGAAGGTAGCAGAGCTTGCACTCTGCGCCGCTCTGCGTCCCAAGCAGCTGCCTGTGAAGTGGTCCGGCGACGTGGCTGCAGCGGCGCATGAGATCTCGCAGATGGCGGCGGTTAGGACGCAAGGCCGTCATACCATTGAAGCGAGCCCGCTTCAAGTGGGAGAGCCACAAACGGAGGAAGTGTCGGAGCCAACTGAGGCAGCCGAGGCCTTCGAGAGTCACGAGCGGCAGATTGTTTCTCTGCAAGATGCAGTACCTGCTCCACCTGCTCCACAGCCCATCTGCTTATCTCAGGCTTTGGGGCCACGAAAAGCTGCAACTGTAACTGCCACGGAGCCGAGACAAAAATTGGTTCGCCGCCCAAAGAGCGACCAGGAAATCCGAGAATCGGGGCTTGGCGAGCTACGGGCGGTGCTGGGCCTGGAGGGTGATGCTTTAGGCTGCTTCCGTTCTCCTTGTGGTATGGCAGTGGACAGCTCACGCCTCTACGTGGCAGACACATTGAACCATCGGATTCAGATCTTTGACAAGTTCACCCTGGAGGCTCTGGGTGTTCTACGGCTGCCTAGCTCAGGAGACGGCCCATCCAGCCTGAGCGACCCCAGCGGGATGTGCTGTGTAGAAGTGAAGGGCATGACCATTCTTGTGGTAGTCGAATATACCCTCGACCGAGTGCTCCGAATTGAGTTAGGGCAATCGCCTCTAGCAGCAGCTGTCCGGGAGCTGGCACCAGGCACTTTCTACGGCCCGTTTGGAGCGGGAATCTCACAGGGCCGCGTTGTGATCGCCGACAGTTGCAATCACCGCTGCCTGGTTCTGACTCTCAACGGCCAAGTCCTCTTCGAGTTCGGAACACGCGGCCAGGGTAGAGGCCAGTTCGATTACCCCGAGTGCTTGGCCGCTTTCGCTGACGGTCACGTGGCTGTGAGTGACAAAGACAACCACCGCATCCAAGTCTTCGATGCCAACGGCAGCTTTCAGCATCTGATTCCCCGAGACTGGGCGCCCGAGTCCGAGGGCCATCTCGGGTCTGGGCGACTCCGTGCCGGAGCCTTAAGGGGGCCAATGGGCATGTGTGTGGATGCGCGCGACCGCCTCTTCGTGTGCGATTGCGGCAGCGACCGCGTACAGATCTTCAGCCGTCAAGGAGACTTCCTGTGGAGCTCCTGTTCTGCGACATGCATTTTCCGGTCACCGACAGCGATGGCGGCAGACGAGCAGAGCCTCTACGTGGCCTCGGACCATTGTGTACAGATCTTCTGAGCAATGAAACAGACGTGCAGAAACTGACCCAAGAGAATCGACCAAAGGAGCTGCAGTTTCGGGTTCATTCCGATCCTTTTTGATTCTGTTCTGGCTTATCCTTGGCTTATCGGCTTCTGGTTCTGACACAGCCTTGTGGCCGCATCGGAGTGATAGTCTTATGCTGGCTTCAGCATCCTGCTCTCTGGGTTTGGGGTCTTTCGGCCGTACGGCCTCTGTATAGTGTGACCGAAGGAAGGGCGCACACACACACAGATGATAGTTATACTGTTATACATTCTGCAGGCACCGAATCTCCTTGGTAAGGATGAGCTTCTCAGACACCTTCCGGAAAATGCTTCTTTTCGGAGTCTCTCAACACTTTCAACTGTCAACATTTCACCTCGCTAAATGATGCTAAATGCTGTACTCAACGTCGCAAAATCCCTGGAGCCCACGCGCGAATCGACACGAGCCCAACCACGAAACCCCAATGACCCCAGAATCTTAAGGCTGCCGCTCTCGAAACACTATCTCCAGCATGAATGAGCACGGATCTCGACGCTTTGAGCACCAGGTGATCTTGGAGTATGTTGGGCATGTGTGCTTCATGGCCGGGACATTGAAGGACTGCACCTGTGTTTGCAGTCTTGCAGAACCATCATCGACTTCGACCACTGACTGCAGGTTGGTTGTAGGCTTCGGCATTGCGTCCTCTGAACCTCGGGGTCGATTCGAATCGTGTCCATGTGGGGTAAAGTTCGGTCAAAGCTGCCTTCTTTTGCTTGCACGACGACGACGACGACATCCGAGACGAAGAGGACGACAGCGCGCATGACGAATACCGAAACTAGTAGTTTAAGTGGTGGTAGTAATGAAGCATAAGAAGAAGTAGTAGGAGCAGCAGTAGTAGCAGTAGTAGTAGCAGTAGTAATAGCAGTAGTAGTAGTAGTAGTAGTAGTAGTAGTAGTAGTAGTAGTAGTAGTAGTAGTAGTAGTAGTAGTAGTAGTGGTAGTGGTAGTAGTAGTAGTAGTAGTGGCAGCAGTAGTAGTAGTGGCAGCAGTCGTACTCGTACTTGCTACTACGCGTTACTACTACTACTACTACTACTACTACTACTACTACTACTACTACTACTACTACTACTACTACTCCTACTACTACTTGCGGGTTGACCTAATCCCCTCCTTGCTGCAGATGCGATTTGTTCGTTTGCCACTATTGCAAAGCCTGGAAGCACTAGTGAAATAGTGGCTCGCACGAGGGCGCAAGACAAATTTTCGATCAGCCCCACTTGCTACTTACTGCGTACTTCCTGCCGAAGGAGCGAAGGCGTGTCAAGCAGTTTATTGATTGGCTTCTGGCCCAGCGCCTGGTTCTGAGCTTCTGTGGACAAACCCTCTGCTTTATTGCAGAAACGAAATAGCTTCCTGCAAACATAATCAGTGGGGTACAGGCGGCCTTGGCATTGAAATTGGGAAGCTCTTGCTTTGGGATCTGCACGGAAGGGATAGAACTACTTGAAGCCCTTGAGAGTGGGCTGTGGCCGAGGCCGCGGAAGTGTCACGGTCAAGGATGTGTCAGACCGAGACGTCCGCGGCTGAACCATCACAGTTGCACCGTCTCGAGTGATTTTATCTGCGGTTCGCGGATATACAATGGCGGCAAGATGCGATCTCCCAGGATTAGCCTTTGAACGTCGCATTGTGCTACTGGTGTTGACCAGGACTGCACCGAAATGCATATCCCGGATAACTGCAAGGGCTGGGTCACTGGGTCCGGGTCTTGGGCAGAATGCAGCTTAATTCGTCAGATCAGAGCAGGCACGGGCAAGCAGCAGCGAAGTTTGTGATATCAGTTTGACCATTGTGCCTTGCTGTCCAGCCATCTCGGCTTCGGCACATGGTCGGCAGCGGAGAGAATAGCGTGACGCGTAGTAGGTAGTGACGCGTAGCGCGGTGAGGGATCGGCTGCCGAGCCATGGCTGCTACTTGGTTGCAATGCCCGGCTTTGGTAGGCGGACCTAGCAAGACTGAGAGGCTTGGAGGACCCGAATTTCCTTGCATGCGGCCTGCAGCGAATAGGGAACAACAACTGGCAGCTGAGGAGACATATGAAGTCTTCGGACAGATGAAGATGGGCCCGTGCCAAGCCCCTCCCCCGGAGTTGGAGGGCAAGACGGCGAGAATCAAATGCGCCGATGGAGAAGTCTTGGAAGCGCCGGCGGAGGCCCTCGCCTTGTCCTTCAGAGCGAAGAAGGATCTCCTTGAGAAAGGCTGTGATCAGGACTTCGAGGTCCCGCAACTGGGCTGCACTGGGCTGCATGTTCCTGCGAAGTTTCCAGCCACATTCTCCGATCCGGTTGGTGTAAGTCTCAGGTTGGGGAAGGGCGTGATGGTGAAGCTTATGGAGTACCTGAAACATCACACCACCAACGAGTACAGTGAGATTCGGACACCACTTGTCAGTGATCACCTAGTAGACTGCGGCGCTTCGCGCTGGGATGCGAGCTTTGCCAACGTGGACAAGGAGATGCTGTTTGACCTGACCGTTGCGGCCAGCTATCTTGACATCCCGGGCCTTTGGTTCCTCCTCAGCGCCAAAGCGGCTTTGATGACAACCAACAAGAGTGCAGACAAGCTCCGCAAGGAGTTCATGTTGACGAATGATTTTCCTGCAGCAGAAGAGAATGACCTTAGACGCAAGTCTGCTGCGGACATGTCCAGATTGGCTGCATCCTCTGTCATACGGAACGGTGTGAAGGCAGCAGAGTACAAGGCTGGCATCAAGCAGATTGAAGATGGCACATCGGCACCATCTGCGGTTGTGAATACATCTAGCTGGAGACAGGCCATGTGGAGAGCCGCCGTGTTGGATGACTGGAAGCTCTTGGAACATGCCCCGGAGCCAGTGAAGAATGACCGTGACCTGGTGAAGAGTGCGATCTTAACAAGCCAGGGAGCTGCCCTGAAGCTTGCTTCTCCAGAGATTCGGGCAGACGAAGCGCTAGTGCTCGAGGCCACAAAGTACTTCGGCACTGCCTTTGCGCATGCGGATCCGGAGCTGCGAAACAACAAGGATTTCCTTTTGAAGGCTTTGGGCGTTCATGGCGGTGCCATGACCGGAGCTCCCGATGCTGTGCGAAATGACAAGTCCTTCATGCTAGAGGCTGCCAAGGTTGGCAAGGGTGCGGCGCTGCAGGGGGCCACCATGGCTTTGAGAGACGACCGCAACTTGATCCTCGAGATGGCTGTGCACGATGCCGAGGCTTACAAGCATGCCTCAGAAGACTTGCTCAATGACAAGGACTTTGCAGTTGCAGTGGCCAAGCGCAATGGCAAGGCACTGAAGTTCATGATCCCTGCTTTCCGAGCAGACCCAGATGTGGTGCGGGCAGCCATCGCCAGAGATCCGCAAGCCGCGCAGTATGCTCATGCATCGAGACGCTCAGAGTTAGGCATGATCCAGGAGGGCGTGCTTGGGGAAGTCCAGATGCAAGCAGAGCTAGAAAGCCAGTTGAAGGCAGCACAGGAAGAGGCTGCAGCGACGTTGACGCTTGCCACCGTGGCTCCTCCTCGGCAGGTGCCTTTCCAAGCGCTTCCGGAAAGGCCTAAGTACACTTGTATGAGGCTTCAAAAGATGGTTGACTTCACTGCACAGAGTGTGATGACCGCGAACATGGGGCAGTCAAACTACATCGCTGCTAATTCATACTTAGACAGGATGCCAGGTCTCCGACGCCCTGAAATTGATGCGGTTGGCCTCATGTGGGGTGCAGTCGGAGGTATCGGAATGCGCTGGAAAGCCTTTGCCTCGGAGGATTTCCTGAATGCCACGCCCGAGCTCCTGCTCACCATCGAGGACTCCTGCAAGGTCTTGTGGGTTGCAGCCTGCACCCTCTTCCCGCCCGAATGGTTCAATGCATCCCACATGGCCGACCAACGTCCCTACTTCCTCACAAAAACCGCGGGTACTATACCGCTGGACATCTCGACCGACTCCGCGGCGGCCCAGGTCCAAGATGTAGAGGCAGACAGGCGAGCCCTCCAGGACTTGACCGACGTAGACCGACGTCCACTCCCTGGAAACAACTCGGCTCCATTGGGAGGCTGGCCCAGCCTCGTGTCGGCACACGAAGGTGCCAAAATCAGACTCACAGGGCTGCGTGCCAAGAACGGCATGACCGGCACACTGCTCCAGCGCTGCGACAACGGCGCTTGGAAGGTGCAGCTGGACGATGGCTCCAACAATGCTCTGCTGAGACCAAACAACTTCGAAGTGATCGAAGCTGCCAAGGTTGAGGCCTCGCAGAAGTTTCAAAGGCACTTCCCAGAGACGCAGGAGCTACAGGCCTACAACGCAGCAGCAGCGGCTGAGCGACAGTGTAAGATCGAGGAGAAGCGGTCCAAGCTGAAGGAGAAGATCGCAGCGAAGCGCCAGGCCATCCTCGCCTCAGCCGTGCAAGCGGCCTGAAGCTTGCAGTTGCATCTAGGTAGCTGGGCACAAGGCAGAGAGGCTGCCTGCTTCCTGCACGGACCCTTGAGGGGTCCCACTGCTGCAAGGCACAGCTGACATAGGTTCTTCCACCGAGGACTGAGCTCAGAATGACAGCTGCCAAAAATAGGATCCGATCTATCATGCGCAAGGCCCAACAAAGTCGGCATGTCACTAAGCCGTGTCACATCTTCGTGGCTGCAGAGGTATTCCATTTTTGCATGCGCATGCGAGCCATCTTGGCTTTGGCCCGTGATCCGGGGTCAGGTGCAGTATTTCAGTCAAAACTAGGACCAGATTCTCTGCAGACAGCCATGGCCGAAGCTTGACGTCGATTGGACACGGCTCCACTAAAACAATAGTATTTCGACCTGTGTTCGTGGCATCGGTGGTCTGTGTTAGTCGTAGCACGTTGCCGGAACGACGCGAGTTCAATGCCAGCATGTGACGGTCCACGTACAGACGCGCTAAGGAAACGTATGAAATCTTCGGGCAGATGAAGATGGGCCCGGGCACAGCATGCCCGGTGGAGCTCATGGGCAAAAAAGCAAAGCTGAAGTGCACTGAAGGTGATGTCTTCGAGCTACCGGCAGACGCAGTTGCTTTGGCATACAGGGCAAGGACCGACCTCCTTGACAAAGGCTGCGATGCAGAGCTTCAGTACCCGCACCTTTGCTGCAACAAGTGACCTGCCAAGGTGTGAAGGGATGCAGGCCCGCGCTGCGATGTTATGTTACATTGGCAAAGTGATTCATAGCACTGTTCTGAGGATCAAAAAGGCCGTCATGCTCAAGCTGGTGGAGTACCTCAAGCATCACAGAGAGCATGCATGCAGTGAGATTCGGACTCCTCTCATCAGTGACAACTTGGCCGAATGTGGTGCTACACGCTGGGATGCGAGCTTCGTGAATATGGACAAGGAGATGCTGTTTGATCTGACCGTCGCAGCCAGCTACCTTGACATCCCCGGTCTTTGGTTCCTCCTTAGCGCAAAGGCGGCGATCATCACCAATAAGAAAAGCGCAGACAAGCTCCGCAAGGAGTTCAGCATGGCGAACGATTTGCCAGCTGCAGAAGAGGCCGAGCTCAAGCGTGACATTGCAGCCTCTTTGCGCCTGGAGGGTGAGGTGGATCTCTCCCAGCTGGCGGCATCATCCGTTATCCGAAGTGGTGTGAAGGCAGCAGAGTACAAGGCCGGCATCAAGCAGCTAGAAGATGGCTTGGAGCCGCCATCCTCTGCAATCTCCAACTTGTCTAGTTGGCGACATGCCTTGTGGAGAGCTGCCGTGTTAGATGACTGGAAGCTCTTGCAAAACGCACCAGAGCAGGTGAAGAATGACCGCGACCTGGTGAAGAGTGCGATCTTAACAAGCCAAGGAGCTGCCCTGAAGCTTGCTTCTCCAGAGATGCGGGCAGACGAAGCACTAGTGCTCGAGGCCACAAAGTACTTCGGCACTGCCTTTGCAGATGCCGCTCCGGAGCTACGAAACAACAAGGATTTCCTTTTGAAGGCTTTGGGCGTCCATGGAGGTGCCATGACCGGAGCTCCCGATGCTGTGCGAAATGACAAGTCCTTCATGCTGGGTGCGGCAAAGGCTGGCAAGGGTGCGGCGCTGCAGGGGGCCACCATGGCTTTGAGAGACGACCGCAACTTGATCCTCGAGATGGCTGTGCACGATGCCGAGGCTTACAAGCATGCCTCAGAAGACTTGCTCAATGACAAGGACTTCGCAGTTGCGGTGGCTAAGCGCAATGGCAAGGCACTGAAGTTCATGATCCCTGCCTTCCGAGCAGACCCAGATGTGGTGCGAGCTGCCATCACCAGAGATCCGCAGGCCGCGCAGTATGCTCATGCGTCTAGGCGAGCAGAGCTGGGCATGATCCAGGATAGCATGCATGGAGAGGTCCAGCTGCAAGCGGAGCTGGAAAGCCAGAAGAAAGCAGCGCAGGAGGAGGCAGCATCGACCTTGGCGCTTGCCACGACGGCTGGCCCCCGTCAGGTTCCCATGCAGGCTCTTCCATCCAGACCTACATACACTTGCATGAAGCTCCAGAAGACGGTGCAGTTTACGGCAATGAGTACAATGACTGCGAATATGGGCCAGTCCAATTACATTGCAGCGAACAGTTACCTGGACAAGATTCCAGGGATGCAGAGGCCGGAAATCGATGCGGTTGGCCTCATGTGGGGTGCAGTCGGAGGCATCGGAATGCGCTTCAAGGCTTTTGCCTCGGAGGACGTCCTGAATGCTACTCCAGAGCTGTTGCTCACCATTCCCGACTCGTGCAAGGTGCTGTGCGCAGCATGTTGTACCATCAACCCGCCGGAGTGGTTCTCTGCATCGCACTTCGACAAGTTCAGCCGGGAGATGTACCTGACCCCCAGTGCAGGTCAGATCAAGCTCGAAGAGCAGACAACTGAAGTAGCTGCCCAGGCGCACTGGGAGAAACATCTTGAAGATGACCGCAAAGCTCTACAGGACATGGCCAGTGTCGACCGCCGCCCTGTTCCAGACAACTTTGCCTTGATCAAGGCTCCCGCCCAGCCCGCTCTGGCAAATGCGCCACTGGGGGGATGGCCTAGCCTTGTGTCCAGTCAGCCATCCAGCGGCGGCAGCGTGCCCCTGCAGAAGGGCACCAGGGTTCGCCTTACAGGCCTTCGTGCGAAGAATGGTGTTTGTGGGACTTTGGTGCAGCAGTACGGCGATGGCAAGTGGAAAGTGAAGCTAGATGACGGCTCGGGCAATGCCTTGCTACGCCCAGGCTTCTTCGAGCCATTCCTCGCATGAGATGCCCAAGTGAGCCGATCTAGGAAGCTACACATCTTCCTTTGTAGAAATTCTCACGTGGAACATTGGACTGCGCAGCGGAGGGCAGCAAAAACAAAACGAACCAGAGCTCCGGCTCAAAGATCAAAGATGCTCTCAAAGCAAGAACTGGTAGAGTGGGCCAGGATTCCTTGACACATTTGGAGGTCGTATGCTTGCTAAACTGAGGAACCGCGGGAGCGAGCTGCGTCGTGTGGAACAGGAGACTGGAACGCCTCGCGACTGCAAGTGCGGCCGAGCAGCGAGCAGCATGGCACGGTCCTTGGTCCTTGGTCCCTTTGATTCTGAGGTTTATGTTCATGGCCCTGGATTCCAGGGGCGAGGAGCATCTTGCATGGGAGCATGTGCATGGGAGTGCATGGGAGTGCAGGGCGCCACCAGTTCCCGGCTTCTCGGAAAGGAACCTGAAAAAAGCTTCGTTTGGATCCTCGCCTTGGTCCCAGGAGCGCCTGCTGATTTTTGGAGCCAATGCAGGCACGGGCTGGCATGGTTTTCCTGATGACCGGAGGCTATGCTGACTTGTTTGCCGGCCGTGCCAGAGCTGGAAATGCTGTGGGAGTCTCTGCCTGAAGACTCGACAGCCACAACTCCAACAAACAGTTGCTAGCCCAGGACCACTGAACCACATACATACTCATACCCACAGTCCATAGCCATCCGGCATGGTTTCACCAATGCCCACGATGCGGGCTGTCTCGTGGCACGGGCACGGGACAAACACCCGACGGGCAACACTTCCAAACCCCTGGTCAGGAAGCAAAGTTGAGAACGGCGGCCGGATGCATGCCGAACGCTTGGTCAACGATTTGGTGCAGGAGCCTCCCAGTCCGTCGACCGAGTGGGGGACTTGCATGCGTGGCAGAAGAATCAGAAGAGACTGCCTGGGTGTGTTTTTGGTAGACGCGTCCTTTGGGAGGAGAAGCTGCGCAACGACGAGCGTAACTGGGCAGCAAACAGTCCGAACCCTGCAGCCCTTGCAGCCTCAGCACAGATGACCCTGGCTGTGGCCATCAACCTGGAGATACCTCCAAGCATTTTTGGGAGGGAGATACGGACGGAAAGAAAGTCAGTCACTCTCCAATGTTGCTGTTTTGAGAGCACGTGTGGCACCGCAGCATGAACTGGTCTTCAGACAGGCGGGTTCTGTTCGCAGTTTGCATTCCAGGTCGTGGTGGGCGAGATAGCCGCAGCCGCAGTCGCAGGCAGACATTGGGAAGTCGGGGAAGAAGGGCAAAGAACCCGTGTCCTTTTTGACGGTGTGTGAAGATCCCCCCCCCCAAGATCGTCAGACAGTGTCAACTCTTTGCAGTTTCATCTTTGCAGTTCCAGCACAGTGCCATGATGTGGCCCCTGTGGCAGGTCGTCCCGACGCAGGCGCCGGGCTGTTGCAATGCCTCTGGCCGCATGGATGCGGAGGGAGAATGAAATCCTGCTCAGGTTAGCTACAATGTCAACTAGTAAACTCGCAGACCTATGTAAGGCCTTGGTATTTCAGGTACTGAATACAGCAGGTGACAGCGAGAGCTAGTGGCTGTGTGCTTTGGTGAGGCCCGCTTGTGGCAAACCCGTGACAAAAGAACGTTCAGGGTGTATTCTGTTCGCAGAGCCCCGGGGAAAACTCGAGGAACCCAGCCGCCAGCCCTTAGCCTTACAGCCCTTGCCACATCTTTGCGGCTGGTGACCGGGTGCTCCCGGAGCCCTTCGCCATGGCCTCCGAGTCCGAGCACTCCAAGCACATGTTCGAGAGCTTGACTCCTGGCTGCAGATGCAGTGAGGGCACTCCATGCGCCAAACTCATGCTTGCTCAGAGCTGTAGCGACACAGCCGAGGGCTTCTCGACCACTAGTTACTCCACAAAACCTTGCCCAGAATCACTGGGCCAAGTTGTGAATAGCCTCTTCCCAGGCAAGGGTGAACTCTCTGGAAGATCCGCTCAATCAAATTTCGAAGCAGCAGAGGAAAGATGGGCACTTGGATCACGTGCGTCGAGCAGCTCCCGGCTTCAATTTCCGCGAGGCGGGAGCCGGGAGATGCCGGGCGGATCAGAGCGCCCGAGCAGAGCGCCCGCCGAGTTCAAACAGGCGAGTGACAGGCCGACAGAACCAGAGAAACAGAGAACCGGCTGTGAGCTGGCACAGCTAAGCAGTGTGACTTAAATGCCGGAAGCTTCAGGCCAAAAGCGAGTGTGGCGGCGATAGGCAGGCAAGGAGGAGAGTAGCAAGAGCACTTCTTTCAGCTTTTGCGGCTCGCCGCATGCAAGAAGATTATCTGGGAGGGGAAAGTGGGGAAGTCGGTGCGCTTAGTTTCCCAGAGCGACCCATGTGCCGGAGACCTGACCCCTACGAGGAACGAAAGAAACAACGAAAGAAAGACCGGGAAAGGAGAGAGGTAAGGAGAGCGAGAGCGACGGAGAAAAGTCATCCGACTGTGCCCGCTGCAGAACCGTGCCAGATCGAGCCAGCTGGGGCGCAAGTGTGCGGGTGTTGCCAGGTGTTGCCGAGTGCAAGTTGGTTAGGCTTAGCACCCCCCCATCTCTCTCTCTCTCTCTCTCTCTCTCTCTCTCTCTCTCTCTCTCTCTCTCCTGCTGGTCTGTGCTTGCTGGCCTTCAAGCAAAAACAGCTGCTGTCTTTATGGAATGGGGCTGCTAGGGTTGGGTTTTCTGTTTGGACGGCAGCCATGCCATGCTGCACGGCGATGTCGTCAGTGCATGTGTTCTTCCTTCCTGCAGCTGTCTGAGCAGGTCGGGATTTACGGGACCCCTCTCATGGCGCTCATGGCAGTGGACATCTGGATACCTGATGAGTTGAACGAGGCAGGTCATCATGAGATGCGATGTATTTGCACACGGAGCTGCAGAGCCGACAGACTGATGGAGACAGAGGATGCAATACTCGTGCAGTGGAGATTGCCACGTATGTGCTAGAAGGTTCAGCCATGTTAAGCCAATTTGCTCCGATTTCAATGGACAGCAAGCTTTTGTTGTGACAAGTTGCCACAATCGGGGACTGAGTGGACGTAGCCCATTGGGGGCCCTGGCCGGGATGCTGGCATGAGAGAGCGAGAGAGAGAGAGCATGGAGCGAGGGCTTGACGCTTCTTTGGTCATTCAGCAGGTCAGTGCAACACTCGAAGACACTTGATGTTCCCATTCCGGCCAATTTGGCGGCTTGATATCAGGTGAGCTTCCAGCAACGAGTGGCGGCTGCACATTTCTGCATGTCAAATGGCGCAGTGCCCGTGGCAGCATCGACAAACGTGGGGACTTTCCTTGTTGACATTAATGCCTCCCCTAATATCAAACGGGAGCCCCCTCTTTCTAGTAGAAACACCCGAAATCCAGGGCCGCGGTTCAATATTATGTAGGAGGGAGGGGTTTCGGGCATCCGGGCATGGGTCAGTCAGATGGGGGCAACTACAGGGATAGTGTCTTAGTTCCAAAGCCTTTAGCTTTAAGCTACGTGAAGCCTGAAGCCCCTAAACCCTAAAGCCCGAAAGCCCTAAGCCCTTGTTTCACCCTCAAAGTGAGACCTCGAACCATGTGCCTCGCCTGATCCGTGCGAGTGTGAGCGCCGAAACCTTAAGCCCTAAGCCCCAAGCCCTGCTCGCCCTGGTTTGTGTGGATTCGAGAACTTAAAAACTCATACAACGACAGCCCTGGTTCCCCACTGGGATATGTTTACTTTTCTTTCAAGTGTGGGCCCGAAACCGTGGCTCGGGAAGTTTAAATATTAGGGAAGCTTTAGTATGAGGTGGAAGGGGTTACTATTTCAGACAAATTCGCATCCGTACCTAGGGAATTCGGGCGTCTCGTGGACCTTCGCACTAGGACATCATTTGTGGGTCCTCGTTGGCAGGACCCCCTGCAGCACGTTCCCTCGAACTGTTCCCACCAGCTTACATTCGGCGAGCGGAATGTTCCCTTCGCCAGCAACTCTGCCCGCTCCATTGTGAGCACTCTGCAAGCAATCTGGCAGAGCTTTTGTTGCACTCGGCAGCTGTTTTCGGCGGTTTCTTCTCCTTTCGAGAGCAGAACATGACGAGAATGTGCAAAGTTTGCCCCGCCAGGAGCATGGTGCCTCAAATTCTTATGGGGGCAGAGACGGAGGAGGACGCACAGGTCCTTCTCCAAGAGATGACGACCACGGGAGACCGTCTGCGGACTTTCGATCAGCTCTTCAGAGTGCCATCTCCGAGGGGTAACCCCCAGCTGCCTGTGGCATCTGATCAGCGGGGATTTTTTAGCAGGCGCTGGAGCGAGATCTTGAAGGATTACTCCACGGCCGATGTAGAAATTCTTGCGGTAACTGATGACGGGCTGAGTCTGAGACCAGATTTCAAGTCGCATTGCCACTCCTTCGTCCTCTGCAAGGCTTCACCTGTCTTTGCGCGGCTGCTTGAGGAAGATCCCTCGAGCCCCAAGCGCCTTGAGTTGGCCGCCACGGGCGCTGCGATCAAGGCCTTCCTGCACTTGATCTACACAGGCACACAGCACTTGAGGGAGAGAGTAGCGAAGACGTTTCTCGTACAGTAGTGATGGATCATCTTCTTTCAAGGCTAGGCGCAGCGGCACAGGGCCCTTCTGGTCAAGATACCCTCCCGCACTTAGAGAAAATGTAGAATGGGCCGGGGGCGCATCAATGCAAGACGCGCTTGTATCCCCAATTACCACTTTCCACTGTGGCAGTCACAAGCTTCTAGTATTTACACGTCGTCAGTTTCTGAGCTGAACCTCGCACTCGCCTACCGAGCACTGCATTGGTGGTACGAGGAGATTGATGGAGCAAGCTAACCATGGAATAAATTACCACTTTCCGTGTCCAGCACAGGTTACACGGGGGTCTTTCGTTTCTTTGCGTGTACGAAGTAGTTGCAGAATGTGGACCCAAACGTGGGATCCTCAAAGCAGCTCTTTCATGTGTGTCGGGGCAAGGGGGGCGGGAAGTTCATGCTGGATTTCGTCTCGGAAGTGAAGATCTGTGTCCGTGTCCGAGGCAGCTTCGAGGGCTCGACTTGGCCGGACGTTCCGTTGGTCGTCGCGGTGGCGCGCTTGGCCGCGGAGTCGCAGACCTGGTTCGTCCTGCCGGCGCTGGTGCAGCATATGCGCTGCAACCTCTCGGAGTTTACCTTCTGCCCCATCTGCAACTTGCTTCAACCTGGTCTAATTAGGACTCAGACTCAGGACTGATGAAAGCAGCTGTTTTGGTGAACGTGCGGAGCTAAGGCAAGTTTGCCCTAGACTTCCGGCAAGACAGCTTGCTGAGTGCTTGCCAGCACTTTGTCAGAACCTACGAGTCCAGGGTCGCTCAGAGCGAGTGGGTATCCTGGTCATCCTACCTGTCGGATCATGCGACGCAAGATGTGCAACAGTTGGTCTACCAGGCCTTGCATGGTGGCCACCGCGACTGTCGTGTGACTTTGTAGGGTTTTGAGCACAGTGCAGACATGCTCCGCTCCGCCCCGCTCCGCCTCGTGCTCATCGGACCGATCTTGGCCCAAAGTCGGCCAGCAGCCAGCGACTTCGGAGAAAAAGTCTCGTTGCTGACAGCACAAAACACGAGCACTCCCTCAGCGAGTTCTGATCGACAGGTCGCCCTCCCGACGACGGGACAGCCGCAGCAGGCTGCGGGCTGCCGAACTGCTATGTTCCGCTAGTCACGCACTTCCCAATGATCTTCCGGAGATGCTACTGGCTAGGGCCCAGGGCGGTCTTGCGAGTCTTCGTTTCAAGTCCGTCTTGGGCAAGTCGATTGCCGCAGGAGTCGTCGTCGATGAAGCCAGCTCCTTGGACCCGGACGAATGAGACCGGCTGCCGTTTGCTTCGCATGTCGGTGCGGATAGCGCAGTGGCTCCATGCACGTATCTTCACTTGACAGTCCGCTCCATATCTGCGTGCAGCCGTCTGTTGGCTCGAATGTTAGCAGCCGGACTTGCAGATGCTCCTTATCTGAAACAGAATTTTACCGTTGTGACTGTTTGCTGCGGCAGCCGGCAGTGCAGATGCAGATGCCGACGCCTCAGCCTGCCGCAAGGTCCGGTTTCGATTATGCAAAATGGGACCGTTTAGAAATCAGTGACGATGAGGCTGGCATTTTCTTGTCGGCAACTGGAGTCTGGGTCCATGGTTTTTTTTTTCCTAGGTCTGGCCTGGTCTGGGGGGCCTTGCTAGGTCTGGTCCCTGGTCCCCTGGTCCTTTGGTCGTCCCCTGGTCCCTGGTTCCCTGGTCCCCTGGTCTCTCCTGGTCCTGTACCCCTGAACCCTCAAACCTGCAAACAACTAACAACAAACAACTAAATAACTAACACAACAAACAACAAACAACTAACAATAAACAAGAAAGAACAAACAACAAATCAAGAAAGGGATAGGGGTTTAAAAAATTAAGTAAGGATCAAAAAAAATTAAATAAGGATCAAAAAAAAATAAATAAGGATCAAAAAAATTAAACGGGTATCCGCGAAAGGAAGGGGAAAAAGGAAGGAAAGAAAGACAGAGAGAGAGAGAAGGAAAGAAAGAACGAAAGAAAGAAAGAAAGGAAGGCAGAAAGAAAGCAAGGAAGAAAGACAGAAAGAACGAAAGAAATAACGAAAAAAAAATAGAAAACAACGAAAGAAAGAAATAAAGAAATAAAGAACAAAAGAAAGAAAGAAAGAAAGAAAGAAATAAAGAAATAAAGAAAGAAAGCCATGCAAGAAATAGTGAACTAAGTAAATAAAGCAAGCTATAAGGACAGAAAAAAGAAAACACAAGGAAAGAACCAAAGAGAGTTAGAAACAAAAACAAAACAAACAATGAAGAAATAACCAAAGAACAAAAACAGAGAAATAACGAAAGACGGAAGGCCATAAATTAAGAAAGAAAAACAGAAATAGTTAAAAGAACAAGAAAGACGCGGAAAATAAAGAAGAACGATACGTAAGACTATCGCTTCATTGTGCTTTAAAAATTCAAGAATTGCTGTATCTAAAAAGCAAGAAAGAAAGACAGAAATAAAGAAAGAACGAGAGAGAGAACGAAAGAACCAAAGCAAAAACAAGAGGAAGAACGAAAGCAAGAACTAAAGAAACAAACTTAAGGAAATACCACGGAATCCGTAGGAAAATCGTGTTTTCCCGAGCAAAAACCAAGCAAATCCTCAGGAAATGAAAACGAATCCGTATGAAAACAGTGTTTCCCCCTGGGAAAAATTCAAAAATTGCTGTATCTAAAGAGGACGAAAGAAAGGAAAACAGAAAGAAAGAAAGATAGAACGAGAGAGCGAACGAAAGAACGAAAGCAAAAACGAAAGAAAGAACGAAAGCAAGAACGAAAGAAAGAACGAGCCAAAGAAAGAACGAAATAAATCAAACCAGAAAGAAAGCAAGAAAGAAAGGAAGGGAGTATGAGATGAACAAAGAAAGAACAACAGAAAGAAAGAACAGAAATGAACGAGCGAAAGAAAGAAAGTCCAGAATAAAAAAAGCAAAGTTGGAAAAGACGAAAGAGAAAGAATATGAAATAATCACAGAAACAAAGATACAAGCAACAGGATACTACATAGCCCAATCGAATTTACCATAATATCGTAATGTACCGTAACATAATATAACATAATGGAACCTAATGTTATAAAATATACTACATATTATGTTTTAAATATACACACTGTATTGTACTATGTTACAATGTACTACACTATAAACTAAGATGTTGTTTTGTTCTATGTCATCTTCCGTTATATTGTATTGTTGTATTTTTAGTATGCTGTTATATGCTATAAGAAGCAAGGTTCTGTTATGTCAGAAAATGTCACACCATTTTTGTGTTGTCGAACCATCTTATGTCGTTCTTCTGGTTTACTATGTTATATATATATATATATATATATTAGGTTAGAATGCTAACGGAAGAAGAGACACGAACAGGCACGGAAGAACAAAACACCCGCCGCCGCGCTTTTCGAGACGTGCAAGCTTGATTCAAAGAGTGTTTTCGAAGCCCATCATGTGAACGTTGTCTCTGCAAATGGGGGGGGCTGCGCCCCCCCCAACCCCCCCGCTGTTTTAAGCCGTGCAGGGTTGCTTTGAAGCATATGCCTTTTTTTGAAACCCAGCAAATGAGGGCGTCTCCGCCCTTGTAGATACATGCTGAACCAGAATCGCCAAATGAGAGGCGTGTTTAAGATAGATGATGAAGCGGAATACCAGCAACAGCTACAACAGGAAATCCGTCCTAAATGTGAAATTGTAAGAAAAATTTGATTTTCCCGAGGAACAACCATATGTTGTCCTTCTGAAAACCTGAAGAAATGACACGAACGCCATAGGTAAGAGGAAAATAGGCTTTTCCTACGAAAAATCAAGGAAAACTTAGGGAAATACCACGGAATCCGCAGGAATATCGTGTTTTCCAGAGGAAAAACCAAACAGATCCTAAGGAAACAAAAGAAAATCCCTAGGAAAACAGTGTTTTCCCTTGGAAAAATTCAGGAATTGCTGTATTTTAAGTGATTTAATTTTTTTTGATCCTTATTTTATTTTGTTTTGATGCCTCTGCCCCAGGAATTGCTGTATTTTGAGCGATTTATTTTTTTGATCCTTATTTTAATTTTTTGATCTTTCCATTTAATTTTTTTTGATCCTTATTTAACTTTTTTTGATCCACAATTAACAAGAAACAACTAACAACTCACAACTCACAAATAACAACCAACGACTGACAACTAACAGCTAACACCAACAACTAACAACTAGCAACGAACAACTAACACTTAACAACTAGCAACTAGCAACTAGCAACTAACTACTAACAACTAAACAACTAACACAACTAGCAACTAACACAACTAGCAACAAGCAACAAGCAACACACAACAAACAACAACAACACCACCACCACCAACAACAACAGCAACAACAACAACAACAACAACAACAGCAACAGCCACAACCACAACCACCACGACAACCACAACAACAACAGCAACAACAACAAGAACACCAGCAACAGCAACAACAACAACAATAACAACTACCACGACTGCAACGACGAGGACGATGACGACGACGATGACGAGGATGTCGACAACGACACCAAAAAACAACGACACAAGACAGAAGATTTGAAATTGTAATCCCGCAAAACACGACCCTGCAAATTGTAGTGCTCCAATAGCTTCATGCAAGACACAAGCAAAACCAGACCCTGCGAATGCTAGTTCCTCATTAGCTTGATGGAAACCACAAACAATAAAAGACTCTGCAAATTGTAGTTCCCCAATAGCTTGATGCAAAACACAAACAAAGCCGACCCCGCAAATTGTAGTTCCCCCATTAGCTTGATGCAAAACACAAGCAGAAGAACACACCGCAAATTGTAGTTCCCTACTAGCTTCATGCAAAACACAAGCAGAAGAACACACCGCAAAATGTAGTTCCCAAATAGCTTGAAGCAGAACACAAGCAGAAGAAGACCCTGCGAATTGTAGTTCCCCAATAGCTTGATGCAAAACACAAGCAACACCGATCCCTGCAAATGCGAACTCCCCAATAGCTTCATGCAAAACACAAAGAAAACCGAACCCTGCAACTTGTGGTTCCTGCAGCTTCATGCTAAACACCAGCAAAATCAGACTCCGCAAGTTGTAGTTCCCCAATAGCTTCATGCAAAACATTCTAGTTCCCCAATAGCTTGATGCAGCAAAGACCGCAGTTGCCGCTGTTGGCAACCACAACCAGTGGGCCAGACTTAGGAAAGCAAGCCGGGGAGGGCCAGACCTAGGAAAAAAAAAAACCGCTCCGCCCTGGAGTCTTCGTGCCTATACCTTGCCTTGCCAGACTACGTTCCACCCCAATCTGGACAAGGGCCTCAATATTCGCGTGAATCGCATCACGCGCGAAAGGAAGGAAGATGAAATCGATGAGGATGCTCGGTCGCAAATGGGATCTATTCAGAGAGAGAGACAGAGAGAGAGAGAGACAGAGGCTCTCTCTCTTGCTCAAGACCTCCAAAGCACAGCACAAAGACTACGAAGAGGAAAACACCCTCAAGTCTTCGTGGTCGTCAAGCTCGAGCTGGAGTACAAACCCACCGGACAGTCCAAAGGTACCCGGGAGGATGGAATGCCGACAGGGCACCCTCTCCAAAAGTTGGCACGATGCACCGGCCATAAGGAGTCCGACGATGCCTTCTGGGACATCATGGATTGGCAAAGCAGGAGAAGGCTTCGAAGCAATACAAAGAGCCACAGGGGGACCCGCAAAGGAGCGACACGAGCCGTACCGAGGCATGCAAGCCGGCGAACCAGATGCAAGCTCGTCCTCCAGAGGAGGTGGAGAGCTGGTGCAGGAACAACCTGCTTGGGTACCTGGAGACACACGGCCGGCGGGGCCAGCTGCAGCACCGCGCACGGAGCGGCGAGGCACCAAACCAGATGGGGGACTCGCCCACAGGCCGCAATCCGGATGGACAAGCGGACACAGCGACGACGTGAAAAATGAGCACCAACTGTATGGCAGGGACACGTGGCTACAATGTTCGGACCAGTACATGTTCGTACACCTCTGCAACCACACCGCGAGGCCCCGGAGCCGTGAACAACCCTATTGTCGCTGACGACAAAGTGGAAGATGCGTCTCTCTGAAGCCACATAACTTCCTATCACTCCGAGCCGCTTTAAACCTGTGGGTACAGCACGTCGAAGATGAAAAGTTTGCCACCCCTCAAGTTACAGACCCAAATTAGAAGCCCATTCACATAAGCATAAACATTTTATGTGGGCATGCTTACCTTATTGGGCTGCATTGCAGGGGGGTTTATATATGGGATATCAGTATACTAATGTTTGCTATTATGTGCTTCTTTAGGGCCCTATAAACGTCCGCCTTGCTGTCCGCAGTGCAGGTTGTCTCTTTTCGAAGCAGCACCTCAACAGCCTTAAAGCCGGTGGCCATGCCATGCATGCTAGCCGACGTCAGAAACTACCGGTTAGTGGCAGTGTTTAGCGATAGGATGATTCTCGGGCACCCGCATGCGTGTTCGATAGACAGCTCAACAAGCAGTTTGCGGAGAACGAAACTAAGTGGAACGCATTCGTTGTGGCGGCTGGCATACGGGTGTTGCATTCAAAGCTGAGGAAATCAAGAAGCTCACAGACAAGGGTGATCTTGAGAAGCTTGTATTTAAGTGGGTGGTGTGCGAGATTTGTGCAGACCTTGCTTTCACGGGCAGCCGCTTTTCTTGCGACGGGGGCAGTGCCCCGCGGAAGGAAGGCTGCCAAGCTGGAAGGCCGCCGCCCATTGCACGTCGACAACGTGTGCCGCGTCGCTGAGGAGAACGTGGACAGACGCCTGATCACACGACCAGTGACACGGCAACGCTGCATTGTGGATCATCCTTGGCTTACAAACAGGGCAATAAAACAATGCTGTCGCAGTATGCAGTCATACATGCAGTGGAGGAGCGCACCATCATCCAGTCTGGCGACGGTTCCAAGAAAGATCGGCTTAAGAAAGGGGAAGAGTTCAGCGTGGATGAGTCCTGGGCTTGGCACAGGGAGGAGATGACCGCTTCCTTCTGGTGCTTCGCTCGACCAACCCTGTCAGGTATACCATGTTCAAACAAGACAACCAGAGCCGCTAGACTCCGCTAGACATTGACAGCGTCGATGTAATCCTGGCTTTCACGCATGATTGAACCACGGATGTCAGGACTTCTCGACAAATTTGCAGAAGCCGACTGGGAGACTTCAGAGGCAAGGGCTCGTTCTTGTCATGCCTGGGGCCAGAGCGAGGGTGGGTCCTTGACTACGGTCATTGAAGCATGGATCTTGCCTGGCAGGGGCTTCTGAAAGAGTATGGGCACATCCTTATGGAGAGTTACGCCGCATCGCCGCAGATGATTGTCATGACATACTGTATCCGGTTGTGAGTTCAAGAGGCAGCTCTGCTGAGATCGTCTTGCAGACGAAAGGTTTCATATCACGTTAAAGCACGGAGCTCCACTACATCTTCCGGGATCGAAGCTACGAGTTTTGTCACGAAGTACTGGTCAGATCCAATTGCATGCCCAGGCAAACAACTACTTCATGCTGGAAGCCTTGGATGCCGAGATGCGTGGGGAAAGGCACGGAAGAGGGGTAGCTGGGGCTGTGTCTTCTCAGCACGGAATGCTTGTAATCGCGATGTTCCTTTCTGCAATTCAGGTCTCTTATGCTGAAACTGGGGCGTCAGGGTCAGATGCTTAGCAGCAAATTGGGGGTAAGCAGCTTGTCCGTAAGGCAGCACAGCCGGCAAATGCTTGAAACGTTTGACAAGCGTCCAGCTTGCATCCTGTGGCTAGTTTCGTGCTAGTCTGTGTCAGACCAAGGGTAGCAAGTGGTGGACAGTAGGACTAAAGGGCATGAGTGAAGCCGGGACATGAGCCCCATCCAGCTTTGAAGCGGAGCAGTTTGTGCTTTCTACGACTCCGTGGTGGTGAATCGGATCTGAGTTTCTATTTTTCTGTACATGCTACACATCTCACAAACTGACGAATTCATACGTGCTGTGTGTATCCCCTCATTGTTATTGCTGTTAGTGAAGACAAACTATAACAATGCAGTTGACATCTTTTTGTACAGTTATCGATATGTGGCCTACGTTGCCTTGGGTCCCTAGATACCGTAAGACACAGAAGAGGTGTTGTTCCGACGTTCTGGCGGTCAAAGGGTAGATGAACGTATTGCTGCATGTTGCCGTGATTTTTCTCCTTGCTGTATCTCTGTGCAATCTGTTGCTATACAGTGCGTTGCTGCCGTTTCGCTACGTAGCAGTCCTTGGGTTCGTGTTTATGTTCTTCTGAACTCCTGTGAGCTAATCTATGGGTACCTCTTGGTATGTACGGAGAACAAGTTCCAGCAAGGTTGGCTGACAGAGGGCTTGAATAGAAGAATAGACAAGAACCAGAAGAGAAAGCATGCTGCAATGAGAGGAACCGGGTGCGTCCGGGGTGCCCCCTGAAGTCCCAGGATCCTCTCGCAAATTCATCAACTGGCTGAGCCCATGAAGCGACCACCTCGAGACTTGGTGCCTCGCTTCTTCGAGCGCTTCGCAACTCGACGAAAGCAGCGCAGGCATCGGCTTCCTGTGGGCCAGAATGGGACCAGGACTAGAACACCCCTTCGAACACAGATGCTGGCACTTAAGACGAAGTCAGTGTGCTTCAGGATGCCCAAGGTGGAAATTGCCGTGTTTGTCGTGAGCCAGAGAGTTGTTAGCAAGGTGCAGATTGTCGTATGCATGTATGCATCTGAACGCATGTGCACATGCAGACGGGGTATCCTGTCGGACCAGCTGTTTGTTCGGCTCTCTGCCTAGCTGTCTTGATGGCATGCGACACCCTGAACCGACCAGGTACAGCATACGGGTAGATTCAAGTAAACAAGGTGCCAATCGGCACGCGTTTTCGCAAGCATGCTTACAGTAGAGGCTTAGGCTAGTGTGCTTGCTCTCTCTCTCTCTCTCTTTCTCTTTCTCCCTCTCAAGCCCACCCGCTGGGCTCTTGTTTGGCAGTGTCGGTGCATGTTGGGGCTCTGTTGTTGGGGGTGCCAGTTGTTGGGTTCGACGTGCACGCTATACTCTCAGGGGCCTGCGTAAGCAAATTACATATGGCGACCAGGAATTGGGACCCCTGCATAGCAGAAGAACGTGGGAGAAGCCTGAAGAGCCGCCGTGCGTGCGCGTGTTCCGTTAGGGAGGATCGGTTCTGTGACATGCTGGCGATCTCAGGAGCACGAGACTTCGCGGGCTGCATTCGAAGAAGGGGCACCTTGGACTTGGACTGGACGGGCCCTGTGAGTGTAAGAACCCCATCGAAGCTTCCAGGTGAGCCATTTCACTGCAAACATCATCTAAAGAGCGGTGGTCAAGAAGGAGGAGAGCAATTCCGACATGTCATGCGGGTCTGCCGATAGCCAGTCTCCACGAGTCTGCAGTGTTGCGGATGTATTGCTTGGGGCGGCGGTGCGTTCACCATATTGACCAACGAGTGGCACCGGTAGGCATCTTGGATTCTTGCATCTTGGGGCAACCAAGTGATACCAGAACCCCGGACATTCGTTGATGCGGGAGACTACTGGACTAAGCTTGACTAGACTCGGCCAAACCCGGCCCTGGCAAGGAGGAAGCGGCCAAGAAGCAAGCGGAGGCTGAGACTGAAGGTCTGGAGGTGGGTGGCCTTGGGCTCGTGGAGTTACAGCTCGCCCCGAGACTATCTTGGGTAGGAGATAAGGATATGGCCAACGAAAGCCAACTACAAGCAAGAGGCAAGAAGTTCACACCATATTAAGTAACACCCCCCCCCCTCATGGATGTGAGCCCCAGCCTCCGTAATATGATCCGGATCGGACGCACCACTAACTTCAGAAGCTTGGTAAGAGTCCAGAAGCCAGACGTGTCACAAGCCTGCTTTCAGCCCCGGAGAACCCCAGGAGCCTCAAAGCCTTTTTAGCTCCTTTGAGCCTTCATCATATAAGCAAGATTCTGCTTACCTTTGTTTCCGCTCAGGCCGCTTGGATTCTGCAAACACGGGGGGGGGGGGTTCTAACTACCTTCTGGGAAATGGATTTTGCAATGACAGAGGGCATTCTAAATATAAGGTTGATATCAGGCTTAGGTCTGAGGGGTTTTGCACCCATGGTGTTCTTGAGATCCAGACAGGCAGGACTGCAGGAAGGAGTGCTGAAACTAAGCACAGGCAGGAAGGAAGGTAAGAGGAGAACGAAGAAGACACAGGATAGCTAGACTTGAAAGAGGGACGTGTCTCAAGCGAAGCCGAACTGTACTGTTTTGGAGCGGCCCCTCTCGAGAAGAGGTGTCTCGTTTGGGACTCAAGCGGCCCAAATCATCCAGTCGAATCGTGGAGGCTGCAACGAGCAACAAAAATCTTCGACCTTTCATGAACAACTTCTTGAACTGTTGCTGCAGGTACTATTGAACCAAGGGACCTAGGTTGCCGTCCTGACGCAGAGTGTCCCACACGTTTAGTCATGGCCGTTACGGAGTTCGTCAACATTCCAGAAAGGGCTGTTGACTTGATAGACAGGCCAAGCCACTGGTGGAGGCAATGCACGACATGCCAAAGGCCGCCGGGATTCAAGATGAATTATGTGTTTGATGGTGGCTTGATTCGACAAGTGATGACTGACGTCCACGATGACCTTCACATGTATTTCTTCCGCTGTCAAGCTTCAAAATGCTCGGAGCTGACGGCATTGGGAAGTTTGGGGCATGCCATTGCATCCCCTCCAAGGCGTTATCCCATAGGAGTCATACCAACTTCACGTGCATCATACCGGTATAATCTGGGCAGCGCTGAAGTCTCTCTCTGGAAGCCTCAGCTCAAAAAAGCATTATTGCACAAGCATTTGGCTCAAGCTCCTGGATCCCTGGACCCTCGCGAGTCGACTGAGAGAAATGACCATCCGGGCCGCGTCTCGCTTGCGCTGCCGCTTTTCCGAGCTGATGGCTCATGTGAGTTTGACTGCGTCGGAGACGAAAAGTGTGATGCTGGTGAAAGCAGCGGGTGTCCCACTCGGCTTCACAGTCTGCTACAACCCACAAGCCTTGGTGGTCACTTCTGTGCTGCCGGATTCCGCTGTGGAACAGTGGAACCTCCGCAACCCCAATGATCAAAGCGTCCGGGGCTCCCGGATCAAGAGCGTCAATGCATTCGGGGGATGAACGGTGAGCTGCAAAAGGCCGCAGATGCCAGTGCAGTCTTCTTCGAGGTGTTCCGGGAGCCCTATCAAGGCCTCTTGGAGCAGATGACTTCCGCCCTGAAGCCCATAGAGACGCTCTCGCCTGAGTCCGTGGAGTCTTTGCACTGTCGCCCTGCAAGAGGCTGCGAAGATGACTGCGCAATCTGCCTTGGCGAACTGAAGTCAGGCGAGCAGGTTACCGAGTTGGCCTGTGGTCATGTCTACCACCGGAAGTGCATAGGCACTTGGCTCACGAAGTGCTCGAAGTGCTGCCCACTCTGCATGCAACCTGCGCAGAGCTGCGATGCCCCTGCGCCTGTGACGCAGAATCTGTGCACGGGCCAATGCCGGTTGTGCATCGCCATGAAGAGACACAGCGGCCCGAGCGCCGACATTGCATTTCGCTGTAAGCGTTACTGCGTTCCCCGCAACTAAGCGGGGCTTTGCTTTCGACCTGGGTGGAATTCTTGGGCAGCTATGTACGCACATCAGCGTTCGAGTGGCACTGAAAATCTATGTCGACGGCCGAGGGACCATCCTTAGGCATTAGGCATTTGCCATTATCATATACCCCAAGCTTATCTAACCCAGGATGTGATCTTGCAATAAATGGGCTTCATTGTTGTAGCGAGACTGCAAGAGATATTGCCAGTAGTCGACTCTTTGTGTCTCTGTCGTTGTGAGTGCTGGACAGACTCATGGATGTCTTCGTAAACTGTCTCCACTCTAGACATCACACTCAAAGTGGCGTGGAGGCACAACGCTTTTTCGACCGTCCTGGCCACGTACAGCCGGACGCGTGCAATCCCGTTGCCGAGGTTAGGGAGCAAGCATGCTCCCTGCTGCTAAGTGCAAGGCGTATATAGACTCGACATCCAGCACCCCGGAGCACCGCATGCACTGCTGGCTGACTGCGAATCCGGAGAATCCGATAAGAGGTCCTCGGACTTCCGGGCACCAGCAACTGCTGAAGTCGGTTTGGGGATATATGGTCTGTCTGCAGTGTGTCGACACACTATGTCCTACGCAGTAAAATCACCATGACATCGTCTGGTTCATACGCAGTCGAACAATGATTCGGATGCCACATGCTGCTGCTGACCCGTTGCTAGATTCATAGGGGCTCCTGAAGTCTGGGTATGCTGTGGAGTTTATCACAGAACCCTCTTCGGGGGCAGAGATGTATAGTTCTGCCGGTGAGATCTTCGCCGAAGAAATCTTTATCCACCCTATATCGCCCGATGCTCACATGCACTGCAGGCCACACGCGTTACAAGCAGGGCGCCAGAAGCTTTGTCCTCTGCGTCCTGCGGTCGAGCAAATTTAGTGTCCTAGCAGATGACATGCTGGGCAATCGTGCGAGGTTTTCGTTTCTCTTTCTTCGAACGTTGAGCCTGGAGACTCTCAGAACTGCGGCTTTCCCAATTCAATCTAGAATCTACAAATAACGTTCTTCTAGATCAGGTCTATTGCAGAGACTTTCGGGCTTCTCGGATCACCAAGATCCAAGATCCTATGGACACAAGCCTCATGCCTTTCAAGATGTGTCCGCGCGACTAGGAAACCTGCTCGTGCAAACCCGTGTGAACCCTCGCAGCAGGAACGTGCCTGGGAGGATCGGCCATCGCAGATGAAACAGTTTGTACATAGTTTTTGGTATATTTTCTCAAAGCCCCACACAAATCTCCACACATAGTGACCGTATCGGCCCACAGTTACCTTTAAAACATTGGCTTTCTTCTGCCAGGCAGTTCAAAACGCCGGGGTGTGCAATACTCATCCGCTTTTCTTTCGATATCGCGCATGCACACACAGAGAGTGTTGCCAAAAATCATGAGCTGTAAAGGGCTTCAATGAAACATTAGTCGTAGCCAAGTCCACGATGTCGCACAAGATGCTGTCTTGGCTTTGGCAACTTCGCATGTGGCAGGCAAATTAGTATTTGCTTCGGGCTGTCACGGGAGCGATGCATTGAGGGTCAGTCTTCAAGATTGCAGACGAGAATATTTTCCTTTTTTGACCTGTGCAGCCAGAAGTGTGGCGAACTTGGTGGAGCAGACACCGAGCCCGGCAGGGCGAAGCGCCAAACCCAGAAGACTCTCCAGCACTACTCCTAGGTCTTATGGCTCTGATGATGCACAGCCGTGCAGTTCCCCCTGAGCTAATCGCTCATCACCCCAGCATCCCGAAATCTCCGTGCATCAGAGCCGATGTTCTGGTGTTGTTTGTTAAGCAGCGACGACCCATGCTGTGGAGCAAACAAACCGCCGGTCGCCGGACGACAGGGTTTTCGGGTTTGTGGAAAAGTTTGGCGGCGCTAGGTTTCTGACGACTGGTGAGACGGTAATGGTGAAGCCTGGGAGAGGAAGGGTGCGCTTGCTCGGCAGTGCTGATAGTGACGGAAGGATGGCATAGCCTGGTTTTCCAAGAAGCCTGCACATACCTACACAGTAGAAGGCAACCTGTCGGCAGGGATGTAGGGATTGGTCCGTTCCCGTCCCAAGTGGTTTGCACTTGCTCTCGAAAATCCTGCAGCGTGCGAGACCTCGTGTCAAGACGAAGATTGAAAATGCAAAGCCGGAACATCGATGACACGCTGACCCCGAGCTCCCAAGCTCCCATAGGCTCCCCGACACGGCGCAAATCAGGAAGATCGCCTGGGTCCGGGTGGCCTGGACCCCGTCGAGGTCTTCGAAGCACTCCCCGAGGCATTGCAGCGCTGCTTCAAAGAAGGCCCGCACGCGCGGCGCGCACGCCTAGCGAGTTCATGATCAGAATCACGTAGAGCTTTTAGCGTATGCCAGCAATAGAGCAACCGGGAAGACATGGCTCTACGATTCGGGACTTGCTGATCATCATTTCCTTGGAGGTTCTGGTTTTGGTCGCATGACCTTTTTGCTACTGCTAGGGCCAGGGATGGCGCTCCACCACCAGTTGGGCCCCCTGCACTGTGAAGAGTCAGTGATGAGCAACTGATGAGTACAGAGAGGAAGTCTTTGGAGCCCCCCCTACTGTACTTCCTGAGCTTGTTTCGTTGAGTTTGGGGTAGTCGGTTGAGGAAGGGACCCCGAGTTCTGCAGGAGTGTCCTTGCTCAATGTGTTTGCCGGCGTGTAGACGGTAAGCCTCTGGGCCGTTTCGCTACTTAGATACCTCGCCCGGATTCTGGCTCTGCCACCACCTATACCATCTACAACCGTTGCTGCATGGTGGTGCTAAGTCTGGGACTTGCACTGAAGGCGACGTGGAGCTGCTAAAGCAAGTGGCTCAGGAGATGCCGGAGGAGGAGCACAGCATAGCGTTTGAGACGGAGCGTACTGCGAGGGTAGCGGCTATAGCCATAGCGACACTGTTGAATCATTGAAGGGATGCGCGACTTCTGCAACTGCCCATCTTCACCCAAGGCACAGAGGCACAGAGACGGTTGATGTTCTCAGTATCCAGCATTGCAAGACTGGCCTGTACCAGCTCGCAACAGGCTTTGGGATTGCAGCAAATTTATATCTCTTCAAAGTTTCCGGTTCTGGTTGGACCTGGCTGCGCTTCTCCAATAGATCTGAGACTTCGAGGCTTTATCTCCCTCTCTCTCGCAGGTACTTTGTTCTTCGCCTGCCAACGAAGATCCTGTGGTGCAACTGCTAGTGCCTTGCCTGCTGCAGGAATTCGAGATGTATTTCCAGCAATGTATCGATTCGGGTCTTTGGCGTCCTGGATGACGACGGCCCATGGCGGAGATGAAACACTGAGTTTGCGTAGGCTTCTGGGGCTCTGCAGCCTGGATCTGACCCGCCAACGAGAGCGGGGTCGATCGTAAGGACACCCACGATGTTTACCAAGGCCTGGACTCAAAGAGGTCTTGGCCCGCTGTCTGGCCTGTTCAGCTCTGCTGGCCAATCGAATAGTCACAGAAACCTGTACATTTTCACTTCAACGGCGAGACATCGCGAGCTGGACCTTCTGTACGAAGAGCTGGCTTGATTTGGTAGATGTGAACTTGAACCCTTCATGCCGAAGCTGCTGTTGCCCAAAGATACATACAGTTCCTTAGCGTCGGCCCAGCATGGACGAGCCGCCACCGAAGAGACCCTGCACGACAACCACCAGTTTGTCTTCTCTTCGCGGCACTGCAACGGCTGCGGTCCATGCCGACACGCTGGCGGTGGAAGAAGAGTCAGTCCCGGAGTGGACTTTCTCGACGGCCGAGGACCGGCAATGCCTCATAGGTGATATATCTTAGCAGCTTCCGAGCTGGTGAGGGCACCAGGCCTCGGCCCTAGGCATATAGCCTTGCTCCACCACCGCGGCTGCATCCTCTTACGTCCAACTGCAGGATGTAGCACCACCGCTGAGCCTTAGCACGACCTTTACGGCGCCTTCCAGTGGCCAAGGGCACGTCTGGGGCTGAGACGGCTTTGGAGGGTTGAGGGACTTGCTGAATCATCTTGATGGTCGTCAGACATGCTTTCCAAAATCTAAGGGGACGTTATTGCACTGCCGTGTGCACTCTTTTGGCCGCTAAACCATGCTAAACCTCTGACGGCTTCAGTCAGAAGAAGCTCCGCTTGCCATCCTGCTCTTTCCCGCTCGCTGCTATCGTACCACTTACAGAGGTTTCCTCCCTACATCACCTGTGCAGCTGGCTGCATTCCACAAGTCCGTACCACCCGTCCCTTCAACCCAGATGCGATGCAGAGCTGACCGACAGTCATATGTCTCATGGCAATGGAGCTTGCCCTGATGCCCCCCAAATCTACACTCGACCTTGGGTAGAAGCAAATTACCGTTGCCCAGATCTACAGCCGAATCTCCGCGCCGACACGGAGTCGCTGCGAAACTCTCCTTGGAAACGTGGAGGGCACGGAGGCCTGGTGTTGCAAGTTTTCAGGCAACTGTGCGGTATCCCACCTGAGGAAAACAGAACCTTGCAAAGCCCAGGAACGACAACTGCAGATTCTCAGGCAAGAAGCACTTCTGAAGTGAGTTCTGAGTCTAAGCCTGATCGAGTCGAGGGTATGACTAGAGCAACCGGATGGCACGCGAGGAAGGTCGCAAAATCAAAAGACTCAAGACAGAACTAGTCTTGACCGTGCGTGGAACCCACCCGCCCACGCTGTCGCCTTGTGCGTTTCTTTACACCTCGCCTTGGCAGGAGCAGCCGGCTCACGCTGTGCTGTACAGCTCAGGTCTGGCAGCTGCGTTCGCCTTGCCTCATGGCACGGGATGCAATTGTGGGTAAGTCGATCTTGCACGGAGCTGGGATAGTCTGTCTGATCGAGCACAAGCACCGAAGCCAAGCACGAATATTGCTCCAGTGCTGAAGAGCACAGCCCGAACAGTCAAAAACCTTGAGCCCTTCTGGGAAGCCAAGGTTTGCACACTATCTGCCAAAACGCGTCTTCATTTCGGGTGGCTACCACGGCACTCATCAGGTTACTTGTCTGTTGCTGCAGACGCTTCATTTCAGATTTCTGTTTTCAGGACTGGTTTTTGTTGGCTTTTGGTTTTGTACCCGTACTGGCACTGGGCAAGGAGTTCTGGTGCGGTCGTCTAGTCGGGAGGGTCTCGAGCAGCTTCTGAAGATTTTGGATCATGTTCCGATTTTGGACAGGTGCTCTCTTTGTGAAGTCTTCTGGATTTTGGGGGGCACGCCACAGCCTTGTAGACTGAGCTGAGTGCTTTAGACTGCAGGTGCTGGCACAGCTTCAGAAGATCTCGGCCGGAAGCCGCTGCAAGTGCGAGCCTTTGCGAGGCCCTGAGGAGACGCTTGGCCCAGATGGAGTTCTGACAAATCGGCCAAACTGGAACAGATATGCAACGGAGGGATTTCAGGCAATGGAGTCGGTTGGAGGCTTCCAGTGCCTGTTCGAGTTCAGCATCTGAGGGTGCACTCATGGCGGAAACACGTCTGGGATGCTGAAAAGAGACTGTGTGGAAGAAGAGAAAGAGAGATCAAGAGAGGAAGGGGAGGGGGCTTGAGGAAGGGGCTTCGCGCACTGACCTCCAGAGTGGAAGCAAGCAAGCACGAGATCGAACGCTAGCGAGCCACATCAACTTGACAAAGACCAGTAGACAGGGTGCGCGGCATGCAAAGCTTTCTCCTGCCGAGAGAAGACTTTGCGCTCGTTGTCGCAAGAGGCGAGCCAAAAGGCCTGAAGGCCCCGAGAATAGAGGAAGTTCACACCTTCGAATCGCTCTGACATGCAGGGATTGATAGACTTTCGGGAATTTGCCCTAGAGTTTGTGGATTATCGATTGACCTGTTAGAGCGCAGCTTCAGGTTCGGGTTTAGCTGCTGAGGTGCAATCTGGTAAAGAAAGTTGTGTAGGTTACAGGTGTGCAGGCCCTTGAGGTTTCGACTGTTTGTTGCAAGGCTGGCATCATGCCTGGAAGCTGGAGACCTGATTTGGCTGGAGACCCCTCTAAATCCTTCGTGCGATGTGGCCGACATCAAGGCCTGCTTTGAATGCCTTAGGTCTGGCTCCAGAAGTGTGACGGTTGAAGCTGATGACGAGAGTCAAAACTTGTAGCTTGAGAACAACCAGAATACACCAATGTAGGGCATGTGGGGCAAGAAAGGGGGTCAATCAGCGGAGCGGCCGTATGGCCAGAGCCAGGAGTTCCATCAAGTCATTTGACTTTCCATCAAGTCATCTGAATTCTAAAAGTTTTCGAAGCACCAGTCCATCTCATGCATAAACTCGTGATGCGATCAAGGCGTACGTGGCGTCAGCCAAGAGGTGTCCGGGTGTCCACGTGGCTGTGGATGGAACGCCTTCTTGCTGCATGGTATTTTGCAGACATCCACACCCTGCACCTTGCCCCTTGCCCATGAAGAGCAAGGTTTGCACCACCACCGTTGCAGCGGCCGCTGATCCTGGGCGCTGATGCCGTGATGCATGCCACCACCAAGTCCTTGGCTGGGCACTCCGATGTGCTGGGTGGCGCCGTTTGCGTGGCCAGCGCAGAGACGGCGGATCAGCTCAGGAAGGACAGACTCGCTCTCGGCTCGACGCCGGGAAATTTGGAGGAATCTTGGTTGTAATTGGTTGGGCTTCGGTGGGAGCTTAGCATGCCGATAGATCCTTTGCGGTTTGTTCCCTTCATTGCGCTCTTGGGAATTCCTAGTGATTTGCAGACTCAGACTGTTGCAATGTGCTGAGATATTCCGTGGGCTTCTTGAGCAGCCATGACTCCTTCTTTCTCACTCTCTTCATCTCTCCCTCTTTGTTTTTCTCTTTCACTCTGTTGACCCCACTCTCGTACGCGAATCGCCAACTGGATCGGAAGCTGTGTGTGGAAAAAGCCTTTTCCAGGTTTGGCTCCTTATGCGCTCCCTTCGCACCCTGCACCTGCGAGTGCGGCAGCAGTCGGCCACTGCAACGCTTTTGGCCGAATGGCTCGATGCTGCCAGAACGGATGCTTGACTCTATAGCAGCTCAGAACAGGTTCGCACGATGCAGGTGCCACAGATTCTAGGCTTACCCGGCTGGACCTTCAGACGGAATGTGCCAGTCGAAAGACTTGCCCACGTCCAGTGCTTCACAATCTGCAAGGCTCATTTTCAGCCTGGATCATGATTATTTCGAGCTTCCAGGTATCTTGTAATTCTAGATGCGGAAGCCTTCAAGTCCTTCGGTATGTTGCATCCTAAGGATACCTCGCACGTGCCTCGGTCGGAAACAAGACTCGGATAGTTTGATTCTGCGACTACACAAATCGGCGCAAACGCTGCTTCATCATGACACCTCGCCGGCCGGGTCTCTGCAACAGTTCCGCCCCGCCTGCACCGCTTAGACTTGCACGTGGAGAAGTAGCGTGCAGATGGAGTGGTGCTTGACCGAGAATGCCTTGCCGGTTTGGGCTCACTGTGTACCGACAGAGGAGCAAAATGCTGGCAGCGCGAGCAAGCTGAATGCTTCCGCGTAGGGCTCCTTAAGGCGTCAAGAATCACATGTTGACAATCATGTGACTTGTGCAGTTGCCGCCGTGGTTGGGGGGGGGGGCTTGGCTGGCACAGGCGAGATCTCCAAGCGGTTTTCACGTCTCCCTGTGGCTGGGCGCAGCATCCCATGGAATCCTAAAAATAAGGCGCTCGCCGGGCTGATCCACGCAGTCCACCATCCATCGCTGAAGTCGCACAAGAATCATGCTGTTGCAGTTGTGCCTTGACTGGATTCTGCAGACGATCACGTAGTCTGCAGGGGAAGTGTGTGAGAGGCTTCCGTGCAGGAGTCGCAATGCACTGCGAAGGCTATGAAGTCTTAACGTCCCACATGCGTCGCAAAGCAAGCCGACAAGCCAAGGAGCAGATGCCGGGTGGCTTCGGTGGCTGCTTTGCCCTGGATCCTCATACAGCGCTGAGTACTAAGCTGCATAGAGCAGAGCTGAGGCTTTTGCAGGTGTGTGGTTCTGTTGGCAGCGAGATGGACAAGCTAGAGCGAGAGAGAGAGAGAGAGAGAGAGAGAGAGAGAAAGAGAGAGAGAGAGAGAGAGAGAGAGAGACAGTGGTGCTTTTAGCCATTTTGGCTCAAGTACTGCACCTTTGCTTGGGGGTGTGTGTCACCTCCTTGCATCGGGGGGCAGCTGGGGGGTTAGCTCGGACTGTTCCTCCGAGAGAGCCTTCCCAGTTGTTCCAGCGGTGTTTGAGACCAACCGTCCGCCGCCATTGGACTTAAGAGGCCCAGTAGCCTTCGTGGAGGAACGCGCAATAAAGGTGACCGGCAAGATCGTGAGCTATCTGCTGCCCGTTGACCTAGTGACAGCAAGGACATCTACCTCGGCTTGTAAACCGAGGGGGACCCAACCTTCTTCGCCATCCTCCTTTCCAGCTTTCTGGGGACGCTTCGCTCACCGAACCAGCAGGCTGGGAGGGGGAGAACCACGCCTGGAAGTTCGTGACTTACCGGGACGCCGAGAAGAAATACTACTGTGGTACAGTGGAGCAATGGGTGCCAGGGGGGAGAGGCAACAGCAGACAGGAAAGAAGCAATGTCGCCTGTGTCGGCAGGGCTCTGGAATCTGCCAGCAGGGATTCCGAAAAGTACATGAACGCTCCGACCCAGCCTGTCGGTTCCACGGCAGCAGTGAGAGGGGATCGGGGAGCCGACCAGTGACGCAGGGACGCGATCCTCCACAACAAGAAGCGGGGGACGGAAGAACTCCGCAGGTCCCTTTCTCACACATGACCAGGTTCACGACCCGAGGGGGATTGGGACTTCACTTTCTACCTGGACCCCTCGATAAATGGGGGAAGCGAGAGATCTACGAAGATGATGGGGTGTGGATGGACGCCGAGACCAACGAGCCGCTCAACCAGAAGGATACGGGGGAGTACGGAAAGTACCGGGACCGCTTCAAGTCGCGGTGCAAGATAGCCACAGCAGCGGACAGGGTCACCAAAATAGTGGACAAATACCTACCTGCACTCGCTGACGAGACGCGGGCGGGCCCACCTGATCCGCTTCCTGCAGAAGGCTGGTGCACTACTCACAAAGGCGCGCCAGATCCGAAGGAAAATGCGAAGACAGCGGAAGGTCAAGAAGAAGACACCGAAGCAGCCGACTCCAGCACAAAGCCAAGGGGGAGAAGCAGCCACTGAAGCCGTCTTGGGAAAAGAGCACGACGTTGAGGAAGTCGACTGGGGAAGCACTGACTCGGCCACTACAAGCACACCGCCACACAACCCGGACGGGGGAGACAAGCAACATGATGAAGACGACGCCGTCATGGCCCATGGCAGGGAAGAGGAACCGAGTTCAAGTGCCGGTGCGGCAACCACTGGAACCAACGTGGACGTGGGGGGAAGGCGCTTGGGACAGGAGAGACCGCGCACTCCCAGCCGCAGCCCGAGACGACGAGGAGGAGCCAACATGGATATGGGGGGAAGGCGCTTGGGACAAGAGCGACCGCGCACTCCCAGCCGCAGCCCGCGGCGACATGGAGGGGAGCAACGCGTGCATCTCCAGCCGAACATGTGGTGGCAAGTTCAACAAGTACAAGAACATATGAAGAGCAGCCGTGAGAGCAGTGAGCGCCACGATATGTAAAAAGTTCAATGCGCGAGGGACAGGGAACTGGGGGAGGGCACACCTGTGATTGTTGTTCGGTTTGTTGTTCGGTGTGGCTGCCCTGCACCTTGGTTCCCGAGTTTCTCCTTGAACCCTTACTAGGGGGACGTACAGCTTACCAGGCAGCTCGATGAAGCCGCCACCTTTTCGAACCCAGCCGGGGGATTGCACGATAGCACGCCCTTTGTAACATACTTGTCCAGTACGACTTTTGCAGAACCTTGCCATGATTTGGCGAATCCTTTCCGCCCTTTTACAATTCGCTGCACACCGTCACCCGACGAAGTCCGTTCCGCCCTCTTACAATAATTCGGCATCCACCCTTGCTGTGTGAGAGCATGGGGGGGATCCAATTCATCCGGCTTTTCTGCTCCAAACACAATGCAGCGAAACCTGCTTAGAAGGACCTAGGTACTTGACTGGTCAGCCATAGGGGCCCGGAGATGAGGCCGGGATGCGGGGGGTTCTTAGTGTTCTAGGTGGGGATCGCTGCATGAAAACCTGGAGCATATTTCGTAGTTCCTTCCTTAATCTGGAAAGACCCCTTTACCAGCCACTCCATAATCACAGAGTGTGGCTGGGCGGGCTGAAAGCCTGGGGGGCGCTTGCGCGACCCTTACGCCCTGCAGAAAGAAAGACAGTGGTGCTTTTCCGCTGTTGTCTTTCGCTATTGTTTGCAATGCAGTTTGCTAGCGACAGCCTCCCACGAGTAGCTGAGCTGGAGCGACGCGGATGACCCAAGCAGTGCCTGGAGGGGTTGTCATGGCAAGGGCGTTAGGTAACGTGTTTGTGTTTGGGGGGGGTCTACAGGCACATTTGGGGGGACACGGGTATCGCTCAACCCCAAAGGCCTAAAAAGCCTTGAAGACCGACCGTCGCGAACCTTGTGGGGGCTAGGCCTGGCCGTCGGGCCAGGGTTCCCCAGGGAGCCCACACGCCTTAGCAAGCAAGCAAGCAAGCAAGAGAGGGAGAAAGAGAGAACATGCAGGATGGACATATGAATCCTCCGTACTTTTCCAGATTACTTTCAACCGCTTCCGGACTTTTGCTCGTCTCCATTCACAATGATGACCTGTTCTGCTGCCACGGGGACAACCTTGGAGGAAACTGTTGGTTTCAAGTCTCCCCAAAACGTGCACGCAGCGTTGTTCGCCTGACACCCAGCGCGGCCACGGTCATCGCAGATGTTTAAACAGTGCGTATCCAGGGAGCATCCTCGCCTGACTTCAGCGTGAGCTTCCCCACGATACGACACTGTCTTCTCACGCCCCCCAAGGATCCGTCAACAGGGGTGGGTCATCGACCCAAGGGGGCTTCAGACGCTCCCCTTGCGCCGGAGAGAGAAAGAGAAAGAGAGAGAGAGGCCCATTAAAGATACTGATTTCTGAGAACTTAGATGCGATGGTGAACAGGTTGACATGTGTGAGCGTTTGCAGCAACTCTTAGTGCGATTCTTCGACTCGACCCCCATGGCGCCTAAAGCAACTCTGATCCCTTGCCACAGTTCTGACACGACTCGATTTACCTTGGCCGCTCGGAGACAGCAAAGCATGCCCAACACATAACAATCACGTGGTTTAGCGTGGTTGACCTGCCTGCTTCAGTGTCCGCAGACTTTAGGCAAAGAACTGAGACATTTAAAGATACGCGCACCAAGAAGCAGCGCCATGACAACCTCAGGAGCTGGTCTCCGAGGCTGCGGCCCGTGCTCTGCCCGCGGCCTTGTGCCTGGGCTGGATTTGTATTGAGACCAAGCCGAGGCTCTCACATGACAATGGACGTCCGCATATACCGCCTCGTGTCAGACTAGAAACCAGTCGTGCAGCCGAGGAAGCTGTTTGGCAGCGCCACATCTCTCGGCGGCGTTGCCACTCAGCCTTGGAACACTAACCAAAGGCCAGAATCTGCCACACAGCATGAAGTGAATTCATCCAGGAAAGCCTCATCGAGTGGAGACGGCGCTGGGATCCGGCCATCTCTCCTCTGATGCTGGGCTAAACAGCGAAGATGCGAGTTCATGATTTGCAACCGCACATGTAGGTAGCAATCACGTTGTTACTCGTTGCTTGCACCAGAAGAGAATGGGACGAAGTGCTGAAAGCATGGTTTATGCAACACACCCAATGCAGGCAGAGGGGAATGTACAGTTTAAGGCGAAGAGCACTGCTTGCATGCATGCCGAGGTTGCTCCGTGTATCAATCGGCCTAGAAGACTGTGAGCACTTGCGTGCCGACCTCCTGTGGCTGTGATGCAAGTGGGCTGACAGAAGGGTATTATTATTAACGAGGTTACGCACCAGGACTCTTTAGGTCCAACGGCGAACGTGGGTGAGGTGACCAGGTGAGTTTGGAAGTTTCGCCATCGACACCTTTGCTTTGCCCACTAGAAGGGCCTCAATCGGTGATGGGAAAGTGGTACACTTTGGTACACTGCATGCGCTGCTTAACTTGCAGAGTCTTCACAAGCGAGGCAGGGCATTCTTCGAGTGAGCTCCGAAGCAAAGTAGCCCTCATGCCGCGCATCATGGGATCGTGCCGGTTGCAGCCCTGCTGGATTGCCAAAGTTAGCGAGGACAGGGAGAGACGTAAGAGCTCTGGCACAAAGGATATGTGTGATTCTAACTGCAGAGAAGTCGTGGTCTTAGCCCAGGGACCCACAAGAGCCAGGGCTCGGCAGTGCGATCTCTGATCTCTCAGAGCTGCCGGATTGAGTTCATAGATGTGCGACCACTTGCCATGTGAGCCGCCTCGCTCTTTCCAAAGACAACACCGTGTAGCGCAATTGACATGCGCCGACACGAGCACGAAGCAAAAAGGGCTCGGGAGCTGAGTTCCGAACCGGCAGGGCGAAAATGCTGAAAGCAGGCTGAAAGTGATTCTGCTGCACTCCGACTTGTAGGACCTGTAGAATGTGCTAGGGCGTAGACCGGTGGAGTCGCTTGAGACGTGCGATGGGAGGATGAAAGTCCAGCAACAGCTCAGCTATAAAGCTCAATATGTCATGCCAGCCAGCACCCAGGCTCAGGAACCCAGGAAGTTGCCAGCGGCTATTAGCATCCGATAACCAGCAGTGTCATGGACCGTTCCTTTATGTTCCTTTGCGAAGACACTCGGAGCTTGCTTTGGCTTCGAAGTTGTCAGTGCCACCCAAAACCTTGGAAATCAGATTCAACGAAATCCTAAGCTTTTCGGGTTCAGCAGCCCGTAAGAATCGAGGTCCTCACCTCTCCTGAGTGCATTGGCAGTGCATCCATTGACAGGAATCGGGTTAGCCGCGATTTGATGAAGCTGAGCCCTTCGTGGAATGTTACCTGGTTCATGTCACACGGAGCCAGATGTCATAGGTATGGTTTGCTTCCGAAAGTTACGGGCAGAGGGCGAGCTTCGGATCCAGTGGGAGAAGGCCACTGGAAGTCAGCCGCGCTCGAAGCGTGGCAGAGTTTGCCGTAGGCCGGGCAAACTGCTTATTACCGGCCGCTTGTGAACAGGCCCTACATGGAACAAGGCAGCAGATGCAAGGGATCGCTAGTCGGCAGAGGTCCCTAGGCTTCAGTGCTCAGGACCAGGAGGCCTTTGACGTGGCACGGTTTTACGCCCTCCGTCACAGGCAGAGAGGCTGACTCTCGAGCTCTGCGACTTTGAGCAGCTGATTCGAAGATGCAGTTGACAGTAGTATGGGAGAGCAGAATGGTTGCACCTTGGTTTGCCAGGCTCTAAGCACAGCAGCCGAGGTGGAGGCACCAAGGCAAAGAGACTACCATGAGCTGAGCTGGAAAAGCAACCAACTTCACAGCACAGCCCACAGCCACTTCACGATCGCAAGCCTCTCCAAGCTATGTACCACGTGGAGTGTTCCAGCCGCGAAGACCTGGCACAGAGTGTCCTTAACATTGCCGTTCCTCGCCTGCCATGGTTTCTGCGCAGGCGAGGAACTGAACATTTTCGGAGCGAGTCGTCATGCTTTGGCAAAGTTAGGCATAGTTAGTTGCATCAGTGACTCTGCGCCGCAGGGATGTGGACTGGTCAATGCGAAGCTGGACGAATTCTTCTGGGAATGGCACGCGCCAAAGCGTTTCATTCTGAAGCGTGGGAGAGCGACTTTCTCGGGATGAGGGATGACGGCTTGGCTCGAAGTAGTGCCTGTGAGGTCGGCAGAGACAGGTCAAGCCTCTGCAGTGCTACATGTTGGAACAGTCCCACCCGATCAGGCTCATGCAGCCGGAGTCCATGCAGCTCCTACGGCAGATCATCCACAATGCAGAGGATCCCACGGCAGAGGCGCGTAGTTCGAGTTATGGGTAAGTTTTCTACGGGCTGCTTGCTGCAGCCCCGGCCGCGGACAGGAGAACTCGGCTTGCTTTGCCCAGCTAGTGCAGCCCGTGGGTTGAGCCGATTCAGACAAGATAGTCCGGGCATAGCTGTACTTTCCGATGAGAGAGACGCTCGCACACATAGGGGAGCAACGGACATCGTGTCTGCTCAGCTCTACATGCACCGTTAGCGAAGCAAGCAATTGGATAAACTAGAATGCGGAGGCTTCGCGCGGCCGTTGGCTCGAGCAGTCTTACGGTCTCCTGTTTTCTTTTGAGCAGCTCTCAACCCACAGAGTTGCCATGCTTAAAGCGCTCGAGATGTCGTGTGTGGTTTGGGCCATGGCTTGCCTGCCACCGCCTCAGTTGCTGGCAAGCAGGGGTCAGGGTCAGTCAGTCACATACTGCACTCCGCTGACATGCGCTCTGCTGACTCGCCTGCCTATTCTTGGCCAAGGAGGGCGGTAGTGGCGGAGGCCGACGACATCGGCTGCCTCGAAGAAGAGGCTGCCTTATCCTTGCGGCAGCTCAGAGTCAAAGGTCAAAGTCGAGACGGGGAGCAAGATTCCGTGGACTCGCAGAGCTCAGAGCTTGAGCTTGGCCTGGGCCTGGACAGCTCAACTGCAGATGTTGTGGACCTGTCATCTGATGCCGACTCTACCAAGCAAGCCGGGATGCCAATGATCTCTTATCCAAAGGAGTACTGCAAGCACTGTGGTGAAATGGCCTTTTGCCACCGCGCGTCAAACCCGGGTTGTGGTGGATATGCAACAAGTGGAGTGGCCAGCTTCAACAATCGCATCCGGGCACAGGGATGCACCATAGGTCCCGTCCTCACAGTGCCTCGATCATACGTCCGGGATATCTCGGCCCTTGCGAAGACTCCGGGCGGTTTCGAGACCCTTGTGCAAATGCTCCAGAGCGGTTTCCGATTGTACGAAGGGAAAGGACATAGTGGCCCAGTCTGGCAATGTATACATGCTCCTCAGCATGTGAGTGTCAGATGGCTGCACTTGCATACGTTCTGCTTAGAGGGGAAGGTTGACAACCTGCCAACTCATCATGACTACTGTGCCAAGATGAGCAGCTTTACCGAAGCCCCTGGGATCGCATCCAGTTGGCTCCGCTGATCCTGAGCCGCATGTGTGGGGGGCCACAAGGCGAAGTTCTGGGCCGATTCCACACCTGCATGCGAGAAAAAGAGAGCACCTGCTGGGAGCCTCCAAAAGCCCGACGAGGCATGAAAAATCTCGAAAGGAGACATGCCTTGCCAGGTGCCACAGGTGAGCTCAAGTCCCCATCAGCTCCACATCCGTGGATCCCCCGTCGGCGGCAGGCACAGTGGGCTTGAAACGGGATTGATGCAGACAGCTATAAGTCCTAGTCTCAGCAATCCTCAACGTTTAGCACTCCGGAGCCGGTCGGTTTGGGCTTCAGCTCTCGAAGACACCAGTAACACCAGACCTGTTGAAGTTCGGTTCGATGGCAGAAACTCCAGCGACGTGAAAGAATACTAGGCTCTCGCATTTTGGTCAGGCCGTCGCCACCTGGATCTCCTCATCGGACAAATGTCGGCTTTAGCAGAGAAGGCCAGAGCTTGCCTGACGCAGCTGCCCTCGCCTATTGAAATTCTCTAGCAGAGGCGACGCGGAGCCTTCCAGCCACTTCCAGCCGTCATCACCAGGGTTGTCCGCTCAGATGCTACTCTTCTGTGATCACTCTTTACAAGTGTCCAGATGGCTCAGAGCCGGGAATCCCCATGGTCCGTCGTCGTAAGCGGAGCTTTGCTGAGGTGTGTATGTGTAGGTAGCATCCTGGGCTTGAGGTCTAAATGAAGGGCAGGGAAGGAATAGCCGCCACGCCGTCGGACCCGCCCAGACATCCCAAAATGTGCTCGATGAGGCACAGTCCTCCTGTGAGTCCTGCCACCGCCTCAGTCATCTGTAAGAAGCGAGAGAAGGTTTCGCTTGCTCCGATTCTTACTATGCCGCAAGGAGTCACGCAGGCTTGTGTAGTGTCCGGATTACTCAGGTGCCAGGACCTCCACCGCCCAAGGCATCAGCTGTTCGAGGGTGTTTGAAGGGGCTTTCCATGTTTCAACAGCTCATTCCTGTGCGGCACTAACCACATCCCGGAAGCGGCTTCTTTTGGAGAGTGTCTTAAGATTTCCATGCTGAGTTCTGACTGTCGAGTTTCAGCAACTCGGGGTTGATGAACCGAAGCCATGCCAAGCACTTTCACCCCGTAGAGTGATAGCGTGGAGCCAGTAGGTGGTCGCGGGCTGCTATTTATACATGCACATTGGCCTGGCCTCTGGCAAGTGTGCAGTAGATTTGTCGATCACTGAGTTCGAGCAGTTGCACGCAGATGGCGGGACTGTGCAGACACTGAAGAGGTATCTGCATGGTGTAACTGGTCACCGCAGATTTGTGCAAAAGCTGCTACGTGGAAGCTGCCTCTTGTCCAACGAGAGCGTATTGCAGTGGGGAGATTGCTTGCAACTTGTAATCCTGAGCTTCCGACCTCCTACAGACGAGGAGCTTGAGGAGTTGGCCACGGCTATAGAGTGTGATGACGTGGAAGCTGTGGAGGCTTTCTTGCATTGCCCCTTGGACCCCGACTTGCCGCTTCGTGGCAGTAGCTCCTTGAGTCTCGCCTGTGGATGTGGGAGTTTGAAAGTTGCGCAGTTGCTTTTGGAAGCTGGGGCAGACAAAGACCGACTTTATGCAAACGCCTTGGCGCCCTTGCATGTTGCAGCAGCAGGTGGACAAATCGAAGCTGTGCGCTTGCTTGTGTCATCTGGTGCGAACATAAACTTAGCCAGCGGGGAGGGGACGGCGTTGTTGCTGGCGTGCACGTTCGGGCATGTGGAGGTGGTCGAGATTTTACTTGCCACAGGTGCTGACACGGATCAGACAAGCACACAGCGAAGATCCGCTCTGCACATGGCTTCTTTCGCGGGCCACGCAGACATCGTCGCCTCCTTGCTAGATGCCGGCGACAACAGCAACAAGATCGACCAGCAGGGTAACACGCCCCTGCACCTGGCTTGCTTAGGTGGTCGCTTGGAGGTGGTGCGTCTTCTTGCGGCCAAGACTTCCGACCTAGACACGGCCGCCAATGATGGGGAAACCCCTTTGAGCCTGGCTTGCGTGCAAGATCATGCCAGCATCGTCAGTTGCCTGGTCAGAGCAGGTACCAACTTAAACAACCCAGGCCACTTAAACGGCTTGCCGCCGTTACACTTTTGCTGTCTCACTGGTCGGACGAATGTTGTAATTCAATTGGTGGAGGCTGGTGACGACATAAACAAAGTTGACAACATGGGCAGAACGCCGTTGCATCTTGCATGCATAGGTTGCCGCCTGGATGTGGTGCGCTGGTTGCTGCGTAACCGTGCTCACAAGCACACAATGGATTCGCTGGGCTGCACCGCGCTGGAACGTGCGATCGATCGCAGTGACCATGAAGTGGTGCGCTGCCTCATGCATGAAGGGTCGAGCTTCCCACCCGTGGCAGTGCTGCTAGCTCGCAGACTTGTACAGATGTTGCATGCTTTCTGGCGAAGCATGGCAGCATGCTTGCGTGGTGGAGTTTGATGGGCACATGCAACGGTGTGAGCCCCCCAAGCAAAAGCACAATTTCACAGATCACGATGCCTATGAGCCGGCTCAGAACATCACTTTTTAATGTTCCGAGCTTGGAGCGGGCAGACGTGTGCCTCTTTCCCTTTAATAAAAGCTTGCAAAAATTACGGAGCCGACAAGTTGAGAGTAAACAGCGTCGCTGCTCACTGGGTCTTGTACATCATGCAAAGTGAGTGTGAATTCCAGGGATGTTGTTGACGATGTTGCTGGTGTGGTTTGTTATCGGCAAGCAGATTGGTCCTGCACTCTGCACCTCTTGGCACTACTGAGTCACTGCTGTTATTGTGCGAGTTTTAGATCAAGGACTCTGAACGCGGCGATGGAGAAGCGATTCGCAGCCAGAACTTCCCAACTTATCACTTGTTTGTGGGTTGCAACGACGAGGACGAGCACTCACTAAGTAGTGTGATTCTTACTGCACAGTCGAACTGCATCGAACTGCAATATTGCTGTTAAGGACGTGTTCTGCTAGCGTATGCTGCGTTACTTTTGACAACTGGCGAGCCGGAAAACTCTAGCTAGAGACACATACATAACCAAGCATGTGCAAACACGTCTGTCTGTCTCATGTAATCTGTGGATAGCTGTACCATACTATGCATGAGATATGCGTGTTTACGCATCTTTCAGCGTTCAGTATTCATGCCTCGTTGCACGTCGTCATAATCATTTATCTTGGCTGGCTGATTACATGCGTTACATGCGTGATGTTGTCCTCTGCTCCGATACTTCGTGTTCTGTGACTTACCATGTATAGCTCTACTCAGACTTTACCGTGCTGCGGTTGCATTCGGCAGCGTACCATTAGAGCGTACTGCACGTCCTTCTGTGCTTGCGTGTCCGGTATCAGATTCCCTCCCTCGGCTATCCGCCATCTACTGACCTCTAGGCTTGTGATCTGCGTCGCGACTCTGTTTCATAAGAAAACTCCAAGTGGCGAGGCGGAAGATTTTTGCATTCATCTGGGCCATCCTCGACATCTGTGTGAGTGCCACTAGTTAGTGTTTGGACTGCTTGGTTTGCGTCTCCTTGGCAGGATGCCGAGCTAACCATGCCGTCCTTGAAACTCAACCTAACGTTCTCCGACTGCGCTCAGCCTGCTCGCCGAGACTCATCTGACAGGAGACGGATGTGCTGTCGCCTCCGCACTCACCTCAGCATCTCCGTGCTTCGTCGGACGAGGGGTGCGTTACACTCTCGCTGGTGGGATGCAAACCGGTAAAGTCTCCTCCCGGCAGGCTTACTTCTCACCCTGAAATGCAGGATAAACGGCTCACTCCGAAATGGGTTTCAGCCACAGAAGACCAGCTACATGGCTTTTCAAAGTGGCAGCAGGGGTAGTTGACAACGGTTCCAGAAGCCCAGAAGGCCGACATATCAAGATCCATGCTTCGATCGCGAGGCCGGAGCATCCGATCAGCCCCGGCAGTGGGCCAACAGGCTCTGGTGCTATTTACCTGACACCTGGTCGATGCAGTGGCAACATTGCACCAAAATTGCACCTTGCTTCGGCCAGAACATGCAGGAGTTTGCCATGGATTTGGTTCGCATGCTCTTTATAGCTAATGCTATTCTAGAATTTCTGAGCAGTACATGTCCAGATTCTGGAGGTTCTACTGCTGCTTTTGAAGACACTGAAGTCAGAAGTCGCCTTGAAAGCTGCATCGGTGGCAGTCTGCAGGCGTCAAGAATTCGATGATTGCAACGAATGCCAAGGCGCGCGATCTCAACAAATTGTCTGCTTTCTCGATTTCTCTTACCGCTTAACTTGCAAGCAGCTCGCGTCTGCCGTTGGAAGTCGCACGGGTTGGGCTAAGCCACTGCGATCTGTGTGAGACCATCCCTCGTTTCTGGTGGCCCAAGCGCGATCAAATCTCCGAGCTTGTGTGCCGCTCAGAGACTGCATGGCTGCTGCAGTCGCTCTGCTTAGATGTACGGTGCAAACCCATCATTGCCAAGGGCCAGGAGTACAAAGACCAGATTCACGACATATTCGTGAAGCAGGGCATCACCGACGGGCTAAAGACTGCTTGTGCCCGCTTGGTATTGCTGCTTATACACGCCTACAGCTTTAGGCTGACTCGAGCTATTGCGGACGAAGGAACTGGGAGCAGTGCGAGCAGATTGTGACTGATGTCTTCAAGCTGTCGAAGTATTTTGCCGCCACTCGGAGACCATCTCTTTCGCAGCTGTCGTGCAACGGACAATCTTCCAGAAGCTTTGCCCCAGCTCTGCTGCTCCCCTACGTTGAGGCCCCTATTTTCCACAAGATGAAGGCACGATGTCTGGACTTGAGCCATTGCTTTTGTAACAGCTGGACTGGAAGCATATCTCTGTGCTCTTGGCTTTCTGCCTTTTGCTGAGTGTTTTGTGGTGGCAGGCCTTCTATGACATCGTTGACCGCAGCGCAATTTCCAAGCGCGATGTTTCAGCCTCGTTTGCCCTTCCATGGATGACCTAGTCACAGTTGAACAGAACGAATAGCAGCAACGGTCCCGAGCCCGAGGCCATGATGGTGCCTACGCCCGTGCCGATCACAGAAATGATGCCTCTTGGCCAAATTGACCACCTGACAGAAGGATGTGGGGCCAACACGCTCATGTGTGTTAAATCGCTTGATCCGATGCTGTGGGTGCCAGGGTGGTTGGTTGGGCGAACCGGAAAATCCAGCCTGATGATCCGACCCTGAGCTTCTTCTCAGTGGTCAAGAAGGCCTGGCAGGGAGTCTGGTCCCTAGGATTTCATATGAAAGGCCGAGGCTGCAGGCCCCAGCTGTTGCTTGAAGCATGGCGCAGGACCACAATGACTGGATCGAGAAGGAGGCAAGTCGGCAGTTTACTAGTTTACATTTCAGGCAGCGAACGCCGCAAGAGTCTGAGAATTGCCGATGCTGTCGGCGGGAGAAGAATCATCACGGTTTCGTTCGGCCGCAGCCCGTGAGCTTTGTTTGCCAATGCCCTGAGGACTTCGACGTCTTCCTGCATGCTATCTTGATGACCCATCCAGGCTTAGACTTCCTGCTGGATACACAGGCCGTGGGGCCGTGGTCTCATGTCTTGCTCTAGTTGGTGTACTTGTGTACCTATCGCCTGGCCGGATCACTTAGTTAATGCAACAGCCGGATTCGCATACATCTGCGGAAGTATTCCTGAATTCGAAGCCGGTTTTGGAAGACCCTGGTCTGGTCACAGCTGGTGAAGTGCGCAGCCCGAGGAGTTCCAAGATAGATATGCCGATACGGCCATGATCTCAGATCTCCGTGCCGTAAGAATAGGAGTTACAAGAAGACAGCTTGAACAAGACTTGAGCGATGCAGGTCACCAGCCGAATCTTCTACATTTACGACGCTACAGCTGCAACTGCTGCTGCGAGTTCCTGCTGTAGCAGACTTTGTTTTGACAGAAGCTGTGCACGCCTTAAGGATAGGAAGGGGACGGGCAGAATCTATCTGCAAAGCTTGGGCCTTACGGCAGAAGCTGATGGCGTAGCTGAGAAGCGGAACAGTCGTGCTTGCTTCCCTGCGAGCCTTGGAGAGTGCATGTGCTGTGGCTGCTAAAGCTGGCTTGCATTCGAGAAAAGTCGTTTGAGTCGGGAGGTAGCTGTGGGGATGGTTTGACGGTAGTGCTGTCGTCATGGCAATTGACTGCAGATCTGCGGCGGTATCAGCCGTCCATCGTGGAGACATGGAAGCAGCTAGAGGTGGGTGATGGAAAGCAGCTCGTCTTGTGGTGCAGTCCAAAGCATTGCAAGATGCTTTCCTGTGGCGGCTTGAAGCAGGACTACGATGACATGAAGATGATACGCGACTATTTCAGCTATGAGCACTTCTATGTGATCTACTGCCCGGAACTCGTAAGGAAGGAAGCAGAGAAGCTGCTACTAAACGCCTTCAAAGCTGCAAGGCACGTTCTGGGAGCTGGACTCCGACCACGACTTCCTCTTAGACAAGGACGACCTCCTGAAGTATGACGGGACCTCCTGGCCTGTCACAAAATGTGACTAGGTACTTGTGTAATCAGTTGTCGTGCCAGGCACGCGCTGTCTAGAAGAACAGTGGACCGGATCTTCAGCGAGGTGACATGGCGGTCGGGTCCTTCCTGACAGGTGTGGCCGCTGCTGTAGAAGGTTGCAGTTGCTGGGCATCTCGGTGCTTAGGTTCACGTCGGCTGTTCCCGGCAAGATGGGCTACGAGGCACGGATGAAAAGGGCGGAGATTGAGTAAAGTACCGAGCCAATCCAGATTGACGAACCTGGGAGCACCGCAGGATTTCATCCACTTCCTCTTGAATGACCAGGATCAGATAACCGCCAGGGCCTGAATTCCATGTATGTACGAACCAAAGCTGAGCAAGCTCCCACACTCTGGCGGGTTGCACATTTCCAGCCAGCCAGGACAGATCAATCGAGTTTTGGTTTAACATCTTTGACTTGGATGCCCGGCGCACAGAATTATTGGCATGAAAATTTGAGGGGCTTAGTCGGCAGCGGCCTCTCGCGGCTTGAGGCAGATGGTGTCGTTCGGGACTATGAGCTGTGGGGCCCCCACGGCTTGCGCGAGTGTTCTGCATGAGTTTCCGGCCTCGGGTCTCGGGGACTTGACTTTTGCCGGCTGGCGGCTTGCTAGGGTGTCAGCCGTACTTGGGAGCGTGAGAGTTTTTGGACTAGGACCGTCTACTCGCTCTGTCTCCAGACAATTGCGTATGTCATGTACCTCTAATGTATTCATGGAAATTTGTGGCAAAGATGCCCACTGCAACCTGATGCTAGCTTGCAAGCAGTGAGCCCACACCTTCATGTCTTCACACCAGCCATCTTTGGGCCTTGCAGCAGTGAGTTCAGCTAGAACCCCGTGGCCTTCTCGCCTTTCACAGCGCGTGTGCCATGGCAGACCGCAAGGCTGTGGACGGTGTTCCTAGCAACCTGCGCTTGTGATGTGCGTGTGAATTCGATCTATCGGATCATTCGGTATCGCTGCAGCGAGCGCAGATTGCATGCACATGCGCGCACTGGCATTCCCTCTGCTTTCTTGTCATGTGTGCACCCACAGTTTTCTACGCGCAGGCAAAACCGGCAAATGTCAAGGGCAATGTAGCATGGGCCGGGACAACCTGTACCTTCGGCATCGTTCCGTCCAGCCCAGCAGCCCTCTTCTGGAAAGGCAGTGATCAAGAACGCTGACATGGCCGAGGATATGCAACAGGATGCCATCGACTGTGCCACTCAGGACAGACCTCGCTTGCTTGTAAGTCTTCGCTGCATCGGATCCCGTGCATGCAGCCGGCTCTGCGCTTGCAAGACAAGTCCTCAAGATAGTTTTCTGCGAGGCCCTGGAGAAGTATAACATTGAGAAGGACATCGCTGCTTTCATCAAGAAGGACCACAAAACTTTATTTGCTCCGTCTCCTGCCTGCGAGTCCACGGTTTACAACTCAAGCCCACCCAACGCCATTGACCAGTTTCATGCGCCTGCCAGTTCGTGGTGCCTGCTCGCGCAGGAGTTTGACAAGAAGTACAACCCGACCTGGCATGCAGTTGTCGGACGCAACTTCGGCTCATACGTGACACGTCCGCAGTCGTAGAAGGCGCACACAGACACACCATCGGACTTGCTTGGAGATACCAAGACACACGTAAAGCAGCCGATGATGCCCATCTCTTTCATGTTGCCTTTTAAGCGCCTCCGCAGATTGTGCCTGAACTTTTCTGGTATCTGCACTGTCTTTATTGTGACCGAGAGCTTCCGAGAGAAGCTGGAGCACGGAAGCTCAGGTCACGCACGAGACCAAGCACTTCATCTACTTTTATCTGGGCCGTGGACTTAGCTGCGATGCTCGGACCACAGCCGGGTTTAAAATGTCACTGTGAAGGGGCCCTACCAGAAGACTCTCCCAAAGACCTCATCAACCCTGCAAATCTCGATGCCTCGGCATCAGATGTTACCACTATTTGTTTCTGAGCTTGCTTCGCTCCGGTAGTCGGTAGTGGTTGCCGACCGAGGTCAGGTGGCTATCCTCCTCTTCAAGTCGGGCTGAGTCCGCTGAAGGCGCATTGTGACGTGGTTTCGCGAACGTTCCTGGCACCTGCATGCCCGAACCCTGCGGTGGCGTGCAGGCAGAGCACAGTGAGACGGCCCAGTCAGATCAGGTTGTGGCGAGCTGGGTGTATGATTGTTTGTTCTTGGTAATGATGTAACTGGCAAGCTCGTCTATCCTAAGTTCTGTGCAGCCTGCAGTGTTTGGCGATGTGACCACTCCTGATTTTCAAATTCGACGCGGGCCAGATGAGTTTGCAATACGCTTGCTCAGAAGGTTCACAGTTCACCTTGTTGAATTCTGACTGCTCCACCATCTGACAAAGGCATTCAGACACATTCTTGTTTGCCTGTGTCCGCGACTCTGGACCAGAGGTCGTTCGTGTCACGAGCCACATGTCTTGTCCGAAGCCAGCACCGCGAGGAAGTTCTTCTACGAGGAGCAAGTGCAGCGCATGGAGTCAGACGCCAAGTGTTGCCTGGCCGGGATCGTAGCAAGTTTGGTCAACCTTTCGAGGTGCCTGAACTACGAAACCATCGCGTTTTGCGATGTCTTGTCCCGAACTTGGTCTTGGGTACCTGCCACTTCCTTGCGATGAGCTTTGTTTGGAGCTGTTCGCCATGGAGGTGCCAGCTGCATGACATGATCTGCCCGAGAGTTGCTGGAGAGCAGGGGTCCCAGCAGACCGGGCGTGATCAACTCTTAAAACGAAGCACACACGTAGGACGTAGGTTATTGTGCGTGACGCCCTGTACTTGAGGGAAGATGTGTCATGTCAGGTTCCGGCTCGCGGACTTCAAGCGCAAGCGCAAATTCGCCGGCTCTTTCTTTTCGATTTTTACGTCGGGACCCTGGCAATGGAAGTGCCTTGATATAGGCAGTTCAATAATCCTGCCATGTTCATGATGCACTGCAAATTCATGGCCCCATGGCTTAGCTATTTTCAGGCTATGTTAGTCATTTCGAAAGCAAGTCTAGTGCAGAACTGCTGTAATTGCAGGCGTCGTTATTCGACATGTTCAAAGGATTGCAAAATCATTAGAGGACTCGAGCAATCATTTAGACACTGGACAGTCTCAAGGATCATGCCACAACCAGGAGAGTCATCAGGCGAGTCAGTAATTTCCGACGATGGTGCAGCCACGTTGTTGCCGTCACTATTGCCCTGCGTGCAAGTATTCGTGTTGCCCGCAGCAGCGCTATCATTGTGGCCCTTACTGTTATCGCCGTCTTACTGGGTGACCACTACTACCACTACCACCACTGCTACCGCTGCCACCACATGCCACCACCACGACGACGCTGATCACGAGGACGACGACGAAGACTAATTACTTCTGGCACTGCCACTGCTACTGCTATTGCTGCTACGAACACCAACAGTAACAACTACTTCTACTCCTGGTGGTGGTAGCAGTAGCAGTAGTAGTAGTAGTAGTAGTAGTAGTAGTAGTAGTAGCAGTAGCAGCAGCAGTAGTAGCTGAAGTTGTTGTTGCGCTGATGCTGGTGGTAGTGGTGGTGGTGGTGGTGGTGGTGCTGCTGCTGCCTTGTACTACTACAACGGCACGACTACGACTACGGTGACGACAGGGAGCACACCCGATTCTTGGATGTTGTTTGCAGTGAGTTTCTCCTCTTTGGGGCCTTGCGTCCATCTCGTGAAGGAGAACTGCAGGCGAACCGTTTTGATCCACCGTTGCCACCTCTGCTTGAAATTGGTGCGAAGCTGCGCTGAGCGCACATGGCCCAGGCAGCAGCTAGCAGTCAACCCATCCTGTGACCGATGCTCCGTAAACTGTCAGCTTCCCTGAATTCATAGCACAGGTAGAGTTCCACAAGCAAAATACTAGGAGTCATGGGGTTCGTTGAAGGCCATGTCTCATGATCGAGCCGCGCGGCAAGCAAGCATCTTGCCGACATCCCGAGCATGTACTCAGAACTCCAGTGAAAGCATCTTGTTGACCCTTCAGAGCGTCCTTTTCGGACACACCCTCGTGCGCCATGCTTCGACGCGTCACGGTGCACGGTCTTGCGAGCCAGCCGTTTCCTGGATGGCTACAGTTCAGATTGCTCGAGGTTTCAACCAGCTTTTGTATTAGCCTGTTTGTTCTAGCAAAATCGTTCAAGTTCCGTGTCTTCCTATTGCAGACGACTTCTCGAAATTGGGAGGGTCGAGACGCTTGCTTAACACATTGCTGCAGGCATTTTAGGAGGAACATGGACCCTACCCTCCGACGCCCTGCGACACCCCAAAGAATCGCAAAGAAACCGCCGGTTTGAATCGCCGGTTGCGCGCAGACATGAGCCCAGGAACGCTGCGGAAGCCGTACGGTCTGCGCCCCTTGGTGAACCATGGTCCTGCATGACTGCATGTGATCATAGTTACACATGCAATGTCCGAATTATTGATATAATGCCGACGCAATCGCTCCACTTGGGTGTTCCTTCGACCATCGATCAGCCAGTCAGCTCCAGCATGGTAGTTCGGGGACCTGAAAGCAGTGCCCACTGAACTTCTGTGACATCGGCAGTGGTGCAGGGCTTCGGAGGTCTGGGCTCAACGGACCCAAGCACCGACTTGGCACCGACGTAGCCTGTGCACATATTCGTTAGTATCTCCACCTTGACGCTGGGGCGACAAGCTCCTCGTTGCATTGGCCTAGGCTTCGGGACTTTGAGGACGACCTCCACACAGGCGGTACCGTCACCGTGTTTGTGTCTGACTCCCTTTCTAACTGGCTCTCAATGAACTTCCCCCAAACCCGCTTGGGCTGATAGGACCGGGCCGATGGCAGCTCTACGTCTCACGCATCCAACCCCAAATATGCAGCAACCTCGTGGCATTCTAGGCCTTGATTTCGCCCTCCCAAGTTTCCCCCAACCCCCCAACCGCATCCAACCCAACACACAGACACCCGCTCTCCCATGCATCTGGCAGGCCTGCGTTTGGAAAGCACGGGTGCCGAGCTCGTCGTTGGCGCCTGTGAGCCTCCGGCTGGCGGACGCTTTGGGGCAAAGACAGAGATCATCTTGGCAGATCAGGCTGGCTTGCCAGCTTGGGCTGTTTTTCCCGAACCAGATTTCTGGTTTGTTGATGCGCCAAGAGATTCGGGTCAAGCCATGATGTTAACGCTCGGGAAGCCTGGCCATCAGGTTCTCAGCGTCTTTCAAAAGATTCACGTCTTGCCCTACAAGGATCTCCTCAGTAAGGGTAATGTTCCTCCTTGGATGCGCACACGGCACAGTAGGTACTTAGTCTGCGATGAAGGACACCTTCAAGTACAACTTCGACCACATGTACCACAATCACATCGTTCCGTACTTTCAGACGCAGCAAGTTGGAGAGTTCACCAAGGGTTTCGAATTTTCCTACGATTCCGTGAGGTTTCAAGTCGTGGGAGTGCAGCCGGAGGACTCGTACGGAGTTGTGGGACACAGTACAGAGATCTTTTATGAAGGGCCGGAGATCGAGCGGAAGGTTCTGGAACGTTTGCAGTTGATTCCTTTCGAAGAAGGCCTGCCAGATAAGTACCGGCCGAACAAGCTGTCCCTGGACGAAGCCGGCCTTTTGCGGGACTATGTGCGGCCCTACTTCGCTCAACGTTCGGCAGCCGTCCGTACAGGCGAAACACTGCAAATCCGGGACCTGCGCTTCAAAATTATTGCGACGCGGCCATCGGAGGGCGGTGGCGTTGGCAAAGAGACGGAGCTCGCCTGCCAGGGGGTGGCCTTGAAAGAGCACTTCAAGCCGGCGCCCCGGGTCCAGCCTAAGGGAAAGGCGGCTGCGAAGGCGGGTGCGACAGCCGCAGCCGCTTCAAGGGACGACCAAGGAAACCAGCAATGCCTGGTCTCGTAGAGCCGAGGCTCCGATGTGACATAAAGAGCTGCGGAGCAGTTTGCAAACAAAGTAGTGCAGGAGCTCTGTGCTTTTCCGAGAGCAGGTTGCGATTAGTACCTAATTACTAATGATAGATGTGCAGATCCTCCCGCGCCGAGGTCACTAAACAAGTTCATGGCCTTCGAGAACAGAGATCCGTTCCAAGCCAAGCAGGACTCAACAGTCTGAGAGGCTAAGGCGGCTAGCACCAAGACCCGAACCTGTTGTGCAGGAGCAGATGGAGAATCCGAACTCCACGAGCTGGCACCGGTGGTGTGCGGATCAGTACCTTAGGCCCATAAGCTCAGGGCTTGCGGCTGTTGCACAGTTGTCAGTAGACTAGTATTCTCGAACGCCACCTGGTCTTTGCGCGGGAGTTGCTGTATTTCGAACGCAGTTTTTGGGGTGAATGAAGGCCGAAGCGTTGGGGAACCTCTGTCAGTGAGCTGGATCTGACGATGTGGGTGATCGCTTTGGACGCGGGTTGAACATTTCGGTAGGTGGTTTTGCTGTTGAAGTGTCGACCACCCCGCTGTCTCCTCATCGAAGTTCGCCCCAGCAGTGTCAGGCTTGCCATGGAGGAAGGTGAAGACATGGACGAAGGTGGGGCGGGTCTTGAACTGTGGCCCTGGTCATTCGCACCGGTCTGTTGGCATGTTCATTGACAGCGGCACAGGAGCTTCTGTAGAAAGACCTGCAGTACATCAGGGTGCTTCGAATAGAGACGAGTAGTGATGGTTCATTCGTCAGTGTCTTCTGCAGCCCTTCATCACCTTCGCTCTTCAGGACAGGCTGACGGATAGCGTGTTTTTTTCATGCCTGTGGCTCAGATACGTCGCCGACAGGTTCACTGGATTCAAGTTTCGGGATCGCGATGTGTTGCCTTGCGGGCGGCATGCAGCGCGTGCTTCAAGCAGCAACATGCGGCACCGCTTTTGGCCAAGGTCCGTTCGATGAGCCGTGCTCCGCTCGGGCGCTGTGCCGCCCTGTGACCTGTCCCCTGTTCCCCGTCTGCGAGCCATTGTGTAAACAAGCTTGGGTCAAGGCAGGTACTCGTAGAGTGTGCAACGATCAGTTCAGGCATAGTCTGTGGCCTTGGCCCCTGGTGTCGAAAAGACGAGGCGTAAGGGGACAGGGATTTTCAGATTCTCAGTCTCACCCTTCCCGGCCCCACCAAACCCAAGTTGACCCCGAGTCCGCACACCCGCTTGCCCTCGGGCTTCGCGAGTTTTGTCTCACCCAAGTTGAAATGCCTGAACACGAAAGTTTCAGGCTTCGGGCAGCAGACGTTCAGCAACTTGACACGATGATCTTGACGAAGTAGTTCCTCGGAGAGGGTAGAGTCACACCTCCAGCTCTCTTTGTTGTCAGTCCTTGAAGTGTCCCGCGCGGTTGACAACGTCTGCCTGCACGAGAAGGGAAGAGAGACCCATGCTGAAGCATTCAAGTTCTGACCCTGACATCTGCTGACTGCAGGATTCCAGTTTCTGTCTGTATGCAAGTGCACTTGTGAGCTACTGCTTGGGATCCACCTCCACACGGCGCTGAACCCGAAATCAGGCAAGCACATCACGAAGTCGAAGTGCTCGTTCAGACCGTTCGACCTCTTGTTTCATGAAGTAGGACTTCAGCATGAGGTCTCGCTCCCTGATGGTTAACACTGGCCAAAGTGGCTTTATGCATGTGCTCGTAGCCAAAAGGGAACCAACATCGGTGCCGAAGAGTCTTTGCTGAACCGCCTCATGTCCGGCATCCACACTGTTGGACAAAGGGCTGGCCCCGACTTGTTCGTACTTCGGTCAGTCTCAAGTTCAGGCACCAAGTCTTGCTCTTCATAGTCTGCTCGCAGGACATGCCCTTATCGTAATGTCCGCTGTTCTGCCCGGCACTGTCTGTTGTGCTGGAAGCCTGGATTATGGCACACGTGGTCCCAGTTGCAAAGGCGAGTGTGGTTCTGACGTTGAGCACATGCCAGCACCCTGCATCGGCACATGCTTTCTCCGTACCCATTGATGAGAACATGCTGGCACACGCAGCAGCGCAGACTCTGCAGCGGGCCAGTGAGAAATTGGGCTTCCGCCCCGAGGACGTCCTGGACTTGACAACCTCTCTGCACGATCCACTGCCCCAGGAAATGCCTAGTTTGTGTGTTGGGGAGCGCTGTTGTTGTGGAAAAGTAGAGACGCGCCGAGATCAGATTGCCGAAGCGATACAGGATCTTTTCGAAGATGCTAGAAGGCAATTACAAGCATCGGGGCTGAGACCGCGAGTCGTGGGTGTGCTGCACGTTGCGCCCAGAGCTGAAGTCGTTGCAGCTGCTGCGCCTCGGAGCACGGCGGAAAGCGAAGCCTTGGTTGCGCCCGCCAGGCAATGCTGGCAACCTCAGCAATCCATGGACAAGCATGAACTGCAGCTTCGCAAGAAGTCTCCTAGAAGCCTACGCCAAGATGCGCAGTCCTTATGGACCGCACTGGAGAAGTCCAAGGTGTACATTCCCCCAGTACCAGATACACCGGCCTCTTATGACCGATTTCACTTAGAGCGACACGGGCATGGAAGAGGCAACACGAAGAGTACCAAGAAGAGGAGAAAGCGAGAGGATCGCGAAACTCTCTGCGTGGCTCTCAGGGAAGCTGCACTACCACGTCTCCCACATGTTAATGCTATTGAGGTGTGCTGACTATAGACAGGTCAAACCGTTCTGCAGTTCGTGGCTGCCCAACTTACGTATGCACGCAGGTCGCCTAATCCTTCACCTCGAGCAGATTGCGCTTGAACACGGCGTGAGAAGATCTCCCGAAGAGCGCGAAGCTTCGGATGGCTCCCTGGAGAATTCAAGCAGTGACTCCGAGGACTCCGGCAGTTGAAGGCGCCGATGAGCTCTTTTTGTTTTCTTGTGGGAACTGGAAGCCTGTAAGGGAGATGCCACCTATGTATGAGGCGAGACACCCCTCGGATCGTTACCGCAGCTTTGCTGGCTCAAGGCGTGTTTTTGCTAAACAGCCTTGTGGCAATGAGATGATATTCTAATGAGAGTCCTTGACCCCATGCATGAGCTGGAATAAACCCGCCCAGGGAACCAGGACCTGAACGAGTTTCGGTTTCGATTTAGGCCTGCTTCACTTGCCATATGACCGACGATGGTGCTGACTCCGTCACGTTGCTTGCCCTTGCAATTCTGATTCTCGGGCCGCTTGACTGAATAGGTATCAACTTGGGATCCAAACTTGCCATTCGTTCGGTACCCCGTCTGAAGCTACAGCTGTTTGATTTGCCTCATCAGAGTCTTCATGGCGTCGTGAAGCATCCATCCGGACTCAGGAGCAATCATGTTTTCTGCGCCCTAAACTGTTGAATATAAACTTCAGCTGAAGGCTTGCAGCGGCACCCATCCTCTGCCTCCTTCCGGTTGTAAGCTGGAACTGGGTACGGATATCGTTTTTCGCATTGGACAAGCCCGAGTAAAAGCACAAACAAAAGCTTGGTTCTGGAATCTTCAGCGGCGCGCTTAGTCCCTGGCAACCTGGCAGACGTTCGAGAAAGAGTCTCGAGCTCCTCTCGTAGACTGCGCAAGTGTCAATCGGAACAGCCGCAGCACAAGCAGCAGCCCGCGCAAGCGGCCACCAGAAGTAGCAGCAGTAGTAGTAGCACCGAGGAGAAGAAGAAACAGAAGAAAATTCAGCAGCAGAGGCACAGGCACAAGCACAAACAGTAACAATCGCAAGGCTTGCAGCAGCTACCACGGCCAGCTGCAAGAACAAGCCGCCACCGAAAACACCATCACACCCCACTGCCAACACCACTAGTAGCACCGCGACCCCCACAAGAGCAACAGCTGCCGCAACACCAGTACCATCGTGAGCGTGAGCACAACCGCCCGTACCAGCACCAACGCATCACCAGCAACAACAGGAGAAAAGTGTACACTGCCAGCAACTTCGAGTCTGGGCGATGACACCGGCGACATTGACTGCCAAGGTGGCACAGACGATTGCCACGAGAATAACGAATGTGTAGCAGATGCAACCTTGTTGCCTTTCTAATCGGCTTGTTTTGCCGAGGCTTTTTCTTGGTGGACGGCTAGCACTCTCCAGGTCGAGGCCTTGGCGGTGTTCGTGGTGGAGAACATCCATATGTTGAGTGTTCTTGAAGTGTTTAAGAACACCTAGAGGGCCCAGCGACATCAAAAGTCGACACAGGCGGGCGCAACATGGACCATGTCAGACTTTTTTTCAGTGATACTCCAGCCTCGCACCCCTTTTTCGGTGAAGCTCCAAACTCAAAGTCTCAGTGACCTGCTACTGCTATGTCATGCTGACTGTTGAAGGAAGCTCCGTTGTCTAAGGCCGCGTGCTGGAGGACAGTCGGGCCAAAGCCGGCTCTTGTCCGAGAGCTCCCACATGCGGCAGGAGGCCGGATGACCATACTCATGGTGGTTGCCCCTGCCGTTGTGCCTCTGCAGGGTTTCCTGCGCTGCAGGTTATTCGTACTCTCCTGCAGGTAAACTTTTTCGCGCTGCTGCAGTCCAGCTGGAAACGTGCTTATCTTCTACAACCCCAGAGAACCTTTGCAGAGAATGTGCCCAGGCTGGCTACGTCGCCGAGCCCGGACGCAAAGAAGCAGTGCCTTCACAGAGCGAGCGGCCTGTGCTGCTTGGTGCTCTTGGCCGGACAGCTTGGCTTTTGTTCTGAACCTTGTTAGGCCCAGTCGAAGTTCTCGAAGTTCCCGAGGTCGAAGTCACTGCATCGGTACCAGCTCACTCCCAGCGACTTGCTCGCTGGCACTGCTCAAGTCACAGACTCCGGCGAGGGCTCGGCCTCCTCTGTTTGGGACGTGCAAAGCACCGAGGATGCGGCGGCGCTTTTGGCAGGTTGTCCGCTTGATCTGGTAATCGCTTGCAGCTTCCAGAGAGCCTACGCTCCGCACTACTTGGCCCAGCAGGAGGCGGTCCGAAAACTGGCCGAGGCACAACCGGCTGGAATGGCTTTTGCATGTGTGGACCTGAGCTGCAAGGATGTCGCCGCATGGGCAGGCGTGCGAGAGCCAGAAGTTCGGCTACTTCAGCCGGACGGCTCCGTGATGACACGGCTGAGCCCACAGGAAGTCAAGGCGGGTGCTTTGCATAAGTTTGCACTGGACAAAGCGAAGAGCTTGGCCAAATCGGCGGAGCAGAAGCTGGATGCCTTGTCTGAGCGATTTCCGAACGCTTTACGTAGCGAACTTGACATCTGCCTTCCCCGTGACAGCCCGGAGAAGATGCACCAAAACGCAGTGGACACTGTACAAAAGATGTATGGCTGCGAAAGCCCGGAAGCAGAGATGGTGGACACTTTATGTCGGACTTGCCAGAAGGGCTCTGCACCCAGGCCGCGTCTCATAGCTGGCCTGGCTAAGATTATCCGTGCCTCTGACGCTAAGTCGAGCGTACCATTTCTGGATTTGGGTCGTCGTTTGGCTGGGCTGAAGCTCTGTGGAGGCGCAGAGCCGGGGGCCCAAGAGGCTTTAGAACTCCTCTTGGACTCCAGCCTCTGCAAGGTCGACAGCACAGGGCCAGGACCAGGACCTTGCATGATGCTGACACTGCAGCTCCTGGCCAATTGCTTTCACCAAGCGTCACTGGCAGAGGCTTTGCTTCCAGTCGTTGCACAGTTCGTGCAGGCACCTGCTTGGCCAGTCTTGTGGTCCGAAGCACCAGGCACCAGCCAAAGCCACCTAGACAAGGCAAGGGATGCTGCCGCCGTCATGCTTCTGAATGCATCAGTCGTGCTGAGACAAGCGCGGCTTCGAGCGACACATGCCCCTTTGCTAGAGCATTCCGTTCTTGCGTTGAAGCGCTGTCCAAGTGACCAGAGACTGAATTGGACAGTCGCCAACCTACTGGCGATGGGTGGAGCGGCGGACGAAGCCAAGTCTGTTTTGCAGGCACAGCCCATGACGCCCCTGCGGCTGCTCGCAGCAGCAGTCTTCAATGACCAGCTGAGTGGGCCAGACAGCGTGGCCTTCCCAGCAGCATGGCACCCTCCTACTACTTCCACAGCGACGGCACCTACGAATGACCAGAGGAGGCGTCCGGGTGGAGCCATTCCAGCTCGGCACCGTCGAAATCGCGGTGGAGGCTGAGGTTAGGCTCGCTGACGTGTAGTGACAAGGCTGCATTGGCCCCCTCGGCTCGTGAAGGCAGGAATGCCTGTGTACAGGATATGGGAGTATGGGAGAGTCCGTATGTCAATAGCTACAAGAGCGCCAGTCACAAGTCTTCGTCCGTACGGGCTCTCCTTTCTCATGCCTGCTTGATTGCCGATGAGAGTAGGCCCTTGCATCTGGTCACTCTTCTGCCGGGTGCAGACGGATGAAAGTAGCCCGGGAGCACCGGGGCAGCCTGTGCAGTGGCGCATGTTCCGCAGAGACACATCAACAAAAGTGCAATGGGCGACAAAAAAGTGAGGTTGAAGTCTCAGTTCAGATTCACCCGGTCACCCGCACCACAACCCGAGGTGTGCCACGATCGAGGCGGCAGAGCACGTGTGACTCCGGAACACCGCCTCGTCCGAGGCCTCAAAGATCCGCAGAGAGCAGCTGGGCTGCTGAACAACCTGCCGAAGGAGTTCGAGGAGGAGCACAACGAACGTCAGAGTCTGCTCGAAAGAAGCGACTGCGAGAGTTTGGAACAGAGACACCTCACCGCATGTTGATTCGCTGGAATGTGCGTGTGGATGGCTTGGCTAGAAGAGCTCCATTTTTGAATGTCAGGGGGTAGGTAGTAGGGGCGGGCGCTTGTGCCGCACTCTCAGAGTGCAGCTCTGGCTGGGCTCTTAAAGCATGGACCACCGGACAAGAGTGCATTTCCGAAGGCATGCAGAAAGTCACAGAGTCGTCTTCAACGGCAGCCAAGGCGTCCGCGAGCTATGAAAGTCACACTGAAATATGAGGCCGCAAAGTCTCGAAGCGATCAGACTCATGAGATCTCATGAGTGGAAACTTGTGTCTTGCGAAAGGAAGCTCAAACAGAGGACGGGGGCGGGGCCTGGTTTTTCATGCCGAGCCACCTGTCCAGTCTCTCTCCCGCGTCCGTACTGTCTCAACGTCGGAACCTGCGCTTGCTGCAGGACCTTTTCATGACGCTGCGGCTTACTCTGCCGCAAAAGTACGTCAATGGCACCAACAAGGAGGTACGCTTGCTACAAACTGCCCGAGCCACGTGTTTGCGTTCTGTTCCAGGTGGTGAAACTTTTTGTGGACCATTACAACAAGATGCCCTTCTGCATTTGCAGATGAAGGAGGTCGCAGCTCTGTCTTCTTGGCGCCCAAGGAAGAAGGCCGACAACATGCTCTCGTCAGAGGATCTGCACCTCAAAATTGTCCATTTCTCGGGCTCGATTCGGCACGAGATGAGTAGACCGTGAAACGCAAAATCAGGTTGGTGGAATTCACCTGGACAATGAAGAGAGAGTGCGTGACTCTTTGTCGCCAGCACCTAAAATGTTTGGCGGTGCCCATGATTCAGCCAGAATTCCTCGAGCCGTCTAGGAACGGTGACGAGTGCTACCTCTTGGGCAAAGATTCAGAGGGGTGCTGGTCTCAGGATAGCTTTAGCGCACGAATGGTGCACGACGTATGCTTGGCGGATGGCACGGCCCTTGAATACTGTACGCTGCTAACAAGGCCGGCGCCCAAGCGGCAAGAGGCCGAGAAGGCCAATGTCCTCATTCCACGCGCTTGTTCTCAGTTTGGCATGTTGCGATCATGCGGACAGGGCTACCAGTGCACGCCGGCAGCTGCTAGCAGCACCACCGAAAGCAAGGCCTAAGAACTAAGATTGACTTTCTTTCGAGTTTGTGACTTGTGCGGATGCCAGGGGGGGGGGGGCGGGGCGAACAACAAATCCTCATTCTACGTAGTGCCACAGCTTGCCGGCCAGGTGGCTAAAAATGCAGACGGAAAGGTAAGGTCGAGTGCTCGGCTGGCCGAGCACAGAAAAAACCGCTGAGCAGAATGATGTGTGTCCGCATTAGGTGTAAGAACTTCGGCTGCCAGATGACATTTGATCCCAATGGGTCGGGAGCTTGGATGGACTCGTGATTTGATTCGCGCTTGTTTTGTCATAGCACAGTGTGGATTGAATCGAAACCTGAGGCCGCCGCAAGAGTGCCAACACCACAAGGTGCTGGCGGGCTGTTCGACTCGTCAGACATGCATGTTCTACAGTTTCACGTGATGCCGAATCTCAGTCTGCCCCGATCTTTCATGAAACCGCCAAATGGTGGCCTCGAGCTCAGCTTGCGCCGCTTGCGCTTCATGCATCTCACACTGATGCAGTGTACGTAAGCGTTGAAGGTCATGTTGCCCAGACAAAAAGGCGTACGAATTCGATGAGTTGCAGCCCCAGCGTTGCAAGGGTGACTCGATTGCAGAATGATACGAAGATGAGCAGCATCCTCGAAGAAAGGTTCATGAGGATACCGGGCTGCACGAAGGCTGGCAAGTCGACTTGAAATTTCTGGGACGGCCATGCCAGCTCCCGAAGCCGACTATCGGTCATCAAATTGTGTCAGTTTCGAGAGCCGGTGAGTCTTTCGGCCAGGGCTTCTGCAGCAGCGAGAGCCAGGGGAAGAAGGTGCCATAAGTATATGATGCTTGTCCACCGGCACCTTGCAGAGGGTTGCAGGTCAGAATCGGACGAATTAGTTGTGTTTACCCGAGTCACCCTGCCTTGCCACTTCAGTGCTTTGCAGGTCCTACCTGATTCTGTGTATCCCACGCGTGATCTAACAACCCTGTTCAGGAAAGCCATGAAGGCTCATTATTATGTAGTTCCAATGGGTTCCCACATGAATCTTGCAAGAATTGCGTATGCTGGAATCTGAACGGGCCCAGCTTTATGGACAGCTCATGAGCCGTGTATCATCTTGGCAAGACATTCCAGTCTAGGTTCACAGAAGTCGGTGGAATGAAGTTTCTCATTTATCAAAAGCACAAGGCAAATCACAACCTGTCGCTTTCCAATGGCTTCCATGAGCACACCTCGGGCCAGCCACCATGTACTCCCTGCAGCTGGGGTTCGGGCGAAAGCGGCGGTGGTCGCGACATCAACCAGCACGACGCCGAGGCAAAGTCATCCCGCAATGCCGAGCTGCGCGGCGGTGCGAGGGGTGTGGGTTCAAGAAAGATGGCCTTTGCGCTTGCAGCTTCAAGGAGATGGATCCATTCGAGCCTGCTTCGGCCGTGCTTGCAGTGACACCCCTGGCGCCTAGCAATTGCGGTCAAGGAAGTTTCGCTGAATTAGAGCTGTCGGCTTGGCCACAACTCGGGAAGGGCGAAGGGGTCGAGCTGCGCATGTCTTCGACCAGTCATCCAGGACACCACCTGTGGCCTCATTCTATGTGTGTCCTGCTGGATGGAAGAGAGCTGGCCCGTGTGAATCCTCCTGAAAACCAGCGACGACCGGACTCCCCACTGAAGCTGCAGCCGCCAGACAAGGCCAGGTGTGAGGACCTTCATAAAAGGCATCAGGTTGCTTGTTTGATTTTCTGCCGACAAAACTGACTAGCCAGCTGTGGTCAGAGCCGGGTCGACACGACCAACGTGTCTTGCAAAGTATCCGGAGAGAATCGCTGCCAACATGTGCAGTCTGTGTGTTGTCCCAGGCGGGGGGCCACGTTTTTCAGCTGTTTGCCGGCGCCAAGCCTCCCGGATCGATCCCTGGAAGGTCAAAACTGGGGTCTGCATCAGGTTCTTTCATGTTCTTTTTACTTCACTCTGGCATTCAGAGGTTTGCACACATGTGCATACATAGGCCTGACGGGTGCTGAAGTGGTGAACCTCAAGACTCAAAGCACTCAAACTTTGAGCGCTTGAAGCACATGGAGAGCATGTCTTGAGCCTTAGTGAAGATCTGAGGATGTCGAGCGCCTCAGAGGACTTCGTCCTGTGCCTTGTGGTCACTCAGAAGAGGCCCGGGTTTCCCGGACCTTCCTTTCAAAGCCACCCGTGAGCTTTGGGAGCCTGTTTGACTTTTTTTCTGAAAGCCGTATGTATGGAGGGTCTCGTGTGTTGAGGCCCAAATCCGATATAGCAGCTTTCGATGGATCATCTGTGCGATCACGAATGTTGCGACGATGGCGGTTATTGCAAAGGGAAGTTCCGCCGGCGTTGCCAAAATCATGCTTGTTTGTGTTCGAAGGCGGAGTGTGGCCGACCTGCTGGATGATTGTCGGCAAAGGCCCGGACAGTTGGCATACTGTTACCTCTTGTCGGACTTTGCCTGTATCTCGCAGAAGTCCTCCGGCTTCATGCGAAGAGTATAAGCTTGTCCATGCTGCTGTGTGAGCATGAAGGCGTTGCGCCGTAATGCCTCAGCTGCGATCTTAACTCTCCGAGCCCGAAATGCCAGATTGCTGGAACCATCCGAGTCTGAAGCTGGGGACCCCGAAGCTCTGCAGCCTGCAGCCTCGCCCTTCACTTAGTCGCAGATGCGCTAAGCCCGGTGGCCCACCCCGCATTTTTGATTGCAGGCCCGCCATTCCGGCAGGCAGGGTCTGGCTTGTATGCTTTTCTTGAGCTTGATTTCGTCCGAAATAAATCCACGAAGTGGGTGTCGTGTATGTGAAAACATCGAAGGTTGCCACTTTACTTGATCAATGGCCCATCGAACTTTCAGCTAGCTTAACTTGTGTCAGTTGCTTTAGTACCCTTAGGATGTGTGCGCCATCATCTCAGCCTTCTTTGGCAACCCCGGGTGATCCACACAAAATGCGCGTGCGCGAGGCACCGTTGGATACGATCCTTCTGTCAGTGGAAGGGGCAGCTATGTCTCACAGCGAGATTATCTCAGGAAAGATAAAGTATTTAAGTATTTTAGATTGCAAGAAACCGATGCCAAGAATCAAGAATACTGCTTGTGGCTCTTCAATGCTGGGCGCAACGGAATATCAAGAACAACAATCGAGCCCACAATACTCATAAGATCTCATTTAAATAATAATTAAAGTCAGGAGGAGCAATCACGTTCATACTCCTGCCGTTGGTACTTGCACGACAATAGCCTTAACAAGACGTGGTAGCGCCGGCGACAATTCATGAACGACCACAAGAACGGCATTGTGTTAGGATGTATAGCCTATTCCTAGCACGTTTCTGTATATGCTTGCATAAGCTTGAGCATTAGGGATTTGCGCAGCCCCTTCTTGCCCGAGTGTGAGCAAAATAGGTAGCACCGGGCGTTTGCGACAGGTTTATGGGGTACCTCGAACCCTTGCATGGTAGCGGAGCCCTGGGTGTGAGCCAGGGTCTCCAAGGGAGCTGCGGGTCGCACCGCGCTCCGGGGCAGCGGGTAGTCCCGCGCTCCGCTCCAGCGGGTCAGCCCCGCGGAGCCCCAGAAGCGGGTAGGTCCGCTCTGGGATAGGCACTTGCGGGCCGCCCCGCAGTGCCAAGAGAGGCGCCAAGACGGCGCGGAAGCCTGGGAAAGGTAAGTCCAAAGGCAAGGCCAAGGACAAAGACCTTCCCAAGAAGAGAAACAAACGGGGGCCAACGGTCTGCAGAGGCCACCCATAGGAGGGAACAGAGAGGACAGGCGAAACGCCTGGCCTCGGCCCTTGATAGGGCAGAGGCCGAAGAGGAGAGCAGCGAGGCCGGTGAATCCCTGGGCCGGGGTTCATCATCGGCTGCCGGCCCGCGCCGAGTGGTATTGACCTATACCGCCGGTGAAGCCAAGGCCAAAGCGAAGGCAAGGCCACCATTGCGATTGGTGGAGGCTAAGGCAAAGGCAGAGCCCTACGAGCGGATCAAGTGGAAGAAGGAGCGCAAGCGGCGCAAGAGGCGATCCCACAATCCGCGGGTGACCCTCAAGTCGGTAGCTCGGGAGGCTCAGCCAATCCGGCTTCGATCGGTGCCTCCACCGGTGCAGGGTGCACGAAGGAGGGCCGGCGAGCTGAAGGAGGCCTTCATTGCCAGCAAGAACTGGCATCGGGGGAACTTCCGCCAAAGGCTGCTTATTCAGGGAGTGGTTCGACGGAGGCTCCCGAGAGGCAGCGTGGGAGAAAGTATCAAGAGGAAGGCCGGGATCGGTGAAGCCTGCTCTTCCTGTGACGAGCGCACTACCAGCGCTAGGCTCCCAATCCGGCGCCGGGTTCTTCGAAGGTTTTCCCGTCCGGAGCTGAAGAAAAGGGTGGACGAGGCTTTGGCACAACAGGGGAAGCCAAGGCCAGGGCAACAACAGGAGGAGGAAGAGGAAGAGGACACTTCCTCGGATCCGGGATCCAAGCCGGACTTCGATCCACCTAGTAGCCCCGATGGCGGATCAGCAGCAGCAGCAGCAAGCCCAGCTGCTGTTGGAACAGCAGCTTAGGGAGGCAGCGGCGGCCATCAGGTCGCTGCAAGGGCGCATGGAAGCCCAGGAGGCTGAGCTTGTTGGGCTCAGGCTGCGGCCACAAGGCCAAGGGCGAACACCCTTGACACGGAGTTGGGTGTGGAGCCAGCTGCTGCATCAAGTGCGGCTTTTGCCGCCAACCCTCCACGGGGGCTGGTAGATACCCGCCAGCTCGGGAAGCCCGAAAAGTTCTCGGGGGAGCCGACGGCCTTCGAGGACTGGTCCTTTGTTTTCGAGGCCTACATGTCGTGTGTGGATCGGAGGTACATAGAGCTCTTTGATCGGGTAAGGTTCTCCGACGCCACTTGGAACAACCGCAGCATGACTGCGGCAGAATGCGAGCTCAGTGTGCAACTTTACTGCACGCTCGCCATGCTCCTCCAAGGACGCGCCCTGGATACCTGCCAGACGGCAGGACTGGGGGAAGGCTTCGAGACATACAGGCGGTTGGTCGCCGAATATAAGCCCCGCCTTGCATCCCGATACGTCGGGACCCTCACCCAGATGCTCTCAACAAAATTTTCTACGGACGTAGAGGCAGATCTGCCCGCGTTCGAAAAGATGGTGAGGCGCTATGAGCAAGAGACGGGGAAGACGCTGGATGATCAGCTAAAGGTGGGCATCATCATGAATGCCGTGACCGACCCGGGCCTGAAGGACCACCTTATCCGGAACGCGGTCCGTTTGAAAACCTATGTGGCTCTTAAGGAAGAGCTGCTAGAGGTTGCCCGCACCAGCCGGGTACTGAACTCACAGCCGGTGCCAATGGATATTGGTGCTGTGCCTGGCGGTGGGGGAAAAGGAAAGCCGAAGGGAAAGGGCAACCAAGGTAAGGATAAGGGTAAGAAAGGGGGTGGCGGGAAGCCCAGCACCCCAGCTCCAAAAGCAAACCCAAACAAGAACAAAGAGTGCCACTACTGCCACAAGCTAGGGCATATTTCAGCAGAGTGTAGAAAGAGAATAAAGGACGAAGCCGACGGCAAGGCTAAGAAAGGTGACAAAGGAAAGGGCAAAGGCGGGAAGAACCGCCCTCACGCGGCAAGCCCCGCTGAGGAGCCCGAACCCCTTTCTGCGACACCTGCTGAGGAGGACCCTGGCAGCTACGTGGCGGCGCTGACCCTGGATGCCGGTCAAGGCTCAGAGGTGCTGGTTGACGCCGGGGCAGGGTCGCACCTCTTTGTTAAGGGTTTTGACCCTAAGTCTCGGGTTGTGAACGATGGTGGTGGTAGGGGTTTGGTTACTGTTACCAGGGAGCCCCTAACCACAGGCCCTAAAAGACAAAGTGTGGTTCAAGCCCGTGACGGGCAGAGCTTCTCGGTGGAGTACAACGAATCGGAGAAAATCAACCTCTCCGTTTTGTCTTCGGGCCAAGCAGCTACCAAAGGCTGCTGGACCATCATAGGTCCAAACAAGCACTGTTTGGTGCTTGACAAGCACGCTGAGAAGGTGCGCGAGGCACTCAAGGAGACCACTTGCATCCCTTTGAAAAGAAGCGAGGGGTGTACTGGCTGCCACTGAAGGCCAGTAGCAAGGCACCGGAAGAGGTGCAGGTCCTGGCCGCAGCGCGCCCAGCAAAGAAGGTCGTCCCGGCTAAGGCCGAGGACGCAGAAGGGCAGAGTGCAGACAGCACCGCCCGGGTTGAGGATGCGGGTAGCCCCGCTCAAGGAAGTGCGGGTGGTCCCGCCATGGAGGCCGGTGCGGTGGCCCTGCCGAGGCCTCATCATCATCATCATCATCATCGAAGGAACTCCCCAGGATCGGTGAACCCACTGAGGAGGTATCGGAGGCCACCAGGAAGCCCCGGGCAAAGAAGATACCCGAGACGGTCAGTGTGCAAGAGTTCCAGGAACATGCGCTGACCCACTTCCGGTACAGAAACTGGTGTGAGTCTTGTGTGGCTGGCAAGAGCCGAGAAGACCCCCACCATCTTCGAACACCAAAGGAGATAAAAGGGGAAGTGCCAAGGGTTTGCTTGGATTATTGCTTCTTGGGTCGGGCCCTCAAAGGTGAAGTTCCCAAGGAAGCCAAGACCCTGGAAACTCCAATGGATGAGGCAGATGGTTTGCTGCCTGTGTTGGTTATGGTGGACCAGGAGACCGGGTGCACCTTCAGTGCTGTAACGGCAAAGGGTGTGAATGCCTACGCGGTTCACGTGGTGGTGGAAATGCTGAAGTTCCTTGGGCGGCAGCGGGTCATCCTGATGACCGATGGCGAGCCCGCCATTCGGGCCTTAGCGGAGGCCGCTGCAAAGCAGATCGGTACGGGAGCCCAGCTTCAGCATGCTCCGAAAGAGACCCATGGACAATCGAATGGGGCAGCCGAGCGCGCCATTCTTGAAACCGCCCGGCAAGTGAGGACACTGGTGCACGCCGTGGAATCAAAGTACCCTGGCCTCCACATCACCAACGAAACGGAGTTGTACCCTGGTTGGTCCGGCATTCGGGCTGGCTGATCACGCGATACCTGGTCAAGGCCGATGGGCGCACCCCTTATGAGAGGCTAAGGGGAAGAGAGTACAAAGGAGAGATTGTGGAACCGCTAGAGCCGCTAGAGACGGTGCAATACAAGATTGACAAGGATCGTCGAGGAAAGCTCGACCCCCAGACCTCCATTGGAATATGGCTGGGAAAGTCACTGCAAAGTGACGAGCACCTGATCGGAACCAATTTGAGTATCAGGAGGTGCCGCTCGGTGTGGCGAAGGGTCGAGAACAAAAGATGGGACATGAATAAGCTGAAGGCTGTGGTGGGCACACCGTGGCAACCCAAGGGCGATGCCACAATGATTCCAGGCCAAAGCGGCAACCCACCTGGCCTTGATCGCAAGGAGCGGTCAGCTTACATCACAGTAGAGAGGCAGCTGAAACACGGGCCCACACCAGGGTGTCCGGGATGCCACTGTGATGACAACGACCCGAAGCCACACAATGATGAATGCAAGGCAAGATTCAACAAGCTTTATCCTCGAACCAATCGGTCGGTGGAAGGAGAAATGGATGTTGATGCGGAAGGACCCGCTCAGCAGAGGGATTCCCCAGGATCCCCAAAGGACGCGGGTGGCACCGCTCAACAGAGGGATTCCGCTGGATCCTCAAAGGACGCGGGTGGCACCGCTCCAAGGACACCAGTCACTAGACCCAGCCAAAGCTCCAGCAGTGCTGGCAACCAAGCCACCAAGGGAGAGAGCGATGGCTCAGAGGGTCCCAGTGCCAAGATAGCCAAAGGGGAAAGGAAGGGTGGCGAAAAGAGAGCCGCTGAACTTTCCTTGGAGGAGGCTATCGCCCAAGACGTCACCCTAGAAGAGTTGATAGGGTCTCTGCCCACGCTGCACGAAGTTCCTTTGGTTGCAGGGTATCCTGAGACAGGTACCGTAACGCAGGCCTTCGACGAGCGAACAGGCGAGGAACTACCACTTGAGAAAGTGAAACGTGCTCGTGGGCGAGAGTTGCACAAGATGCTGGAGCACAGCGTCAAGGAAGACATCAGCTGGGAAGAAGCGCGGAGGCGCAAGCTGAAAATAGTTAAGTCTCGTTGGGTGGACGGCTGGAAGGTCTTGCCAGACGACCCGGAAGGGGTCAGGTCAAGATGCGTCGACCAAGAGATTAACAATTACCAGCGTGAGGATGTCAGCTCAGGCACACCTCCTTTAAAAGCGCATCGCATGGTGCTAGCACATGCTGCGACGCGCCGCGCTGGGGAGGCTGAGCACACCAAGCTCATTGGCCGCTATGATGTTAGCGTAGCCTTCTTTCATGCCGAGGCTACCGGAAAGATAGCGGTAGTGCCGCCGAAAGATGTCGATGAAGGCCATCTCTGGTATTTGCTGAAAGCCATGAATGGCACAAGGGAGGCATCGAAACAGTGGTCAATCAAAATTGCCAAAACAAAGAAAAAGCACGGCTTCTTGGAAGTCGCGAGTGTACCTGGACTGTATTACCATCCAATCCATGACCTGCTGGTCTCCTGTCACGGGGACGACTTCCTTGCGAGTGGCAACAAGGAAGCTCTGGACTTCTTGGATGATATTATGGTACGCGAGTATGAGACGAAGGTTCTCCCGCGTATTGGTCCAGCACACTGCGGAGGGCAATGCACCCAAGGCGATCATCTGCACAGAAAGATCTCATGGGGTCCCAAGGGCTACACATGGGAGGCAGATGAAAAGTACGTGGAAGTCTTGGTTTCTGGACTAGGACTTAAGGGAGCCAAGGGTGTTGACGCCCCAGCGAGCAAGGACTGTGGAAAGTCCGACAGAGAGGCTGAAAAGGAGCTAGATGCTGAGGAGGCCGCTTTGTTTCGCAAGATGGCCGGAACCGCACTGTATCTGTCGCTGGACAGACCTACAATACAGTTTGCGGTGAGTGACATCACCTCAGGCATGGCTCGCCCTCTGCGATTGCACATGCACAGGCTTCGCAGATTGGGCAGGTACTTGATAAACCATCCCCGCGAGGTTTGGAAGTTTGAGTACCAGGAGGCTCCAAAGGAGCTGGTAGTCTACACAGACTCAGACTGGGCAAGTGACACCCGAAGCCGCAAAAGCATGAGCTGCTATGTGGAGATGTTCGGGAAGCACATGATTGAATCATCGTGCGCTCGGCAAGCTACCGTGGCCCTTAGCTCTGGAGAGGCAGAATTCTATGCCCTTACCAGAGGGGTAGCTGCTGGAGTTATGTCACAGCAGATCTGGGAGATCATCAACTTCAGCCTGCCGGTTGTTGCGAGGACGGACTCAACAGCAGGCAGAGGGATAGCCCAACGAAAGGGCTGTGGAAAGTAAAACACCTTTCCATCAGGGAGCTTTGGCTCCAGGACTTCGTCCAGGAGGGAAAAGTGAAGATCGTCAAGGAACCGACGAAGACCAACATTGCTGATGTTGGGACCAAGGCCCTTCCTGGACCGCGAGTCTCAGAGCTTGTACAGATGGTGCCGCTCAGAAGGGGCTTAACCGCGGCTATTCTGGCAAGCTGCCTGTTCTGTACGGAAGCCCAGCCGACAGAGCCAGGTAACCTTGAGCCCACTACGTTTTGGACCTACGTCGTGCTGCTACACGTGTTGGCAGCGGTGGGTCTCTTCAAGTTGTGTCGGGGCTGCATGTCCCTCTTCACGCGCCCCGGAAGGACTAGCCCGGAGAGCGCAGACGCAGAAGTACAAGCCACTTTGGCCCCTGTAACTTCTCTGGACGCGGGTAACACCGCTCGGCATCTGGTGAACATCCAGATCGGAACAGTCAACGATGTCGGGGGACGCCCTGGCAGAACTGAGGAAGCCGTGGGTGCGCCCACGCCGGCTCCACAGGTGGCGGCAAGCCCCGCACCTCGAGCTGAAGGCCCTGGAGGGGCCACCTCGCATCAGACTGGAGCGAGGCACCGGATCAACAGGCCAACTCCGGACAGACGCGTCTTTGTGACAGGTCAAGGAACTCGTTACCACAAGGACTCCTGTGGTGACCTTCGTCGTGCTCAAAGGTTAAACCCTGCGAGCATAGTTTGTCTTCCCATACAGGAAGCCCAAGCAAGAGGCTACACTGCGTGTGGGAACTGCGGCGGTTGAGAACACATCCCGCCAACCACCTAACCCGTGCAGCGGCGACGCGCCAGGAGAGGTGAACCTCTGTGCAGAGCACGAGGCTACATCCAAGGTTTGGCAAGTATCCCAAAGGGACACGTGCCATGGAGGGGTGTTAGGATGTATAGCCTATTCCTAGCACGTTTCTGTATATGCTTGCATAAGCTTGAGCATTAGGGATTTGCGCAGTCCTTTCTTGCCCGAGTGTGAGCAAAATAGGTAGCACCGGGCGTTTGCGACAGGTTTATAGGGTACCTCGAACCCTTGCACATTGGCAACAGCAGGCATCATCACACGAGCAGCAACAACATCAACAGCATCGACAACAAAGCAACAGCAACAGCCAGCACCAGCCCCAGCCGCAGCAACAGAAACTGCAACAAGAACAAGAACAGCAGCAATAACATAAGTAGCCACAACCGCAGACCACCACCCACGACAACAACGACCATGCGACGAAGTGCAGCCGCATGATGCGGCACTATCGATGCAGGCATAATCCCAACACAAGCCGTGCGACCAATCGCCAACGTGAGCAGTCGCAATTTACAGTGGTATCCACGATAGCAGTGCTCCGGCGCCGTGCGCCGAAGTCCAGGAAACAATTTTTGTTTTTGTCGGCATCTAGACCACTGTGCCCTCAACGATCTGCTGCAGGTGTTTCTACGCAGCTGCTGACTGAGTTGCGGTGCGCCGAGGCTTGCAGCCATACACGTGAGCATAGGTTAGGCCCTCCAAACAACTCCGCTGCAGGGGTCAGGGGTAGCAGCCCAACCCGTCCTAATAGTCCTAATATCATACCTCAGACGCCAGTTAGATAATGGTACTTATATATACTTATATATATACTTATATATATACTTATATATACTTATATATACATATCTATTCATATACATATCCGAGAAGATCAGCTGGTGGAAGGACAATTAAATCGGCCATTGCCTTTCCTAGGGCCCGCCGGCAAGTCCGTGACCATACTCGCTCATTCGAGTGTGACGTCCCGTTACCAAGCTACATATTAGATCCTTTCGCCTAATTCGTGCAGCTGGGAAAACGCAGTCTTCCAGTGCACTGGCCATCATGCCACCTTCTGGCAGTAGCCCCATCATTGATCATGCAGCCTCAGGCAGCCCAGACTCAATAGATTCTGAGATTCTGAAAAACCGACAACCCGTACGCTCTGCGCAACTCTCCGCAAGCTCCTGTCGTGCAGAGGTTGGGGTTCGCTCCAACACGCCTTGGCAGCAACCGCTCCGCTGCCCGCTGACCCAGGATTGCGAGCTCGGTCGTATCGGGTGTTAAAGTCACGGGGCATTTGCACACAAGCTGCGTGCGCTGCGTAGTTCTGCTTTCGATGACGTCAACAGCTTCGGACAACTGGCACGAAACATCACATGCTTGCTAAGCTTTTTTGCGACGACGTAGGGCATGGTGCCGTCGCAGTTCAGTTCCGCTGTCGAATCAGAAGTCAGATGTTGGAGCAGCACGAACTACTGAGCCCCCTCGCATGCAATCTATTTCCAGGAACGACTCGTGGAGCCAGCGAGGGGTCTGAAACTCAGAGGGCGGCGTATCCGTTGCTTCATGTTCGGCTCCTAGTATTATCTCTGCAGAACGCTTTTGCTTCATGTCCGAAGCCATTGAGGTATGCACTGCCAGCATTTGCAGTGTTTCGAGCTGGAAGCTTTCCTCATCACAGCGGCAGCGATGCCGTTTCAGCGGAGGCGGCTAGATCTCTTCGATGTAATTTCAACGACCCGGCCTGACCAGTGCTTGCAGTTTTGGGAAGGACAAGCAGAGCAACTTCCCAACCCTTTAGCATAGTTCAACCCTGCACCCAAAAGCCCTCCTGAGTCCCAGCCTGCGTCTCAGATGGCGTTGTCCAATTTGCGACGCGAAGCTTCGGCCGGCGCAGGTTGCGATTTGCGAAATGACGAGGCGCAGAAGAGAAACGACATGGTTAATGCTGAAGTTCAGCTCAAGCCTGCGCCTGGCAAAGCCCAATTCCTTGCAGGCGCTTTCTTCGGGAGCTGCCGGCCGAAGCGTCCTTGGCGCCCTTGGAGGCCTCGGCGGAAGCCTCGCGAGGGCAGGTGCGGGGCCCGCTGGTTCTTGAAGCCTGGCTTTTGTAGTGTTTGTACATTCCGGTCTTGTCGACTCCCAGGTTGCGGCGTGCAACACATGCCCCGGCCTGAGGCGCAGGCCGTGCTTCGACCATCGTCCATTTGCACGTGCCTCCCTAGGCGACTTGACAGCTGAGCCTGCTGTACCCGTTCCAGTTCACGTGGCGAAGTCTGCAAGGCGGGACCCTACAAACCAAGGGTTGCAGCAGATGGTCTTCCTGTTGAGCTCTTGGATTGTTAAGGGCTGCCGTTTGCAGGCAGTCCAGGTGCGATGCCTTCTTGATGCGATTGAGAAAGGTATTGGCTCTCGGGCTGAGTGAGTGCGATCCTTCCCGGAGGATGCAGCGGGGCCATTGGGGCCGGCGATTGCGCTGTGAGGCTGGATGTTGGAAGTCAGTGTTTAGAGTTCAGGGTAGTGGCTCAGGGCTGGGGTGATCTTGAGCTGTGGGGCCTCAGCTTGTCCGGTTCGGGAGGGTTTCAGGGAATCTTCTGCGGAACCAGCAAGCAAAAACTACTGTTCAAGCCGCTGACGCTGTAAAGGCTGGCACACGCGGCATCACCCGGCTGTTGTCCACTTCCCGTTGCATTTGAGATGATGCGAGCAACACTGATGCTGCCAATTCAACAGCTGCAAAGACGCTAGCGACGCCAACACCAGGTGACTTATATTGTACCGCTACCCATGGACTACCACTCACCACTCTTACTCCTAGTCCTCGTCCTCGGCCAGTCCAGCAGGTACGTGTAGTAGTTGTACTTTTAACGGCACATCAGCACATCCATTATACTTGATATTTACAGTACTTTCGTGATATCGGACCATCTTATGTAGCCTCAAAATCGGTTTGTCGACTTTGCAAACTCGCTCTTCGGATTTTGGAGGTTTTTTTCGGGGGTGAAGAGGGGGTTGGGGGGCAAGCACTAGCAGTAGTAGGAGCAGGAGCAGCAGCCGGAGCAAGAGCATTAGCAGAAGTAGCAGAAGCAGCAGAAGTAGCAGTAGCAGTAGCAGTAGCAGTAGCAGTAGCAGTAGCAGTAGCAGTAGCAGTAGCAGTAGCAGTAGCAGCAGTGGCAGTGGCAGCCACTACTCGCAAGTGTCCAAATTTCTCCTTGCTTGAACCTTCAACGATTAAAGTTTATCGCAGTGTTCAGCTGATGCACAAACTATGCCAAAACCTAAGCTGCCTTCTGAGAGGTCCAACAGGGGAAGGAGTTGGACTGAACCAGACCTCGCCGGGCATGAAAAAGTTGCAGTGCACATTTGCCTGACCGAGTGGAGCGGAAGATGGTAGACAAATCGTTCGAACAAGAGCTGTTGCAATGGGATGTTGCTTCAGCTACAGGTATGCTGCAGTATGCTTTACAAAATGCATGCATTCCCGTGCCCTCGCATTGTCTGAGCAGCCCTGGAACTCCTTTATTGCACACCCCTGCTTTGCATCGGTGTCATTCCTTATCTGAATAAGCCAACCTTCCGAAGAATTCGGAATCACTCTCTGGTGATATCTGAAATGAGCAGCCGGCGTGAGTAGCACAAGACCGATTTCGCATCGGCCTCCGTCCACAAAAATTGGATTTTGAAGCAACTTCCGTGTTGCTCCAAACCCCGACCTCCAAGTTATTATTGTGGTATCTTGCCGCACGGGCAAGTACAGCTAACCCTTCTTTGTATCCATGCATGCATGCATGCATGTGTGCATGTATATAGAGCTATAAATGAACAAGCGCAATACAACATGTGTATACATATAATACATATATAACCATATGTATTTAGATATTTCCTTAGCTATGCGCATATATAAATATATACGCATGCTGACACAAACATACAAGCGTAGTAATTATAGTATACACATACATGATCATACAGGCATGCATTCATACATATAGGCATACGTGCGCAATTACGCACAGACATGCATACATACGGACAGACAGACAGACAGACGGACAGACAGACAGACAGATGCACACATACATATGTACATACATATACATACATACATGCATATGTAGATGTAGCTGTATATGCATATGCGTAGGTATATGTATATGTATACGTACGCTTGTATTGTGGCCGTGCATGTGCAAATAAAGCAGGAGTGCTGTGTGCACATCTATATAGGTGTGCGTAGAATTGCATCTTCGGCATGAGTCACTCCCAAACCGGATATGCTTCGGCATTGCAAAGAAGCTAAGCTCGCTCTACATTTGTACGGCCTCGACCTGCTTCCTTCCATCGTACATGTAAGACTTGTCTGCTGTGCCAGCGCTTCCTCGGTGGCGCCGACCTTCGTGCAGATACCGCCGGCCTCCCAGCTGTGCCGAAGTATAGCTGTGCAGCATGGCGTGGACATTTGCCGTACGATTATCCTGCACCCGTCTGTGATTCCTCTTCCATAGCAATCGCCCAGCAAAAATTAGTGGGACTGAACAACAGGGCAAAAGACCCTCTGTGGGTCCCGCCCTGCCCGAGTCCACAAGACGTGCAATTGGAAAGAGTTCGGTCAAACCATGTCGAAGCCCAGCCCAGCCGTTCTCTCCGTCTTGGTGAGGCCCCTGTTCGCCTAGACGCCAATGCCCGGCTCCCATGATGTCGGTAATCGTTTGCGGTTACGATGTCCCATGGATGCGAGACTCTGCACTGGTAGAAGCTTGAAATATCTTGAATTGATACTTTGTGCGTGTCGGTTGGGATCCAGGGCGAAAGGTTGCCCAGGTATTGCTGACCGCTTTTAGAGATGGCTTGCTGTGTTGGCTCGATCGGTACTGGGAACGTTGTCTTCTTGGCATTGGACCAGTCACAATTAGGTAGGTCGCTGGACTGAAGTACTGCGTGTTTCCGCGTAACACCTTTACGTGCTATTCCTCCCGAGCGGCTCGCGAACCCAGTCAAGGATGTGAGATTTATGCTGAGAAGGCCTTCACAGCACATCAGACTTCCAATGTCATAGCTCCATTAATTCTCGTCGGCTAGGCGGCTGCATCAGGGGATTCTGCTGAGGCACCTCCAGATCCACGCCAGAAGTTGAACAGCATGCGCAGAGGCTGCGCAACTGCGGTGTTGTCAGTGGGCATATGCCATGTACCATTTACCACCGCTTCGTCACCCGAAATCATGCAAGCGCACCTCAAGCAATACATCTAACCCTCCGGCAATCCTCGGCGCTTCGCAGAACAAGAACCATATCCGGGGTCGAGAACTTGGAAGTTGCAAACATTTCGAGGGTGCAATGAATTCCGCCCTAAGAACATCGCCCGGGTGGTTGGCATCATGAACTCCACCTACTGTTCGGGCAGATACAGCAATCGGCAGTGTCAATTCGATGCACCGGGGCTCACTTTAGGGAGGTTGATGTGACTTCAGGAATAAGGGGCACACTTCGGTCATGCTGGTGTAGCATCGCGGATAGCAGCAACAACAAGCTGTGCCTGTGCGATGGTGCTTGCAGTAGATCACTCTAGGTGTGCTGGCAACCGCCATAGCACGCAGTAGACTTTCCGAGTCGGTGCTTACATCACTCAGAATTCGAGAGCCCTGCAGCTGCTGATGCTCTTGAGTCATGCAGCCAAGAAGGTAGGGCTGATGTAGCTCCAACCCGACCGACTGCTGGTATTGGCCCATGAGGACTGGTGGCTGTAGGCGTCGACGCGGACTTGTTCGACAAGGTCGCGGGAAAGCTGGCGGAGTCCGGGGATCTGGAGAAGGTCCGCTTCTTCTGCTGGCTTCGTACAGGAGAGACGGTTAGGAGGTGTGTCAGGATGCATGGTCTTCGTTCAAAAGCATACCGTTACTGTGTTCTGTGTTGAGGTCTGTGAAGTCTTGAAGAGTCGCTTCGCGGCAGCTCTGAATGCCTCAGAATGACATTCTGCACATTCCCAATCCCAACCCTGCCTGTAGCCCACGCTTACAGCCTGTATGCCTGCGTCAGGATGCACGTTTGGATAGTGTATGGCATGCTAGGCTAAGCCAACCATCTTGACTCACTAGTCACGAATCGCGATATCTCGTACGACATCGAGTCGCCCCAAGACTGTAGTGACATGCGCTGCATGTCAGTAGCGCTGTCGAATTCAGTGAATCGTGCAGTTGCGACGATGCACACAATGACAAACCCGAGTTCGAGACAAAGTGTCGGAAGCAAGCACAGCTGTCAGACCAGCTCACAGACACACTGCTGGCAACAGCATGAGATCTGACGCATCTCCTAGATCTCCTTGACATGCTGCAGGGAACAGGCACAAGCTGTCCCGCTTCAGCTCAAAGACACCCCTCGTGCTTTGCCTGCAAGCCTGCGGTTACCTACTGGAGTGTGCTACTAGTCTCCGGGAAAAATGAGCCTACGTCTGCATTGGCATCGATAGCTTGCATACTGGCGATACTAATAGCTAAGAAGGTTGCGCTGCTTGAAGGCAATGCACACCGCGTCGCCTCAGCCGAGAAAAAGGTCTGTTTTCGGCATCCCTGATGTGTCCAGCAAATGGTGGCATCAATCAATACAACGTCAGTTTTGGCTTGACTTCTTCGGACATGCAAACTCCTACGAGGCCACGTTCCGTGGCGAGCAAAACATGCATCAACCGACGTCTGTGCTTCTGCAATTCATGAATGCGAGGTGGAAACGTGCTCTCTGGCCATGACTTGGTTTAAGGTTCTGTCCCGTCAAGGTCCCAAGCCAAAATCGGCTCCATAACTCCATGCAGCTGAGTTTAACTGGACGACAGTCTGAAAGCTTGGGCCAGGGTTTGTGTGACCCGTAGCGCAAAGAAACTGCACAGCTTTGGTTCAAGGGGCACCATCTCATGGCACCGTGCTCCAGTGTGAGCATGGCCCCTGTTCGAGCAGATTGGCTGACCCCGAGTTTCGCTTGCCTGATTCTCTATGGTTTCTGGGGCTTCTTGGGAAAGCTGGCTTTGGTGCGTGGTCTCTCGGGTTCTCAGGAGGCTGGTTTGGAAAAGGTGGGATTCTTTCTCACCCTGGCGGTCATTCTGAAGCCCTCTTCCTCGGGCGATCCCTCCAGCCCTGGCCTTCTCTCGCAATCGAAATTTGCGATTCTGGCATCGTTGCTGAGTGGAGTAACTGCGGCGCTGGCTAACATGTGCTACACTCGGGCGATGGTGCATGGTGATGCAGGGGCAGTGTCTGCAATTACTGCATCCTATCCGCCTGCCACGCTGCTTCTCTCCGCCGTTTTCATGCGCGAGAAGCTATCGAAGAGCAAACTGCTGGGCTCCTTCTTCACCCTCCTGGGCGCCTATTTCATGGCGCGCAGCTGAATCCGGGAGGATCGATTGGCGTTGCTGGACGTCCAGGCGTTGTAGTTACTGGAGTTTTGCAGTTCAAGAGCTGCTTGCAACGGAGAAAGATCCCATGTAAAGCGGATGGAAAGTCGTAGTAACGAGTCGAGCTAGCTTCGCACAATTGCGGGCTCGCGGATTCGCGATGTGCCACTTCGCTGTGCTACCGCAGCCCCGACCAGGTCAGGAGCAGATGTTCACCAGCCATCCGAGCATAACCCAGATCCCAGGTTGCATAGGTCACTTAGGTGTCGAAGCTGCCAATGAGTGAAGAATTGCTTCGAAGACAGGGCATCTTTCACAGTGAGTACGAATGCCGGCTGCTGCATTTGCGTTGCGAGCCGGTGCTGCCCATGGAGTCGTAATCACATTGCGCCGCTGAGCACATGGGACGCGACCTCAGCACTGGAGTGCCAGGAGGGCGTAGGGCTGCGACAACAGATTCAATCCAGGATCCATCGCGGAGCTTTCGAGTGGGCTTCAGCACACCCTCAGATCTACCCCCATAGGCTCCCAAAAAAAGCAGTTTCGGCAAGCTACAAAGTCGCTACGCTAAATCTCAACCCAAGAGATTGTTGCACCTTCGAACGCTAACCGAAATAAACCATGATTGATTCATCTACTGTACTACCCCACCGGCAAACGGAAAAGCGCAACAACGACGACCCGCGGCGAAGACACCTACGTCAATACCGATCCGTTGAACTTGGAAACGACTTGTGCATTGCAAGAGTGAAAGTAGACGAGACTTCAAGGTTTGGGGAGAGGGTTGTTATATGCCCCCTCCGTCATCTGTTACACCCGTGCCCAACGCACAGGCAAGCAGGCTCTCGGTGAGATAGCCTTCGCGACGGGAGCCCAGGCGTCACGTATAGCGGCAAGTGCCACTAGGATGCTAGGATGCTGCCATGATCATGGCGACAACCAGCGACCTTGCCACGAGCCCGGCTTTTGCCAGGCCATTTCGGAGTTCGACCGAGTGCCGTGCGCCACGAAAGTGGTCACCGAAGACATCAGAATTCTGAAGGGGTTCAGTGGAGTATGGGAGTTGGCAGGTTGGAGGCTAAGGGCCCCACTACTACACCATATCACATTATAATGTCGATGGGTAAGAAGGGAGATGAATCACCGAAGCCTTGGTGCATCGCGTTGGGCTGCTGAACTACGCGCTGCACATGAAAGTCAGAGGCCTTGACTTACAAGGATCTCCATTAAGCTACCGCCACATGTAGGGACCTCACGAAGTTCAGGATTTACGAGACAGGGCCAGGGCCTGGGTGTTACGTTTCGAGTTCGATTGAGATGTCACAGAAAGAATCAGGGCTCTGCAGAGGTTCGAGTTTGCCTCTTGGTGCTTGCAGGTACGGTTGCTCAAAGGTGAGCTGGAGCCTGAGATCGACAGTGCAGACTTCAAGGATATGCGTGCCATGGTGTTTGCTTTTCCCTATACGAAAAGTCCAAAAGGTGTGGATGTGCCACATAACAAGATAACTGGACCTGCCGGACCCTCAGGCTGCATCTGAGGGCCTTTGGATGCAAGCAAGTCGCGTATGCTTGGAAGCCTTTCTCGGGGTTTTCCTCCTAAAGCCTTTGCGTGCTCTCTGCCTGGTCCCAGAGCCCCTGGCAGGTTGCCGAGCTTGCCCGGGTCCTGTACTTCACTCGACGTCCCGGACCTGGCTTCGCAGTGTGCCGGGTCCTGGCCTTCCGTAGCTCCGCTGCAGAGGTGAAGCAGAGGAGATGATGCATGCGCCAAAGCTTGACCCGAAGGCCCATTTTATGGCAATGGGGTTTTGTGGGGTTTGCCTAGGACTAGGAGCTAAATATATTGATCATGAGATTATGGACGAATGAATCGCTGATTTGGTTGGATGCACAGGTGCGACACTACGCAACCGACACGGCAAATTATGCCAGAGCCCTGAGATTCCGAGCATGTCCGGGAAGATCGAAGACCAAGCATGAGCTTTGCTCAAGAGGACGGATTCCCGTGAATCCCAGAGCCAGAGCTCCAGTCAGAGCCAGAGTCAGAGAGTCCGAGGCCCACGACTTGGAGTTCTTTGCAAGGCAGCCTTCGGCTCAGAGCCAGCATCTGCCTAGAAGCGGAGGTCTGCCTCCCCCCCTATAACTTATTGCTGTCGCTGCTTTGGGGTTCGCTGCCGGTTTACACTAAGGTTGGGGCTGGCGCTGAAGATGCCAACTGGCGCAGGGGGCCAAATGGGAAGGCTCACAGGGACTCGGGATCCTGTCATTCACAACGTCCTATGCCCAACTCGTTACAGTGACTCGGTCTCTCGGTCACATGATCCTCTTCCTCGTCCTACTTGTCACGACCACCTTTTGAATTATTTCCATCATCGCCAGGGTCATCGCCATCATCATGCCTCCGAAGGTTAGTGCTGGAGTCTGCTAGAGACTGGGTCTCTGATGCTGAACGCATCTCGACTGAAGATGCCGATGCCTCCAAACGTTTCTGTCCCCGGAGCATCTCCTTTTTGTTCTCGACGTTTGCCAAGGTGGATCCGCCAAGCACTTGGCTTCACTTGTGAGGGTTTCTGAGCGTGGCTTGGGGCTGTGACCGCACGGCTGTCAGGGATGCCGTATCTTCTCAGATTCACATCCAGCCTTGGTGTACCTGGTACATTAAGAGCACATGAGGGTTTCGGATTTCGGAAGCATATGGAGCTTGGATCATGTCATGACCGACTTTGCTAGGCTCGCCTGTATGGAGGGCCCACATCACGGGAACGTTCTCAACCGCTGCATGAGGCCTGGAGTCCACGCCCGTCACAAGCCTGTGCTTGCACAGGCTAAAAGGAGCTGCGCTGTACGGTGCCAAATAGGTTCCTACTCGTAAGTCAATCAACAGCGCGCAGCATCAAACCCGGTATGCAGTATCTCAACAACCTGGCCCTGAGCTCTCAACGCCGAAGGCCCCAGCCTCTGAGGCCTTACCTGCCTTTGGACATGATGTCCATGCCGGACCCATCGCTTTTGGCATTGCCGGAGCCCTGTTCGGGGTGCACGCATCATGACAAGAAATACCCATTGGACAACAGGCTCAAGTGATCGAAGCCATGCTGATCAAGAAAGCTCATAGAAATTGGTATACTTCTACCAGGTTTGTTTGTATGTTGCGTCGGCGGCTCATGGTGCTCTCGGACACGTTCGGAGTCGTCCCGAACTCTACTGAAAGTTCTTTGATCACTACATGGTTCTAGACGGCTGGTGGAAGTCGGATTCCTTTCACCACGACTTCGCCGCTGCTGCAAGCTCTTGCTGTTATTGGTGGTGGTGGTGGCGCGATATCTGTAGGTGTTGTCTCTGTTCATGTCCAGTATTGGTAGTGGTAGCAGCACTAGCTGCCATAGCAGCAGCAGTACTGGTGTTGGTAGGTAGTGTTTCTTTCGATAGTCGTTATTGCTACGTTTGCTATTGCAGTCAGTGCGACACAGGCGGCGACCCCACGACCTGCTACTGTTAATTCTGTCCCTTCTTCTGTTATAATCATGACGTAAGTGCGGCAGTACTGATCGCATACGTTCCTATGGACTGATATTGCGGTTTGGGAGGTAGTGTACCCATTCATTGCAGAAGGCTGAGCTGTGTTGATGCCGTTCTTTTGCGTCTCAACACATTGCACGAACAAGTGTTACGCGTATTTCTAGACAGGGGCACAAGCAACAAGTCCTGGCATCGTTGATTCTTGGGCAATATGTGGCTTTTTTCAGAGGAGTCGGAAAGTTTCCTCTCCATATTTGTTCCTCCTTTAGTCTTTCCCTTCCTCTTGTTGTTGCCGGTTGTGCACTTACTCATCACCATCACGGCAGCTCGCGTTCTGGCGACTCCAAGTTCTCTGAGGCTTCCGACGAATCTTGGCCTCAGCGGACATCAGGCAGCGTTTCCGGGTTGTGGAACTCTAGCAGCTCTAGCAGACCTATGCGGGACACGGGTGTTGTGCAGCATCGCAGGCTCCCCTGCTTCGGTGCTGTCCTGAGTCCATGCGGGTCAGGCACCTCAAGTCAGAGCTTGCAACGCTGAATCCCAGTTTGAGTGGAACGCTTTCAGGACTCACATCCCGGAATTGCAAATGCCATAGTCGATGCACTGCTTGTGAACTTAGGACCGGTAGCTTCTTGTGAGGAAGTGCTGCAGCGCTGCAGGCACCGTCCTGGATCTTTCTTGCCAGGGAGCATACGACACTAGAGGTGCTAAGCGAAGGGTGGAGTTTCTGCGCCTTGGAGAGATTACGTGCAGGCAGATGTCACGGCGGCGACGCGAAGCGCGCTAAAATGCGCCAGAGCACGAGCGCCTTGGGGCCCACCTCATGAACAAAATCTTGGAGTGGTGATTGCAGGCTGATGTCGCAGGATTGTGCGTTGGCAGTACAGTCTGTCGCACACGTTGCAATTCGGCTCGGAAGATGAGAACATGATGAGCTTGAACAGAACATTCTTGCTGGAAGCCAGGCATCAACCCAAGACGGAAATAATATCCGATCACCTAGGTCGCATTGTACTCTTCAGGCCACACTTCGCAAGTTCTGCCTCACCTCCAAGACTGCCAAGACTTTAAGAGCTCCAATGCCATCGCCCTACGAAAGTCCTGCGAAGAGGGCGAAAACCGGTGATGCCTTCAGCAGCCAAGCCGGAATATGGTTGACACGAGCGTCCCTGCCCCCAACCCGCATGCATGTGCACGTGAAGCTTTCCTGGGTGAGTGTTGGGTTTCCTGGGTATGCAACAGGTGCCTGTCGGGAACACCACGCCAACAACGGGCTTGCTGACCCATACGCTGAGGAGTCATTGACGGAGTGAAGTACGACCGCGCACTGCTGGACCGTGCGCAGGCTCTGCTGCTTTACACTGATTGCACGAGGTATTTCGCCCGCAACAGCCTTTCCAGCTACTCGACTATCTCTTTTCTGAGTCAGCGCAGATTGGCAGCAAAATCTGTTTACTTCCGTCACGCCACACTTGGTATTGTGTCCCTCCTCCAGCCTCCTCCCCTATCAATCTCTTTCCTGCACATGTGTCGCTGTATTGGAAGCTCAGGGTTATTGAACGAGCTTCGGAGGCTTCGAACCTTCTCCTCTCCCCTGTCCTAGAAAGGTGTAGTGGGAGCGCTTAGCTTATAAGCAGCACTTCCAGCTGAAGGCTCCGCAATACCAACCAGAATCGCGCAGCCGGTCTGCTGGAAATCTTCAGTTTGATGGCTTTGCAACTACCTGGGGGGGGGGGGCAGTTCAGTAGGGTTCAAGCAAGCCTGCGATCTTTCCGGACTCGAGCCTTTGCGCAGGCAGCGGTAGAGGATGGCCAGGCACGTTTGGGGTGGGGCAGGAGGTTTCAAGGTAGCAGAGGTTCAGCTTGGGTTGGCAGCGAGGTTTCAGGCCCAGCTTCGGTCTAAACAGGTCTCCCTCGAGGGAGCAACCGCCCTGTGGGAAGATCTTTTCGAAGGCTCCTTGGCTGGAGAGCACGGCTTCGTCGTATCAGTATCCTGTGCGGGTTACCCACTGTGCGGGCTCGGGTGTTCGGAACCCGATCCGAGCCATCGAAGTCGACACCCCCAAGCCGAACCTCCGAAAATCAGGTCGCAGCGCGACCGCTGTTGAGAAAGAGACGCTGAATCGGGGCTTGAATGCTGGCAGATTTCGCTTTCTTATCCTTCATGGTCATCACTTCCAAAACCACAGTCCTAAAGCCCGCCACCGTTTTTTCTCTTTCCAGAATTGACAGAGTTGGCCGACATTTCTGGTCTTACAATTCTTGCTCTGATTCTGGTTTGATCACATGGACCAGTCGTCTAACTTTGTTGGCTTTGCCACAACACACCACATGTATTTGTTTACGTGTCTGTGTGAATGTCCAAACGTACATACGTGCATACATACATCCGTACATACACATCAGGCTTCAGCGCAATATATGTATGCATTACATACACACTCAGAATGCACACCATGCACAGATGTTTTGTTATCAGTTGAATGTTCATCACATTGTCTCACATTATGCTTGCATGGCTTGGCTACCTAAGTCTCGGTTGGATGTTTTAGTTCCTGAACTTGCGTCGAGGAAGTACGTGCTCGGCAACCATCAGTTTACCAACAAAGCGCGGAGATTCCTGGAGTCAAAGCTGGGCGCAAAGTCAGCCAGTCCCTGGCCTGCACAGAGAAATTTAGGACGACGGCCCCAAAGGTTCCCTTTCGGAAGATCCTCATGAGAGACTGAACCTTGAGGTTCCTGAATCTAAGACGGATGGTGCCGGGTTGCAAATGATGAACCCCGATACATCCCGATCCTACAATCGAGACTTTGAGCAGAGGGGATGGGTTCGGCTAGTACATACGCCCCCCGCGATTGTCTCTGTTGGTTTTGTTTGTTCGTGTGCTTGTTTTTTGTTTTTTGATTCGTTTATTCATTCGTTCGTGCGTTTGATCGTTCAGTTGATGCTTGGTTGTTTGTTTGCAGGATTGTTCGAGGAAAGGTCTGCGTGCGGGTGGGGGATGGTCTACCTCAAAGGGTAGTTTCGCATCCCGAGCACCGCAGATGCTACTTTGCTGCTAAACTCCTCTCCGAGCCCCTCAAAGTTCACCTGATGAAATCTCTACAGACTATGTGACTATGTGTTAGAAGATTGCTTTCTGCATGCCTCAGCAGGTTGGTGATGTCGCCTCGCAGTCTTCTCGCGTGAATACATGAACTCGGGTAATGTGGGCTTCCAAGCAGGATGAATGCCAGCAATCAGGAATCCTGTGTTTGTCCTTGGAGGCTTGTATTACAAGACCATCGCCCGGGTGCAATACGACCGCCAACTTCTGGACAAAGCGGAGCAGTTTGCCAGCAACGGCAATATCTCTTACGAGGAGGCGCTGCGACTCCTGTCGCTTCTTTGTTTTGTGTTGCGGGCAAGCCGGGAAGTCAAGCACCCACGCTTGCTGCCATCGATATGCCCAGATAATTAATTTCTCCGGATTTGCCTTCGCTAAACAGCCACCTAGCCGTTGTTAACGCCATACTAGTGTGCAGCGTCATCCTGTCGAAGAAGTGGAAGATGAGGAGGACGACGGCGACCATGTCGATAACGATGTCACTCCGTGATATCATTTTGTCAAGAAAAGTGATCACGGCAGTTATGGCTCCCCGGACAGCCAAGGTGCTTTGGCGAGGTGGCTAATTACGACGTTTATTGTCCCCTTGACGTCGAGTCTCACAAAGCCTGTACCACATCTCAGGATGTATAACCATGTTGAAGTGACCGTTGAAAGCCAGATCTTCATCGTTGTCGTCCTTGTTCTCGTCCTGGTACATGTCGCAGTCGTCGTAGTAGGAGCAGGACGCTAATCCCCTAATACGTCGCCATGCAGAAACTCCTTGAGTGCGCTGAGAGAAGACATGGGTCTTCTTCCCCGCTTTTGCGTTGACTTGTTGCTCATGTTGCAATAATATCACACCTGAAGCTGCCGGCAGGCCATCGAACTCTGGGAAGCAGTCCAGGATGGTTCTGAAATCACCGACTGCGAGATTCGCACCCTTCAGACGCTGAGCTTCAAGACAGAGACGTGGAGTGTGTGTGTGTGTGTGTAAGTGTATGTATTAAACTGCTTTATGTGTTGTGAACCTCCGGCGGTGATTTTGAGATTGAGGTACATCATCGACAACTTGTCGATCAGCCAGAAGGCCCAGGAGTACTTGGAAGAGCGGCCACCGGGATGCACTCAATCTTCAGCTTCGAAGACCTGGGGTGGTTTTGCCCATTATCGCATGCCGTTGGATTCTTTGTCTGCAGTGGATCAGGTTAGCTCCTGGATCATCGCTGACAGCACCGGCAGGGCCGTCCACGCCAAAGCGTGCACCGCCTTCCAGTCCGGTAGATGTGCCCTCTGCATCACCAGCTCCTCGCCAAGCATCCAAAGCTACGTCGCCAGCGACGCCCCGTGGGCGGGGCTTTGGCAGAGCCTCTCCGAAAACGACACCACGCGGTCGTGGCCGAAGTGCAACGCCCAAGGCTTCACCCAAGGCGAAGGCACCCTCCACTCCGGTGCGAGCGAGCACTGCGTCAGCTGCGGTGCAGACGACACCTGCGCTGACAAGAGCTCAGGCCACCCCGAAGGCCACGCCCAAGGCTACGCCCAAGGCCACGCCAAAGGCAACGCCCAAGAGCGCTGCGAAGTCCACGGTTCAAGAGGCCGAAGCTGAGCCTGAGCCGACAGAGTCCGCGCCGGCAGAGCCGGAACCGGCCACACCAAGATCTGCTCGTTCCAGATCACCGGCGAAGGCTACTCCGCCGAAGGCCACGCCGCCAAAGCCCACCCCTCCCAAAGCCTCACCCAAGAAGGCCAGCCCGAAGGCTGCGACGCCGAAGCCCGAACCCCCAACACCTCAAGCGACTCCGAAAGCTGCTCCCAAGGCTTCGCCCAAAGAAAGCCCCGTTCAGGACAAGACGTCGCCACCAGCCGTCCCAAACGGCCCAAGCCCACCGCCAGCACCGCCAGCAGCCCGCGAGGCGCCTCAACCGCCCGAGCCCTCTACACCGCCGGCAAAGGTGAGAAAGCAAAGCAGCCCACCGCCGAAAGCAGTTCCAGCAGAGGCAGGCTGCAAGCGAGACACCTGTCCATGTTCCCTGATTCCTCCGGCGTCTGAAGTGCAGGCTGGCAAAGCAGCACCATCAGAGCTGGAGGCAGTTGCAGGTTTGTTTGAGGGCTTCCTTCATGCTTCGGAACTCGGGAATTTCTTGTTCAGGCCGCTGTTAGCCGCTCTCCTGACCCCTTTGAGCCAGAGCAGATATCTATGCTTGTTCCAGTGACGTCAAGGCGGCGGAAGAGGCTGTGAGAGCGTGCCGGGCCCGTGAGAGGGAGTCGCAGGAGGCCGTGCAGGCGCTCTTTGCCTTGGGCTTCGTTTTGCAATTCGAACTTACGTGCAGGGGTTGGGGTGTGGACGACTGGTCGGCAGCCACAACAAGAGGCCTCAAAGGGGGTCTTTATTGTGTATAAGAGACGAGTGCCTGGACGTGTTTGTGCCAGACCTTCGCGTTAACTTTGGCTTTTTGCACAGCAAGGGCTCGGAACATGAAATGATGGCACGTTCTGGCAGCAGCTCGGATTTTGGGGACAGCTCTAAACTCGGACTTTCGGATTTTGCTCTGCTGGCATGTTGAGAATGATGTTCTTCTGCAGCCCGCTATAGTACTTCGTTTCCTTCGATTCAGGGTGCGGCTGTCTGCTTAGCGTTGGCCGCTGAAACGAAGGTCAGAGAGACCTTTCTGGTCCAACACAAGTGGAAGAATGGAAGGTAACAAGGGCCAACACAGTTCCCGCAACATCAGATGGCGAAGTTCCAATCAGACAAAATTGTGTGACCGAGTCATTCGACAAAGTAAGTCACAGTTTTGAGTCTAAAAAGATGACCTAGAACGCGAGGTTCTATGCCAGCGCTGCCGCGTTTGATGATGACACTTCATATCCCATGACATGCACGTGCTGCATGAATTTCATGGCCGTTCCGGCCTCCGTAGCGCCCGGAAAGAGTTTCGAAGCAGGCAGCCAAGGAGGCTTCTCTTCGCACGAAAACCTTGGAAGAGGCCACGGGTGGATGAGCTGTGGCGGATTGGTAGCGCTGTTTCGGTTACTCTTCTCAGCTTACTAGTGAGGGGGACATGGGCTCATACATTGTGCTGCTGGTTAGTGATGTGTTTGTTTTTTTTTTTGTGTGTGTGTGTGTGTGTGTGCGTGTGCGCGCGTTTTATGTGTTTTCTCGCTCTCTCTCTCTCTCTCTCTGCCCCGCTCCCTCCCCCTCTCATCTCGCTTCCTTTGCTTTTTTCGCGATCTCGCACGTCGTACAGAGATCTCACGCGAAAATATCGTTCGTGTAGGCTTGGGATCTTGCTGAAACCGTGAGCAGCCTTCTGCAGCTTGTGCGATCACTGGTTTCGTCCTTGCCAACATGTAGTGCTTTCTTATGTTTTGTGAAGTTGTCCTCATTACGCCGGTCACGCGCCACAACCAGATACCACAAGACCAGTCATTAGAGCGAGTGGCGATCAGGAGATTCGCAAGCTGGTCCACGGCGCGGAAAATGCCAAGGCATGTGCGCAGAAGGCTCGGGGGCAGGTTCATTGTTGGAAAGACTCATTGCATGACTTGTTCAATAGGTGAGCTTCGACTCGGCTGCTACAGACCCAGCCGTCCGTCCATCCATCCGTCCATCCATCCCTCCATCCCTCCGTGCACGTGCACGTGTGAGTGCGTACATACAGGCAGGCAGGCACACTTAGATTCGCATGCACCGCGAAGAGACTTGCAAAACGCAACATCATGAATCATGATCATGCCTTCCTCGTAGCATGAAGTCTTCGTGAGATGTGAATCCGGAGGCTCATGTGGCAGCTTCCAAGGCACAGCGCTCTGCCGAGAAGGCTTTGAAGGCCATCCTGCAGTGACAGTCGTGACAGGTGCAGGAGTCTGTGTTGGCACCCGCTCTGAAAGCGTGAGCATGTAGGGAGATGGTATGGTGCCACGCTGGAAGCCGAAATGCTGGCTCTTTACTTCTCTTTCGCGCATTGCCTCTTGCAGGAGCAGCACAGCATTGAGGCTGCAATGAAGGCCCGGCCGGGTGTTTTTGGAACCGCGCGTCCTCGGGCTGAGCCACAGATGCCGAATCCGAAGACAAGTAGACAAGCGATCAAACTCGCAGGCCCAAGGCCCAAGGCGATGGTTGTGAGTCTCGAAATCGAACGGGTTTGCAGCTCTTTGCTGCCAGGCGAAGCAGCAAGAGGTCGAGGCGATGGCGGCCGAGGCCGCCAAAAGGACGCCAGGGAGAACCATTGCTTTGAATGTCAGATGTCACCCCCGCACCTGCAGAGTGACACTGTAGTAGCTTAAGGACAGCCCTGACTTTCTGGCCTCTCCATTCCTTCCTAGTACTTCTGCTCCTACCCTCGGCCCGCACAGAATGCAGCTGCATTGAATCAGCTTCCGGTCAAATCAGCCCGACAGCACGAGAATGGCGAAGACCGGCGGATTTGCAAGTCGAGTCCAGGTACGTTTGGTTAGTTTTTAAGGAACAGGAACTGAACCACTCTCTCAAGGCCTTGCCGGCGGAGTCGACATGTGACATCGCCCAGTATGTGTCACGAAGCCACAGGACTGAGCTTGAAAAAGGGCTTCTGGAGGCCATCCCGACAGAATTCGGTGAGTGCAGGTGTCGCGGCACAAAGCTAAAGGGCGTTTTGCATGTCTCCCACCTGCCGAAGCATCTTCCAGGGCCCAATCTGCCTTGAAGCTTGTACGTGGTGTCGGAGCAGGCGGTTACTCAGCGAGAGCAGGCGCAGGCAAGACTGGCCGGGAGCTGAGTGACGGCGAAAGCCTGTTGTAAATGCATCCATGGAGTGCCCTCAGCTTTTTCTTTTTGCGTCTTGGCTACCCCTGTTGTTGCGACTGCACGGAAATTGGCGCACTGAATGGTTAGAAGATGGAGCTTACTCTGGGCTTCAGCTTCCTGAATCGCAGATTTGTCCTTCTCTGTTCTCGGACTTTGCACATTGCTCCTTCCGGCCACATGCTATCCGGAACGCTCCAAGAGCACATATTCGGAAATCGGATGGGCCCGCAACGTCGAAACCTGTGTTTTTCCAAAACAAAACCACTATCCACACTTGTAAACACGAAACATTGGCAGCTTAGTGATAGAAATCATGTTCATACATGTGATGGCCAAATCGTGCTTGTAAGAAGGGCAGAGGGAGCAAGAAAGGCAACATCACACTGAATGTGGATGAGAATTACCGGTGTACTCTAGACAGTGCAGCAGACGGTGTGCGGTACTTGTGCTTGCACTATGTGCTCGTACGTGGTATTACGTAGATAGTACCGTAGTAATGTATGTATTGCATCTTCAAAGACAGCAGCAGCAGCAGCGGCAGCAGCAGTGGTAGAGGTAACTTAGTCGAGGTACTGGTGGTGGTAGTGGGTAGTCTGGCAGTCTGGTCGTCCTGTGGCAGTGGTTCGGGTATCCTACTTGCAAGAGCAGTACTCAGTAAAGTACAACTCTATGGCAAAGCCCTTGGTGCTTAGGTTCTAAGTCTTTTCATGAGAGCCCTAATTGTGCGCTTTGAGCGCGGAAGCCTCTGGTCCTTGTGCCCCAAGCCAAGGCGCAGAAGCGTGCGGCCACGCAGCCCTCGGCCTGGGCCGGTGCGAAGGCCTTATGACGTCTTGTGACGTCAGTTTGTGAGATCAAGTTTGGCATTTACAATTTAGCATGAGAGGAGACGCGGGGGACGTCGAATCGGCATTCGTGGGTGAAGTGCCGAAACTTTACCTGCAACCGCTAGCCTTTGCTGTGGCAAGCTGGACCTTACATCCAAAAATGACTGGACGATCCACTTGCAACCTTCAACACAGTTACCATGTCAATGTTTTGAAAGAGTAGCAGGAAGAGAAGAAGACTACGTAACAAATGATGTCATGAACAAGGTAAAGGTGGTGATGCTGCTGATGACCATTGGCCATGGTCTTGATCATGATAATGAGCAAGGCTGCCGATGATGATCATGCTCATGATGGTCATGAAGAAAGCTATGTAGCAGGCACCACCTTTGGATTCGCGGACGCCGCGTCGCTTAGAATGAGCGCAGACGCAGGACCGGAGGGTTGTTGTTCCGCGGTTGAGGGACACCCCCATTTATTTGGGCAATACTCAAATTTATGATATTCATTGGGAGAAAGCCAAACGTGCTGCTTATCAGGAGAGAGCAGTGACAAGATTGCGTTTAAAACAAGCGACAGTACCATCATGCTGTTATGCAAAGCCGACCTAGAAAGCAAAGCCAGGAAACTGCAAAGAAAGAACAGCGCACTTGCGGCACCAGGAGTTTGCCGCCCTGGACGTTGAAGCAGCGATGCTTCATGACATTTGTTCGTTTGTTGCTCCACATGGGAAGATATCAGATCCAAGATATCCTTGCATCAGCAAGCTGTACATTAAAAAAGGCGTGAGGGTGTGATAATTGCGTGCTTTTAATGCCAGCATCGCCTTATCGGCCGATGCTGCACGACCTACAACAGGACCTGCGCGCGCTGCATGTGGCTTCCTGGAAGCGGGTCCGTTTCCTTTACCTGGTTCTAGGCCCTATAGTCCTTACATACATTGATACGTACACTCGGCATCAATCCACACCCGAAAATGACAATGATCAGACTATGTCTACCCCCCCCCAACCCGCACTTTGAACCTTGCACTCGAAACCTGGAGGCAGTGGGAAGTGCAGGGCATGCACGTGCCCTGAGGCTTTGGGGTTTGCTTCACACAGCGGCGCGGCTGGGAGCAAAAAAGGTGGTGAATGCATCTGTTAGTGATAAACTGAGCACTATCATCATGGACATAGTCCTGGAACTACTCGTCGTTACTTGTCCGGAACTTTCGGTCATCAAGCTCAACAGGACCAAGGTGATGTTGAAACCAAGCTGATCTGCAGTGCGAGGTGCCATGAAAGCGCTTTGGGATCCATAGGCCTGAGGCAGGTCCCATGTTTTTCCGTTTTGTCTGCGTGCCCTGAAGTCAACGCAGACCCACATCACGTTTGTTTTTGTTTCCTGGGTTCCTGCCCAGGGTTCGCCTTGTGGCCTTGGAATGATGACAAATACGGGTGGTTGTTCTGACTGCTGGAACAGCCATATCTAAGCAAGCCTTCAGTTGTTGCCGCTGACTTCCGGCTCCAGATTTAGGACCTGGGTTGGATGGCTTGATGTTCAGGGTGCATCAGGTGCAGCATCATGGCAAATCGCAACAAAAGTAACTATGACTGACGGAATAGTGAATAGTACCAATTATTCGCAGCAACAAAAAACCCCTCGCCTAGCTGTGGTGGTATGGTAATCGCGGTCGTCATTCCCATCCTCGCTGATCACCCCTTCCACAGCAAGCGCCAGGCTAAAGTTCGTCAAGTTAACCGGAGGCTCAAGGCTGGAAACTTGACAAATTCTGACCGTGATGCCCTTATCGAGGGGTGCTCGTAGGAAAAAGCGGTCGTAACTTCCCAACCATCTCATGGCCCGTGTACGCGCACTTATGAGTCCAAGGCTCTGCGCATCTCAAACATTCCCACCAACTATTGATTCTCGTCTTCCGTCTCTGCCCCTTCGGGCATCTTTGGGCATTTATCAGCTGCACACATACCAACCTCAAAACCTGCAATACCCCGTCAGCTTCCTCGACACTTTCGGTGTCCCGGTTCTATGCTTGGCCCATACAAGCTGCGTGCTGCGACGACCAGGTGCCCCACCTGCATTATCCGGCCAAAGCTCCGGGCTTTGGTTGGAGGATCGTAGATTTTACGGAGGGGTTTAGCAGTTTAAAGACTTAAAGATCCGCAATTCTGAACTCCAGCTACCCCAAACCCAAACCCCGAAACCCCAAAACCCTAAAGCCCAAAATCCCCCAAAGCCTTCAGCGGACTCGACGGCCCGGCAGGCGCATCTTCGCCTCCGCCCTCGCCCTGGTCGGGGCTGCCGGGCCGAGGCCGAGACTTTCTCACCCACCATGCCAATAACTGAATAACAATGATACAAATAAAAATCGTGATAACAATAGTTTCAAACAGCATACCGTAGTCATAAGAGCATGCAGAGCAGAACATGACAGGCAAATCACAACAAGCAGAACATACACGGGCACATGCACGGAGCGAGGGGAGGAGGGATTGAAGAAAGAACGACTGAACGGATGCATTCATTCATGAATGATAGCATGACGTTTTTGGGCACAAATAAACGAGAAGCAGATGCGCCTGTAATCTGTGCGTGTCTGTATGGACAAGTGCATGTTCTTCGTACTTGAGCTTGTTGAAGAGTTCTTCATAAGTTTAAGGATGGGGAAAGTTGAGTCACAGGGCATGGCAGCTGATGTAGCTGAGTGCTGAACAGGTGGGTGTAGTCCAGGGTTTTGAACATACCCTTTTCTTTGCACTCAATCTTTCAGCGTTGGGACCCAAGCCTCGTGCAGGTACCTATTCTGCCAGAAGTCTGCCATGGCAGCTTCGAGCCAGGAGGTGGGTCGGGACTTCGGCAGCTAGGAATCTGATCCGTCTGACCTCTTTCCTTTCGGGGAGCTTAGCGAGGCGGTCCAGCCCAGCAAGCGCATCCGACTGACGGACGAGCCATGCATCGTGGCGATGTGACGGTCTCATTGGCGGAAGTTTTCACCGTGACATAAGCCATCAGTCATGCAGCACCGCCGCTTTCTAGCTTCGCATGGAGCATGGAATAGAAAGCAGAGGAGTCGGGGATCGAACACTCTTGCAGACTCTGGCAGACATCGACCTTGGTAGACGTGGACGGTGGAAGCATGATCGTAGTGATGGTAGTGGCAGACACGTAAAACTGGCTAATCCTGACAGAAAAAACGACTTTTTAAATATCAATGTCTGCACCGTAACAACACGACGACGACTACGATCACGACGAACATGCCACTGCCAGTAAAACTACGACGAGGACGACGCCGACGACGATGACTACTACGACTGCTATAGTTGAACACTACGGGTGCTGCTGCTCTTGCTGCTACTACTGCTCCTGCAACTGTGATGACGGACGGCGACTAGCGGTGCTGTTTGCTATGCTTCCTGGCCAGCCGCACTTGCTGCCCAATGGCACATTTCCGCTGTCGTCAGCACCAATAATGTGAGATGAATCCTGCACTTGCTTCTTTTGGCTACTGTGACCACTATGTCAAGGATGGCAACCATGCGCTTTTCTTGCCAAGGCAAAGGATGCTGCGTGGCAAGGCCAGTGTCGTGGTGAGATTTTCTGTGAACAGGCTGTTTGCCGAAAGTTGATGAGATGGTTGCATTGTGTTACTTTTGTTCGATTTACCGGTCTCTTCGACGAGAAGTCGTGTTTCACTTTGGTCGACTGCGAACCAGGGTCTGCGCGTGAGAGTGTAGGTACTTCTCGCGACGACCATTGCACGCCCTGCAAGAGTCCTGCATTCGCAGCATCTGTGCGCAGGAGGGCATTATGTCCCTAGCTCAGGGCATCGTGCATTGGGCGCCGCCAGTGGCTGCCAGCGAGGCTGACCGGCTGCTCTGGGCCTTTGTGGTGTTGGGGCCTTGCTTGGTGGTTAGGTGGTGCCTTCGAAGGTCCAGTTTGGATTCTGAAATTGAGCACCATGTTCTGATGGATTCGGCAAAATTTAGTAAGCTCTGGCGTAAGGTTTTCTTTTTGAAGCCTCATATGCTTGCAAGTTTGCAAGTCTCCCTGCATGTAGATTCAATAACGAGTGGCACTTATCGCAATGTGTTCAGGATCCGACTTGCTGTGCAGAAGCATGCATTGGGCACTTTATACAAACGTCAGCAGCTTCCCAACGAGGCAGCCGCAAAAGCGGCAGGCGAGCCTGACACGAATTCATATTGCCACGATCTTAGTGACGCAGTCTTGCTGCCTGGGTTTTCCCGCGACGTGCTTGTCGACTCTGGCGGTGCAGACCTGCTGGTGGATTTACTCAGCAACTTTCACTCGCTCAGAATCCCTGCCGAGGCGCAGATGATGGATTGCCCGGGCCTCAAGGAGACCAGTATGTCACTGTTTGTCTTCTTATGGGACGTACCTTATTGTCCGTTAGGTCAAGCTGAACCCGACTGAGGCCGGTCCTGCGGGAAGCTCTGAAGGAGCCCTGGTGCATGCAAACGTAGGAGGTCGGAAAGTCTGTGGATTCAGGTGGGTGCCTTGTTGTTGTGAGTTTTGAACCCGATTCTGCTGCACTTTGCAACAGCCAATTGTTCGGAGTCGTGAGCCCGTTCGGCCGGCAACGTTGATGTTTCAGTGCTGGCAGGAGAAGCTGCGCCAGGAGAACGGCTTGGACGGCGTAGAGGCAGGCTGTTTGCCGCAGACCTGTAGCAGGTAGCAGGCACCCAAATCCGAGCACTGCTCCAGCATCTGCGTCCGAGGATATGATGCTTTCTGCCGTGAGGTCATGGTGACGGCAGGAGCGAACCAGGCCTACACGAACCTAGTGTGCACTTTGCTCGACTCGCAGGACCGATGTGTCTTGGAATGCAGGCCTTCACTTGACCTAACTACTTGCGGCCCCCGTGGATTCTCTCGCCGCACCGGCGCACTGACACGTCACAGGTCATTAGGATGCGTCTAGCCGTGAGGTGCATGCTGCAAAATTGTGAAGGATGCAGCTGTCTTGTTCAGCCCCTTCTACTTCAACCACCGGATGCGATCTCAGTCTGACCAGTGCTACTACAGCCGGATCGATTGCACTTCCTGCTGTCTGCCAAGTGTAAGTGCTGTTCCGACGCTTCGACATGTGACCTATTGAACCCATTGATTGAGAAGCACAAGAATTGCCGCATAACGGGTTGTCAAATTTTGGTCCGCTGTCGGGTGCGTACGCACCCACATACGTACGTACATGCAAACTTGTATACAAACAGAGACAGTGACAGGCAGACAGACAAACATGCATGCACACATACTTTGCATGAGTATGTGCGTGCGATCTCGATCCATGTCCTCGGCCTGAAATGTGCACCTGCTGTAGGATGGCATTGCAGATGACCGGGGGGCACGCCTCTGTAGTGCTTGCGCCAAGCACACAGGACCGGCCTCAATTCTTAGTGGCTGTGAGACGGTGTAATTGTGGCTCGACGGAGGAGCGTCGGCCATTTTGCTGGAGCTTCTGTGGTGTTTCGTTGTAGAGCCATTGGCTTCAAACCGCGGGGATGTCCAAGAAGGCTTGGAACGCAGGGAAAGCAGATTGAAGGATTGTGTGCGAGGCAGAAAGATCCTGTAGTCATATTGGAAGGATATGCAAGTTTTGCTAACTTGTTTTCTTGTGAGAGGAAGCATCACTGAAGCCGCGACAGCATCATATTCGCCACCCTCCATGCCGCCACGATATTGCCACAACAACTAGCAGAATCACAGCTGCCAGCAGCAGCATCAAACATCAACGGCACCAGCAACGACGATGGCAACGATCACCACCATGGCGCATCATCATTATCAGCATCATCTTCAATGCGTTTGCCCTGGCAAGTGTGCATCCGCCTGACAGTATCAACTGCAAACGGCTCGTCATCCGAGGACTACCTCCCGGACGTTGACTGGCTTGAGAGGAGGCCCTCTACGGGCCATGTAGTGCATAGTCTGAGCTTTGAAATGCGAGGATGTAGAGTCCAGTTTGAAGCTCCTGCGAAGATATGTTGTTGTGGATCGCATTAACGCACCCTCACCCGGCCACCTTGGACTACAGTCGTCATTTTCCGATAGCAGGCGAAAGACATGGTTTTGTGTGCGTGTGTGTGTGTGTGTGTGTGTGTCTGTGCGTCTCTATGGACTCTATGTTATGTGGCCACGACATCCCAGACGTAGTTGCATAAAACTGAGGGCTGGAACTTGGATGATACCGGCTTGCGCGCCTTTTCATGTGTCGTTTTCGCGAGGTCGGTTCTGTCTAGGAGTAGGACCTGAACACGTTGCTGCGGCACAGCCGGTTTCTTCTGAAGGCTACCTGTGGCTTCTCCAGTGACAATTGGGACCCTACGATATCCTAGGATGCCGTTGGCGTCGGTGAGCTTGTGAGGCTGGCGGAGCCACCGGTTGGCGAGCGGATTCGCATGGTTACAGTCGCGGGGATCCAAGCCCGAAACGTCAGCCACTGTGAGGGAGTCAGGGTTTAAAGGTTTGGGCAGTGTCAGAACGAGTATATGGGCCAACAGGTTCGGCGGGCTTTATGCGGGATGAGTGTTCGAGGTTGAGGAGAGTGGGAGGAGTGCAGCGTGGGGTCGCGGGTGGCTCTTTGCCTTCCCGGGTCCCAGCCTTGAGCCTTGTATCTTCAGGTGTTTTGTGCTGGGCATTACTGCTGCTTCGTGTCAGCTTGTAGATACATGATGAGATCTGAGCAGGAACGCATTAGAGTCATCAGAGCCGGGGCGCGCAACTTCAAAGCATCGATGAAGATTCGATGATGTGCGTAGTATTGTATGCTTGTGCTTGGATGAGAGGAGGGTTGTCTCGATTCACGTTTGTTTTGCAATCAGTACATGACGAACCCTGCAGAGCCGAATCGTACAGGTAAGCTGCGTGTCTCCACGGCTGCAGAGGTCAACCCTGGCAATCCAACCGGCATGATCCTACCGAAAGCGATGCCCGGTAGCCCGCTGTTTTCCTGGGCTTCGGGGAATTCGAGGGTTCAAGGTGTCTGCGTACAGGCTGCAGAGCGGGGCTGGGCTTTAGATGCTGCATATCAGATTGAAGAGCAGAGAAGCAGAAGTGCAGGGCTTTCTGCCGGACAGACGAAGAAAGCCGGGCCAGCTGCACTGAAGATCTTGAGCAATCCCGAATTCCTCTTGTTTGGGTGGGGGGTTGTGTGCCTCAGACGACCCCTTTGAAGTCATGCTGCCACGCGATGCTGCAGGCTCGATCGGTTGTCTGCTCTGTGCAAAAAGCATGGCGCTTGGCTGGTCATGGACAACACCTACGAGCATTTTACGTACGAAGAGGAGTGCGAAGTGCTTCGCTGCTTCATGCTTTGTCATCACTTTAAGGGATGTGTCTCTGCTTAGAGGCTTGTGAGTGCGCAGCGGCTGAAAGTATCTGAAAGTAGTCAAAATGAGTGAAGTAAAGCGCTGCAGGCATTGGACGTTTCCGAAATCAATGGGACAGGCCCCATCGCAGTGAATAGCAGAATCGGGAGTATCAACGATCACAGCCTATAACATGCGCCAGACAGACGCCCGCCAGTGAGCCCAGCTGCCGGGCAGAACAATGGTAGTGGTATCACGATGTTCCCTCGTTGGAGTTACCTAGCATGCGTTTGTTCTTCACCAGGACGGCCACCCGTCCCACAGCTGCGTCAGTGGAGACCACGTGGTGAACGTCTTCTCATTTAGCAAGGCGCGTCTTCAATTTCTTTGTTGCCGCAGATATGGGTGTCACCATGGTTCGGGAAACTTTATCCCCCACGCCCTACCTACACCGTTGATACGTACACCAGCCAGAAAGTTTTGGAGGCTCCAAGCAATCCAGCCAACTCCTGCATTCCGTGGAATCGCACAGGCCTTTGGAATGATGGGATGGCGCGTAGGCGCCAGATTCCGTGTAGCTGAGAGAGGAGCGATGGCAAGTGCCCTTGGGTGGCCGGGGACTTCAAGTTGTGAGCATGGTGTGAGAGAGGGTGCATGAAGAGATAGATGGTAGATGTTCGACAGATCTACGATCCTGTGCAGGCTACTTGGCCGGGTGCTCGGCTTGCTCGGCTTCTGACATCTTCCAGAACTCTGGCTCCATGAGCTGACAAACCAGGCGTTCCCACCCAGCCTGCTGCCGGAACTCATGAAAGCTTGGCCCTCAGCCTTCATACTTGGAAGGGTTTGCTCTATACGATCAATCGAAAGTACCTTCTTCTACATGCGGTTGGCCAGAGCAAAGTGTGGCAGCAAGTCTAAGCTTGATCGCTGCCAGGCAGCCGAATCGCCCCCCCGTACCATGATATGTCCGAATATGACGGCAGCTCGAACTATTGCGATGCTCGTGACTGACATCGTTGTCTCCGCAGCTTAACGGTGTCAAGTGTCAAGAGGCTGGCGTACGCACACTGACCCACGCACAGGGGCAAGCACGGAGAGTTTTCATCAGCTTGAACGGCAAATGCTGCCACTTGCAACACAAATACATACAGGCATACAGACATGTGAAGCTCTGAGTAAAACCACCCAGCAAGTCTAGGTTCAAGACACCATCGCGATATGCCCGACGGTGGTGTCGCAGAAGGCTCCGGGTTGGCAGACGAAGGGTGCAACTGGGGACACGTAACATACAGGAGCCAGTGCATCATCCCGATGGGAAGCCACATGTCCTCGGTAGCAGACAGATACGAAGCGTCGCCTTCTCGCACACAGAAAGAAGCATGGGACAACAGCAACCTGAGCCACTGAATCTGACACAGGTGGCACTTGCTGCGCTAGGCGCTGGCAGGGCGTGGGTGCAGCGACCTGAGCGTGTTTTCAAGATTAGTGCAGTCATACTCACACTTGTTATCGTCATCACGATGGTTCGTAGCTAGCAGCAGAGAAGGAATCGTGGTGATCGTCGTCGTCGTAGTCCTAGTCCTAGTTCTAGTAGTCGTCGTAGTAGCAGTAGTAGTAGTGGTAGTAGTAGCAGCAGGAGTAGTAGTAGAAGAAGAAGTACGGGAACAACTGGTGCCGCCAGTGCTGCTCCGTTTCCGCCACTCCCGCGACAACGACTTAGTGCTAGTCGTGTGCACTACCACCATCACGACCCTCGTCGATATCTCATCACCACCAACACTAAGGATCAGCATGAATAATCTTCTTCCATGACACCATCCCCATGAAACTATCATCTTCCTTTCCATAAGCGTCGACGTTGCCCTCGCCACCATCCCATTCGGCGAATCAGTCAAAGCATCAACACCATCATGACTGACCTCCGTGCGCCACATTCATTGACTACACTTTAACAGCAAGCCCCCTTTCGGTGGTTGAAGTTGATGCAAGGCGAAACATGCTGCATGACTGAGCGCATCTGAGCGCTCTGACCCGCATCAGGAAGGAACACGTCCGCGGCCTGAAAGAGAACAAGCGTCTGGTAATCCAAGCTCTGACAGAAACGCTCGGTCCCGGCCCCAGTTGGTTGGGTTCGGAGGCACATGAGGCACTGGGGAAGTTGTTGGAGCCATCATTCGCTTTTGAAACCATGTCTTGCAGTGCAGAAGCGCCGGCATGATTTCAGGTGGCAGTCTAATAAATCATAGAAGGTCAGTCCACTTTGCATGTCACCACTGCTTATAGTGCTAAAGTTAAGCTTTTGCGAGGAGCTGAGGGCGTCGGTTATCTCGAGTGTAGAACACCACGCATCCGTATAGGCGCCTGCAGTAGTGCTGCAACAGCAATGCCAATGGCAAACACAGCAACCAGGCCCCGGCAGCGTTGCAGGCTGGCGGAGATTTGCACTTATCGTGAGGGATCAAGAGTCGATTGGCTCACGAATTCCTCACGGGCTTCTGCCGTATCGAATCGAGCAAGGGCGAATGTAGCAGCTAAGTGCATCATTTAGGCCTGACGCCGCATACCACAATTTTGCAAGATCTTGATGATACTGGAAAGTGTTTCCGTCTAGTCGGTATCACTTGTTTTCTGGGTTGTTGCCATTAGTAGATTGAAGCTTCGTGTTGCTTTGGCCTTTATTACAATTCCAATTCCTTGGAGGCGGCTCGGGCGCGATCTATCTCATGGCAAAGCTGCCCAAAGGTTTCGAAAACGTGTGGGGCCCTGGGGCCCGGCAGAGGCAAACTCTCGGGCTTCTTGGAGAGTTAAGTGGGTTTTTTTGGCTCAAGGCCTCAGGGCTCTTTTGGTCAGGCGATGCCAGATTTTAGGGGTCATGTCGACTCGAATGCTGATGAGATGAGTGCCACCTGTACTTCCCAAAGATGCTACCCACGATCGGTGCCTCGTCACCCAGGACACGCGCGTAGTGGAATGGCTCAGCGAAAAGTTGCGACCTCGGCTTGTGAAAGGCAGCAATGGCACAGCTGGTGGGACTGGCGATGCTTCTGCTAGCGCTCAGTAATGACGATGACGAAGAAGATCACCTCGCCGATCGTGGTACTCGCAATGGTGTTGTCGTCGATGTTGGACTCGCCGTTACGGTTGTTTGTTCTCCTTGTTGCTGTTGCAGCCCTGTCGCTGCTGGTGCCGCTGTTGCTGCTATTGTCGTTGTTGCTGCTGTCGCCCAAGCTGCTGTTGATATGGCACGGCCACCCGTGGCTATGGATGACGATTATGCTCAGGCAAGCAAGACCACAGAGTTGACGGGAGCTTTGTATACGAAAGGCTACAAAAACCGTAGGCCAAGGCTTTGTCAGCCTGCAAGAGTGGACATGCATGCGTGCAAGCATTGCGCAGGCATGGCGACATCTTTCTATTCACTCCCCGTATATCTTTGGAAAACTCCCTTTGGGACCAGGCATCGCGTTTGTGCCATTCCTGGCTCCGCCTGCGGCCATTTGGCAGCACTTATAGGGACCTTTAGCATCAGTCGGCCTCCGCTTTCAAAGTCTTCGTCGCGAGTCGTCGCGAGTCGACTCTCGTCGCGTCTGAGGCGCCCCGGGGGAGATCCGCGTCTGCTACGCGAACCTGGCGCCCGAGAAGTGCGCCGAGGCAGCGAGGCGCCTCAAGGCGGCGAAGGGAGAGAGACAGAGAGAGATTCGGAGAGAGAGAGCAACGGGGAACTTCTTCAGTTTGGGAGGGAGCTTCCCAAACTAAAGGGACTTTCGGATATTCGATGCAGAGTCTTCGTTTCTATTCATCGCTCAGCTTGCGTGTTTGCAGCAGGGGATCTTTTAGCGAGCGCAGGCGTAACCTTCAGCGGTGTTACACGTAAGAAAGCCACTTCGGCTTCTGCCGCTGGTTAATACTTCTAGGTACCAAGCTGGTGCTACTTTAGGGAGTCATGTCGGCTTGGATTTCAAGGCCGGGCTCAGCGAACTCCGTGAGAACGGCCCGACAATTTTCCAGTGACTGCGGTGAGCCTTCTTCAACACGAACGATATACATGAAAGAATGCCCTGATTATGGAAAACGAAAGGGATCGCATCGGATCCGTTACAAGCAGCTCCTCTCGGTGTGTGAGAACTAACCTTAAACTGCAGTGCTTGTCCCCCTTGCGAATGTTTAGTTGTGGCCTGAGGGGTTTTAGATTCAGCTTCGCAATCAAAGCGGAGGAGTGAGGTTCACCAACGAACGAGTCAGCAAATGTTTGATTTACTGACTCGTCCAGCAGTGGTCTGCACTCAAGACTGACTTACAGTTTTCAGCCATGAAGAAACGTCGCAGACGAAAGCAGGGGCAAGACGGCTTCACGACGGTCTAGTCGCCAGCTTCGAATGGCATCAAGCAAGTACGTTAAGTAATCTTCTGCAGTAGAGACGCTGCTTGAAGAAGCGCAGGACAACGAGGAGCACCTTCAGCCGCAGAAAGCCAAACCCAACCCTCACGCCTGCAACCCTTTACTGCAAGTGCCGCCGAGACGAACCTTGCTCATAAGATGCCTGCTGCACGACCCAAACTGAACGTCGACCCCTTAAGCGGCAATGATCCGTGAAAGGCTATGAGGCATGCAGTGTTGTGGTGGCTGCGAGCTGTACTGTGCAAGTCTTGCCATCCACCTTCGGCCATCTAGTTGAGAGCTCGTTCTCAAACCGAGTCTTTTTACGACAAACAATGGACAACATCGATACGCACTAAAAAGATATGTAGCCGATATTCCTTGGATTGGTATTGCATACGGAGTCTCCCACGGGCCATTGCAAGGGTCCTGAAACCAAAGTTTTGGTGGCCCAATATGCCTTTCCCCAACTAAGCCCTGAACGGCCCCCGAATAAATGCAGCTGGAGTCATGGAGACCGCAAGGGTTAGTGAGAAGCTGAGCACCTTTTTCACCGTTGGGATGTGGCTTTGCCGTAACTGATGCGAAGCTTGGGAGCTCATCGGCAGTGTGCGTGCCATGGGCATGATTTCCTTCGTGAGCCGCGGGGCGCGTGGTTTTAAGGCCAGTTGCACGCCGCCATACGGTCCCTCACTGTTGTCTGCGCTGTCCAGGTGTGTTTCGTTCCGAGAGGGCCGTCATAATGCAGTCGACCGGGTCAGATAGGTATCGGTATGTTAGCAGGCGCTATGGCGGTGTTCTTTCTGACATTATGAGCGGTGCAAGTGGTCTCGGTTCATTTATCTCATTCAGCTGCCTGGCAGGCAGGTTGGTCATGCACCCGAGGCTGCAGGCAATTTCTTGCCTCGTTGCCAGGACCCCGGAGGAACGATGTGTTAAAAGCGCGTGAATCGCAAATGCCTTCCTAAGGACCACGGGCAATGTTCGATGCTTCATGCATGCATCGTCCGATAATGCAGAAGTGTTAAAGACTACTGCGCTATACGTATTTGTGGTGGTGCTTGCACATTTACGTGATTCAGCCTCGGGCGCATCAGTATGGCATCCTGGTCTTTGTTGCCATCGCTGCTTTGCGTGATGCAGGGGATTCGTTCCTTCATGCCACAACTCCCTCCGCGTCTGCTTTCGCGCTTCACCCGCACCACATGAGACAACCGTCCCTGAGTCAAATTCCTGCCTTGGTTGCGACTTGTCGATCCAGATCCTCAAAGCTTGAATCCCTGATCCCTACAAGCCGACCACAGCTTACAGACAAGTTGCTGCGCCCCTGAGTTGTGAGGTGCCACTAGGGGCAGCTGGGGCGCCGAGTACAGTGCTCCAGGGATCGGAATCGTTGGTTCGGACAGTGGGCGAGGATTTTGGATGGATAGCTTCTTATGCTTAAGGTGGATCAAAGCCTCGTGCTGCTCGCTGTTGTTTGGAGGGAGCGTTGAAAGGTCCCGGCCTCTGTCTAAACAGGCCTGGCAGCATGCTCGGATCAAGTCGTGTAGTGAATGTCTTGATGGAAGACCGGTGCATACTCCAAGTTACTAAATCGCAAGCGAGCCAGTAAGGTTTAGATCAAACTCCTGGCACGAAACTTGAAACCAACTAGACCTCTCTTTCACAGAAATGCTGACCCCCCTGCCAAACACCCTCCTCTAGAAAGATTAGAAAGGCATTCTCGGTGAGCCAAGGGCCAGACAAGACGGCCTCAAAACAATCCATATTAGACCCTGATAAGGCAGGCGAAAAGAGACCTATCAGGGCTTATTTGACCTTGACAAGTTTCAGCCCCAAAAATGCGCCCGAAAGCCAATGCGCCCTTCGCCGTCGGCAAGACACTGACACAGTTCGAGGAAGCAGCGTCTAGCGAAAAAGTTTTAATAAGAGTTTTTGTTCGAATGTTACGGATAGCACCCAAAACAATAGTACAGCCAGGGTCAAAATAAGGGCAACATAAGGTCACAATCAGGCCGAAATCAAATCAACCATGAAATCAAAATTAGGCCGAAATGATGTGAACATAAAGTAAAACCGAGGCAGAAATAAGGTCGAAAGAAGATCGAAATAAGCGAAATACGCTCAACATAAAGTCGAGATAAGGTCACACTAAGTTCGAAACAAGGTCAAAACAAGGTTTTCCCCATTGTTTTAGCAGGGTGGACCAAGAAGACCCAAAACATGGTCACAATAAAGTAGAAATAAGGTCAACATAAGACAGCAGTAACGACAAATTCAATCCAACATCCGCATTGTGTCTTTAAGTTGGCAGGACCAAGAAGATAAGGTTCCAAACAAGTTCAGAATACAACGGGAATAAGGGTGCCCAACTCCGCGCACACAAAACTAACAGGCCAAGCACCCGAAGAAGAATTCGTCATCCCAAACAACAAAGACCCTGTCCACAGAAGTAATTAAGCCTTAACGAGACTTTTTCTGTTCTGCCACACGTGGTCCATCATTGGGGTCTAGATATGGTGGGGGGAGGGGTTTAAGAGGGGGGGATTTGGCACCTGTGACTCTTCAGACTTTAGTAACTAAAACGGTCTGTGATCTACGAAGGATGTCCGAGCATACGTGAAGGAAGTGCAGCTAACCCTCAAACGCAGCCTCTCTGTTATCCTGCAAGCCACGCAGCAGTGCTGCACTACGAGGTTACGATTCATGTGCCGTCTCGCACCGGCCAGCGTTGGCGGCAAATGTGCCGTGAGGAGCAAGTCCAGGAGGACCGGGCAAGCTCAAAGCGAAACGGGGGGGGCAGGACGGTCCGAAAATTTTACCTGTGTAGCAGTGTAGCATTTCAGCGACCTCTCTGCACGGTCGGTGTGCTGCCTGGCGTAGCTTCTGTCAACCATCAGAGCGAACAAGCTGTAAACCTCAGGGGCAAATGCTGTCTGGTCTCATCAGAGCGCGGCAGGAGGCATCCACTGCAGTTTTCAGTGTTGCATGTGCTACGGACTTGCTGCTGCCGCGGCTCCTACTGCTCTACAATCTCTACGGCTGACCATCTAACTCACTGTACCTGCCCACCTAGGCAGGTAGCTGGCACGAAATACCTACTTCCCAGCTTACGACCTCCTCCTACTGTCGCCTCCGCCGCCGCCAGCACAAGAACTACTCTTGCTACGGTTGCAACTACTGCGGCTACCACTCCAGCACCAAGACTTGCGTGATGATGCAGAATGTTCTGCTGTTTTCATCCACATGCAGTAGTAAAAGCAATCACCGCTGTCGTGGCAGGCACCACGACGACGACTACATACTACGACGTACATATCACTACATGACACCATCATAGCAATACATATCACCACATACCAGTGCACAATACGACGTGATATTAACTACACACTTCTACGCACTACTACATACTATGTACTACACGACTATGCACCAATGCTCTGATGACGACGACGACCACCACCACCGGCGTCACTACAAACACCACCAGAACCTCCTTACCCTAATCCGAGAAGCTGTTTATGAAAGCACCATCCATGGGGGTCCTTTTCGCTTCGTTGTGTTGGAGATAGGGTGTGCTGGTTTCAGACTTGTAATGCCGCTTGCCGTGGCTTCTCCTCCGACTATTCTGGCTTCAGCATCTAGTACATGTGTCCTTGACCACAAGCTGTGTGGTTAAACCTTAGAATGCTGTTTCAGCACTGACTTTGTCGCCAGCTCTTGGACGAAGTGGCCTCGGAGGTTGTGGACAAGGCCTCCGAAACTGCTGAGAGACTCTGTCAAATTCTGACGCCAGGCCTGAATGAAGGAATTAAGGGGCTTATCTACGGAACTCTGGTGTTATCGGTCACCAGGTGCCTAGCCGTCCAGACACCCTGCAGCCGTCGGAGCGCATCCCGGAAAGCTGCAGGCAGGGTAGTAGTGCACAGTGCGCTGGGCTTCGGCCTAATTTTCCATAGCTACCGGTGCTGCATTCCGTTTTTTGTTCAGAAAAGCATCTCCACCGAGTTTTGAAATGCAGCAGAGATTTATGCAACAGCTGCTACCGCGGTAAACTTATATACACACATCTGGGATTGGAATGCATCATAGCCCGGAGCCGGCATCATCCCAATGCTTTGTCACAAGGTTCGATGCTGATGCTCTGGATGGTGCTCTCGAGATCTTCGGATTTGCAGGCCCTGCACTCGTCCTGCTGCGAAAGTTTCTTGCTGGGATGCCACCGATAACAGAAAATCACGCCACCCCGAATAACAAGCAAGTGCCATCTTTGATGAGAGAGTGGATTGCAAGTGCCATCAGACTTTGGGATGCCTCGTGCCACGAAGTATGCACCACGCAGACGTGAGGCGATGCAAAAGCTAGGGGGTTGACCCATATTCGAAACAATAACCTGAGAAGCCCAGAGGGTTTCCTGACCACTCTCCGAGGCAACGAGATCGAGTGCCCGGATTTGTTCATGAAAGCAGATCGAAGCTCAGCATGTTGCGGAAGCAGCCGCCTCATCATCATCATCATCATCATCATCATCATCATCGTCATCCTCTCCTCCTCCTCTTCATCATGCACATGCTGGTCCTCGTCTTCGTCCTCATCCTCGTCATCATCATCGTCATCATCATTGTTATCATCATCATCATCATCATCGTTATGATGATCGAGATGATGATGATGATGATGATGATGATGATGATGATGATCGCCGTCGAAATCTTCATCATCAGTGCAAGACGAAGAGGATTGCTGGGCAACGGTCGGAAGATTGGCAGCGAGGCTTCGTGCACGATGTTATCCGCGAGTCTCACCAGATACGGCCAGCTGTGTCATTTCAAGGCCCATGAGCAGGATCATGTCTCGTAGGAAGCGACTGTGGCCGGGTACGTGTGTCGTCTCCGGAAGGCTGAGAAAGGTTTTTTCACAGTCAGGTTGTTACCTACGCGCGACACCTCATCGCCCAGCGAAGTCTTCACGAGTATGCCTGGCTCCTAGCATTGCATCTGAAACAGCTGCAAGCACGGGGTGGGGGCTTGGCTCCGCTTGTGTTTCGTGCTCGGTAGGGACTAGGGACCCGGCAGCAGCACATCACTGTCGCACCCTGAAGATAGAGTCTGTCAACAGGCAATGGACTGAGAGTATGTCCGTGCTCAAATGATTTTCTCAGAGATTAGCGATGCACTTATTCCATTCTGGAAGGATATCATGCACGAAGTCATCCGTGCAGAGACCGCCGCTTGAATTCATCAGCCAGGCCAATTCTTGCATGCAGACTAGATGAGCAAATTGCCTGGGACTTTCTCTCTGTGTAACTGCGTTAAGCTCAAGAACATGCGTCGCCAAACGGTTGTGACTGTCTACCGGTCAAGTGACTCGCACCTACTTGCCGTGATGACCCGAGGGCTATCGGCTTGCGAAGCTGGCGGGCCGAAGCGCTGCCCTGAGGGAATAGCGAGCAGTTTTGCATGCTGCTGATGGGCTTGGGATACAGATGACGACGATGTTGAAACCAGCACAGAAATCAATAGCCCAGCCGACGATGACGACAGCGGCATCGTGGTGGAGGTTGCGACAGTCGTCGTGCTTGTCCTTTTCCTTGTCGTAGTTTTTTGTTTTTGTTTTTTTGCTGCTGTCGTCGTCGTCGTCGTCGTGGCGGGTGCAGTGTTCTGTCGCAGTTACTTTTGGGTGTGGTGTCTTTGGTGTATCTTGGTGTCGTTGGTGTCGTCGTGGTGATGATGACGAACTCCGCCTCACCGGCCTCGGAAAGCCAAGCCCAAGCCCAGGGCTCCTGCCATCAGATGCCACATGTTCCCCTGTGCTGCAGCATCGGCTGGATCCTGAATTTTGCCTGCCATGAACGACCTCCAGAAGATCGATGATCAGGCGTTCTCCGATCTTGGAGCTTAAGAGCCGGGGGACGCAGCCTAGGATCCTGGTGCTTTCGTTTTTCTCCCTGAGCTTTGGCCTAGCTAGAGGACCCAGTCTTTAACTCCTTGTGCAGGTGAGGCATGACGAAGAGGCGTTGGCCTTCGTGCCCACCAAAGACAAGCCGAGCTTTGTTACTCAGGACTTGCTGTCCCCGGTGCTCGGCAGTGCGGCGTCTTGATTCAACTGTCCAGCTGCAATTTCGACAAGTGCGGTTGTGATGTGGATGTCTGGAGCGAATCCAGTCGTGGCTGGTTTTCGCTCGCACGTGTTCACGCACCCGGACTTGAGCCGATGATCGTTTCATTGTTGTGGGTGTGTCATTTTCGCCTGTGGCTGTGGCTGTAAGAATCTGGATCTCAGAGCAAACACATGTTCTTCCTGAAGGAAGACGAATTCCCGCGATGAAGTCCGCTAAATCAGAAGAGCTTCGTTGCGTCCATCATGCCGCATGATGGTGTTTGCGCGTTCGTTGGTTCACTGTCCTTGATGGGTGCCCAGCTTTGCTCTGCACCACCCAGTGCAGATGTAAGCCCGGAGCGACATGCCCAGGTGCTCCTCCCTTATGCTGTCAGCTTCGTCGGGGTCGTAGCTGCCGCGAATCCTTCGCTGGAGAAGAGCTTCCCGACTCTGCTTGCTTCACTTCTTTTCAGCCAGGGCATGACCTCTCTGGTCTTCTGGCGCTGCTCGCAACACTGCACCACGGCAGCACCCGTCACTTTGGTCGTTCGTGGGGATGGCTGGGACGCTATCAGGACTTTCAGCAAGCCGTGCGTGTGCTGAGTGGCAGATCGCTGGTTGACAAGTTCTGTTGCGCCAAGGCGTTTGCACCAACGTCGACCTGCTCCAGGCGGCTTACTTGGCCGCCATGGGCCGGGCGCTGACCTACGCTGGGGTCCCGAGCGACGCGCTCTTGCTTCCTGGTCGCAGTCGTTGTGTGCCTGGGGTGCATGGTAGAAGCCAAAAGTAGCGGTAGCGGACTGGTTGCGCTCCAAAAGAGCTTCCAGGCGAGCCATGACAAGCACGGACACGTCGAGTCAATGCAAAGCGATACTGACGCCGCATACAGGGTAACCTTGCTTCGGCTTCATTTCCTGGTGTGTGGACGTTTCACATATATGTATTTAATTATATACGTATGTGCATTGGTAGGTGGTAGGTAGGCAGGCAGTTAGGTAGGTAGGTGCGTGTATGTCAACGAATGCCGGTAGGTATGTCAACGTGTGTCAATGTCTGTATGTGGTAGTTGTGTGTGACGGCATGTGGTCATGCAGAGGCAGGGAGGCAGTTAGAGTAGGTAGGTAAGCATGTAGGTAGGTGTGTATGCATTCACATGCGCATGTGCATGTATGGAATTCTGGGTTCGTAAGTGGGTATGTAATGGACATGTACATGTAAAGGAATGTGTATGTGCTTGTAGATGGACATGTTCGTGCATGTGTAGACTTTCAGATGTAGATGCAGATGTGCCTGTGGACAGGTATGAGTTTATGGCAATGGTAACCTCGTGGCATACACGGGCACTTCGGCAGTTTGGTTTGGTGCTAAAGGGCAGAAGCAGATCAGGTTCCATATCTTCCTCGCGCAAGGGCTCATGTCACTGGTCATTGGAATTCTGATGTGGACGGTAGCAGAACTTGATGGACTGCAGCTCTCCTGCAATGAGTCGGTTGATCAGATCTATTCCGGGTGCTGATGCCCTGTTGCAAACTTGTCGTTGCTGGTGGCTGTTCTTGCCACGAGCATATCAGTGATTTTTCGTCGCGGTAGTCCAGTAGAGAGTCCGCACCTCGAGGGAGGACGACTACTGACTACTGGCACTACGCTCACTCCGACTCCTACTACTGCAGCTACCTCTACAAGAACAACACCTACTACTACGACTACTCCTATCCCTACTCCTACTCCGACTCTTACTGCTGCTGCTACTGCTTCTACCACTACTACTACTACTACTACTACTACTACTACTACTACTACTACTACTACTACTACTACTACTACTACTACTGCTCCTGCTCCTGCTCCTGCTCCTGCTCCTGCTCCTGCTCCTGCTCCTGCTCCTGCTCCTGCTCCTGCTCCTGCTCCTGCTCTGCTCCTGCTCCTGCTCCTGCTCCTGCTCCTGCTCCTGCTCCTGCTCCTGCTCCTGCTCCTGCTCCTGCTCCTGCTCCTGCTCCTCCTGCTGCTCCTGCTCCTGTTCCTGCTCCTGCTCCTGCTGCTGCTGCTGCTGCCGCTACTGCTACTGCTACTGGTACTGCTACTGCTGCTGCTACTGCTACTGCTACTGCTACTACGACGACGACTACTACTACTCCTGCTGCTGCTACTGCTACTGCTGCTGCTGCCACTACTACGACGACGACCGCGACGGCGACGGCGACCACCACCGCCACCACCACCACCACCACCACCACCACCACCACCACCACCACCACCACCACCACCACCACCACAGCCGAGCTTGTGTGTGGTTGGCCCCCATTTCCTCAGGCATGCCTAGGGCACACCTCAAACGACAACCCTCAACTCAAAACCTCGACCCCTACACCAGAACCCGCCTGCACCCGCTGCCACCCACCATCGCCCGCACCCACAACCTGGGTCACAGCTCCGTGTTCAGACTATTTTCTTCTACACTGTATCGGTTTGCGCTGTGCTTTGACTGAGCTTGTTCTTCAACTCTTGCAGATTGGTTCAGCTGCTTCACAGCAAAGACAACTTGCAAGATGGGAGCTTGTGCAAAGACACCCGGCAGCACCGTCAAGCGAGACCCACCGCATGCCGTGCGCGCAGAAACAGCCGAAGCAGTCCGAGCACGAGGAGACATGTCACGCGTCACTCAGTGCTTTGCTGTCACAGATGTTACTGGACGGCCGAGGTACTACATGCGCTTTTTGCCATACCCTGTCAGCGCAGGCTTCGTCAGTGGCATTGGGAGCCTGGGCAGGCATTTTGGTTCGCACCTCGCAGATCCTGAGTTCGAGCCCGAACTGTTGCGCCCGGCTGAAGCATCATGACGATGCTGAGGATGATGACGGTGATGGCGCGGATGATGAGGTGAGCTGTGGGGAGTGATCGAGGGGATGAGGTTTTGAGTCTGGACTGTATTGCTCCCTGCTAGGCTTGCTGGGTTCGGTGTAGTGTAGAATTGTGGCGGGGCGGGGAGGTCGGGCCCGGGGGGGGGGGGTGGGACGGAGGATTGGCTGGAGATATGGTGTTTGAGGTTGAGCTGGCTCTTCGTAGACGCCTGCATGTACCCAAGTCCGGCAAAGGATGATGATCTTCGATGGCGGCTTGGAACTTGGATGTGGCCCGGCAGCGTTGGTAGTCTAGTCTTGTTTGGAAAGTCGCTCCTGCACTGACATGCAACTAGTAGTATCAACATGAAGCTTGATCGCAACATCACCACTGGTAGTACATGCACGAGAGCTCAAAAGTGCAAACGAGAAGTTCATAGTTGTCATTTTCATGTGTTCTGCTACGATCGGTCGTTTGTGACGTTGCTGAAGATTTGGCATGTCCCGTCTTGCTGACAAGACCTTCCCAGCCCGCGTCTTCTGCAGGTGGCCAGGGCCTCCTTCAGTTGCTTGCAGACCTCCTAACCGCTGCCCAATCTCTGGAGGCCTGGGTATTGCCTTGAGCGACCAGACAATACTTGTCTACTGTCATGGAACTGAATAAGGACTCGAAGAGTGGGGTCTGGTCGAACGGAATGATAGCACGGAATCCGTCCAGCTCAACCCCAGACATCATCCCAGCCAACAAGATGACGGTACTACGATAAACTCGGACATACTGCACATACTGGGAGGCAGCTCCTCCAGGAAGCAGTTTGTTTGTAGTTTGTAGCACTTCTGACAACCGCAATCGCTCGCCCACACTCACAAGACTGTCGTCACCGGCCGAAGGTGACACATGCTGGGATTGCCCTACTTCTCCGGCTTTGCCTGACCCTGGTCGGTGCCGGCATTTTCTTGGGGCTCAAGGACGGCATGCCTCCACTGTAATCAATGATCGTACCAGCAGCAATGTTCAGCAGGTTTCCCAACGTCTGGACCCTAAGCCCTAAGCCCTCTCAGCTTCCCATGTCCTCGCAGGAGGTTCTGGATCACTACGCCTGGGGCAGGGCCATCCGTCTTCCCCTTGGCCTAGCAGTGATCAGCTCAGTTGTCTATGGCTTCCTCTACCTCCACCCACTGAGCCTGGAAGAGCTGCAGTTCTGGGGCCTCTTCATATCTGGGCTCCGGCCCGAGTCTTGGGTCGTGGAGTGGGAGCTCCTGGGTTCCGGCTTTGGATCCTTCCATGCACGGGCCTTTTTCAGCCAACCCTGTATCTCTGTCTTGGTGTCCTACGCCGCGCTCAGCACGCTGGCCTTCACTTTCTATACAGTAGGCTTTCAGGACATGGCCAAGGATCCAGAGATAAAGCTCGCCAAGGATCTTTGGAATTGCGAAGCCTAAAAATCGGCATCTTTGAAGGGTGGGGTCGGGCTGTCTCTGCGCCCTGAGAGGAGATCCGCCTGCTGGGGAAGACGAACATCGCTCTGGCTCCTTTCGCAGGTGTCCCAGTCTCACATGCCATTAAGGTATGGGTGGTCATGCGGGATGCAGGGGCCAAGACGCGGTGGTGGGTGCTCCTCTTCTCCGTCTGCTACATGGCCTTGTACTTCGACTCCACACTGCGATCAAGCCTCAGCTTCATTCCGAAGTGCGCCTTTGGGGCCTTGGTGGTGTCCTTGGGTTTCGAATTCTTGACAACCTCATTGGTGGAATCACGGGAGCGCATCGCCGCCACTGAGTGGCGTGTTGTCGTGGCGACCTCTGTCATAACCTACCTCAACGTCCTTCTCGGCATTCTTTTCGGTGTAGTTCTCACCACCGTGTTTTTCATGGTGGAGTACTCTGGCATGACAGGTGTGACGCAGAAAGCCACACTGTCGGAGGTGCGCTCGCATGTCGAGCGCGACGATGAACAGAACCAGATCATTGACACTTATGGACGGCAAGTCGCAGTGTTTTGGTGTGCTGGCTACATCTTCTTCGGGACAGCCCAAGATATCGTCGAAGAGCTGCAGGCATCGCTGGATGCATCCCCGTCCACACGCATCCTTATTCTTGACTTCGAGCAGGTCCCAGCTGTAGATGCATCGGGAGTCCAGGCCTTGGTCAGCTTTGCCGAGAAGTGCCAAAGGCGACGACCGGCTGTCACCCTTGCGATCAGCGGTGTCGTGCGCCGCCTGCAGCTGTCCTTGGACAGATGTCTGCGCGCCTGTCAGGTGGAGATGAAGATCAGCTCACACCGCGTCGAGAAGATGCTGGAGTGGGCTGAGGAGTGGCTCCTTTCAGGTCGCGAGAAGGGAAGATTGAAGTCGCAACGCTCAGAGCATCAGCTGCTGGCATCGAAGTTGGCAGAGAAGGTCCCCGCAACGAAAGAGCAAGACGAGAAGGAGCTCCTGCACTTCGTCAGCGAGTTTTTGTTGGAGATAGCCTCAACAGCCAAGGCGGAGGAGCGGGCGGCCGTTGGTGAAAAACTAGCGAAGTTCGGCAGCAAGTTGAAAACTTACCGAAACGAAGAGCAACTCTATGCGGAAGGTCAGCAAGCCAAGGACCTGACTTATGTCTTGAGCGGGTCGGTGAGCATCGTTCAGAGGATCAGTCCGGACGAAGCCTTAGCTTACAAGGTGCCCAGGCACCATCTGAATGAGGAGAAGGGTGATACCTTCGCCTTTGAAGAAGAATTGGATATCCGCGTTCGCAAGCTGACCCATGGATCAGTGCTGGGGGCACTTGAGTTCGGCGCTTTCTGCAGCGGCAGGGCTCCGACTTGGCATGCCAGTGCCTGTGCGGCGCCAGATTGCATGGTGCTGCGCGTGCCATTCTCGACGCTGGAGTCTGCGATGGCCTCGAGCCAGTCCGTGGGAAATTCGGTGACCTGGTTTGTTAAGCTTTATACACTTTTCTCGTTGCAGTCACTCAAGTCACACGACCATTATCCTGTCGTTGTATGGCCTCACCTCCAGCGGAGCCTCGCATCGCGTCTAAGAACGATCTTGACAGAACTGTGCAGGTAATGCAGTGGCTGTTCAAGTTGGCATCCATTCAGGTGCTGGACGTTTTGCAAGGCGTGCGCGTTAAGCCATACCGACGAATAGACCAGGAAGGCGTCTTCAAGCGTGCAGCTAGTTCGGGGGCTTCTCCACACCTTCAGCCTTTGCCTTACAAGAACTTGGCCTTTTAATTTGTGCAGGTGTTGCACAACGGCATGTACAGTGCTAAAAGCAGCATACCACGTCTTAAGCCGATGCTGCATTTCTCGCCGACGACTGCAGCGTTTGCAGCCACCAGTGGCTTCGAGACACGGCCCGGCCAGGGCTAAAAGGAATACATTGTGTAAATTCTGTACAAAGAGCGGACAGTCTGAGCCAAAGACTGGGTTCCAGAGACCTGGAAGCATAATAAAGAACGCGTGGGTTTGGGAAAACGACGGCAGCGGCTGCGTTGGTTACGGTTTAGAGTATCATTGCTTGATCTCAGATGCAGAGCTTGACTTGATTGCCACACCCTCCAGTCATCCAGCAGTCAGAGGCCTCTTGCCCTCTTTAGACCGAGGTCCAGACCCTGCGGGATTTGCCGCTTTCATGGAGGTACAACAAGAACTTGCCGAAGCATTGGCAGGCGGGCATTGGGATGGCTCGCGCACGGTCCTGCGAACCAGACGAGAATGGGTGAGCGGGTGCGTAACTAAGTGAGTGCCGATCCGGGGTGCTATCCGGCTCCCGGAAACGGTCTCCCCCAACCTTGTTTGTGGATTGTGGGGAAGGGTGGCTTTTTCCGCCTCGTAAGCGTAGGCGCTTTGAAGACAGTTCACGTCAAAGGAACAGCTTTTTCTTCTGTGATCCCGCTCCGAGAGCAGGCGACCCTGCATGCAGGAAGGCAGAAGGCATGGTCGACCAGGCATGCGCACATGCGCCAGACCATCAAAAAACAGCAATCTCAGTTGATTCCCTTGTGGCCGCACTGTCTTATGTAGTATCACCTTTGCAAGTGCGGCAAGCAATGCTGAAGGGGGGGAACCGAAAGAGGATGTCCTGCTCCTACACCAATAATAACTGTTTAACGCACATTGTTTGCGGAGTGGTGCAGTTCCAGACTGTTTAGTTGGGCACGGAAGTATCTTCAAATCACCCAACCAAGCCATGTGATCAACTCCAAAATCCTGCCAGCCGACTTATTGTTTTCACCGACATTCGGGCTTCGTCGAAGGAAGTGCCCCTAACAGGCTTTGCCGTTGGCCCTCACCTGAAGAGGCTGGTCTTTGTGGGAATACGAGTTCGTGCACTGGCGTTATCACAAACGGCCCGGGCCCTGAAGATGCGCTCGGCAGGACGAATTCGGCAGTCTTCGAACATGGATTTGTGTCAAAGCTTCGTGCCGGGTTTGAGGCTTGTACGTTTGGGACGACCAGCGTAGGTTGGGAAAGTCAAGTTTTCAAGGACAATACTTCCGTGTTCGGATTGATGCGGCAGCCTGAACCCGAAGACCTGAAGGTCTAGAGTCCAGAGACAGCTGCGGGTCCTGCAGTCTCCGCTGAGTCTGGAGACTTTCAAAGCTCCTGAGGGCTCTTGTCGTCTCCAGTTCGTCCATATGCACTACCATTCTCGTGTCCGGAGCTTCGTCACACAGCTGCCACCAGGACCTATCAGACTCACGCTTTCGCAGCTTCCGAGCCTTGAGGCATGCTGGCGGGGACGAATTCGACCAACTTTACAACGCCCACAGAACGTTCGAAGCTCAGGTCCCCTCAGGCGATCCATTCATGGCTGTATGAATGGCTCCTGAAACCCTCGAGACCCAGCCTAGAAGGTGTCGGATCCTTTGTAGGAGGCTCCTTGGCAGAGACGCTGCGAGTCATGCGAAAGCACATTAAATTTCATGCGCTCAAAAATCTCATGAAGCTTTTGTTCTTGTGTTGGTGGACAGCATAAGCATCTTACCGTTCTTGTGTCGTGCAGAAGAGGCTATCGACTTTGCTCTTCTTTGCCAGTTGCACCTTTTGTGTGATTTGCAGCCTTGCTCTTACTGTGTGGTCCTTGCCCGCATGATGTTTGTGCTTCCCCTGAAACGAATTAATTTATGCCACAATTCGACGACTGGTACAAACTGGCTAGCATTTGTTGTGATTGTTACTAGTAATTACCAGAACTATGGCTTCTCCCATCTGTTTAATCTTCATCCTTCGTCATGCTGGTTCAATGCATACCAGGGCTTCTGCAGCACCACTGCTGTGAAAATTGTCAAACTGACTGCCAGTAGGTTATTCGTTACTATGTGTTAAAGCCGTGCAAGGTTCGTGTGGCAGCAATACTAAGGATGTGGTTACATGGTTCCTGTTCCTTAGACTGAAACTGCAGTGGCCGCATCGGGTGCGAGCGAACCGCCATGTAAGTGCAGAGCTTCGATGCTCAGCCTCAGCGTTTGCACTCACTCAACCTCTTTGAGACATGTGAATCCAGTGAGCAAGCCAGGTCCGAAGTATGACGCCTCCAGCCTCCACCCTCACTGTCCGAGATTTCTATCAGCCTTTGTGCCAAGAGTTTAGAATCCCAGTACCTGACACTATCCAATACGTTCGAAGCAAGACTGCAGCAGAATGCACTGCAGTGAGTGGCGGCAGGCCAGAGTACCAGCACCTGGCATGTCCCGCGGTCCCTTTGGCGTACCGCTTCTGGTCGAATTTCCCAACTTGCTTGGAGCCTAGAGGCGGGTATGCGCTGGCAGTTCACCGCAGCTCCGAGGACGATAAAAAGTCTTTGGCATGGCATAATTATTCGCAGAAAGCTGCAGCAGAGGAACCGGGGCACACCGGACACGCTGCAACGCTCAACGCCATCAACGCCCAACACGCTCACCTTCCCTGTGCTCCTGAGGCGCTCCGTCGCGTCTTCGAGACCTGGCGCGCTTCACTGCTGCTCGGACCGCACACGGCCAGGCCAAAACGAAGCAATTTAACTGGTAATCAACGCTGCTCCGTGCAAGTCTTGACACTCAACTGTCAGATGCATCTTGATCTGGTCGGCACGTGCATCCGGAAGTAAGATGGCCTTGTCTTGTTTGTTCCTGCTGTTTGACCGTCAACTGCCTGTCCTGTCGTCTTGATCTACCGTCTTCCGGAGCGTCGTAATCCTCGCTGGATACCTACTACGATAGCGTATGATTCAGCTTTCTGCAAGGATGCATATGTGTCCGGTATGACCGTGGACAACTGGCGGGCAGGCAGCTCGGAACGATGGCTGTTGTTGGTGATAGAGCAGAGCGTGATCAGCCGAACTGCCTTCCCCCAATGAGTTTCAGGCGAGTTACCGGGATTTTCTCAGCGAGGACTGGTTTCCAATATGTTCCAATGCTGGGCGGTCGCCATGAACTCGTAGGAGTCATGCATGACTGCATGACAGAGCCTTTCTTGTTTCTGTGCTCATGCATATACAGTCCCCCTTTGAGTCACCAAAGGCAGAAGATGAAAACTGCCATGCCAAAGCCGTCCTTGAACAAAACAGACGCGACATGCTTCATGAGACGACTGGGTAAGCTCCGAAAATGGTTTTGCCAACGCTGCTTCATTGCCACTGTTCCTTGTTTGTTAAGCAATGTGTGGAACTCAGCACTGCTGTGGCTCAGTGCATAGCCCTGTATTTGGCGCCCTTGCAAAGACGAGTTGGAAACCCCAGCGATCTGAGTTGCACTGATGACAAGCCTGTTACAGTATCGCCACCTAGATGTCCGCGATGATGTCAGATGTTGCTGACAAGCGTATTGGCACTAGGACTACAACTACAACGTCTCGCACTTTGCTGGCGGTGACCCAACGTATCGTCTGTCCAAGGCAAACCGGGCCTGCAGGGGATAAAGTCGGCTCAATCCCTGCTGCAGTCACGACTGGCAGTAGTTCGCCGTTGGTTTCGGTGCATGTCTCGGTTGTTACATTTTTGGAATTTTTGGTGGCTACCTTTGGCCAAAGAGTTCGAGGGCTTGTGGCAGGAGACTGGGTCGCAGTCATGGTTGAACCTGACCCTATGGCCTTCGGAAGACCACGTGCTGAACAGTTCTCGATAGCAGAAATGCCTATGCAACCTCAGACCCAGGCACGGGTTGGCACCGAAGACATGGCTCTTGTCTGGCTCGAGCGTATTCCGTGGTATTGGGCCAGCTCGTAGCAGGCATGGGCTGTTGTCTGGAGAGATTTCGCCTGGATGAGACAATCCCAGGGATCCGCCATGTGGTGATGCTTCTTGACTGGATGGTTAAGGGAGCATCAAGCCCTGCGGGGTGTGGTTGATGCAAGAGGATGCCGCAGCACTGTACCTTCGATCCTCCGCACCAGACTCGACTCGGGCTTATCAGCTGCCTCACATGAGGCGGTAGTATCAGCAGAAGTATCATAGGGATGGTAGCAGCAGTAGTAGTAGTAGTAGTAGTAGTAGTAGCAGTAGTAGTAGTAGTAGTAGTGGTAGTGGTAGTGGTAGTGGTAGTGGTAGTGGTAGCAGTAGCAGGAGCAGTAGCAGTAGCAGTAGCAGTAGTAGTAGTAGTAGTAGTAGTAGTAGTAGTAGTAGTAGTAGTAGTAGTAGTAGTAGTAGTAGTAGTCGTAGTACTAGTAGCAGTAGTAGTAGCAGTAGTAGTAGTAGTAGCAGTAGCAGTAGCAGTAGCAGTAGCAGTAGCAGAAGCAGTAGTAGTAGTAGTAGTAGTAGTAGTAGTAGTAGTAGTAGTAGTAGTAGTAGTAGTAGTAGTAGTAGTAGTAGTAGTAGTAGTAGTAGTAGTAGTAGTTGCTGTTGCTGTTGTAGTTGCTGTTGCTGTTGCTGTTGCTGCTGCTGCTGCTGTTGTTGTTGCCGTCGTAGGCTCCCATGCAACGAAGACGTGCAGACCGCACATGCCATTCATACCGTTTCTGCGGTCGAAGCGAGGAACAATACGACCTGCGCGGTACTTCATGCACTTCTCGGCATCTTTTTTTTTGCACTGTGATTCCTGGGGTTCGTGTGCCGAAAACACAGGTCTTGAGCATCCACGGCCCAACCATGATGACGTCCATAGCCTAGTGCGTTTCGAGTGGAGATCGAGCATCTCTGGCTCGAGTACTACAGCTGTGGTGGTAGTAGTATTAAGACGGGAATGACATGGAAAGGTGGCCCGAGTTCAAAATAAATAAAATACGTCCAAAATAGGAAATAAATAGGAATCCAAAATAGGAATCCAAAAAATAAATAGGATCCGGGTAGCGGAAAAATAGGAATTGGTATTCCCAAAATAGCGCAAGAATAGGAAAAAAAAAGGAACAAAAATAGGTGAAAAATAGGTGAAAAATAGGAAAAAAAAAGGAACAAATCATAGCAAACCAGAAAATAGCAAAAACACTAGGCAAAATAGGGAAAAAATAGGGAAATACAGGAAACCTCATACAAAATCCATAGTTCTCGGACCAATAAACAGCGAGAACACTAGGGAAAATAGGAAAAAAATAGGGAAATACAGGAAACCTCATGCAAAATCCATAGTTCTCGGACCAATAAACAGCAAGAACACTAGGGAAAATAGGAAAAATAGTGAAAAACAGGAAACCTAATGCAAAACCCACAGTTCTATGCCTCTATGCCAGATTGCTAGATTCTATGCACATGCAATCAATAGCAGTAGCAAAAACACACAGAAAAATAAGAGAAAACATAGAGGAAACTTAATGCAAAACCTACAGTTTCAGGCCCCCACGTGTCATTCAATTCTGGTAACGGTGCACTTGTTTTCCAAGTGGATGGGTGGCTGGGTGGCTGGGTGTTTTGCTGGCTGGGTGGGTGGCTGGGAGACTCAGAGAGAGATCAGATAAAACAGAGAGAGGCAAACAAAGACAGCTCTGTCCGATGGTGCTTTTCTTTTGTCAGATTTGTTCAGTAATATACTATTTGTTATCTTATCTTTCAGGGCTATACAAACCCTGGCACGAGTTGCTTGTTTTTTTTTCTATTCTACTGATTCAATTGTTCGTTGTATTGTTTTCCCATGCTTGTTCATATTTTCCCTAGTGTTTTTTTGCTGTTGCACACCCTAACCCACAGCCTTCCTGCCTCTGCACACTTTAGATTTCAGTGTTCCGCGCCGCACGCTTTCTTCCAATCACACGCACATGTCACATGCCTTGCAGTAGGACCAGTATAGGACAGTAAGACAGCACAAGCACGACAGCAGCTGACAGAGCTCTTAATTCGAAGCATTTAAGAATTTGAAATGTAAGACTTAGAAAGCCGCATCAGCATCGCAGGACTTTGTAGGCAGCAGTGGTAGTGATGCAGCCTCCCCAATCTATGTGTGGACTCTGCCTGGACCTCAGCTGGCAGGAGCAGTTAGGGCAGCCAGGGCGAACATGTTGCCACAATCTGAGATGTTGCAAATGTTCTGCATTGGAATCGTCGTACAAGTCATCGGTCGCCTGTCTGTTGGGCTCAATTATTCGAAGGACTGGTTAGCCGGTGGCCGGTGGTTTGCCATTGCTTGCTAGATTTTTTGGCGGCAGCTGACATGTCGAAGAAGCTGGTCACTGCTAATCTGGCGTCGTTGATCGTGATCATCAGTCAGAAAAGGCGTGCTCTGGAAATCCAGGAAGAAGCATCGTACGACACGACTGATGAGATGGATGACTTGACTTATGGCAAACAAGTCATTGCTGACACACTGGCCGGCTTGACCCTGAAGGATTACCGCAAGGCCTATCCGAAGAGTTCGGATGTTGCTGGGACTGCTGGGACTGGGACTGGGACCGAGAAAAAAAAGAAAGAGAAGAAGGATAAAAAGGTCAAGAAGGCCAAGACGGACAAGAAGGCCACCAAATGATCCACAGCAGAATACAGCAGATCCTCTGGCACTCTGGCAGCCTCTGGGAAAGGTTCGGTAGCATCCTGCTTTTATGACGAGCCGACGAGCCGACAAAAGATCGGCCTTCTCGGCGCTTTCGGCTATGACCAAGTGAATCCACACTGGCGGCTGTGAACATGTGCTTGAGTGCTGCCGAGGGTTTCCCGAAGCCCACCCTTTTGTCCCGGTTTACCCGAACCCCTAAGTCTTATTCAGGGCTGCCCTAACCCTTTGAAAGATGTAGGAGTGCCTGACGAGTGCTTTGTGCTTTCCTTTTGCCCCTTAGCCTTAGCCCTTCCTGTCCTCCAAGCTCCAAGCCTGACCCCTTGCCATGCCCAGGTTGGACCTTCATCATCTTCGCAGTGGGCCTGGGCCTCGTTCGTCGTGTTTCGCTTTAGGCTTGGTCGGCTTGGTTACTTTTTCGGCCGGGGTTTCGTCTGTGCAAGTGACTGCAAGTGCCTTTCACAGGAGAGCCCTGCTCTGTCCCCACGCTCTCACCCCACACGGCCTTAAGTGCCCTACATTTCCTTTGTTGAGGTTTCTCGGTGCTCGTCCTTCGTCCGATTGGGAGGTGCGAGGGTTGGGCTTGGGTTGGTTTTGGTTTGTGTGGATAGGCCAGGAGAGTGCGCAGAATGTCATGTGCCTGCATTGACTGTGTTGACCTTGAGTCCTCCCTGCAAGCAGCTAAGCATTCACACACACACACAAACACAGATTTGCCCTTTCATTTGGCATGTCGTATGCGCGGCATGGGAAGCTTTGCCTCTGGCTATGGCTATGGCCGATGCCAATGCCACTACTCTGCTGCTACTGCTACTGCTTTACTAAACTACTGACTACTGAACTACTGCGGCTGCTGGGGTGATTGTGCTCACACTCCTCGTTCTTCTTGTGCTGCTTCCCGGCCAAACACTCATCACCCGGGCTCCTGCTGGTCCTACTGTCGTCAGGGCTCTCGGTTTCGCTTTGCATCAACTGCTTCTCACAGTTCTGTAGCACTGTAGCATCTTTTGCTTCCTCATTCCTCCGATGTAGTGTAGTGTAGTGTTTAAGCGAGTTTGGGATGTGAACATTAGTTAGTTGGTTAGTTAGTTAGTCAGTGCTGTTAGGGCCATTACTTAGGGTCAGGGTGACTACAACAGCCGAGGATCTCTGTGGCTGTTTTGCGCTCCCATGGGTTTGGCCCACCGACACAAAGCTCCATCTGTCGGGATTTGGAAACAGACTACAGGGGTGCCAAGTCTCTCATTGTTCACATGGTTTGCCAAAACATGCAATCTAAGACTATCCGATATCCCATAGCCACCATAGCATAGGCCGGGTTGGGCCAGGGTATAAGTTTTCTAATTCTAGTGGATAATGATAATGGGTATGTTTGCACATCTGGGTGGCCTTTGCTGCTGTGGCACAGCTCGGCCTTTGATGACTGCTCTGCTTTGCATCCCTGAACCTTGAACACGAAACTCTGTTTGCAGGCTGCTCCTCTGGCTCTGTCGAGGCCAGGGCCCTGGAGAGTTAATGCATACCCAGGCTTCCAAACCCAAACTGTCAGTGTTGTGCTGCGGCTGCGGGTTGTGATCGAAGATTGCTTCTTATGTCTTAATGTAGTCTTAGTCTATCCCACCTATTATTGAATCCACTGAATAACAGAATTATCTTCCTTCTGTGCAACATTTGACATTGCCGCCATAGCCTGTGACTGGGGCTTGTTGTGGGGGTTGATTCTTGAATGACTTGCACAAGAAAACAAGTGAAGCACCAAGCCGATCAAGCAGAACTCTTGTCAAGGTGTTCAACTCTAGGCCTAGCCCTAGGCCCTAGGCCTTCGTGTTTAGGATTTGGACTTGGCGGTTCTGGGTCAGTTAAGCTTGATGCTGAATGATTGATTTGATAACGTGTTGTAGTACTTGGTGGCTTTGTCATTCATTCGTCACACTGACCTCCGAACTCCTTAAGCCTTAAAGTCTTAAACTTAAACCAGGCCGAACGACCCTAACCACCCTAGCCCTAACCTAACCCCAAACTGCTTCAACCCACCCAGGCCGAACCACCGAAGCTTGTCATCTTCCTCTCCGAGTCCGATGCTCACTGGCTCACTGATGACTGATGTTGTTTTGTCGCATCTTCTGGGTTCTGGAGCTGTGGGGGTATCGCAGGTAGAGTTGGAGTCAGTTAGAGCCAGATACAGGTAGAGCAAATAGATGAGCAAAGTAGAGTGAGTAGAGTGCCCGGCAGCTAGCAGCAGATAGCTGATGAGCTTATCCCTGCGGATGCCCAGGCAGTGCCACCTTCCGATGAGTGACGACAGGCTGACACTTAGAATCCTTCGAATAGAAGGCCAGCTTAGTGTGTGTGTGTGTGAGTCTGAAGGTTTGTATACGTGTGTGCGTGTGTGTGTGTGTGTGCCGTGAGTGCCTATGTACACCATGTGTAGTGAAGTGTGCTGAGCGGATTCGAGTGCAGTGACAACCGCGGCTGCCAGTACCATAGCCACAGCCGCTTCCCACCATGCCATAGCTACATTGCTACATATAGCGAAAATAGCGATAGTAACCTGGTAGTAGTAGCTGCCATAGCCATTGTGGGCATAATGGCTCCCATAATGCCATAGTGATAATGGCCATCTCTGTGTAGATTAGGGCATAGGCCACAGGTCGTAGGTAGGGCCGGCAGGGCGTTGCCTAGTGAGGTGTCGTGGCTGAGTGTACAGTGTACAGAATGCTGTGAGAGTGTTGTGCCTTGTATGAAAGACAAAGTCCGATTACCATGCTTGGATTTCTCGATCCATGATGAACAAAGACTGCATTCAAATAGGGTAACAAATATAGCAGCTATAGCGTTTCGGTGAGCCCAAAACAGTTCATGCTGTGCTGTAGCTGCTGTGGCTGTAGCAACAATGCTGCAACTGCCACTATGTCGCTATAGCCGCTATGTCTGAGTCTATGTCTATGTGCATTGCAGAATTACTCGGGCTAGATGACTTGACTAGGATCTGTTAGTCACTGTTAGTCGTTCTTCAATTTTCGGATATGGCTGGTAACGGTTGCTAAGGCTGCTAAGTGCTCAACTGCACTGGACGGGACTCACTTCGGCCAGGGAGTTCCGAAAGTTGAGCACCAACGAATTCTTGGCTCAGAGTTCAATGCATTGCAGCGACTGCATAGTGAGGGTTACAAATTTTGATGCCAGCTCCGCCACGGGGCAACCCAGTTCCAACCTCGCTTTGAGTTCCAAGCTGCGTGCAAGTGACTCTTCAGAGCTTGGTGCCACACTGCAGCATAGTCGTGCTTGGTGCATCGTACATCATGGGCTCCCATCGTGCCGATGGTGGCACCACTTCTTGGTCGAAGTGGGCGGAGGTGGCCTTAGATGAGGTGACCCTCAGCCAGAAGAGTAGTGAGGATGATTTCTTAGAGGCAGAAGCGCTTCGTTCGATCACACCATCACGGAATTCTTGTATGGGCTTGGAGCTAAACTTAGCCATAGACGATTGTGGAGCAGCCAGCACGTCGGCCACTGACCATGCAGGCCGTTCTTCTGTGTGTACACAGGAGCCTGTTGCAGTGCTGTTTCGTGACCCTGTTGGGCATGGCCCTCCTGTGTTGTGGTGGGCAGATCTTCTGCGCCAGCACTGTCATAGCCTGGGCTGGGATGCAACGATTAGGCCACCGAGGCCAGTCAAATTGCTGTCAGGGTGTTCTGGCATGCTTTCAGAGGCGATGGTTCTGCAGGCAGGGCCGGGAATGACCGCCAGATTGGGGACATGTGCCACAGCTGAGTTTGTGCTGGCCGTTTTCTCTGTATCACTATCAACTATCAGTCTGTATCAGTATCACATATGATGCATGTCTGGTTTGTTTTGGAGTCTTGAGTGTTATTTGCAATGTGGCGATTAATGACTAGACTTAGGACCTAGGAACACCGAATGCTGGCATGCCATGCAGCTGCCTGGGACCTGGGATTTATCAAGCAATCAAGCATGCCTGAACATCAGCTAGTCAGACATTAGTCGTTTGAGATTGACATGACAGTCAGTGTGAATCTCGGCTGTTACAGCCGCCAAACTGCTGCATGTTGCTTCTATCTGGGCAGGTGCTGAACATTCCTTTCGAGTGCCACAGTGTCTCCGATCCTGATGCAGCGTGCCAAGCTTTCATGAAAGCGAACTTTGCGCCAGAACATGTCTACGACTACTTGCATGAACAGCTTCCTGAGCCTGGGTCTTTCGGCCTTTGTCATTGGTTTCAAGTCGGGACACCCTGCCCTCCTTTCAGCAAGATGCGTTTCAAGAGGCATGCTCCAGGGTCTTGCCAAAGCCACAAGGATTATGAGACCATGTTCCAGGTAGTTACCTGGCTGCAGGAACATGAGCCTCAGGCAGGTGCTTTCGAGCAAGTGAAAGGATTCACCATGAAGGAAGATTCCAGAGATCCAACGACACCGCTCGAGAGGCTGGGTGCATGGAGTTGTCATGTTATGACCAGAAGACATACAACAACCCTAATACCCGGTCTGCTGGAGCCCAAAATAATTCACCACCTTATTTGCAGCCAGAGCAGCCAGAGTAAAGTTTGTTGGCAGAGGGTTGAGCTGGTGTTCGGGGGCAGGAGGAGTCAGAGCGAGAGGGCAGTTTGCATGCATTGCATACACACACAACATGTTACATTCCTGCTTTGAAGAAGAAACCTTGACCAAAACCCTGTCTCCTGCTCCTCTTGCAGCTTGCAATCCTGTGTTCTGCATTCTGGATAGTAAACTTATTCACCCTGGCGCTACCCTCTCAGGAGTTTCTTTCAGGTCCGGTATTCCTGGCTTAAGTTTTATCTGATCTTAGTCGTAGTCTTAGTCCCAGTCTTAGTCCCAGTCTTAGTCTTAGTCCTATTGGTCTACTCTTTGTGTTTTTCAGAATTCTATAGACTACAGTCTGGATTCTTGATGATTGTGGCTCAGAACTTATCTACATGCGGTGCATGGAGCTGGACTCTCGGTCCCAGATTGCATGGAGAGCACTGTGACACGCTGATTCTAGAGTTCTATATTCTATATGACATCGAGAGTCTAAGTCTAAAGTCCGGGAGGTCCAACTCATTCATCATAGTCATAGGTCATCGGATGATCCTTACTTTTGGGTTCAATTTTCCTCAGACTTCCCGAACGACGTTTTGAGTCGGGTGTGGCCTGGGAAAACAGGGCCCCATGATCTGGCAGGTTCATGCAGAAGATTGAAGATGCCGAGTGGAAGCTCGGCGGCTATCACATCTTCTATGTGGCCAACGACTTGGCTTCATGGGCCAAGATGTCTCGGCCGAGGACACACGGTGGAACACTGTTGCAAGTGTGTGCGGTTTTTTGTTGTGTCACAGTCACTTGTCGCAGTCCTAGTTCAGGTCCTGGTCCTAGTCACTCCTAGTCACTACTTACTAGTTACTAGTCACTAGTGATAGTCATAGTCGTCGTACTCCTAGTGTCAGTTTGAATGGAGGTTTGTACGTTGTGCAATTGCAACATCTGCTGATTCTGGGGCATGTCCACATTCCATCCCAGAAAACCCCAGGACCCAGGACCCCAGATCTAGATTCTGACTAGTGACGAGTGACTGGAGTCTGACCAGAGTCATTAGAGTTTGAAATCGCATTCCTGTCCGTGTAGCACTAGCTAGCATCAGGTCAGGAAAGGCACCCTCTTTTGCAGTCAGCCAAGTGATCAAACATTCATCAAGCGTGCCAATAATCGAAACTTCCGAGTCTTTTGCATGCGGTTCGTTTTTCGGATACCGGGTTTGGTGTTGGAGGTTCCCATGCCAGAGTGTTGCAGTGGTTTCCATACCCACAATAATTGCTCTGCTAGGTTCCAGGTCAAGCGAATATGACGACTAGCTGACTAATTTGATCCAGTCGAAGGAAACCTTGCTGAACACTTCATCTTTCTGCCTGCTGGTTCTGGGTTCCAGCTGCTCCGGAGCTCACAGGTATCAGCCCAGGCAACGATTGAAGCTGTCCACCAGACTCATGCTGAGATGCTAAACAGCAATCAAAACCATAAGTTGGGAGATTTCTATGACTTTATGATCCAACAGAGTATTTAGTCACTACTCATCGCACTAGTGACGAGGATATTCATCGAGTCTACACTACAGTCGAGAGAGGCTTCGAGTGCAGAATCACTAGGTCATTAGGGATGCACGCTTGGCTTGCATGGGCGTCTGAGTCTGCTGAGAGCCTCCAAGAGGCCCAAGAAGCTGCTGAGCCACGTTCAGAACCAGTGACGCATGATGTGTCAGAGGGCCGTCGGCGACGTGGGCCGGCATTGGGGGGCCGTATCTTGAACCAATTCCTGAGGGAGCAGCCTCTCGAAGTCGAGGCGGCGGCCACTGAGGCCAGTGCTTCAAGCAGGGTATACCCAGCGTGCTTGCTGCCAACTGAATCTGCGCCCCTTGCTGACAGCCCAGTGTGTGGGCCAGAACAAGTTCAGGAGACCCAGCAATCACCTCAAGGGACGGTTTTAGCTGCACTTGCTCGAGCATCTGCACCCTGGCTACAGAAGGCAATCGCAATCTTGGGATTTCAACATACTGCTACGGCTACGGGTGGTGCAAAGCCAAATAGGCTGCAGCTCGAATCGGCTGAGAGGGCAATGGCATCCAGTGCCACTTCAGCAGAAGAGGATGCAACGACAGCAGGTTCTGCTGCTGTGGTTCTCGAGAAGTCGCTGGATTCCTCAAGCAAGTTTCTCAAGAGCTTGTCTGTGCAGGCAGAAGAATTGGGGATGAATCGCAAGACACTCTTAAGCAATAAACATGCAGTGGCTTCAGCCTTGGTCCATGCTTGCGGTATGGCATGGGCTTGCTCCTTGCAGCGGCTACGTGGACTCATCGAAACAGGAGTTCTACGAGGACTTCTGCTGGTCACCAAGAGGGTCTATGATGAGACCCCACTTCGGCTAAGAGTTCGTGTTCCAGGCCCAACAGGAGCAGCTGATGGAAGCTTGAAGCCGAAGACAGATCGTAACCATGCCATAGCGAAGACACTGCAGACCCGATTCTCCATCGGCATTCTTTGCCAGCATGTGAGATCCGGAGCGACTTTTTTCATGCATGGACTCCTTTGTGCCCCACTTCAGCTTCTTTTCCGGACAAGAGCCGAGGATCTGTATACGGCACAGCGCGAGGTCGAAGCTTGTGTGCCTGGTCTGGATGAGTTGCGATCTGCCGGGCTGTTTGACACAGTCGTCCATTCAGCGACCACAGACAGATATGCTGCAAACATGTGTGCAGAGAGGGCTATGGGTGCCTCTGGGCTAAAGCTTCATTTGACCTGTGATGTGCACAAACTAAGCACTGCTCAAACCTATCAGCTTCAGATCGTTGGGTCCCATGTTTCCGCTCTCATCGCTTTGGGACTGGTGCAGCGAGAGGCAGGAGGGCTCGCTGAACTCCGAAAGTGCATGTGCGAAGTGATCAAAGACAAACTGCAAGTTCATGTTGGCCCTCCCCCATCGGGCCAAGCTGCAGAATACCGCAACTCTGTCGCTCGACTTTTCCTGTCAACAAAAGTGACAGAGGCCAGGGTCGGACTCGGAGCTCGGCGGGCGAACCAGCTCGCGACTATTCTGGCATTTTGCAATGGGGACTGGGAAAATGAAGCTGAGATTGAATACTGGACAGAATCGTTCGTGGAGCGAAGTGCCATCGTCGACAGCTTCTGCAGACTTGTGGTCCCGGCATTGGCTCCTACTGCAGTGTGTGTGTTTCCAAGGCACCGCTGGCATGGGGGCGAGCTGGCGGTTGATGCTGCTGGGCTCCTTTTTGCGGTGCACAACATCGGTGGTGAAGCTCTCCGAATGTACTTTTCCACAAAAGGCATCGTGGCTCGCAGTCTTCCACCTCAGGTCCCAGCGGCGACACAGCCCCAGGCTTTAGAAGCAGACTTGTCAGACCAGCAACGTGATGGAGTTGATCCTGGAAGTGTGCAAGCTGTTGATGCATGTGCAGCAGAAGCCGAAGCTCGTGCACAGCCCGCGCAAAGTGCACAGGGAGATGCAGCAGAACATGCACAGGATGCGACCCAGCTGCAGAATTTGTAGGGTCCTCATTTCTCGTTTCGAGGGGTGACAGTTCTGTTATTGAATGGTTCTGGCTGCTTGTGCTGGGGCCATTGGGAATGTGGCTATGCTAGCTATGGCTGTGGGCACAACTGCACCTGCTTGGCCAATTCAATAGTGCAGGCACTTTGCAACACCTGTTCATCATCAGTAGTATAGCATCCCGAGCAGAATCGGTGTGGGCAGCAGACATCAAAGGCATTTTATTTGTTTCCAACAAATCGGTAAGACTTCAAGAGCCAAGGATCCAGATCTTCACACATACCCGAATGTAGCATTTTGTTGTCATGGGTTTTGCCGGATTTTGCAGTGGATACAGAATCAGACACATGTAGAACCACATTCGAGGAGCCTCCCTTTGTTTCCTTGCTTTACATCTTGACCGTACTCGATAGCATTATAATCTTAAATATATCATGCTCATAAATCGGTGATGGCCGAGCAGTCTAACAACTGGCAGCAAGGGTATTCATACTTTATCACGCACAGAAGTTTACAAGTGTTTCCCTGTTGGACTCGAGAGCAAAGGTTTCCGGCAACGCTGTCGACTGGGCTGCTGTCAACCAATCCATGAAACAGTTGGTGGCAAACTGGGTGGCTGCCTCTCCAGGCCCTTGCTTGGTTCTGATCCGCCTTGCTATGACAGTTCCAGTTCGTTTGATGCATAAATTTCTGCAGCTGGCTTCTGATGACTGGGAGAAAAAGCAACAGCTTCGAGCCGCTCAGGGAAAGGACCGAGATTACCGCTTATCTGTGGCATATGATGGGGCAGATGTGGATCGGGCTTTTGAGTCGTTGGGGCAACTCTTCCAGGAGCCGATCACTCAGCTGCCACTGTCTGCGAGAAGCAATGCCATCAAGGTCCTGGCCTTCCGCCTCTTTGCGCGGCTGGCTGGCGCTCTGCATCTACTTCTTAGGATGCCGCGAGCCGCCTTCCCTTTTCGCTTGTTCGGCATGCTGACCTCGGCGAATCCAGCGTCAACAGCAGAGCAGTTGCTTCAGACACCTTGCTGCCTCCTTGATGACTTTTCGAAAGGCTTCTTGGAGCAGCACAGCACTGCTGAAGCTTTGTGTGCTGCTGTCTCAAAGCTGGAAGCTCTGGCGCTGCTGTGCGAGACCGATGTTGTATCGATTGAGTCCCGCCATGCTGCTGCTCGCCGCCTGCTGGTGAGTCGGCAGCAGACCTGGTCTTATTCGTTCACCGACATTGCTGCTGAGCACTTGTGCCGCCAGTTCCACAAATCTCAGGATGACATGTTTGGTGCAATGAAGAAAGATCAGAAGGGCAATCTTCGGAAGAAGCAACAGCGGAAGCACAAGCGCCGAGCCAAGCCGCCCAGTGGGAAAAAAAAAGGTCGCAAAGCCAAGCCGGACACAGCGGATGCAGAACACAGAACTGGAGGTGCCCAACGAGCTTTTTTTCATGAGAGGCTGCAGACAGCTTCTGCTGATGAATGGCGCAATCGGTCAGCACTGTTCAAAAGAGCGAATGATGAGTTCCATCGACTTCCTGCATCAGAGAAGGCTCGCTACAGAGAGCTGGGAGAGGCAGCCACTCATGCCGGCAGGCATGGAGGGCGACGATTTGCTTTGGGAGTTTCAGGCAGTGCTCCACGATCACGCAGGGCAGGAGCACTGGTTCCTGTGGCCAAACATGAGCAGGATGCTTTGGCTCTGATCCGGAGTGCCGAGCAGCGTGCATCGAATGCAAAGAGGCTGGAACTGGCTAAGGCAAGAGCTGCTGCAGTTGAACTTCGTGAGGTCCAGTCCCAGCAGTCATTGGAAACTTATGGCATCATCGATGGTACAGATGTTTTTGCTAAAGGTTCCACTGACGAGCCTGAGTTGACAGTGGAACCTGGAGGAGGCCGCATTCAGGTCGGCCAGTGGTGTCCACCCATTGGTCAAGTCTGCAAGGCCCGAGTCATTTTGTTTGTTTCCGACAGCCTGCAACCCCAAAATCATCAGCCACAGTGTAAGGCCTGTTCAGGGTTTCTGTTGGTTTATGGTTTTTTCAAATCCCACACTGAAGCCCCACACCCTGTAAACCCTAACCGTCCTAACCACCCCAAACCGAAATCAAAGCTCTGCAAATCCTAAAGTCTTAAAGCATGCCAGATATTTTGTGGAGACCAGATGCCTTTGAAAACATAGCCATAGCCAAGACCCCAGTCCCTGGGCTGTGAATGTTAAGTTTTCTGCCCCTCGAATCTTGGAACTAGAAACCCTAACGTGGAGCACTGGACTCGACCCTGTATGCCCAATGCCTTTGAACTTAGAATAAAAGTTTAGAGTCTGGAACCCAAACAACCCCTACGCCTACATGTCTTACTCCTACGTGGTCCTACCTGTTGTAGTCTAGAGTGTAGCCCCTGTTTCAGCCTTTGCGAGGCTGCTTTGCAAGGCGACAAAGATGCTTGGTCAGGCAGGCGTTTTCGCTTGGCCTCACAGCTTGCTGAAAATTGGCAAGAAAGGACGATGTTGCAGATGGATGCCAAGCTGCCTCCAGATTTCAGTGATGCGAGCACAACCACACTGTGTCAGAAACACTACATGTGTGTATGCGGGAGAGCTTCTCAGTCTAGTGAACCAGAAGATGCATGGTTTTGCCATCAGAAAATGATCCGCCTCCTTCGCCCCTTCTTGACGGTGAAGCGGAAACCTAAACAGACGACACCAGCTGGCGATCCTGAGGCAGCTCCAGCTCCCCAGACAGCAAAACTTTCGGTGGAAGCAAGGAAACCTGCTTTGAGAAAACTTCTCGACAAGTCTTTCCTGGTAGCTTGTTTGCATGGTGCATCAGCACCAGCACCAGCAGCTGCCGGAGCCCCATTGAATAAGTGGGCAGCTGCAGCTTTGGGCGCGGAGGACAGTCCGCAAGAGGAGGTTTGGTTCCACATCAGTTACTGCAACCTGCAAACCTGGATGTTTTCTTTCTTGCGCTTGGAAAAGATGTATGCTGATCCCATCGAGGATTCAATTGGCAACAAAGTCATACGACTGAAGGTGCCCGAAGATCTTTGTGTGCAGTCCTCGATTCAGACCTTTGCTGACCTGAAGCTGAACAGATCTTGGAGCATGTCTTTTTATGTCATCGACTCGACTGCCAAGCCGATTGAAGACAATTATGTCACACCGAACACAGTGGATGTTCGCCTTGTGCCGGAGTCCGATATTCCTGAGCTTCGGGTTTGGCTGGGCAGTGATGCCGAACGAGATGCGAGGAGACTTGAGAACAGTCGAAAGAGGAAACGGCAGCAATCATCATCGGCTCCTGCATCGAAGAAGGCTGGACATGCAAATGTTCGCAGGGTTGCCGAGCATGCTGCAGAGTCTGTACACACGGTCCCGGTAGAGGCGATGCCTGGTATTGATGATGCTTGGAGTGGTGATGAAGAGCCTGAGAAGGAAGATGACCCAAATGATGCGCTGCATGAGTTGGCTTCTTTCATTGGTGTCGCTCATGGGCCTGCTGAAGCTTCTGTTGCTGCAGCCGAACCGCCTCCAAAGCTGAACAACGAATCAGCTTCCTCGTCCAGCCTTCAAAGGCCGGTGGCTGCAGGGTCTGAGCTGGGCACATCTGCTGCCAAGGACAAGGCCAAACCTAAGGCCGAGGCCAATGTCGGCAAGAAGAAGCTTGTCAAAGAGGACAGTATTCTTGTGGTGCATGATGGCATTCTGTATGGATCTTTGCGGTACAATTCGAGATCCAAAACCATCATTGCGATCTGTGAAACAGATGGTCACGGTGGACACGGGAGCTGTCGAAAGGAGCGAACAACGGCGCCTTCATCCAAGGCTCTCATCCAAGGGAAATCGGGACGACCGATCGGGTTTTTGGTTCACTGGCTGCTGTCGGGCAAGGAGTACAAGAACTCTGGGGAGCATGTTCACAGCTTCACTGTGTCTCTGCATGAGCGGCAGAAAGCTCGAAAGCTGTTTTTGGAGCTCGAGGGCGGTCGTGCCTTCAGCGAGAAGGCAGAGAAGGCTCCAGAGCCAGGCGAGCCAGATGAGCCCACTGTCTCTGTCTGAAGCTGAACAAAACAAGACTCAGTGTCAGTGAAGTTTTCTTGGAGTGCACAGGGGTTGCAGCCTTTACATGTTGCATCAACAATCGCTTCACCAGCAGGGCTTTCAGCTTAATTATTCTATTTTTCAATCGTCCTTCCGCTTGAAAGCTATGTCTCCAAAGCAACAAGTAACAAGCACTGTTTTCAATTCTCAATCCTAGTCCTCGTCATCCGAGTCGCTAGTCCTAGTCTGCAACAAGTCCTGCCCACCATAGCTTCTTCTGTTAAGTTCTTTTGGAGTTCGTTTGGAGTGGAACCTACATGGACCTCTAAGTTGCGTTCACACTGCAGGATTTTCATCTGCTTCATGCGGAAGGATGTCTACACGGAGAGCATGGCAGTTCGATGGAAGAAGATGATACAGGCGCGACTGATACCAAGTGCTCGTTTGCATGGGGAACAGTTCTGGGATGTGGATGCGCAGGGGATTGTGCAATCCAGTGCAACAGTGACATGCTGCAGTGTCGTGATGTTTCCGGTTGAATCAATGTTACTGAGTTACTGATATCTGATATTGTGTTTGTTCACAAGACAGAAGTGCAATCGTGTATAGTGTATGCTGTGTCCTGCACTCCAACTTTGCGCCCCTGTTCTCTCTGTCCAACAGGATGTGCTCTGTGAGCAAGCTCATGCTGGCCCACGGTGTTTGTCGACTTTCCTGGAGGGTAGCAACTCTGATTTGCTCTGGTCTTGGCAAGGCTCCCAGAAGGCCTGGTTTTTTCAGGATTGGGTTGGAGCCAGAGACGACTGACTAGTGGCTTTCAGGTGTATGGGCCAAGTGGGTTGTTGCGAGATTCATGTGAGATTGCCCAAACCTTCGTGGTTTCATACTTGGGCCTTGCCTCTTCCAGAAGAGGACCGGATCGGATAATGTTGATGTTTCTGACTTCCGGTTTGCAGTTGTGCAAGCCATCATGCCAGGAATCATTCTAGACTCTGCTGGACAGCATACACATTGTTTTGTTCCGCTCGGAATTGGAATAAAGGCTGAGTCTTTAGGACCTTGGGAAGCTCGATTCGTTGGTAGCCCCGCATCCCCGCACTTCAAATCCCGACAATGTGTTGATGTTGTGGCCTTATTGACTCCTGTTTCCAAAGCTCCTGCTTAGGCAACCCATACTTGCAGGTAGATTTCTGGTTGCAAACACAACATTGTCTGAGCCTGGGTCTGAGGCTGCAGCAACAAATATGCTCACCCAATTCGGGGCCTATTTTTTTTCTATTCTCCAATTTGCAATGATTAGGTGTTGTATTTTCGGAGCTATTTTTTTCCTATTTTCCCGCCAAGTCGTATGGTACATTTTTCCTATTTCCCAGACCCATGCATCAACTTTGTTTCTATTTTTTTGCTATCTGCGGCCACACTAGGATTTCCTATATTTTTCCTGTTTTTCCTAGGAAAAATAGGAAAAATATAGGGAAATAATACGAAAATAGAGAGTTTCCTATATTTGCAGTAGTTTCCTATTATTTTTCTATTTTTTTCCTATATTTTTCCTATTTTCCCTAGGAAAAATAGGAAAAATATAGGAAAATAATAGGAAAATAGTAGGAAAATCCAAAATTTCCTAGGTTGGCACTAGTTTCCTATTTTTTCCTATTTTTTCCTATTTTTTTCCTATTTTTTCTTATTTTTTTCCTATTTTTCCTAGGAAAAATAGGAAAAAATAGGAAAAAATAGGAAACTAGTGCCAACCTAGGAAATTTTGGATTTTCCTACTATTTTCCTATTATTTTTCTATATTTTTCCTATTTTTCCTAGGGAAAATAGGAAAAATATAGGAAAATAATAGGAAAATAACAGGAAACTACTGCAAACATAGGAAACTCTCTATTTTCGTATTATTTTCTTATATTTTTCCTATTTTTCCTAGGAAAAATAGGAAAAATATAGGAAATGCTAGTGTGGCCGCAGATAGGAAAAAAAAAGAAACAAAGTTGCTGCATGCGTCCGGGAAATAGGAAAAATGTAGCACACGACTTGGCGGGAAAATAGGAAAAAAATAGCTCCGAAAATAGACAAGCAAATCTGGGCTTTTGGGAGAATAGGAGAAATATACGTCCTAGACTTGGAGATTACCATGCTTCTGAAAATAGTAGCTGTGACCGATTCCAGGACAGGCTCTCCAGAACACAGACAGGTCATACCGTTTCCAAAGTGGATGTTCATCGCTAGCCGCCTTTGAAGCTTTAAAGTTGTGGAAGCCAGGGTATGTCGTACTGCTCATTGACTAGAGTGTCAAGTTGTTGCTTGGAGCAGTACTTGGCGACATGTATCCATCACACTGCAATCGGCCCTAGTAAGACTTACTTTGTGCTACTGCTGGATTGCGGTTGGTGCACCACTACTTGTTCTGTAGCTTTCACTGCACTCATCAAGGGACCATGGCATTGGCTGCAGCATTCTAATAATAATAGGCCATAGGCCATAGGCACTCGGTCCTGTTATCATTGGATGTTGTTTGTCTTTGTGGTTCTGGTGGCAAACATGTATTGAAGGATTTTGTTTGCTGAGTCTGTAGCTTGGCAGGCGAGCCGAAGATCCAACAGGTCAGAGGAAGGTGTGGTGCAGCAGTGGCAGGTTGCATCAGACAAAATTCGTACTGCGCTGGGGCTCAGCCGTTCCTGGAGTGCATGGACCAGCCAGCCCCGCTTTGCTGCTCATGGCCTTCATCTCAATGCTCGTACGAAGGATTTGCTGAATGTTTGCTTCGGAGCACACCTCAGGAAAACAGGGCTGGCCTTGTGGCTGTCCCACGAAGCCAAAGAGAGTGTCCAGGAGCTTTTCGTTGATATCTCGCAGGGTGTGCAGCGTGAGCCATGGAATCGAGCAGGGGGTGAGGCACCATGCCTCACAACGAGCACCAACCTGTATGCTTTTGGCAAGGATAGGGCTGTCTGTCCACACGAGTTGGCACGTATGATGGGCTGGCCTGATCAGTTTGAGGTTCCTGCCATGGTAGGTCTCCAGAAGCTTCGACAGATGATCGGAAACGGTATTGCGTTGCCGTGTTTGGGGACTATTTTGCTGACATGGCACACGCTTCGTATGTCGAACGAGCAGACACGATCTTTGTGATGATTGAAGCAAGTTTCGCTCAGCAGAGTCGCATGTACAGGGAATGTGTTTTTGGCCCGGACGCTCATAGTCCAGATCTGCACCGCCACACCTAACCTAACAACCATGGAAGCCTTCTTCTAATCAGTCCTCAGCAAGAACTATGTAACGATGTAAACTATGTTTATGTCTATGTGCCAGGATGACCGATGTTTAAGATTTGAAGACTCCTGTGGTGGCAGTTCTGCATGGAGCTGCAGGCCTTAGTTGTCTGTTGCATTCTGCAAATAGGTCCCTAGGTTTGTGTGCCTTGAAACCGGGTCCAGAGCAGTCACAAAGAATGGCAAGCACAGCGCCGTTCAGGAGCTAGGCCTTCGATTCTAGTGGCCTAGTTGCTTAGCTACTGTGACAGGCTGGAACTGACCCTGAGACATGCCGCATCCAAATCAGTCATTGGAGTTCTGCATCGCTTCGCATTGCAGCTTCATGCATCAGATTGCCTTGTCAATTATCTTTATGCCTTATGCATTGTCCGACAGTATGACAGCCGAGCATTCGTAGCCGCACAGATCTGTCTACTTCATCAAGGGCAGGACGCACCGCTTGAATCATGCCCCCGAAAGTGAAGGAGGACCGCATGATTCTAAGTGGGTGGGCAGAAGTGTGTATGTCACCTTGTAGTTTTGTTGCACAGATGCCAGTCATTCAGTACTTGCACTGCTTCGGACTGGCAGGAATCATCCGGGCCATCCATGCGAGCATGGGCGGATGCCGGGGTTGTGGAGTTGGAGTTGGAGGATTCCTTAGCTCCCATCCAGCCTCCACCTTCGGCACCTGTGCCCAAAGCAGCCCCAACTCGGCGAGCCACAACGAAAGGTGCTAACACAGTCTTGCATTGCATGAGATGCAAGCGCTCCTCCAAGGACTGTTTTCCAAATAGCTCACTAGTCACTAGATTGGTTGTGTTTGTGCAAGCTGCATCATGTTTGTGTGGGGTGCTTGCAGGAAGCCACATGGGGTGCCTACACCCAGAATGGCTTGCCTTCGGAAGAAGCTTGTGCCCGTTGCCGCAAGATATGCCGGGTTATTCTTTGCCTGGAGTGGCAAATTGCAATGGCCCGCCTCCAGGATCCGAAGGACCCATTGTCACAGTTGTGGGGTGACATAGACGCAAACCTCGATGCGTTCGAGGCAGGTGAGGACTTTCCCAACCCAGTGCCAGTTCCCAGTGCTGTGCGGAACAGCACATCGTATGTGGAGGAGTTTTCACAGGAATGTGCATTCATCACCGAGGCTGAGTGTGTGAAGTTTGTGGGTGCCACACCCACATCTTTGGGATACCAGCTTGAACACCGTTTCGGTGTGGACGGCCAGACAGTCTTGAAGGGCTTGCATGTGCAGCTTCGCGACCTTCCAGCAACCATGAGTGTTGGAGACATTCTATCGCTCCATAAAGTGAAGCTTTCACATGTGAGAAACTTGTCGCAGGATGAGTTTCTTTTGCGCCCCGAGAACCAGGTACACCAAACCCAAGCCAAGGCGGTTCGCACCAGTGCATGCAGTGCTTTGGTGAGTCAGCGGGCATGGCACCACAAGGGAGTGCTGGCTCTGCCGACGCTGCGAGCACTCAAAGAGAAGGCCGATGGTTTGGAGGATAGCTTGGCAAGTGCCGCTGCAGGCTGTGGCAGTGGTGACACGGTCGACAGAAAGAGAACCATCGACTTTTCATTGGGCTCCTTGCAAGACGAGAATCCAGCTGGACCAGCAGGTTCGAGAAAGGCACAGAGGAAGGCCAAAGCCAAGGCTTCGGCCCCTGGGGACACTCCAAGGCGATCCTCCCGTGGATCTGACAAGAGCAACTTTGGTGGCTCCGACAAGGCGGCGACAGGAGCTTATTCTCCTGAGGAGGCTCAGGAGAAGTTGCCAGGAGATGTCGTCCTCCAGAAGGTTTGCGAAGCATTGCGCAAAGTTCCACAATGCTTCCAAGGCTTGGATCCTGAGCGTCATTTGCGAGGAGAACAGCTGGGCCGATCCATGCGTGCAGCCGGGGCCTTTGAAAATGCGTGTTGAAGATCTTTTAGCTTCGAGGCCCTGTGTTCGTATGGCCCGAGCTGTTGGGCCCGCGACATTCTAGACTCTAGACTCTAGACTCTAGACTTAGATTATCCATGTTTCATTTCTATGTCTATGTCACTGAGGAGGATAAGCCTACCAGCAGGCCACAGCCACAACCGCAAGAACAACAGCAGCAATGGCAAAGGTAATGGTGGCAGCAAAGGCACGGGCAACTGCAACCGGTACCGGTAACAGCAAAGGCAAGGGCATGGGCAAGGGCAATGGCAAGAGCACCAAAACAACCACCAGCAAATATCAACAACAACAACAGTATCACCAATACCAACAGTATCGTTACTGAGTTACTGCTGTTGTCACTGTTATTGTTGTTGCTGTGACTGTGGCTGTAGCTCTTTGTGCTTGTCCTTGTGGTTGTTGTTGCTGGCACTGGAGAACGGTGGTAATGATGGTGCTGCTGACTGCTGCTGGTGACCGGTGGTGGTGGCAATGATGGCAATGCTGGTAGTGCTGGTGGTGGTGGTCGTGGTGGTCGTTGCGGTTGGAGAGGTTGCCGGAGGTGCTGGTGGTTATGGTGACATGGGCTTGGGGGGGGGGGGGGGGGGTTGGCTGTGTTCTAGGGACTCTAGGACTAGACTCTAGGACTCTAGCACCTAGGATTCTAGCAATGCCACCTGCCTGCTGTGTTTGATGGCCTGGGTTGCTGTAAACTCCAGTGTTGATGGTCTGGATTTCTTGGTTGTTTGATGCCCTGTGGGTGATGCTTGTGTGCTTCATGCCGTTAACACCAACACCAAGAAAGCATAGACTTAGATTGGACAACAACGACAGCACTGACATAGTGCATCGTCACTTGCAAGGAAGCATAGATTTGCATAGATCACAGTTTCCCATACCTCGAGATCGAAGTGTGGAGGTGGAGGCTTTTGTCAGTGGTGGCACATGAGAATGCGGGGTTGGCACTGGTGGTATAGAAGCCGCAAGTAGGCTTCATTAGAAGTAGAGCAAACAACACGTCGATGAAGCATGTTCTTGGAACAATAACGCATGGCATCCATGAAGTTGGTCCTTGTGATGCGTGCCTGAGGCCTGCCGCCTGGTAACCTGGTAGTGCGGTGGTGTGGTAGTGACAGTGCGGTGGTAGTGGTAGTGGTAGTGACTACTGTTGTTGTTCTTGTTGTTGTTGCTGTTGTTGTTGTTGCTGTTGCTGTTGCTGTTGTTGTTGTTGTTGTCAATGTTGTTAAGACTGATGTTGTGTCATGGGGTTCAGATACATGTCGACTCTTCTGTATGAGTTGGTCAAAGGTCTCCAAACTGTTGCGATGGTACTGGCCCCTTTGATTGCTTTTGTGACTTGTGTTTGAGATTGTCACAGACTTTTTTATTGTCCGTTGCTCAGGAGCTTCTTCTTCTTGTGTCCTGACTCTGGTAGTCTCAAACTCTGAACTCTGCGAACTTTTCCGAAAGCTCAAATCTTGGGCATTAAAGGTGAAGCTTCCTGTTTTCCAATTGTATGAACAAGTTTCCTTCATGGCTTTAGCATCTATGGCAGCTATGGGGCCGGGAAGAACTGTGCACTCGGCCAACTGTCTAACCGCTGTGAGTTTATTTGGCATTCATCGATTGACAAGCTTCTGTTGCTGTCAGAGTTCACTACTGGCAGTGCCGTCGGCAATCGAGGTTCTTTGAAGCATGTATTCATGGCCCAAGTAAAGCTCAAAGTTAGGTGGCAGAAGCATGCTGGAGCACGGGCAGCAACAATTTGAATAGATCGCTTGTGTCACTGTTGTATGCCTAAGACGCACATTGATGACGGTTGGTGATGGAGTGATTGTCTCTATAGACTCTATAGTTACTATAGTTGTTTGTGGCAACTTGTGACAATTTGTGGCTTGTCGATTGTAGATTGTAGATCTTAAGTCTTCGTCTCAGGTCCAGGTTTTAGGTTGATTCTGGTTTCCAGATAAGGCCCGGGAGCAACTGGATGTGCTGAACGCCCAGAAATCCGGTCAAGCGTATCTGCTTCAGAAGCGCCTTGCAGTGTGTGAAAGTTGCAGTTTGCTAGCTGCGAATCAACATTCACTGCACAACGTGCCATCGGAAAAGCTCGACGAGTGTGTGCGCTTGATCACAGCAGAGAATGTGCCCCTGCCGTTCGCGATTGAGATTGCCTTGACAAAGAGGGCATGCGAGACAGCTATGGAGAAGGTAGGAAAGGAGTGGACACTGGCCGGTGAGAAGACCATGTTGGACTTCGTCCTCAATTGGCTTCCCGACGGTGAGAAAAAGGCCGAGTTCAACCCCAAGGATCCGAGGTTCCATGCATTGATCTTGCAGGCCAGCCATGTGTGGATTTTTCCCAAGAATGAATGTCGAAGAGTGTTTGTCACAGTGTGTTGCAGTAAATTCAGCACTCGAGTCTCAGCTCACAAAAGTTCGGTATGCATCTTCACATGGTCATGTGAAGGTGGCCCGCCAGTGCCTTGAGGAAGCACAGATGGAAGCGGCTGAGTTGGAAGAGGATCCGAAGACCAAGGAGGAGAAGTCCTTCAAGGCAGACAGAGTGAAAAGAAGGCATTGTATTATATTGGAATTTGTAATTTGTGACTATGTGTTTGTACTTTGTGGCGTGAGTGCCCTCTGGAGTCTGGAGTCTGGAGTCGGCAGTCTAGAGTCTAGAGTCTAGAGCCTATATGCCTACATCCTGCATGGAATTTCCGAAGGCGATCGCCGACGGCATGATCGAAGCGGTTGCCAACAATTTCCTTGCGGCTTTGCTGGAGCTCGCCCCCAAGAACGTGCATGCAAGAAAAGTGCTTATGGAGATCGCCCAGATCCTCGTCCAGGCCGTTACAACAATGCCAGAGGCCGACCCGGAACTTCCAGAAGCGATCAGCGAAACCCTCACATCGGTGTTGACTTTCGGACGTGCGCTTTTGGCTTTGTTGGTGCCCATGCCCGAGTACCTCGGTTCGTCTGCGAAGGATGTCATCAAGGCGAGATTTCTTATTTCATTGTGCTGCGATTGCTGATTGATTTAGTAAGTACTTACAACTGACATACTGAAGAGCTACTGAGCACCTGCTGACAGTGGTTTGTAATTGCAGGGTTGTCGCTAGAACCTAGGACCTAGAATTCGCTGAACAGTTTGAGCTGAAGCTTCGAATTAGCTTGCTGAGTATTTAGGTTTCGCCATTCGGTCTTGGCCCTTGGCTTAAAGTCTTGGCTGCTCACTGATTGGCTTGTGCCATCTAGTGCCAGAAGGTTTTATGCCACAGGCCATATGCATATCACAGGATCCGCTGCATCTAATCAATCTAATCTCCACCCATCAATCTAATCTCCACCCTGGGACCCAGATGAAAAGCCGCTGCTGGGGTGGGTGGGTGTGTGGGTGGATGGGTGGCAGGGTGGGGTGGGGCCGGATGGTGGGCTGCGGGTTGGGGGATTGCTCGGATGGGTTTGCTTGGAACCAGTAAAGTAAAACTCACCTGGCAATCTGGTGCCTACCCGGCTACACAGCTACCTTGTCAGCTGTCAGGCGACGACGGCAAGCAAATCCAAGGACCAGTGTGTCAACCCGGCCTACACTCTTCTGAAGTCTGCGTTGGAGGACCCTTGGTGGCGAGCTCTGGCGACAGAGGTCAATGTGAAAGCAGGCATCAACAAAGAATTGGCACCGGTGTTGAAAAAATGCACGGAGGACATCAAGTTCACCAAGGGCGAGGACGAGCTCAACCCATTGTTGACAGGAGCCCTCGACACGCTCAATGCATTGCCGAAGTTGGATGGTAACCTTCGGGCTGGAGCTACGCAACACTTGCGCGGGCACCTCAAAGTGGTCGTCGACAAAATCACAAAGGCGATTCTGGCAGCCCCATCTGTCGAGAGTTTGCCGATTTCTCAGGTTTCGGACTTCGTCGGCAAGCTGGCTTGTGTGAGCGATGATCCTGCGATGTGCCAGCAGCATTTGCAGCTGCAAGCTTGGCAGGAGAAATCCAAGAGTCAGTTGGACATTGCTGACACTGTTGCCTTTTTGGCGGCGGCCAAGGAGGGCAACTTGGATGGGTCCGAGTTGGATTGGGAGCGGCTGCAGTACCACCTCAGCAAGTTCAGCAAAGGCTTTCCCGAGCAGTGCCTGCCTGACTTGCAGGAGCTGAAAGGTCCCATTGTGCGTCGGCTGGACAACCGTGCAGCCCGGCTGAGTTTGGAGTTCGGTGTATCTGTGTAACTGTTAATACTGTTATTAGTCATGGTTATGGCAAGCCCATGGCTATGGGGAGGCCACTCTATAGTACTGTAGATTCTATCTTCGAGACTCAAAGTCTAGATTCTAGATTCTAGACTCTGGACTAGACTCACTTTAGACTAGAGTAAGGTTTCTGAGTCTAGTATGTGTAGGAAGTGAGGAATGAGGTAAGCTCATGGTCCAGGTTCTGGATTCTGGATGCTGCAAATGGGTTATATTTTTCAGCCAAAGGTTGGTAGGAACACTATACGCAGGTCAGTGGAGGCAGGCGGGCCAGTGAAGCTTCAGTAGCTGCAAGAGTCAGTAGTGAAGCTGATGGTTAGGACGGTTAGGACTGGCAGTTTGATATGATTTGGACCAGGGCCACCAGGGCCTCGGGTCAGAGACTTTGAGCAAGCAAATATTTCTGAGGGATTTAGTGGCTGTAGTGGCTAGATTCCATTCGATTTTAGCTCCAATCCAAGCTTAAAAGAAGCCAATTTTCGTGTCCATGAACCTCTTCTGTACATGTTTTGCAGTAATGACACAAGTTCCGGATGGTAGCATGCAAACTGTGGTGGACACCACAAGCTGTAAAGCCTTAACACACAACACTTTGATGCTAGCATCTAGAATCTAGAATCGTTCTCGGCTTCAGTTGAAACCTCCATTGCTGATTCTGCCGAGTTCAGCCACATGGACAGCATGCCGGTTGCTGACTTGGCTGTGATGGCCAAGTGCTTTCAGATGTACCTGGCTGTGCTGCCGAACGGAGAGGACACGAAGTTCTTAAAGGTGGCCAAGGACTTCTTCATGAGCACCAAGGATTTTCTCCAAGCCATTGAGAGATTCTCCGGGCTTGGGTCCGATGCCTCCGAGATTGTGAAGCGCGACAGCAACAAAGTCAGTTTCGACTTGTGCTCTCGCTGTGCTGTGACTCTCGAGACACAGGCCAATGCCTTGGAGAAGGCTCACGAGACAGAAACTACTTTTCTGCTCACACTCGCGAAAAGTGTGGCTGCAGCAACGGGCTATGTGAGCTCCTGTGCCATATTGAAGAAGGCCGCCGACATCCACATTGTGAACATCTTGAGCGAGGTTCGTGAGGTGGTTGTGAAGCTTGAGACGGTTGGGGAGACCTATGAGGAGTGCCATAAGGATACCTGCTGGAAGAAGGATGTCATGAACTCAGGTGACATGAAAGCTATCTTGGCGAAGGCCAATGAGACTTTGACGACATTGGATCCGAAACTGATGTCCAAAGCGCTTGCCGATGCCGACAAGGCTGGCGGCTGGCCAGAAGATTCCATCCTTGTTGCCTTGCTGCTAAATTTCTAAATTTCATTCTAAATGCTAAACTTTAGCCTAAGTGCCTTAGGCCCTAGGCCCCAGGCCCAATCTAGTCATTCTACTCTCTATTTATATACTCTGGTACCACTGTGACCGAGTCCTTGATCCCAGCTGGTTCCTGGTAGTATCGACCAATTTATCAAATAGTTTGAGTCCCAGCCCTGGTCTTACTTAATCCTATGTCGAGTATTTGTTCTTTTGTCGTTCTAGCGCGAGTCCAGTCTAGAGTCTAGTCAAGTCCGTCTAATCACACATAGTTGTGACTGTTACCTGTCATCTTGGCCACAATAAAGGATCTGCGTGCAGTTTTTCGATTGCAAGTACATTGTCGGTGTTTGGCTGACTTATGTCGAGGTTTCTGTTTGAGGACAGGTTGATGTGGAGGCCCTGGCATTTCCTGGATCACATCTGCTAGGTTAATTGTTGGTTTTGTGACTTACAGACATCATTTGCATTTCAACACAGTGCTGCCATTCAGGCCCATGACACCATGCATCTCTTCGAGAAGAAAAACAAGAAGGCCTTCGATGTCCTGCAGCCGTCAGAGATGAAGGCATTCGAGGAGTTGAATAAGCGATTGAAGGAGGGCCTCCGCTTTACGGGTGCACTCTACCTTGAAGGGCTTCTTGTGCTCGCTGCCTCAGAATCCACCGAGCCCCAGCTTGCAGTCAGCACAGCGGAAGAGCAGATCCGCAAACTGGCCGCAGAGTCCGTTGATCGTTCCCTTGTGCATCCTGCCTTGATAAAGAAGGCAGAATCCCTGGTCCGCTAAATGAGCTGCACATGGCATCAGCTACAGGGTTGCTGAGTTTGGAGCATAGCTGCTGGTAGCGTAGAGCTGGGCAGGCAATGAGGAGGTTCGGTTTAACCCAAGACCCAAGACTGAGGCTCAAATAGCTGTCTAGGATGAGATTTTCCTCCGTGTCCCTGCTGCTGACAGTCACCAGAATCATCGGAGGCATTCTTCGACCAAGCTGTGTAACTCTAGATGTCTACTTCTTGTGTGCCAGCATCTCAACACCTGGTGGCATCACACATCGTGTGTTGGAGCTGGTGCCACGAAGCGAGCCTGGGTGTAGGCAATGTAGGCCTTAATGTAGGCCCATGTAGGCAATGTAGGCTCAAGTAGCCAATGTAGGAGTGTGGGCCAGTGCAGGCGGTGTAAGCTATCTATCGGCTATCATGCAGAATGCAGAGACTTGTCAGCTGTTTCAGAAATGGGGAACAAAAACCAAATTGTACAATACAAGTTTGGAAGTTTTGTATTCTCGTACCCCTACCCGCTAGATACTGGATCCTTACTAGAGGACTCTTGTGATGTCGTTCCCGGTTGCGTCTATGACAGCGCCATTGTCATGAAGGCTAGTAACTAGTAGGAGAACTAGGATTTGGAGGTTGAAGCGTGCTTCGGTTTGGAATCTGGGCCTATGTGCAGTGTGGGTTCATAGCTTATGGATTCGAGGATTGGAACTTATTCTGATGGGCTGGTGCAGAAACTGTCTATTGTGCATTTCGGAAGCACCGAGTGTACCGGTACAGAGCTTTCTAGAGTCTAGGATTAGGGATTCTAGGGATTCTACCCGAGCAGCCTTAGTATGGCCTCATTCCGATGATTCTTGTTATTTGTGTTGGATGGGGGCCTGTGTTCTGCAGTGGATGCAGAATGCAACGTGCATCGAGGCGTGTGTTCTTTGAGATCAAACTTACTTATCTTGTATCAGTACCAGGACAGAGTGGCTCGTATGTCGCACGTCGTAGGTGCCTCATCCATACATCTTTTTAACCTTTTCCATCCGAAGTCCAGCACAGGGCCTTACATTTCAGGACACTTTTCCCAGCAGTTGCAGTTAGTGAAGTGGCTAGCTGCCAGTTGCAGCAGTGTGGGCTTGCTGACAGTCATTATAATCTTAGATCTTAGATTGTACATCCAAAAGCCTGGCAGTCATACGGTCATACAGACTAGGTTCTGCGATTTTGTGCTAGCTGCTAGCTAGCTGCTAGCTGTTCGACTTAGAGTTTGGTCTCAGTTGGGGATCCTCTGTCGATGGCACCCAGATACTCTGCTTCTGGAACTTTTCGCGAGGGTTGCTGTAAGGGCTCCAAGCCCGAAGCAGGCTTCACTCCTGAGAAACCGCTTGAGCAAGGTCACAAGAAAGGCTTTGACTTTGTGGGTGTGTGTGTGTGTGTGTGTGTTTCTGTTGTGTTTTACCATTTGGGCTGCTTTAGCATTCCGGGGGCCAAAGCTTATTCAGGGTTGGGGGCTTAGGTTCCGGAGTTCAGGCATGGGAAGGTTTTGGCTTGAGGATTCTAGGGTGGTTCAGGCCACAGGGCTTTCGGAGACTGTGTCTGTGTGTGCTCCATGTGTGCCAAGACTGCTGATGCTGCTGATAGGTACCAGGGAAATTCCAGATCGAAACCAGTGCCTTCCTGCTGTAGCTGCTAGTAAAGTAGTTACTGTTACTGCTTCTAGTTAGCTAGTTATGTAGCCAGACTCTGGCTTGTAAGCATGTGCCTGTGCGTTGTGACCAGTGATGTGGGGGTCCAGGCATGTTGCGCAGGAGTTGAGGCCGTTAGCGGCAACCTTGTCAGACCAAGGACCAAGGAATCATGGGTTTCATTGTTGTAGCAGCTTTTGATCCATCAGATATATATATATATATATATATATATAAATCTATCCTTTGTTTAGTTTGGTCGTCAAATGGAAGCAGCATGTGGCGACTGTCAACAGTTTGGGCTGATGCTCATACAGGTAGTTGCAAGTGAACAGCCAGAGGAGCAGACACAGAAAAGACAGTGTAGCCTGGGTCACCGAGTAGATTCGACAAAACCCGGGCCGTGCAACGCTGCAGAGGCAAGGGTTGAACTTTCTTGTGATGTTGATTTCGCTAATGTGAAGGACTACCAGGTGACCACCACAAAAGTAAATAAAGCCTGCCTCCCAATGAAGGCAATCTTACCTGGCTGGTTGCAGATTCCTGGGACCTGTGACCCGGGCCTGGGACTTGGAGCAGATTCTGGATTCTGGAGTTCCGATCCTGGGGGTGCCGGCAGCTCATGCCATCCCATGTCTGAAGTCTGAGAAGGTATGAGAAAGCAAGTAGCAGCAGCAATATTCGATTGTTTTGGCACGAGTGTCTTAGCTGTCTTACTTGATCATGATTTGGCTAGGTCACTATGTCACTAGGTCTAGGGAGTCTAGGTGATAAGGCCCAAGAAAGGCGAGAGTCATGTTCGGATGACAATTTTAATGCACTATTAAGATAAGAATGTACAGAATATGTTGGATTTTGAAGCTATGCTCAGGGCACCGAAGGCCTGAACCTAAGACTTGAGAACCTAAGGACCTAATCACCCAATCCTTGGTTACCTTGGTTTAGTCCTCAGCTCCGCAGTGGGTCGCTACAGGCGCGGGCGCTCTTATATTGCTTCTCCTCAGAGCATGAAGTCGGAGCCTGAGACTCACATCCTGTGCGGAGCCCCACAATTAGTTGCCATAGCCGCCATAGCCGCCAGAGGCATAGTTACAGTCACAGTGATTCTGTTGACATGAAACACATGATGCTGCGGCTTTTCTGCCTGATTCAGAGCCATGGCCACACAAGCAGTCACAAGCACATAAAGACATAAAGCAATCCAGAAAGCATGTCAGTACGGCAGTCAGTCGGATTTGTGTTATGAGCCTGTAAGCTCATAGTGCTCATAATTTGTTGCTGTATCGGATGTACCTGCTATTGACTATTGGGACACTAGGCTAGGTGCTAGGTTCGAGGCCATGCCTTCTCTGAAGCGGCTCGACTCCGATGTTCTGCTTTCGCTGCCGGATGCTAAGCGGGCCACCAAGGTGCCGAACACATGGTCCCAGTAATTTAAAGCCTTAGCTAATAATGAAATAGGTTCTGGTGAGGTTAAACTAGCAGAACTAAAATTAACACCTTGATGTACCCATTTTTTTGAGGGAAGGGCCCGCGTGCAGCATTTTTTAGTAGCTTAGTATTTTATTTAGTTTCTGGTCATTGAGCACTGTGTAGGAGTCAGACCGGCCTGTGTCCGCTTTGTCCTCGTTTGTGGCTGCACTACCAACTTCGAGTTCGACCGTGGCTTCGCCCCGGCATGAATCACAAGAAGATGCAAAGGAGGAGAGTGGATCACAGCATGGGCCCGACTCTCAAGAAACTTTGATCTTGGGGGAGCACCTGAATGATTCGCAAGATGATGAGCCCGAGTTCTCAAATCAAAGAGCAGAGGAAAAGCAGATGTGACATGTGATTTTGGAAGTGGCAAGGCCTACTTTCAGCTTCTTTGTCGTGTTGGCTCCGAATGCCAATTGAAGCACGATAGTTTTGCAGTTTTGGATCCTGGCTAAATCGATGCCGAGAAGTTGGAAAACAGAGCACTTGCCACCCCATGTCATTATGTCTCCAAGCATATGTGCGCTCTCAAAACATTGAATTAAATCGAAACTGTTACAAGCCTGCATCCAGGTCATCGGCCACTTCATCCGAGAAGCTTCGCTTCGGGCCCAGTGTTCATTCTAAAGATTCTAGGGTCACATGGCATGTGGCATCTGGCATCTGGATGAAGGAGATTGACAATTGGGACCAAGCAGTTCAGTGATTAAGGCTGGTTAGGGATTAGGTCCAATGGGCATTGGCATTGTAGGGTCTTAACAAATTAAGTTGCCAATTCAGAGACATACTTTTTTCACAGGCAAAAACCCAAGTCGTTGAGCCGGGTGCTGAGGCGAGTTTGACTTGGCGAAGTGAGCACCGTATGCTCGAGTGCAGCTTCTCGGTTCTATGTGTTTTCCATATGAGGTCGCAACATCCAAAAAAAGTAGACTCCTGGATCTTCAGGCCCCAGGTCTTAAACCCAATAACCAAGAACGAACGAATCTTGAATTATCATCTTGGTGCTTACAATGATCTCATGATCAGCTTTGGATGCTTCGGATAATCTTTGGATCTTGCTTGCCAGTTCCGGGCTATATGCTCTATGGCTGCCATGACCTCAACTGGCTGCAAAGTCTTTTCAGTGATGTTAGTGATTTGTTCGGGTTAAGGTTACAGACAGCATGTTTTGTAGGGGCATTCGGGGGCCTCAAATGTTTAGATGGATTCTAGGATTCTAGGTCCTAGGTTCTAGATATTGAAGGTTCTCGGTCCCGAGGTTTACCCGATGTACTGCATACTGCCATGTCATTCGTCAGGTCCCTTTCAAATATCTGTACAGTCAGACAGTACCTGAGTCATATAGTTAGGCGGGCATCCTGTTGTGCCCATTGCGGGGCCAAGGCCCGACAAACCAATAGAGTCATCGGAGATAGATTCTGGCAGTTGGAAGTTTTGACATCAGCCTGGTTGTGTGTCTATGATGACATAGCAAAGTCAAGCAAAGTCTTCTCTGAAGCCTCGCCGATTGAACCAAGAAGGAAAAAGTCGGCTCTCGGATCGTGACATCTTTGAATGTGTCCATTCTGTTCCCTACACCATGGATCCTATAGTCCTGTAGGTCCATTCAGGTTTTTATGTATTCTGAGGCCATCTCATGTGCTTTCCTTGTTCTGATATGCTCGCCTTCGTTTCCTGACACTCTACATTGTCAAGCTTTCACCAGGCCCTCGTTGCACCAGTGTTTGACTAAACTACTGTCTGTATTCGTTGTGGGCATCACTAATCGCTTGCGCCGGATAGAAGCTTTCTGTGGCTTTCTTGTGCATGCCCTATGGGACTCACTTGTTTCGATATCGTTCCTACATCAGGGATTAGTGTCCTAAGTTGTTCCTTGTTAAATGTTTTGTTGAGTCTGGGTTGTTGCAACTTGCATATGCTTGGTGTTTTGTTTTTTGTTGTATTATGTTCCTGACATTTTCTATTTTCCCCAGTGTTTCTGCTGTTGCAGTGCATGGACTTGCTGGGTTTCGGTATTATGTTCCCATCTTCCAGTATTCCCCAATGTCTTTGCTGTTGCAAGTGGCTGCAAGTGCTGGGAAATGTGCGTGTTTGCATTGGTGTCGGCGCTTTCGTTTTGATGTAAATCATATGCTTTCCCTAGTTGCCCTTGTGTTTTTGTGTATTTTTTTACTATGTTTTTTGTTACTTTCTGGTGTTTTTTTTAAATTACAATGGTTTTCCCTAGGGTTTTCATATTTTTTCCTATTTTTTGCTTATTTTCCCTAGTGTTTGTGCTATTTTCCGGTTGCTTCATTTGTTTTCTTATTTTGCACTCCTATTTTTTTCTATTTTTTTACTTTTTTTTCCTATTTTTGGAGCCTATTTTTTTACTAATTATTTACTATTTCTTTACTAATTCTTGACAACCGATTCCTATTTCTGAAAACATAGTGATTCCTATTTTATTCCTATTTTGAACGTAAATAATTAATCTGGCATCTCTGAACATTTCCATATGCATCCTCCTCTTAAATCTACAGACTGGGAAGGGTGCTTACTGGCTCTTCCCATCGGAGACGGATCCTGAGAGGGGAAAGACGGAGTCCGGAGTCCATGAGGCTCCCATTGGAGTCTTTATTGTTCTTGCTACCACGCTCCCTGATGATCCTGGAACTTGCTTTAGTGTACCTTTCGTACGCAATACAGTGCCCTAGGATTTGTCTTCAATTGTCAGCCAAATGGTTATTCGACCATCGTACTTCGTTCGTGCTGACAGAACGTGGGTACCGTCCACAGGATTCTACGGACGAGTGATGTGGCCCAAGACGGCCATTCGCCAGCCCAAGCTGGATGGCTCCATACCAGACCACCTCACTGCCACGCGTTCATCAATGATTTCCGCCAGACGGTTTGGCGGGAGGCAGACCGACGCCAGGACTTGCACAGCAGTGGGATGGGCGTTCATACGCCAACATACCCACGCCAAGGCCGCTTTTGCTTCGGACCAGACCTTTGGCCAGATGTGTGATTTAATTCACGGTCAAGACGGCAGGCGGATGTTTCGATCATCCCGTAGCAGTCTGACAGCCGCCGCTGCCTTCTGGACGACATGGGCATCCGAGAACTAGGTGTCTAACGGTAATTTGTGTTTTCTGTAAAGGTCCTTTAGTTCCTCTGATTCTTCCTCTGGTGCATATGCAGATGTGCTTCTGATCGCCCATTGCCCACATTTTGAGTACCATTCTCCGCTGTGGACCGCATGGGCGCCAAAAAATTGCAGTGATTGCATTCGAACATGTTTATCATACATGTTGTCATGTTTGAAGTTCTGCAGTACTTGGCTGATTATTCAAGCTTTTGCGTGTTGCTTTATCTCAAGTTGCCTAGGCCTTAGGCGACATGCCTGTTATTGCCCGTAGCCCGTATGATTCCGCCGCTGATGGATTACATTTCTGTTCTCTTGATGATCTGGCTGTGCACCTGTATGCTGCCTTGAAACGGATCCCACAGAATGTTTGGACTAGTTACAGCCGCAGGAAAGTACGACCCACTGACCAGACGCATGCTGATCACATATTGCTGGGGCTGGGACTGTATTCTGGAGTGCAGTCCCGCGGGAGGCTGCAGTTCACCGAAAACACATTCCGGTTTCCTGGCATTACCAAGTTGATTGTTCGCATGTTACAGTTTACACCTCATCTTTCAGATATGGCCTTTACAAGTATTCAGATCAATCGCAAAGCACGCGCGATTCCACATCGCGGTTCACACAATTATGGACCCAGTGTTGGCTGGGCTGTTGGTGCTTGGAGTGGTGGAGACCTACTTGTCTCCGATCCTGGTGGATGTGCAACATATATGGTCAATGATGGCAACTGCTCTGTTGCTTCGCTTGGTCAGATTCTTCGAGGCCGCTTTCTGGATGTCCGACAGCTTTGTTGCTTTGATGGCAATGTGATTCATGCCACAATGCCATTTCAAGGAGAACGTATCATGATGGTCTTTTCTGTGTTAAGCAACACGTTCCTGTTTCACCACATGCATCTTGTCTCTCTTTTGCTCGCTTCCTCGGTCTCCGCATCCCGGTTCTCCCCCCTGGTGGTCCGTCTTTCTGTCCTTCTTTGTTCTCCGCTCCTCCTCTTCCTCTTCCCTCCTGTTCGTCTCCCTCTTTTTCTTTCCCTCCTCCTTCTTCCTCGTTTCCTCTTCCTTCGGCTGCGCCCGGCTCTCCCCCTGTGTCTCCTTCTTCTTCTTTTTCTTTTTCTCCCGCCTCTTCTGTCGCCTCTCTTGCTTCGTCTTCTTTCTTGCTTCCTTCTCCCCCCTCCCCTGCGTTCTCCTGTTCCTCCGGTTTGTCGTCTTCCGTTTGCCTTCGGTCTTTTTCGTCCCTCCCCTCCTGTCCCCCTTCTTCTGATTTCTCTTTTTCATGCTCTGACGCTTTCTCCGCGGATTACGAGGATGTGAGTGACATGTCGTGAGACTTGCGAAAACAGATTCTGCATCTGCGATGGTTTTTGCGCATGTTGGATGCATTTCTGAGGCTTGTGATTCCAATCATGACATGCAGCCCTCACTTGGTTGTGCTGTAGTGCTTTTTCCTCTCTCGAGCTTCAGCCTTCGTGTACTAGATACTATTGCCACATGAAAAAACGCATCGCTCGACACTTTGTCCAATATCTTGGAGTTCGTTCTTCCAGCCCCGACCAAGATGACGTTTCTCACATGGCTGGACGATACTGATGACGTTGAAGAACTTGAACCCATCACTGAATCGGTGCTCGCATACCAATTCCTACGCCGGAACATGTGCAATTTTCGTTTGTCCTCCACTGTTCAGAAGCTGTTGGGAAGTGATGTGCAGTACATCTCAGTGAAGTTCAATCAGCCGAATGTGATCCTATGCACCATCCTTGGCGCCCTCAACACACGACACTTGCGAACCGCCCTGAGTCTTGTACAGGACAGACTTCGCGTCAATCTGTATTCGTTGCCCAAGGTAGCTCTGCACGCAGTGTTGTCTGTATATTGGACCTGATGGTGAAGAGGTTGAGGTTGAATTTCAGCTTGTGTATAGGATGCAGTTCCAGTCGGTGCGCAACCCTTTGCGCTGATTCTCAACCGCTAAAGCCTAGACAAATTTGTGCGCCTGCATGTGTGCTGGACATGGTTCCTCCTTGCACTTGTTTCTTCGTCCGCTGCTTGATTGACGTTTTTTTGGTTCAGGCTCTTGAGTAGTTTCATACGCTTCTGGCTTTGTGTTCATGTCGGAACTGCAATGTGCCAATGATCGTATCTTTGGGCTCCTCACTCTACGACACCACCTCTACTCTTCTCATCAGCCGGACACACCAGTGCGCAGTGGAACCCCCGTCTCAGAGGACACGCACGACTCCATGTTTCGTCAAGGAATGATTGCTCAAGAACGTATGTTCATGACTGGAAGATGCAATTCCGACCAGATTCGCCACAGGCTTCAGCTGTTTCAGTCACGGATTTCACACTTTGAGTACACGCTGCACCCGACGTATGTCCAGAACATGGCTTCGCATGTGACCCTTTCCTATGTTACAGTTGCGCTCCCTCAAATGGTCATTTGTGCATCAGTTTGCCGACGGTGGAATACCATGATTTCGCAGACAGTTCGAGGAAGCTTTATGGTCGATCAATGGAGTCAGGCACCTGTGGAAGACAGATTCAGCTTTCGTGCCGAACTACTGACGGAGTTCCGCCTGGTTCTTCTTAGAAGCCCCATAACGAGTGTCTGTCACTGACCACTTGTGACACGCCGCGATGCTACTCCTAAAAATTTCAGCTTCTTCAGAGTTGTTTCTGTCTGGTTGCTTTGCAGGTAGACAGGTTGCTCATGTCTGTTTGCGCTGTCCATGCTCGAGCATAGCTTGTAGATCTGAACCCATGCCGTGCTGTGTTACGACTGTATGGAGGGACAACCCAGTTCGCAACCTCACTATCTCCTTTCTCATGGTCTGCAGCGTTGTACATGTCAGTTCGAATCGATGTAGCGACCCTCAGCATTGCCGGTCCTTTCAACATGCACACTGGCAACAATGGCGTACAGATGGAATGGGACGATGTTTTCAGCCACACAACTTTGACGGCTTATCCAATGAAGTTGCTACGTTCCGTTTTACTCATCTGCTTCCACGAAGCAGCAAAACCCTCTTGCAGATATCGGTACATTGCCGGGCTATGACATTGCGGCATGTCAAATTTCTGATGAGATTGAGAATCAGCGCCGCTTCAAGCTTGATCCTACATGCTCGTATGACGTCATGACAATTGTTGCATGTTGGTGCCAACTTCATCATGTTTCCTTTTCAGCGTGTAACTTTCCCGCTGTACAGGTCAGAGTTTTGTAGTTATTTTTGGGCTTTAGGTGTTTGCACAAACCATGTGCTTTCGATGATTGATTCCTGGCTGCCCGCGTTGTCTAAAAGTTGCGACTCGCACCATAGGCGGTGCTTTTCTCAGTGCCGATTCAGTCAGAGGGCTTTTAACCAGTTTATGTTGCTGTCTTTGGTCCAAGACTGATTTGATATGATGTCCAACCCTTTGCCGCGGCCCAGTGACATCATCAGGAGCCTGGACAGTGAACAGGTGAAGGCTCTTTTTCAGATTCTGGGACATGAACGGCACACACACAGAAGCTACTGCGTCACTTGAGGCGCCGCATCCAGGCCGACGCGGATACAATTATTTCGGATCAACTGCACAGAGATTCGATGGTGGCTGCCAGACGGACGCAGGGTGCTCCTGCTCATGATGTCTCTCATATGGAGTCACTCCTCCTCCTCCTCCTCCTCCTCCTCCTCCTTCCTCTCCTCCTCCTCCTCCGCCTCCTCCTCCTCCTCCTCCTCCTCCTCCTCCCCCTCCCCCTCCCCCTCCTCCGTGTCTGTTCTTCCTTCTCCTTCTTCCTCTTCTTCTCCTCCTCCTCCTGGCTTTACTTCACGTGTCTTTCCCGTACCGAATATCTCTCAAGCTGAGCGCAGTGATGATGAGCCGACTACAGATGCGGAGTCGGATGCCCCTCGGGTTGATCCGCTCAGACGTTCTGCGTTGCCTCGAAGACGTCAACCAGCTGTTGCGACTGGACCGAGAGTTCGGCGTTTGAGTGATGCGCAAGTTCGTGAACGTTCTCGATCGCAGTCGGGCTTATCTGTTTCACCGGGCGGATCCTATAACTTACGTTGATGATGGCGTTTCATCATAAAACGACAGCTATGCAAGTGCAAGGGATTGAGTGAGCCGGTTGTAGCATTGGCTTGTCCGCATGCAACGTCTTTTGTCTAGCAGTCTTCGGCTCAATAAACAATCATGAAGCGTTCCGCAAGCATGGCGGCTTTACCGGATCTTCGATCGTATGCCAGGATTCCAGTTTCAGTTCCTCCGGACTTTTGCACTGGAGGTCAGACATTTACCGTCTGGATTCAAGTGCCCACGGACGGCCGGATTGACGATGTCAAAAGACAGTTACAGCAAGCTATTTGGGAACGTACAGGAATGGCTCCGAGGCTCAATGCCTTCCAGCTGAGGCAGTTTGGATGACATCTTCCCTACACGGCATCAGTATCGTGTGTCTCCGCATTCCCGAGCACCTTTGAGCCTCTCACTTTTGTAAGAACGTGGCCACATGAGTAGTGGGCGCCGAGCTGTAGACTAGGTTGGTTTTTGGATTCAGATTGACGTGAGTAATCTTGCTGAAAAATCGTATTCCGTGCTGTGCAGCTGAACATGTGGAAGAGCTTGGTTGCACTTGAGAGTTTTTTGGCTTTCTTGCCACAACTTATCTCCATGAGTGTGTGTGATGCAGGCTGCTCAAGTGTGAACAACTGCCTCTTTGCTTAGCCATGTCGTCTGGTTCGACGAGAATTGAGCTATGAGCCAGGGTCGCGTCTGCAGAGTGATGTATGCCTCGAGGATGCTGCGCAGCAATCCGCTGCAAATATTCTTGACGTACTGCGGGCCAACAATATTCGCCCGCATCATGTTATTCGAGTTATACTTCGGGTGGTTGAGGTTCTTCGAGATTCCCCAGAGTATCAACAGTTTGCCATGCGATGTTCGGGAATCTGCTCACACCAGGATTGTGGTCGTGTGTGCACGCACTGATGCCGACCATAATCATTGCCGGTGCTTTCAACATCAGATGAGTGATCTTCACAACCGGTATAGCAAGAAGCGTAAGTTCATTGAATGTGACGGCCATGTGCTTTACGGTGCGCCAATGCAACGCTTTCGACAAATGAGCTGATCAGTGTCCGTGCTGGAGTGAACCAGCAGGTTGAGTAGAGGATGCAAGTGGAGTGATCAGGTCCCCTGCAAAACTCAACCCAGCCATAGCTCACACAAGGCGGAGATTTTACGCACAAGAAGAAAGCAAGCAAAAAGAAGTCTGTGCTACTTGGGCTTGGCACCTACAGATATGGTACATGTGTTGTTAAAATGTCATGCTCAAGGCGTTCTGTGCTTGGGCCTAAGAGCAACAAGGAAAAAGATTCCGCATGTACACATAGCAAAGGCTTGCAAACGAGGCATGCACTTCAGCACTCCTCCTTCGCAGCCCCGCCAGGGAGTTGCGACCTACTTGCTACTGCAGGTCCAACCCGTCAGGGTGACGACACACCTACCCTGAACTACCTGGCAAAAGCTGGGCCAACTGCCCTCACTATGCGAGGGCTCTCAAGGCACCTCGTGTAGGAAAAAGACACAGCTACGGATGAGCTCACTGAGAGATCCAACCCGTTAGGGTGGAGTAGTTCCTACCCTGTGCTGTGCTGGGTGCTGCCGTGGCACTGCTGGCACACTTGAAACTCAACAAACCTGTGCGAGTGGGCGAGCGTGGAACAGGTCTTAGTGCGGTGGAGCTTGGTCCCTTCGGGGGTTGCAAAGTAACGCGTTGGTGCTCCACCTGCCTGCTCACGCGTGCGAGTTGTTTGTGAGGGACGGCGTCTGGGCGCTGCAGCAACAAACTGCGAGCTTGCTGCCTCCTCACGTGCAGAGATCTCGGCCTGGATGGCCTGCGCAGTTTGATCTCGAAGGCGCTGTAACTTGCGCGCCTTGCGGGGGCTCAGAGACAACACGGGTGTCCCTGCCTCTCGGCGGGAGATGACGCCTTGAAGGCACCACTTGAAGAACTCCCACACTGCAATGAAGCAGATACCAATGCAGATGATGGATACTGCCAACATCAAATCTGCATCAAGCGACACGGGGAGAGACAAGTCTTCTTCCTCGTCCGTTGTCTGGCTGGCAGCACCTACGACCTGAAAGAAGGCGAGCAGGACAGCGAAGGCACTCAGCTGCAGGTCTTGCTGCGCCACGGTCCCAGTGCCCACAGCTTGAGTTTCACTGTAGGCCTGAGCTTCCGCCCGGCGAGGTACGCCATGCTCGCGCAAACCCCAGATGGCTGCGAGCTCAAGGATCCTCGCAGATGGCAGCGCCTTCGTCAGAAGATCTGCGGCCTGCTCAACTCCTGGGCAGTAGACAGGGATGATCTCACCAGACTCATACTGCTCTCGAAGGTAGTTGGCGCGCACCCTTAGGTGGCGGGTTCGCCAAGACCCTTGGCCGATAGCGATGGCCAGTGCAGACTGTGAGTCAACCCTCAAAGTCTTGTCGAAGCTCGAAACCCCGAACTCGCTCAGCATGGCCTCTGCTGACTGAAGGGCAACTACAGCGTCAAGTCCAGCAACAAGCTCGGCTTCTGCGGTGCTGAGGGTGACAAAAGACTGTCGTGCTGAACGCCAGCACACCGGCGACCCGTGAAGGAAAACCACCCACCCCGTGTGAGAACGATTCCCTTCCGGCGCATAGCTGGCATCACTATACGCGATCAATCCTGTGTCATCCGCATCAGCGGTGAGAGCCAGCGCCTTGGTACGCTGCACATACGCAAGGGCCTTCTCTGCAATGCGGATGGCTCGTTGCGGCGCCTTCGTGCTGAGAGAAGCAAGCACACAAGCAGTGAAAGCTAAGTCAGGCCGAGTGCGTTGGCTTAGCCACAGGATTTCTCCAGTCAGCCTCTGTGCTGTTCGAACGGTCTCCTCGGTTGGGGACTCGTCCGTCAGGAGAGTGTCAAACGAAACAAGGTCACGCGGACAGGGGACCTTACCTAGTGCAGTGGGCTTCACGTCGTTGAGACGCAGCAGCTCTTCTGCGTAAGCCTGCTGGGACAACACAAACCCGGAACCTTGCACTAGGATTTCAACCCCTAAAAACCTCAGCGGGTGCTCTGCGGTGGCAAGTGCGAGAGGCGTCGTCTTCCAGATGCCTTGGATGGCCGTGGCCAAGGCTTCGATTACCTCTTTACTGCCTGCCAGCAAAAAGTCGTCAACGTAAGTGAGCAACCCTCCTACGACTACCCCGTCAGAGGTGCGAACAACACGCCACCAGTTTGGGTCCAACCTTCCTTGCTGGAGCTGCAGTTCAACTCCGTCAACAACACACCTCAGCGCCCGAAGTTGGCAGTCTCTAAAGTCCGACCAAAGCTTAGGCGACTCCCTCAACCCGTACACAGCGTGCGTGAGGATCCAAAGCTCCCCTTCCTCTGCCAAACCTAGTCTCACTAGCAACCTAGGCGGTGTGAGAGCAAACACTGGAAAACCTCTGCCTTGCGGGATTGGGGTCAACAGAAAAGCTGAGGTGACATCTAGAGACCCGATGCACCAATTCCTCTTGGAGCTGATGATTACAAAACAACGGAGTGTCTCTGCAGCAGCACCTGAAGCGTAGACTTCAGACCCTGTGCCGGGGGCGTGGTTGCCACAAGCGACCAAGCGAGCCTTGCGTTTGTGGTAAGCTTGACCCTTCCGGGTAGCGAGGGCAGCGTCACCCTCAGAAGGGTCTGGTGGCTTGACTGTAAACACAAACTTAGACGGAACTACCTTCACTTCCTTACGCCTAAGCCAACCTCCCGAACGGACCTCTGCAGGGGGCAGTCGCCGCACAGCCTTCTCAATGACACCGATCTCTTTGTGAATGGACGGCATCCACTTCTCGATGCATTGCTCTGCATCCCGAGGGTCTACAGTGTGGACTACCTGCAGTGGTTCTTGCAACCCGTCAAGCAACAGCTCCACGTTGGTAGTGTAAACCGGCTCAGACTTGCAAAGGGCGCAAGCTTCACTCGCGTCCGAGTCGTCAGACCTGAGAACACACAGCTGCTCACCTGTCTGCGGGTCTGGAACCCACAACTCCCACAGCACTGGTTGCTCCGGCAAGGAGTCTTCGCTTGAGCTCTCCTCCTCCTCAACCTGTGTCTCGGTGTCTGGTTGGCAAGCCAGCAGGGCGTGCTCAGACTGGGTTCGCCTGTGGTCCGGCGAGTGTTTCAGGTTCCACGACACCTCCAGCTCTACAGTACCTGCTTCTACGGCTTGGGTTTCTTTCCAACCTCCGCCTTTAAGCACAGTCCCAGGCGCTAACTCAGAAGTCTTCCCGTCAGGGTGACGTGCCTTTGTCTCCTGAAGGGGCTCTTCTTCGAAGCAGTCAAACGCGTCTAGACGTCTCACGTCTTGCTGCTCAGTCAGCGGTAAACGTACCGACGCTGGGAGTGGAAAACCTAAAGCTTCAAGGCTTTGAAACTCGTGCTCAAGCTCTTTGCCTAACGTGTTGACAGTGTAGCCGACAAGCACTGCTCTCTCACCCTTCCAGGGAGTGGTGGCGTGGCGGCGAGTAGGGTCTAGGAAGAAGGGCTTACCGCGCTCTAACTTGTGAGTTGTCCCCAACCAGCGCCTGCCTTTGCCGTCTACCCGCTCCTCTACAGGGCCACTGACTAGGTCACCAGGCTTGAGTTCTATCCACAAATCCCCTCCGTTAGGCGGGAGCTTCAAAGGGAGGACTACATTTGTGGATCCCTGCAGGTTGTGGTGGTCGGCGTGCACGGGTTGAACAGTGGAGTTAGACAACCAAAGCGAGGTGTACTCTGCTGTGGGTGCAACTGCCGAAAGCACCATATTCATAAGCTCTGTCAGCCAAGGCTTATCTGTGGTACCCCCTAAAACTCCTACGACACCTCCGTGACGGTACAACCCAGCTTTGTGTTGCAGCTGGGGCGCTGCTCTGCACACTTCGGCTAACACCCACAACGCTTCATCAAGGTCCCAGTCGTCCTCGATAAGCTCCGTAGCTAAACCTTCAAGGTCTTGCAGACTCAAGCGCGCTACACGGGCAGACTCCTCCTCAACCGGTGACACAGGCCCTTCCGGGTGTGGAGCTTCTGCTGGCGGCGGCAAGGGGGGCGGCGGGTCAAGTGCAAAGACGTCGTCAAGTCTCACACCAGCAGACCGCTTGCCGCGAACCCTGCGTGGAGGTGGTGTGTGCTCCTCCTCAAGCGAGTCTCCTACAAACTGCAAGGGCGGTGGATCCGGAGAAACAAGGCGGGTGCGAACATGGAGTGTTTGCACAAAGCCGTTGCCAACACCATCGCTGCGCAACACGATGTGACCATCATTCACAGATGGTGACAACCCCATATACTTACCTTCAACCCATCTATCCTCCAAATCACCCTTCTTGCTAAAAAACTTTCGCTTCACGGAACACTTCCCTCCGAAATGGATGGCAAGTTTGGACTTCATGCCCAGCTGCTGCGCCCGTTGCTGAGCCGCAGCTGTCATGATTGCACAAGGCCACAAGGACGAGTCAACCTCGCCAGAGGTGAGAAGGGTTCGTGCTCGTGCTTTGAGCCAGCGCACGGTGTTCTCAGCAGAGCCGTTCTGCTGCGGAACGTCCCCTTCTGTTGTTGTTGTGCGGACTCCACGCTCGTGAAACCAAGCTCGAGTCCTTTTGTTGAAGAACTCACGACTGCGGTCTGTGTGGAAACGAAGCACGGGGAGGTTTAGGGACCTTAGGGTAATGTACACCTGTTGGAGGGCATTGAGGATATCATCACCCTTGTTTGTGTGAAGTGGCACTGCAAACACCAGCCTCGCCATGTCAGGCGGTGTTTCGAGTTCACACCTGGCTGACTCCCAGGGATGCTCCTCGGCAACTTTGGCTGCAAACTCCCTAGGCCCTTCAACTCCTTCACCTTCCGCCTCCTCCTCTTCTTCCGCTAAACTTGGCTCGTACAGGGAGTCCTCGTAATCCTCGCACGGGGGGCCTTCTGCTGCGGGAAAGGCCTCATCTGCAAGGTCATCCGTCCCTCCCGGGAGGAGTGCTGCATCATCAAACCCCTCGGTTTGGCTGGGGTCTGACTCCTCCTTCACTCCTCTGAGCCGTGGGAAGCGGTACGACACAGCGAGGAAGTACTTGAACGTGGCTGGTCGGTGGTTGCGGCTTTCTGGGTCTTTGCCCTTCACACGGATGGGCCCCGCAATGTCGGCTGACATGCAATACACATCCGGGTGAACTACACGGTGGTGGCGGCGGCCGTTTCCGGCACCGTGCACGCAAACTGCACAATCACGGCGGTAAGGCACGTGATTGTTCGCAACATGCTGTTCCCAATCCGCTTGGGTGAATTTCATGAGGCGGTAACATGGCCACCGTTGGAGTGCGTACACGATGGCTTGCACAAACCCCGGCGCCCACACTGGAGACACACGGTTGTCGGCGCTAGAACAAACCTGCGGCACCTCCCCCTGCAACGCTTGCAAGTCTCTAAGGTCGGGCAAGTTTGTGCCAACAGTTGTGGGTTTATCGCCAGCGTGCCCCAACGGACCTTGACGGAAATGCACCTCAAACAAACCAGCCTCTTCAGCGTAAGCTTGCCACAGCGCGGTGTTCCAAAACGACGGAGCGCTACCCACAGCAGAATGGCTTGAAGCCATGTGGTGTTCAACCGACGGTTGCTCCAACATGAATGCCACCATGGATGTTCCATTCGATGGGTTTGGGTGCACACGCCTCCCGGCGGTGGAGAGTGCATGCAACCACAACATGCGAGCATACAAACCCGTATCGCGATCAACGAGATCACGCTCGTCAGAGGTGAGAGTGCTCAGGCCAAACGGTTCAGTGGGCGAGCGGAGTGGATGTGGTCCATCGGCGCGGTGCCCTGTCATGGACCACGTGCGGGTTGGTGGACCTCCAATGACCGCCGCAACTCGTCCCAACTTTGCAACCTTAGCAAGAAGCGTCCAAAGCGGATCATGGTAAAGATCTTGGCTCCTTGAGCGGCAAATGTCAAGCTCAACAACAACTGTATCCTGCGACTCCAATCGTTTGAAAGCCTTGTGCGAGCCAGGGCCCGCAAACAAGTGAACAACCCAATTGGATGCTCGATGAAGCGCCTTCCTCCTTCGCCGGTTGAGGTTTGGCATGCCTTCTTCAAGAGCCTTCCACAAAGTCTTGGAGTCCACATCTTCCGATGGGAGTATGCCTGACAATGCACGGTCGGGCACATCCTGAAAGAATGGAGCTGTTGACACTGCCATGTGGCCCGATGCTGGCGCCGACGAGCTCACATGCTCAACCAAATGATCCCACCACGTGCGCTCCATTGCGATTTTCGCCTGTCTGATGCGATCCTTCCCCTCATCCGTTCTTCGCCTGAGCTCCTCAACCTGTTGCATTTTGTGTTCTTCCAACCGTGATATCAGCGTAAGGGCTTGGCTCTCAACCAATTCCGGGCAACCATTTTTGACCCTAAGCCTCAACGACTTACCATCAGGAGGATACAGCTTGCAACTACCGGCGGACCAAACCAGCTTATACCCCAACTGCTCTATGATAGCACCCATGGGAACAATTGGCTGCACTAGGCCGTCCCTTCCGGGTGGCAGTAGGAGAGTGCCCGCGCGTGTCAAACGCATGATTGTGCTTTGGTCGCCGGCTAGACTCACTTGCACTTCCTCTGCGGTCTCCCACTCCTCCTCAGATGAGGCTTGTCGCATGGGGTGACTGGCACCGGAGTCGAGAAGGGCGTAGCCAATGAGAGGTGGTTGGGATGCAACGGGTGATGGCTCCACAGCGGGCTCAACGGCAGGAGAATTCAAAATTTCCCGGTTTGGGGGGCCCGAAACCGGGAAACAACTTGAGGGCATGACGGAGCGAATCGTGAGCCTCTTCACCGAAGGATTAGGTGCCGAGGACTGTTGTGATGCAGTACTTAAGCCTTCCGGCTGAGGCTGAGGCGGATCGCTACGCGGTGGCTGGGCCTCGAGCTGCCTCAAAGCTTGGACTGCCTGTTGCATAAAGGACTCGAGCGTGACGGGCATGCCATTCGCGATAGGTGTAGCCTGCACTGGCGCTTGAGGTGTTGATGCTGATGGTGATGTTGCATCCTGTGCTGCTGCTGTGGTCCTTTGCACCGTGGGCTTATCGGGTGATTTGGCATCGGACTTCGCGCCCTTGCCAACGGGACAATCCTTTGCACGATGCTCCTCAGAGCCACACACCAAACACTTTTTAAACCGCTCAGCCTTAGAGAGCTCGGTCATGGAATGTGGGAATTTGCACTTAGGGCCATTTCTACACCCCTTCCGGGAGAGAAAGAACTTACACGGCTTGGCACCTGCTCCTCCCGAGCCTTTCCCCTGCCCCTGAGGTTGGTTTCCACCACCTGGTGCATCTGTGGTTGCATTCAACGCTTGGGCTTTGGGATTGGTGACTACGCGCTTTGAGTCCAGTGCCCCAGCCATGGTTTCAAACTCACCCAGCAAATGCTTGTGGTAGTCTAAAACCTCTTCTCCCGATGGGTGCAGATCAATGTGCAGTGCACTACGCACGATTTGAGTGCGGAACTGCACATCTGGGTGTTTGGCTATGTGTTGGGCTGTTACCGTGGTTAAACCACGGGCCAGAATGGACGGATCAGGGGCTACCATCCCGCACTCCAAACAACGACGATGCCAACGACCCCACGACCTCAACAAGTTTACTCCTGCAACCACTTCCGTAAACTGCGGTGGATCATGCAAGTTCCTGAGTATGAGGTCGCGCTCATTGGTTCCACCTGGCTGGTAAATCGTATGGAGGCGGAACATGATGTGTGCTGCATTTTGAGTTGCCCTGCGTGCTACGATGTCCGATTTCACAGACGCATCCAGTGCTTCCAACAGCATGGCACACGCCCTAGCGTTTACCCTTGACCACTTGCCCTCAACAACCTCCGCCCTATCATCAGGAGCCACCCTCAAACGCTCCACGGGGGACGAAACACTCCAACGGGCAAATGCATCACGCGCCAACTGCAACACACTCGACCACCAAAGTTGAGAGCTGTCCGAAAGATCAACCATCAAGCCGCTCACCAATTCAAGCCAGTCTTGAAACTCCAAGGAGCCACCCGAAGGATTAGGCGCAACGAGTTTTGGCAAGGTGGTGATCCCTGGTTTAACCGTTTCGGGCACATCATCGCCTTTAACCTTGAGCTGTTGAGCCTGTAGGCTTTGCAGCTGTTGCACCCCCAAAACCAGAGCATCCAACACTGAACTTGGGGCTTGTGGTGTTGTGTCCTGCCCTCCTGGAGTCGATGCAACCTGAGCGCCTACAGCCTGAGAATATGGCACTTGCCCGTCCCTTCCGGGCGGCGGTGGCGGCGGTGGTGGCTGCCCTACGTTGGTGGTAAAGCCATCTAAAACCGGTGGATTGGCTGGTCCACCTAAGCTCGGAGCCCTCAACTGCCCCAAACCCAGGATTTCGGGCTGAGAATGGGGGTTTGGGCCAGAAGAGGCCCGCTCAGGACCTGAAGCGAGTGGAACCTGTGCTGATTGAGCCATGGGCTCTGACGCAGACCCAACCCTTCCGGGTGGTGTAGCACTGCCCGGCAGCCTTTGCGAACCTTGCAAGCCCGACCACAAGTTGGACCAAAACCCTGATGTGGATGCTGGAGCTCTCAGGGCCTCAATGACCTGATCAGCCAAAGTTGGGATGACAGGATTCGCACTTGGAGGCGCAGCACTGGGGAAAGGTTGAGGAGGGATTGGCGGGTGCCCACTAGGGGTCTGCGTTTGGATGCTCCTGGCAAGTGCTGCTTCCCTAATGGCTCGCTCCCTCTGCTCATTCGCCTCTGCTAGTTGCTGCCTTAACCTCTCATTTTCGGATTCCTGTGCCTGCGCTCTGGCCTCAAACCCTGCAAGCTGCCTGGCGACCTCTGCTTGGATAGCCTCCTGGGGTATTGACGACGTCTCCGTACGGCTAGGGGGCCGCTCAGGGGCTGCAGATCTAGGGTAGATGATGGGAGCCCGCTGCTCAAGAGCTTGCATGCGCTGCAGCGTTTCCGCATTAAGTAGCGGGGGTTCCCTTCCGGGACCCGGGGCAAAGGTAGTGGGTGTGCCGAGTGATCCCGGCTGCGGCGGCGAACTACTTGACCCCACACTCCCATCTGCCAAGGCCCTCGCCCTAGATGTTGCACCAGGGCTTGCGTGAACATGTACATGACGTGGCGGTGTCTGGGCCTGCACCTCAGTCCTTGCCACGCGGAACAACTCGGAAACACGAGACATAAAAACACCAGGGATACCCTCAACCATCTCGGTGATGGTGGTCAAACCCTGTTGCGAACGTGGGGTGACAAACCCCTCAACTCCAGGAGCTTCCCCAGTTGACCTTATGCCCCCCAAACCACCATCACCACTTTGGTCTGCAACCTCGCGGTCCTCACTCAAAGTGTCCTGACGGGGCTCAGTGTTGGCCCGTGGTCCTGGGCTTCCGCCCGGAGCTGCAAAGGCAAGTGGCATGCTTCGGGGCATACCCTGCTCAATCCCACCCTCACCGGTGGTCGACACATGTTGCAAGCCTTCTGCTGGGTCTGTGCTAACACGCGCCCTTCCCGCAGCCGAATCAACCACAAAACCCAAACCACCCTCTGTGCGGCGGTGGGTGCATCAGGTGTTGTGGACGTCGCATGCCCTGTGGTGCCATAGCCCTGCGTTGGGCTCATAACCTGCTGGAGTGAACCAGCAGGTTGAGTAGAGGATGCAAGTGGAGTGATCAGGTCCCCTGCAAAACTCAACCCAGCCATAGCTCACACAAGGCGGAGATTTTACGCACAAGAAGAAAGCAAGCAAAAAGAAGTCTGTGCTACTTGGGCTTGGCACCTACAGATATGGTACATGTGTTGTTAAAATGTCATGCTCAAGGCGTTCTGTGCTTGGGCCTAAGAGCAACAAGGAAAAAGATTCCGCATGTACACATAGCAAAGGCTTGCAAACGAGGCATGCACTTCAGCAGTCCGACTATTGTGATCTTCCCTCGCTTGCAGAAAAAACAGTCCATTGCGCTGCTCGTTGCCCCTCGGGGCTTGTTTGTGTTATCCTGCTGTACATGCGATGTTCTGCATTTCATGAGGATATTTCATGCGTACTTTCCTTTTCTTGAAACATGTTACTGTTTTCTCGCAGGGGGCACGGCGCCACAGTTCGAGCCGTGCCAACGAAGCTGAGAACTGTGGTGGATGCACTCAAGGACGCTTGAGTGTGTACCTGCAAAAAGCTGGGGCCGCTGAGCCAGCGAGATTAGCAAAACTGTTTCTTTCGAACAAGGCAGGTTTGCAGGTTTGATCATGTTTTTGCTTGTTCTGAAACTTTGTACGGTTGCCGCAATCTGTTTGAGCATATCCATGAGAGCCTCTGCACTGGACGATCATGCACCCAACTAGCGATTTTATGTCGCCCTCAACATCAAGAAGGCAAGACAGAGTTAGCAATGCACTCGCTCTGCCACTGTTATCTATGCTGGATGTTATTATTGGTGTTGTTCTGCTGGCACCTGGCCCCTGCAGAAGATAGCAATGGCAACAACAAGCCCCAAAACAGCAGGTGGCCAGGCGCCAGCAGAAGCAGGGGGCCAGGTGCCTGCAGAACAGCAGCTATAGTAACTGCCTTTCGTTGAGAAGGCAGGAGATGAGTACCATCGCGGTCTTAACCCTCTTTTTTCACCAAGCAGCAACCAAAGAACGTTGGAATCTAGCGAACTCTACAATGCCCGCCCAGGGTCTACCTCTTCGTGGGGGGCGGGAGGAACGCATGTTTTGTACATTCAAGTTGCTTATATATGCGGCCAACAGACCCATTTTCGGAGTCTAGATGGCGAGAATCGCCAAGCTGACGCTGAGAAGACATGACTTCGTCCTTTCAGCCCGCTGGTCTCGCGCAGGGAGTGACCAGTAGGGCGGCGTTTCACGCCAATAACTTCCCCTGTAGCAGATCCTGAGCTTTGTACAGGCTGGGTGTGGTGCCCCTTGGGGGCGGATGCCACAAACTGGCTCAATTTTGACGTCTCGTGACCGTCTGTGGTTTTTCTGTGTTCTTGTGATTGTTTTTGTCGGCAGTTTTACTATTTTCTGTACAGCTGCTTTTACGCTTGACCCCCGCGCTATGTACATCGCGCGATCCAAGACCCCTGTTTCTATGCCTGCGACTGCAGTTGCTGACAGCTTGTTTGCTGGCAGGGCGAGACATGCGATCGTAGCAATCGGCCCAGTGCGTGGAACTTGCGGAGGAAACTCCGGTAGCTGTCTTTGCTGATCTTTTGTTCATTTCATATTTGGGACCACCCCGGTCTACCAGGCGAACTCGGTGAAGTTGGAGGTTGTACAGTCTTTTTTCCGCGACGCCTCCCTCCCGGCGCCGAGGGAGGGACACGATGATGGCCCTCACACGGTGACCCGATAACGGGGTCGCATTCTGGGGAGTCATCGCGTCCCCACGCCCGGCCTTTTTCAGTTTTGAATCTGCCAGGTGATCGTCTGCAGCTAAGTGCGACTGACGATAACATCAACACCTTATACAACTATACAATGCCGTGATGGACGGGATGTACAATTGTTGTCCTAGGTCCTAGGCAAGATGCTAGATGGATCTCTGGGAACCTCGCATACAGCAACACCGTTCCCTACTTCTTTCAGCTCACATGGCCTCCAGCCAAGCGGACACAGAAGTTCGCACATACCCACACAAACAAGAGGAGCCTGGCTTCAGATGCGTGCTCACTCCCCCAATGGAGAACCTTCATTCTCCTGCATGGAGCTGACGCCTCTATCCCGTCCATCTGCAACAGTGGCAGAGTTTTCGGAACAGAACTTCTTCTGAAACATCCAAGCACCTACACTCCCGAGATGCGTGTATGTAGTGTCCTGATCGGGTCAGACAGATGATGCGCTCGGTACCGTCATCATTCTTTCTTGACGGCAACCCTCCAGATGGAAAGCAGAAGCGGCATACACTCCGCTGAGCAGCAAGTCCTGCGAATTGCATGGGACGGCAGGAGGTACTGCTGTGTACACATGATCCATTTTGGGTTAAGCAGACGAACGGAGCCAAATCATCCCCACGACTACTAAGGAGCACTGACTGCTTTGTGCCCCAAGGTCTGCTGAAGCTGTCCAGCGGAACCCACTGATCACTGGCCGTCCACGACGTGGGCATCACCACCTCCCGTCGCCGCTGCTTTACGGATCTTTGCCCTGGCTCTCGAGCCAGAGGCTGTAGCTCTCTTCCCTCGACGCCTTCTGCAGGCACCTCCTCCGGAACCGCAGGCCTACTGGGCGCTAAACCACAAGCACCTAGGGGTTGAGGTGGGTTTGTCTTAATCTCGGCACCACTGGGACCTAAACCACAGGGTCTTAGGGGCTGAGGCCTGGCTGTCGTGGTCTCGGCGCTACCGGGACCTAAACCACAGGGTCTTAGAGGTCGGCACTACTGGGACCTAAACCGCAGGGTCTTAGAGGTTGAGGCTGGGCTGTCGTCGTCCCAAGCTGCATCTCGCAGCCTGCAGAGGAATCTGCAAAGCATTAAATCTCCCTCTTGAGTAGTGTTTTCCAGTGAGCAGTTTGACGACTCCGCTTGACAGGCTTTTGGCTTTCAAGGAAAACACGTGAGTTTTGCATGGTAGCGGAGCACGGCGGTCCTTGGACTGTGTGCTCGTGTGTGTGTGTGTGTGTGTGTGTGTGTGCCGTTCGAGCATAGTCCCTGACTTTGCCTTGCGTCGGGCGCTGCTTGGCGGGCGCTCGCTGCTGCTGGCTGCGACGTCGACCTTAGCTGCGGTTGAGGAGCTTAAAGCTTCGCTGAAAGAGTTTAGCATCGAGCAGGTGCTGTCGGACTACAGGAGCGAACGGCCAGAGGAGATTTGTCGGCAAGCCTGGTCTAAGAGACAGTCCAGGGCGATCGACAGAGCCCATTCGCGGATAGCCTCGTGCAAGTCCGCTGACGAGGTGATCAACGCTGCGTGTGTGGTGCTACGTCCAGAGCTGCTGGAACAGTACCTGTACCTCTTTGTGTCGTCAAGGGACGAAGAAGCTTCACAGCTTAGTGTCCCCTACGACCAGGTGCTGAGGACTCTTCATCGAGAGGGTGATCACTGTCCGTTGCCGGAGGAGAGATCGATAGCTGCTCGAAGAAGAAACCAAGTGGCACGACGAACGCTTGGAGAACCTCTTGCGTGGGGACTTTGGAGTGGTTGTGCAGAGGACTTCCTGCGCGTCGGCTTCTTCAGGGAGAAAGAGGACTTTTGGAGGCCGTCTTAAGCCTTCGGTTCAAGAACCCATCGACTCGGAGTAGAAGGCATGGCTGCTCAAGGTTCAGGAGATCCTGGTCCTCAACTACCACATGTTCCTCAAGCCCCTCAAGATCCTCAAGCCGCTTCACAAGCTACAAATCCGTTTCAGTTCAATCCAATGAACCCAAGTTTGCAGCGGCACCAGTTTGAGATGGTTGTGGACATGCTTGCAAGAGCAGTGATGCAGAGCGCAGATCAGTCGAAACAGATGAAGGAGACTTTGGATGTTCTAGCTCGACGCAATGTGAGCGAGAGCGGCATGTGGTCTCGTGTGATTTCGAAGCCAGACGTTTTTCGACCAAAGGATTGAGAAGAAGAGTTGTCGCAGTTTTCAGAGTGGTCGTGGGCTTTCAAACAGTATGTGCATGGGATCAGTCCCAACATGTTCACTTTGCTTGAGTCGGTGGAAGCTGATTTAGATGATGAGTGCATTCACACGGAGATGTCAGATGAAACATTGGACATGTCGAAGCAGTTGTACGCATTGCTAGCCAGTTTGTTGAGAGAGCGTCCAGTCCAGATCTTGAAGGCCAATTCCAGATGACAATGGATGCGAGGTTTGGCGGACCTTGGTTCGCGCTATGGCGCCGGGTTCAAAAGCTCGGTCTTTGGCGTTGCTTGGAGCAATTTCTCAGTTTCCAGCCATGACTAACTCTAATTACCATGAGCAAATTCTGAAGCTGGAAGAGTTGTGCCGCAAGCATGAACAGTCGTCGTCGAAAGCTGTGGATGCTGAGCTGAAGGCGGCTATTCTTCTGCGGTCGCTCCCTGCAACCTTGCGCACACATGTGAGTGTCAACTGCAGTGAGAGTGCAACGTATGAGCAGCTGACAGAAGTGATCCTTCGTTATGAGCGTGCTACTCAGAAATGGACTACGCAGTTGGTTTCTGGTTCCTCTTCTGTACCTAGTGGAGATCAAGCTACACCTATGGAAGTTGATTTGGTGTGGAATGGAAAAGGAGGAAAACCTCCAAAGGGCAAAGGCAAAGGGGACCAGTGGCGTCATCCTCCAAAGGGTGGCAAAGATGGCAAAGGCAAAGGCAAAGACAACTTCCACGACTACTCGAAGGGCAAGTTTGGAAAATGGAAAGGTACACCGGTCAGGTCTCGCAAAGGCAAGGGTGGGAAGGACATAGCCCAGTACTGGCTTCCCAAGGAACCCACGGGGCAGACACGGCTGTGAGTGCCAGTGCGTGCGTAGAAGCGACGTGTGGCGCAGATTTCGCAAAGGCACGGGTGGGAAGGAATCCACTGATGAGACTGGCGGGCTGTCGGTGCAAGCCCACCTGGGTATGGCGGTACGTGGTTGCGTATGCTAGTATAGTACTGGCCTCCCATGCAAGGAACCCACTGGGCAGACACGACTCTGAGTGCAAGTGTGTGCATAGGAGCGTACATGTTTGGGTACAGCTATCGCAAAGGCAAGGGTGGAGAGAAATCCGCTGATCAGACGGCCGGGCTGTGAACACAAGCCCATTGCCATGTGGATAGGACAGGTTGTGTTGACGTATGCTACGACCGCTCTCCAAGGAACCCAGTGCGGGCAGACATGCCTGTGAGGTTTCGAAAGATGATCTGGCAAACGCGACGGTGTGGGAAGGAATCGGCCGATCAGGCGGGGGGCCCGTGAGCGCAAGCCCATGCGGATATGGTGGTACGTGGTCTAGAATCTAGAAGTCCCGCAAACCGGTACCTTCCCCAAGGAACCGGCATCACCAGGCATCCATTGGCACGGCGGAATCCGCTGATCGGACGTGGTGACTTGTGAACACGAGCCCATGTGATACGCCAGTCTGTGTTGACGTTTGCGTGGCCGTATGCTACTAACGGCCTCCCAAGTTCCAAAGAACCCACTGGGCAGACATGCACTCGCAGAGGCAAGGGTGGGATTGAATCCGTTGAGCCGATGCAGGTAGTGCGGTACGTGGTCTGGGTTTCCGGTAAACCACAGTGGCTTATTTGCGAGGCGTCAGCAGACACGGCACGGCAGTAAAGTGCGTGAGCACCGGTCAGGTCTCGCAAAGGCAAGGGTGGGAAGGACACCGCTCTCATCACGAAGTGGGGGTGGGAGTATTGGGGTTAGTTAGCCCAGTACTGGCTTCCCAAGGAACCCACGGGGCAGACACGGCTGTGGGTGCCAGTGCGTGCATAGAAGCGACGTGGGGCGCAGATTTCGCAAAGGCACGGGTGGGAAGGAATCCACTGATGAGACTGGCGGGCTGTCGGTGCAAGCCCACCTGGGTATGGCGGTACGTGGTTGCGTATGCTAGTATAGTACTGGCCTCCCATGCAAGGAACCCACTGGGCAGACACGACTCTGAGTGCAAGTGTGTGCATAGGAGTGTACATGTTTGGGTACAGCTTTCGCAAAGGCAGGGGTGGAGAGAAATCCGCTCATCAGACGGCCGGGCTGTGAACACAAGCCCATTGCCATGTGGATAGGACAGGTTGTGTTGACGTATGCTACGACCGCTCTCCAAGGAACCCAGTGGGCAGACATGCCTTTGAGGTTTCGTTAAAGATGATCTGGCAAACACGACGGTGTGGGAAGGAATCGGCCGATCAGGCGGGGGGCCCGTGAGCGCAAGCCCATGCGGATATGGTGGTACGTGGTCTAGAATCTAGAAGTCCCGCAAACCGGTACCTTCCCCAAGGAACCGGCATCACCAGGCATCCATTGGCACGGCGGAATCGGCTGATCGGACGCGGGGACTTGTGAACACGAGCCCGTGTGATACGCCAGTCTGTGTTGACGTTTGTGTGGCCGTGTGATACCAACGGCCTCCCAAGTTCCAAAGAACCCACTGGCCAGACATGCATTCGCAAAGGCAAGGGTGGGATTGAATCCGTTGAGCCGATGCAGGTAGTGCGGTACGTGGTCTGGGTTTCCGGTAAACCACAGTGGCTTATTTGCGAGGCATCAGCAGACACGGCACGGCAGTAAAGTGCGTGAGCACCGGTCAGGTCTCGCAAAGGCAAGGGTGGGAAGGACACCGCTCTCATCACGAAGTGGGGGTGGGAGTATTGGGGTTAGTTAGCCTAGTACTGGCTTCCCAAGGAACCCACGGGGCAGACACGGCTGTGAGTGCCAGTGCGTGCATAGAAGCGACGTGTGGCGCAGATTTCGCAAAGGCACGGGTGGGAAGGAATCCGCTGATGAGACGGACGGGCTGTCGGTGCAACCGACCTGGTTATGGCGGTACGTGGTTGCGTGTGCTAGTATAGTGCTGGCCTCCCATGCAAGGAACCCACTGGGCAGACACGTCTCTGAGTGCAAGAGTGTGCATAGGAGCGTACATGTTTGGGTACAGCTTTCGCAAAGGCAAGGGTGGAGAGAAATCCGCTGATCAGACGGCCGGGCTGTGAACACAAACCCATGTGGATAGGACTAGGTTGTGTTGACGTATGCTACGACCGCTCTCCAAGGAACCCAGTGGGCAGACACGCCTATGAGGTTTCGTTAAAAATGATCTGGCAAACGCGACGGTGTGGGAAGGAATCGGCAGATCAGGCGGGGGGGCCCGTGAGCGCAAGCCCATGCGGATATGGTGGTACGTGGTCTAGAATCTAGAAGTCCCGCAAACCGGTACCTTCCCCAAGGAACCGGCATCACCAGGCATCCATTGGCACGGCGGAGCGGACGTGCCGTGTGATACCAACGGCCTCCCAAGTTCCAAAGAACCCACTGGGCAGACATGCATTCGCAAAGGCAAGGGTGGGATTGAATCCGTTGAGCCGATGCAGGTAGTGCGGTACGTGGTCTGGGTTTCCGGTAAACCACAGTGGCTTATTTGCGAGGCATCAGCAGACACGGCACGGCAGTAAAGTGAGTGAGCACCGGTCAGGTCTCGCAAAGGCAAGGGTGGGAAGGACACCACTCTCATCACAAAGTGGGGGTGGGAGTATATTGGGGCTAGTTAGCCTAGTGTTGGCTTTGCAAGGAACCCACATACCAGACACGGTTCTCACGTAAGGAGCCTTTGATCCGCATTGCAGGGCAGAATGTATGCTTTATCCAGCCGACTTTCTAGCGGTACATTGGGACCCCAGATCCCTACCCAGAGGACCGCCTATTGAAAAAAATCAAGCGCGATTGAAAATTCTCAGCATTTTGATTGTGTCGACCAAAATCAATAGAAAACGATGTTTTTCAATAGAAATTGAAATCCTCAAAATCAATAGAACTGCGACATAAAAATCAATAGAAACATCCACATCAAAATCAGTAGAAATTTTCCATAAAATCAATAGAAATTTTCCATAAAATCAATAGAAATTTTCCATAAAATCAAAAGAAATTTTCCATAAAATCATTAGAAATGTTCTATCAAATCAAACGAGAAACACTTCTGACATCAATAGATTTCAGCGCTATCTCTGCCTCCACCACTATATAGAATGCCTCTACCTCGACCTCAGCCTGTACCTTTATCCGTATCTCTGCCTGTATATCTCTACCTTTACATCTTTATTTCTTTATCTCTCTACCGCTCTATCGCTCTACCGCTCTATCGCTCGATCTACCGCTCTACCGCTCGGTCGCTCTATCTCTCTATCTCTCCATCTCTCTGTCTCCCTGTCTCTCTATCTCTCCATCTCTACCTGTATTTTTATCTCTATATATCTGTCTCTTTCTTATTTCTCTTTCTCTATCTCTCTCTTTCTCTTCCCCACCCTTTCCCAGAAGGCTTCCAGCCTAACACTTCTTTTTCACAGCAGCGGCAGGGAATCTTGGGTGAAGCTTCTTTCGAGCTCTCCTTCGAAACTTGGCCTTATAAAGGCCTAGGACCTAACTTTCAAAAACGGCTCCTGGCTACTTGGACTTGGACGTGGAATTGGACTCAGGCATTCCAGCCTAACACTTCTTTTCCACAGCTGCGGCAGGGAATCTTGGGTGAAGATTCTCTTGAGCTCTTCCTCAAAACTTGGCCCTGGAGGCTTGGAGCTTACCTTTCAAAAAAAGCTCCGGGCTACTTGGGCTTGGACTTGGAATTGGACACTGCGGGCTGCAAGCCGTCCCTGACTCTCGGGTTTTGCTTGATGATCATTTGTTGAATCGGGGACAAAAAATCCCAAACGAGAGGGTGACCCTGCGGAGCTTCCGCTTCAGCTTCCTGCGAGGGGTCGTGGTAAAAGTCGGGCTCCTCTGGCCACTCCTTCATGGCCTGCTCAAAGTCACTCTGAGTGATCGGAGGGTCATACAAGCCCAAGACCATCGTTTCCTGGCTCAGGCTCACGTTGTCCGGGCTCTGGTTTGGCCCCTTGGCCATGGTCTCGGCAGCTTGGCAAGCTTGCCAAACGGCTTCCAGACCTGCTTCCGAGCTGTCTTCTTCCTGCAGATCTGTTTGGGCGTAAGGGTTTTAAAGCTGGTTATGAGGGTATAGGGGTTCGCATCTATCTATCTATATATATCTATATATATATATATATATGTATACAAAAATCTATATATCGCACTGAAAGAATCCCGCCTCGAGAGCAAAGCAGGTGGCGGCTGCAGGCCTCTTGGCTGTCGTCTCTGCCGGAGTCTCCAAGGTGGCGGCTGGCCTCTTGACTGTCGTGTCTGCCGAAGTCTCCAAGGTGGCGGCTGGCCTCTTGACTGTCGCCTCTGCAGAAGTCTCCAAGGTGGCGGCTGGCCTCTTCGCTGTCGTCTCTGCAGGAGACTCCAAGGTGGCGGCTTGGCTCTTGGGAGCTTGGCCACTGGAGGTCGTGGAAGTCGCAGGTCTTTTCTTGACGACCTTGACGACCTTGACGACGGCTTCCTTTTCTGCGAGCTTGGCAGCTGGCTTCTTCGAGACCGGGGCCTGTCGAGGCACAGCCAAAACTTCAAACAACAGACTTAAGCTCGATCAGCTCACAGGCAAGTATCTGGCCTGCCGTGCGGCCGGCTTTTTCTGGCTTCCTACTTTTGCCATCTGAAGAGCCTATAAACTGCAGCTATAGACGGCGACGCATTTTTGCAAGCGTCCGGATTATACCACTTGGGAATGTACGTATAGGGCCGTCCGGCCCTTAGCAGATGGCGCAAGCGACTTGTTTTCCATGGGCCGTTTGCAGTCGGCCTGGACCTGGACCGTTTGAGCAGCTTGGCTGCTTGGGCCGTTTGCAGTTGGCCTGGACCTGGACCGCTTGCAGCTTGGCTGCTTGGGTCAGCTTGGCTCATCCAGCACTAGCAAGCCCTTTAAAAGCAGATGCCAAAACGTCCTGTACTTGAACAGGATGGTTTCCGGCACCTTGTGAGCTGCAGTGCCTGAAAGGCAAGCATTGGCGATGTGAGACATCAAGCCCATAAAGGATTCGGAACCATACGTCCAAAAAAACCTGGGGGCCAAGTGCTGCGAAACTTCTGGCAAGTGTGCCGTCATGTGAAACTTGGAAACTTGGCTATATCGACACTGCTGGCATCAAAAGCCAGCTTGGCAAGATGGCCGTAGTGCTTGGTCAAGCACTGGACTTGGTCGGCGAATTTTCGCCTGACGTCCTGGGGCCACTTGAAGTCTTGCCTGTCCAGCAAGTCGTAGATGTCCCGCAGCGACTCAAGGACACGAAGTCGGTGCAGGCTTGGGCGATCATCTTGGGAGCCTGAAATTGCTGTAGAACTTTAAACAAGAAGGTCGTGTTCACATTTATACATAATGCAGCTTAGACACTGTACCTCCTGGCGAGCTCCACAGCAACAGGCATGAAATGCCTGATTCGCCTGCCCTTCTGGTGCTTGAGGCAAGGGTACTCATTGGCACTGCTGGCAATGTCAGACTTCCATTTCAGGTTCGGCAACCTGGTGCCTGAAAAAATGCCTAGCTCCTGATAGATTTCCTGGATTTCGGCATTCAGGCAACTCATGTTGGTGTCCCTGGAACCTGGCTTGGAGTCGTCGATGATCTCCCAATTCAGATTCCCACCACATGGCAGGACACACCGAGGTCCAGGACGTGGAGGACGTCAAGCTTCAAAGCCTGAGCATTGACGCCTTGGACCTGGAAAAGCGGGTGCTCCAGCCTGGCTTCCAGCTGCCTTGGCCTGAGTGTTGTCCTTCTCCAGCCTGCTTCCTGGCGAAAGTCGTTCCAGCAGTTCTCGCCCTCTTGGGTGCAAGCGCACCAAAGGCAAGAGTTGGCTTGGGAACTGGAACTCCTGGTAAAAGAACTCCATGTCCCCTGTGATGCAGTAGACCACTCCTGGCCTGAACCGGCGTTGCGTCGTTGGGCACCTTCCTGAGGCCATGGCTTGGAGGGACTCGCAGAGCTTGGCCCAAAGATCTTCCATGAGCTTGGGCGTGATGCACGACTTGTGGAATGCAGGCCAGCAACAATTGGCTGCTTGCCTGGACTGCGAAAGCAAAAATTAGAGACACCAAGACCTAAATGGTGATTTTGCGGTCGCACTGCCGAAAGAATACTAGACAAGCCAAGCGTCAATCGAAAGTCGTGACGTTATCGCTCTCATGGAGATCACAAGCAGACTGTCCACCTTGGAGTGGGGAGCTGCGTCGCCGTGCAAAGCGAAAGGGACCAAGGCTTGGGTGTCTGGAAAACCTGGTCAAAGTAGTCCTGGCTTTGCGACGCCCTGGAGTTAGCGCCTTTTTGGCTGTCCCAAAACTTGGCAATGTCCTGGATACCCAGGATGTCATCGTCCATGCCATCCAGGCTTAGCATCCAGTTGTGCGGAAGCATGACTGGAAGCTTGCAGTCTACCTGGATCTTCTGGCCTGTCGCGCTCTGCCTTGGTCTGCACGACCGTTGGGTCTGGAGCAGCCATGTCCTTGAAGACCCTGGAAAGCAGCTGGTGGTGCGTGTGGTTCGGGTTAACACCATGCGAACCCAAGCTGGCAAGTCCCACAAGGTCGGCCTGGGAGCAGCCTGACTTGACAGCTGCTTGGGACAACTCCTGGACGACCTTGGCGGACAGGTCTCCCAAACACCACAGCCTTAAAAGGGCCACCGCAAGTGGAGATTCTGGCCGAATCTCGCGACAGGAGGAAGAGGAAGCTTGGTCCTCCGTCTTCCTTTTCCTCCCTGGCATGGCTTCGCCTGGACATCTAAACCTAAACCTGGCTTGGTCCTCGGAGCTTCAAAGCGGGGAATTTGCAACTTGAACACGACAACGAAAGGCAGTTTGCAGCAGTCCCTGGCTGCAAAACACTTATAGCGTGTTTTGGCGCTTGAAACTCCAGCTTTAGGTTTCAGTAGGCTCTCTCCCTTGAGCTGCCTTTGCTCTTGGAGCCTAAGAGGCTGGAGGGTTCAAAAAATCCAGACTGCATGGCCTGGACTTAAGGCCGTTCACAGCTTGGAAAACCCTGCCTGCCTGGACTTCATGAAAACTATAAGCTAAAATCTCATCAGGAATAGCTGCCGGGTCAAGACTTCTAGCTTTTGCTGGACTCTGCAGGGCCGTGGTACCAAAGACTGCTGCGTGTTACACGTTGCTTGAGCTTGGGCCTCTATGCAGCCATCCTGGAAAAAAAACTGCTCAGGCGTCCTTAAGGGCCTTAGTGAGTTCCACCTTAAGCTTCTTGGAAGCTTGGAGGGTGGTCGCCGCGTCAAGCAAAACGGGCTTCATGTCCTCCATCTTGCAAGCCTTCTTGCCAGCCAGGGTCGTGCCGCTCCAAAGCCTGCAGCTGCTCGGTGAGGGACTTCAAGAAGTTGCCCTTGTCGTTCAAGCCGCTGCCTTGGATCTGGAGCTTCAAGCCCTGCAAGAGACCGTATTCCTTGCCCAGCTCAGTGACGAAGAGCTTGGCCTGGAAATGGTTGGGCGAACGGGCGAACGAACAGCTACAGAAACGGTTCGAGCTAAACTTAATTTGAAAAAACAAGCATGAATCGAATGGCCTTCTCCTTGAGCCGTTCACTAGTGGTCTCTTGGCTGACTTGGCTGGCTTCCTCCCACTTGTTCGCCTTGGCCTTGGGCTTGGGCTTATTTCCACCCTTGTTGTTGTTGCCGCCTGGCAAGCCCACGAAGGCCTTGAGCTGGCTGTCCTCGTCGTCACCTGAGACTTCGCCTAAGTCGAAGTCCTCAACGGCAGGTGCCTTCTTGAGACTGTCGAAGGCGAGGAAGTCTTCGAGGGAGGAGGAGTCCGCCTTGGCCTGGGCCCTGGAGCCAGCTCTGCGGGAGGTGGTGGTGTCTTCGGTTTCCTGACAATTGTGAAACTGCATGACTCCACTATCTGTTCTTAAGTTTAATTGGGAAAGATCAAGTATTTCCTGGAGAGGCGCTCCTGTTGGTGAAAGAACTCGCTGTATAACTGGATGATGGCTTGAGACTTCTTCCATCAGAGCCATGCAATGATCCGCTCCGAGCTCCCACTTTAAGCGTTCTCGGAGCCTGGGTCTTTGCCTCATCACGGCACAGACCGGCTGCAAGGCCTTGCAAAGAGAGACAAACGTGTCGTGGTGGGTCCTGGCTACGTCATCCTGGACTCCAAGCTGTTGGGAGCTTGAAGCCTGGGAGCCTGAACCTTGGACCACTGGCACGACTTGGAGACCTGGCGATGCGGATCCTGAAAATGTGGATCCTGACGCCCGGCTGGGTTGGGAGGCTTGGGAATCTTGGATGGCTTGGGCTTGGACCTGGAGATTGGAATATGTTCTCCTGGTCACCAACCAAGCTTCCACAAAAGCACCGAACTTGTCCTCCCTTGACCAGCCTTGACAAAGTGAAGGTTCCAAAAGAATAGCCGCCATGCATAAAAGGAAGTTCCCCCACTTAGTTCCTGGTCTTTGTTGTGGTATACATCGTGGGCTTCAGAAAAATGTCCCTCTTCTTTTCTCTCCATTATGGAGATGTTGGCTTGGGACCTGATAAGAATTTCCAAGCACTCCTTGATTATAGGTAGGGAATGCCTAACTACCGACGCAATACCACTGTACAGTGCAATATCAGCAGGATTCTCTTGAAGGGCTGGAGTGTCGACGACTGGGTTCTCGAGGTCGTGTTGGCTGCCTGGGGTCTCGATGATCGGCTTTGTGACCCATTTTGGAACCTCCTTGGCTGCGGGTTAATGTACGAGACTTGGATCCCTGATAAGCTTGCATATGCTTGAGTATACGAGGTTTTTTGGCTTGATGAAACACAAACATAAATGAGTAGTTCATGTTGGTGGTGGAATTGGCATTTACTCGCTTACAAGCTTGGGATCTGCAAACATTGCCCTACACTGACAGTTGGTCCTCTGCCGTACGTGGCTTGGACTCAAAGAAAAGTGCTTGAAAAAGAAGCTGGTTCAGACAGCTTGGGCAAACCTGGAACCTGGAGTGTGGATTAAAGATCATTTCCGCGTCCAAGGCTCAGATGGCCACAACTTCCTGAAGAGGTCCTTGACAGCACCGTGATCTCTGTAGTCGTGGCAGTCCTTGAACATGCAGCCTCTGCACGTGGCGCCCCTCAAAACGCTCCGCTGGCCCACATACGAGCACCTGTTGCCTGAGTTGCAGATCAAATTATTAAATAATTAGCTAGGGCTTGCCAGCCCTTGGACGTAAGACTGGGGTCTAACGAATGCAATGAAAGCGATTCCAATAGAAAACAAGACTCAGCTTCGGCACTTGGCGAAGCAGTCCCAGCCAAATGCGTGGATGAAGTCTGCTTCGGCGTCGCCCACGTAGTCGCCACCTGAAAAGGGATGAACAAAAAAATGTGGGCTTTAATTTGTAGTTTGAGCTTAGGGTCTGGTGTGTTGGGTTTGCTCGCCTGTGGCATTGATCCAGTGCGGAAGCCAGGGGGGAATTCTTCCAAGGGCTTCTCCTGGCTCACGGCCCCACGTTGTTTGCTGTTGCTGTTGTTGCTGTTGTTGCTGTTGTTGGTAGCCGTGGGAGGAGCCTTGGGTGCGGTAGTAGTTGCCCGTGTTGTAGTTGGTCCAACCGCCGCCCTGGTTGCCGCTCTGGTTGCCCTGGTAGCCGCCTTGGTAGCCGTCTTGGTAGCCGCCTTGGTTGCCAGCTTGGTTCCCGAAGTTGATCCACCCCTCCTGGTTCTGGCCATTCTCTTGGCCATCCCCTTGGCCGGGCTGCTCCGTGGTCTGCTCCGGGTTGTCTTGGTGGCTGGCAGGCTCCTGGTGGCTGCCAAACTGGGGAAGCTCCTGGGGCTGGGCTTGGTCCTGGCCAAGACCCAAAAGATCATGGCTCTGGGGACCTTGGGACGGGTCGGACTTGGGAAGACCGGCTGCTTCCAGCATGTCTTGAGTGCGTGGAAGAAGCTTGAGGACTTTGCCGGTCTCCATCTCCAGCCTGGTCGTGAAGTCCTGGTCCTTGGACTTGAAGACTTCCAACTTCAACTTGGACAACTGGTCCCTGACGTCCCGGTCGTACTTGGAGATGTGTGCGGCCTGGATCTTGGCGAGCTCCTCGTCGATCTGGGTCCGCTTGAGGGCCATGATTTTGCTTAGGTCTTCCATCCTCGTCTTCGACCTCTTGGCCCTCCTCTCCTCCACCTCCGCCACGATTCTTTCCTCCCATTCGGCATCAGAGTTCGCCCTGACTTCGTCCATCTGCTCCTTGTACTCCTGGTAGTCCCTCTCTGAGGCGTCCCGTTCGTTTTCCTGCTCTTCCTGGAGCTGGACCTTCATGCATGGAAATCGAAATATATTCCTATTGAACAGAAAAGAAGGAAACAACAGAGTATATATGTTTTTACAATAAAATCTTTGCTTAAAGAGTAGATGATAATTATGTTTTTTGTCGGGTCCGACCTCGCGGTTGCGCCTGTAGATCTCGTGGGCCACCTGGAGCCTGGTCTCCTGGAGCTTGAGAAGTTCGGCTTCCATGACCTCGAGGACAGCGGGATCCTCCGTTTTACATGTGGCTTATACATGACTTTCGATACTTCAAGCCTGGAAGGTCGCCTTCTGCTGTGGTGGCTGGGACTGAGGTCGCCGAGGGAGCGGACGGAGCGGACCTGAGATCATGGAACAAATGACTCGGTGCTTCCAGTGCTACTTGTGGGTGCTTCCAGCTTCGGTTTGAAAAGGGCTTCCTGCCCCTGACAGCTTCAATAGGGCTTCCAGCCCCTGACAGCTTCAATAGGGCTTCCAGCCCCTGACAGCTTCAATAGGGCTTCCAGCCCTTGACGGCTTCAATAGGGCTTCCAGCCCTTGACGGCTTCAATAGGGCTTCAAGCCCTTGACGGCTTCAATAGGGCTTCCAGCCCTTGACGGCTTCAATAGGGCTTCCAACCCTTGACGGCTTGAAGACAGCTAAAGGTTTTGAAGATTAAAAGGTCAAGTAAATTCAGTCAAGCTGCTCGTCCTCGGTAGGTCTCGGCGGCGGCTGCTTGGCAGGTGGCGACTGCTTGCCCTTGGGAGGTGCAGGCATTGGCTGTGGCTGCCTCCAGGGCCGCTGATCCTGGTCATCCTGGAGATCCTGGCCCTGGGTGCTCCTGAAGGACCGGGGATCCTGGAGCTCCTGGGCTTGCAGGCTCCTGGATGAGTGGGGATCCTGGAGCTCCTGGGCTTGGGTGCTCCTGGAGGAACGTCTCAAAGACATTTCATCCAACTGTACCTCCAGCCTGGGTGCTGAACTTGAGGCTAAGGTGTTGCACCACATCGTTTTGCCACTGGCCGAAGGACTCGCCCTGGCCGCAGGGGTTTTCATTAAGTATATAGTTTTAGGGGATGGGGGCTTAGATAGGCACCGCAACAAGGGACACAAACATATAAAAACAAATATATATGTACATATTTTTTATGTATATTTTTTGATATATATATATATATATATATATATGTGTATGTATGTATGTATGTATGTATAAACTTTTGCTTGTTACTCCAAGGCCGGCCTCGTCCTTGTACTGGCTGTAAAGCGCCCTCCAGTTCTCTCGCCAGGCGCTTGAGTCTGAGTGCTTTCAAATATAGACATCCTTAAAGAAACGCAAAACTTTGTTACGTGCGTGCAGGTGTCCGGCGCCGCCTGGCTGACTGTTTCGCTGGGGGCCCTTTCCCATCGCGGGCATGGCTCCTCCTGGGCGCCCTCGAGGCTGCTGGCCGGCCATGACTTGGCAGCTCCTTGGCTGCCTGACTAAGTAACTCCTAAACTGCTTCTTGAGCTTGGGAGCTGCAGCGGCCGAAGATCGATCTCGCTTGGGAAAATTTGCCGCCGAGAAGGGCTGCCCCCCTTGAAACTTTACTTGCAGGCTCATGCAGCTGGAGGGTCGGTGTGTTTTTTTCACTCATGCATACTGGCTTATGCAGTCGAGGCCACCGGGCTTCCAGCCCTGGCTTGCAAAACTAAAAGAGACTTGAAACTAGGACTCCAAAAACTTAGCCTTCTCCTTGAAGGCCTCTGCCAAAGAGCCGCCTTCGGCGAGCTTCTTCTTCATCTTGGCAACCTGAAGCTTGGTCTTATCCCGACCATGCTTCCTGCACACGATCTGGAAAAGCTGCCTAGAACCGTCGACTCTCAATGTGACACTGTCGTGGTAGTGCATGATCTGCAGCTTGCCCCTTTCAGCCTCCGTCAACTCGGGCTTGTCCTTGTCCTTCGGGGCCTGCTGATGGAGAAAACATTCAGGGGTTCACTTACGTACATCTTCCTAGATAGAAATATATGCTTATAGGAACAACAAAAATATTTTTCTAATGTTAAGATTAGAGGCCGGCTTCTTCTTCGGCTTGTCAGTGTCCTTTTTCACAGGCTTAGCGGCTGCAGCTGGCTTCTTCAAAACCTCGCCCTCCCAAGACTTCCTGATTCGAGCCTTGCTGCCTGGCACGGGACTGCCTTCGGCTTCCTGGCTCAAACTCGTCTTGGCGGTCTTGGGAGTGTCTGGAAGCTCCAGATCCCTGGTCCGAATCTTTCGAAGCGGACTGCTCGCAGGGGCTGGCGACCCTAGCTTTGGCGGCTTGGTCGCAGGGTCTGGCGTCCCTGTCCTCGGCCGCTTGGTGTTGTGGGTCTCCACGTCCTGGAGCTTGGCTGGTGAGGCCGACAGTTCTGGAAGAAGCAGCGCCCTGAGTTCCTCGAGATCCTTGACCTCGAACTGGGTCGCCTTGCTGCAAGCCTCCTTGAACCTGGTGTCATTGCACAAGCGGCGAGCATGAGCCATGACGATCAGCAGCATCTCGGCCGTGTCCCCAGCCCAAGAAGTTTGCTTGGTCAGCGGGGCTTGGAGGATGAGGTCCGGGAAGTCTTTGCTGAGCTTGGCCAAGCACTCCTTCAAGTCCTTGTACTTGAAAGCCAAGCCGCCCTCCACCTCCTGGAGTTTCTTGAGCAAAGCCGTCGCCTTTGAAAGCCCTTTGGCCTGGACAGCACTCGTCTTGGCTAGGTTGCCGTAAGGCTCGAAGCTGAAGGCGGCCTGGACACCTAGGAGCTTGACGTATTTCTTGAATACGTCCAGCAAGTGCTCCTGGTCCACCTCCGGCTTGGCGAAGTTGCGTTCGCCGCCTCGGCCAGCAGCTGCGGGGCTGCCCATGGCTCCAAGAAGCTCAGGACTTGCCTGGAGGGCTGCAGCACTTAAACCCGACAGACCTGCCTGGAGCTTGAAGCCCAGGACCTGGCTAGGATTGAAGCCAGGGCCTTTAGCCGAAGCTTGAAGCATTCAGCGTACTATGAAAAAAACTTCAGCTCAGGTCCTCTTCTCGCCAAGTCAACTTTGCACGTCAAGCAGGGCTTGATCGATCTCGGCTTGAATTATACCCTGGCAGTAGCTTGCCCTGGCCTAGCACTTGAATTAAGCCGCTTCTAACAAAAACGCACCCTTGAATGTTTGAACCTGGGACGGCGCGGAAGCGGCAGAATCTCTGCCACCTCCGCACTTTCCTATGTTCTCAAAACTTGAGGCTTGTCCTGGAGCTCACCTCCCAGCCGCCTGGCACTGGTCAGATCCTGGGACCTGGCGCACGGGCGGCTCAATGTCAAAAAAAAGTAGCGTCGACGTGCTCCCTGATCGTCGCCCGCAACTCCTGAGTGCTCCAGGAGTGGTGTACCGTGGCCCCCACCCGCACTGCTTCCGAAAGTAGTTGAGGCTTCGTCATTCGGCTCAGGGGGATGGCCTTGTCCTGGCATGGCGAGGTGTCCATCTGAGGCGCCGAAGGTGCGAGAGGTAGGAGCTGGGGCTGTTCTGTTAATATGTTTGGGTTTGTTTGGAGAGCGATCAATGAAGCATCGTTGAGCAACAAGTGGATGTACCCGTGCTCCTTCATCTTCATGTGCTTCGTCGCCTCCGGCCAGCGCTCGGGGTCGATCTCCCTATCATTCTCGATCTTGTACATGAGGTACTCCAAAAAGTTCAGGAAGCCCACCTCCTTGTCGACATCCCTTAGCTCTATATAAGTAAAAAATCAAATACATAGTCTATATAAGTACGGCATATGTATAAGTATATGTGTTCATGCCAAGAATCTCCAGCTGGTCTAGGTAACCTCTCCGCCACATCACGACCAAGGCCCTCACGACCTTGCCTGGAACCTTGGCGTGAAGCAGCTTGGCATAGGCCTGGACGACAATTTCATCATCGCCCTGCATCTTGACCTAGCCCAAAGTTCCTAGCAGCTTGGCTTGAAGACGGCTGCCATGCACGAGATTTGAAGCATGATTCCCCCCCTTCTTCCTTCTTAGGGCCGTCCGGCCCCTGGAAGCTTTGGTTTCAAGACGGCTGCCATGCACGAACCTGCCAAAAATGATTCCCCCGCCTTCTCCCTTCGTGGGGCCGTCCGGCCCACATCCCATCTCTTCTGTCTGTCTCCTCCGTCTCTCTCTGTGTGTCTCTCTCTCTCTCTCTCTCTCTCTCTCTCTCTCTCTCTCTCGCTCTCTCTCTCTCTGTATACATTATTTGGTTAGCAAATTGGGGCCGCCCGGGCCGCCGTTTCAGCTTGAAGCTGGTGATTGAAATCAATAGAAACATCACATCCACCTCAAAATCAATAGAAAATCTCCATAAAATCAATAGAAATTTTCCATAGAATCGATAGAAAATTTCCATAAAAATCAATAGAAATTTTCCATAAAATCAATAGAAAGACCACGATTAAAATCAATAGAAGTCAACACTCAAAATCAATAGAAACATGTACAAACAAAAGTTCCAAACGATTGACATTTCCTCAAATTCAATAGAAGTTTCGTGTGCCCTCAAAATCAAGCATCCGATTGAAAAAAAATCAAGTGGGCGTCCTCTGGGTAGTGCGGTACGTGGTCTAGGTTTCCGGTAAACCACACTGGCTTCCCGAGGCGTCAGCAGAAACGGCACGGCAGTAAAGTGCGTGAGCACTGGGCAGGTCTCGCAAAGGCAAGGGTGGGAAGGACACCGCTCTCATCACGAAGGGGGGGTGGGAGTATTGGGGCTAGTTAGCCTATAGTACTGACTTCCCACAAGGAACCCATGGGGCAGACACGGCTGTGAGTGCCAGAGGGTGCATAGAAGCCACGTGTGGCGCAGATTTCGCAAAGGCACGGGTGGGAAGGAATCCACTGATGAGACGGGCGGGCCGTCGGTGCAAGCCCACCTGGGTATGGCTGTACGTGGTTGCGTATGCTTGTATAGTACTTCCAGACACGACTCTGGGTGCAAGTGTGTGCATAGGAGCGTGCATGTTTGGGTACAGCTTTCGCAAAGGCAAGGGTGGAGAGAAATCCGCTGATCAGACGGCCGGGCTGTGAACACAAGCCCATGTGGATAGGACAGGTTGAACTTGACGTATGCTACGACCGCTCCCCAAGGAACCCAGTGGGCAGACACGCGTGTCAGGTTTCGAAAGATGATCTGGCAAACGCGACGGTGTGGGCAGGAATCGATCAGGCGGGGGGGCCCGTGAGCGCAAGCCCATGCGGATATGGTGGTACGTGGTCTAGAATCTAGAAGTCCCGCAAACCGGTACCTTCCCCAAGGAACCGGCATCACCAGGCATCCATTGGCACGGCAGAATCCGCTGATCGGACGCGGGGACTCCTGAACACGAGCCCGTGTGATACGCCAGTCTGTGTTGACGTTTGCGCGGCCGTATGCTCCTAACGGCCTCCCAAGTTCCAAAGAACCCACTGGGCAGACATGCCTTCGCAAAGGCAAGGGTGGGATTGAATCCGTTGAGCCGATGCAGGTAGTGCGGTACGTGGTCTGGGTTTCCGGTAAACCACAGTGGCTTATTTGCGAGGCATCAGCAGACACGGCACGGCAGTAAAGTGCGTGAGCACCGGTCAGGTCTCGCAAAGGCAAGGGTGGGAAGGACACCGCTCTCATCACGAAGTGGGGGTGGGAGTGTTGGGCTAGTTAGCCTAGTACTGGCTTCCCAAGGAACCCACGGGGCAAGGGTGGGAAGGACACCGCTCTCATCACGAAGTGGGGCTGGGAGTGTTGGGCTAGTTAGCCTAGTACTGGCTTTGCAAGGAACCCACGGGGCAGACACGGCTGTGAGTGCCAGTGCGTGCATAGAAGCGACGTGTGGCGCAGATTTCGCAAAGGCACGGGAGGGAAGGAATCCGCTGATGAGACGGGCGGGCTGTCGGTGCAAGCCCACCTGGGTATGGCGGTACGTGGTTGCGTATGCTTGTATAGTATGATGGCCCCCCATGCAAGGAACCCACTGGGCAGACACGACTCTGAGTGCAAGTGTGTGCATAGGAGCGTACATGTTTGGGTACAGCTTTCGCAAAGGCAAGGGTGGAGAGAAATCCGCTGATCAGACGGCCGGGCTGTGAACACAAGCCCATGTGGATAAGACTAGGTTGTGTTGACGTATGCTACGACCGCTCTCCAAGGAACCCAGTGGGCAGACACGCGTGTGAGGTTTCGTTAAAGATGATCTGGCAAACGCGACGGCACGCGTCAAACACGGACGTCATTAGCGCCCCACCCCCCCGCCCGCCCCATCTGGGACCAACAAGAACGTGCTGTTGCCAACGAGACTTCTCTTGCTGCACGCGTCAACCACGGACGTTATTAGCCCCCCAACCCACCCCCCGCCAAGGAGACGTCTCTTGCTGCATGCGTCACACAAGGACATTATTATCCCCGCAGGTTTCAAACACGGCCGGTATTAGCCCCCCACCCCACCCCCCACCCGCCGCCCCTGGGACCGACACGAACGTGCTGGTGCCAACGCAACTTCTCTTGCTGCACGCGTCAAACACGAACGTTCGCTGGTGCCTTCTCTTGCTGCACGCGTCAAACACAGACGTTGTTATCCCCGCACGCGTCAAACACGGACGTTATTAGCCGCCCACCCCACCCCCCACCCCCCCACCCGCCCCCCCTGCGTCCGACAAGAACGTGCTGGTGCCAACGTGACTCGTCTTGCTGCACGCGTCAAAGACGTTACTGACCCCCCACCCCACCCCCCCCCCGAACCAAGCAGAACGTGCGTTTCGAGCCTCCAACACTGCATGCGTCAAACCCCGGACGTTCTTTGCCCCGACCCCGCCCCCCCACCCCACCACGACCACCCAAAACGTGCTTTTCCGGCCGGCCCCAACCCGACCCCCCCACCCCGCCCCCCCAGGACCAACCAAAACGTACTTTTCGAGACTCCAAAAGTGCGTTTTCGATGGTGCCGTTTTCAGCCCCCGAAGCATGCTCTGAAAACGCTTTTCCGGAAACCAGCGAAAACATGCTTTTCGAGACTCCAAAAGTGCATTTTCAATGGTCTGGCAGATGTTTCCTAAACAGCTCAAAACGCACTTTTCGGCCAGCACTTGCCAGCTGGGCAAGTGCACTTTCCTATGGTTTTTACAATGGATTCGGCACTTTGGCGCGCAAATGTCTTCAATTTCCGCTAACTTGCAAAGTGGACTTTCCTATGGTTTTTACAATGGATTCGACACTTTTCCATGCTTGTTGAGGGCAATTCCGAAAAAGACCGAAGTGCACTTTCCTATGGTTTTTACAATGGATTCGGCACCCGGCTTTGCGCAAGCGACTTGGCAACTCTTTGCGCAAGCGACGCGAATTTATTTGCGTAAGCGACGGTGCTGCCGAAAGGGAGCTCCTGCTGCAGGAGTATTTTCAATTCGACTGTCTGTGCGTACCCCATGTTCAGAGGTGACCTGTGAGCCATCCGCAGGATCCTCCAGGACTCTGGCTCGGCCGGACTTGCTGGAGTGCCGCTCTTAGAAAAGTGGTGTAAGTTGGAATGGAATATCGAGGCGTCGAGCTCCTAGAGGCTTTATTGGCACGTGTGAAGGTGTGAGCTTGCGCTGGCCTGATGAAATGTATCAGGGTTGTAAAGATGTGCTCTCAAGGAATCATGTCAGGCATTGTTTGCTTTGGCTTTGCTCAACATCGCTTGGTCCCTGTGTCGTGGTTTCGTGGTGCAGCAAAGGCTCGGGTCCCTGCTAACACTATGGGGTTCTTTGTACGTTGGAGGTAACGCAATTTGGGCGGATTGGGTTGCTGTTCCCGCGAGGTTTGGGTGCGCATTGTGTTCGTGCGTTTTGACTTCTGCTCTTGGATGGTGCGAACAGTTGCGGCATAGCCTCCTGTTCTCTCGCATCTCCCAGCAGCCAATCAGGCCTGTCTGAATCAGCAACGAAGAGTCTGGCCTGGCTGGACGAAGCCATCCGCAAGGCACAAGCCAGCATGAGGCAGCATGGGCTGGGGAAAAGAATTGCTAGTCATAGTCTTGCAAGTGTTTGTGCACCATTTTGTTTTCTCGGCGCTTGATGTCCCTGTGAATCTTTTCACCACTTGCTCTTCTGCGCCTCTTATGTTAGGACCTTGGGCCTTTCTTCGACATCCTTGACTCTGTTGTATCTTCGGACGAGCAGAATGAGGTACAGTAGATGCTGCATTCGGCGTGGTCGGTTAGAGGTCACAAGCAGCATTCGGTGATGGTGCGTAGGCAACTTCAGCGGTAACTTTCACTGCTTGTGGTCCATCGATTCCCTCGAGTCCGCCAGGCTCTTGCCCGTTGGGTCTCGGCCCGAAACCTCTGCAGCCCGCTGCTCTTGGCCAGGCGCGGCTATGTTGATTCCCGTCACAGTCGCCACAGTCGTGCAGCCCAGGATATCTCCTTCCAGCATCTCGCCCTGGCCTAAGAGCCCACGCTTCACGTGGCAGAGCGGCCCGCTTCTGAAGGCCGGGCATGTGGCAGCGAATTGAAGTGGGTCGGCTAGGTCGCGCTTCGGCAGATTCCAATTTTTGGTGAGGAGAGCTCCATCACGCGCGCGGGCGAAGGCCGATGGGAAGCGTTCGTGTTCTTCTTTTGCAGTCACGGCGTGCCCTGCTGCAGGCATCTGCAGGCGACCTTGCGTTGACGATGAAGATCGGCGGCTTGCAGGCCGTGACCTCGTGGCACGGAAGATGTGAGAGGTGGCAGCTGATACTTGTTGCTTTGGCAAGCCTGCGACGAAGGATGCGCAATGGATGCTGCAAGGGAGTGCCTTTCACTGCCAGAAGGCCCATGCCAGTTTGATGCGGCTCGCCATTCCGAAAGGCTTTGACCTCTTTGCATTCACACAGGCGCATGCGCAGGCATTGCTCTGACACCCACAGGCCGCTTCCAGACACTTCGGCACAGGGTAAGACCAGCTTTCACACACCGACTCCAGGTAGATGTACTATAGCGGCAGCGAGGATGCAGAGGGCCGAAGCATCTTTCATGACAGGGTCCGAGTCTGTGCTACATCTTCGTTGGTGCAAAGCTTGGCGGGGAAGAGATTCGCAGGATGCCCAGCTTTGATATTAGCAACCCAGGATGTCGGCATGCACCACTCGTAGACTTCTGTTAAGAAGACAGGTACTTCATCAGAGAAGCACATCAGCAAAGTGCTTGGGTAAGGTGCACAATGGACGCGTTTGGCTAGCAAGTAAGTTCCTTAACCATGTTCTCCCCACTGTGCTGCTTGACGGCGGGTGTACTTAATGCTCTCCATATGATTCCCAAATACCGCGATTGTCTCTGACACGAATTCTTTCTCAATCTCGACGTCTCGATCGGCTTTTAATGTTGCTGTGCGTTTGCCGTGGCAAAATATCCAGGAAAGCAGGTAAACCCTGCTGGTGGTTGTTGGTCGTTGTTGATAGTTGTTGGTTGGTGCTGGTTGTTGTTGCTTGTTGGTGGTTGTTGCTAAATCTTTTTGGTTGCCGTTGGTTGGTTTTGGGTTGGTTGGACACACGAACCCGCATTTTCGGAAACTGGCCTCCAATCCACAGGCTAAGCCTGCCCAACCCCTAGCTCCCCCTGAAAAGAAGCCTTGAAACTTTTCTCGTCCTTAAAGCGGAAAGCTGCTTTCCTGTAGTTCTTGCTACTTGCTTGCCGGCCGAGTGCTGCAGCCGAGGTGTTTATTTGAGTGCACAACAGACAATCTTGTTACATTCTTGACCAGCAGTAAATCTTGCAATTCGGCATTTCAGCTGCACAAGCCCACAGTTTGTTTCAGTTCACGATAAGTGGAAGCGAGAAACCAACAAGAATGTAAAGCGATTGCGAACTTTATTCTTCAAAGTCTGACCCGTCTATGCCCGAAATGGGCCCTGACTCAAAACCATGTGCTCTGCTGCAGATGGCCTGGTTGCACTGGCAGGGCATCGGTGCGGGCGGCAGCAGTTTTCGGTTGCATGGGGTTTCAAGGGTTCGAGGTTTAGAGTTGCTAGGATACGAAGGGTGTCAAGGGGGTGAAACAGCAGTTACGTTGGGGATCGTATCGTTATGACCCGCATCAGCCTCCAGAGTCTCAGTACACATGACCTTTCACGTCAGACCAGGGCTTTGGCAGGTGCCGGTGTCGGTGGGTTTGCCAGTAAAATGTAGCTAAGATAGGTTTGGGTGGGGAATTCTCGCGCTTCATCTTCCTGGATCTTGTGTAGAAATTCTTGTAGGGGGCAGCACACGGACAGCTCACCGTCCAGAAAATGTCTCCTGCGGCACTGCGCAGTTGAGTTTCGGTCTTTTATTTACTGGGCGCCCAGTTCCAAGCCAGAGAAGCTCAGGCTCTAAGCTTCCTTCTCTAAACACCTAAAACCCGACCCCAAAATCTAAAGCATGATACCGACGGCCTTCCCGAATCGAAACAATAAGTCCGAAACCGTAACCAGCAAACCCAAAGCCGTTGCTGGCAGACGGAAAACGGTCGTGCAAAAAAGACTTGATGGCCGCAGCACGACATGGCAAAATATGAAACCAAAGGCCGAAACCCGAAACTGTGACCAAAAGCTCTATAGTCCGCAACTTCAACAATTAAGGAGTACACCGAGACCCGAAACCTAAACTCGAGATCCCTAAGCCTTCTTGCCCAAATCGAAATCCTGAGGCCGTAGATACGTGTGGTGTATGAGTGTCCGTCCGTTTGTCTGCCTGTCCGTCTGTCTGTCTGTTTGTCTGTCTGTCTGTCTGTCTATATGCATATATGTATGTACATATGTACGTATGTGCGTATGCTTGCATGCATGCTTCTGGCAAAATGCACTGTACCCGTGCATGAAACTTGCAGCTTTGCATTGTCTGCTTGACCTCGGTTCTTTCTTGATATGGCCAACCCAGAAAGTCAACTTCCTTGTTGGAATCATCACAAATCCTAGCATTCAAGCCGTCTCCAACCCCAGCCCCGTTCATAAGGAACCGCCTGCGGACGCGCGCAGAGGCCGTTCTCGTGGTCATGGGTTTCGAGCTTGGAGCTGCAGCCGCTTCTCCAACTTCTTCCACGTACTTGTGAGTACTTGTAAGGGGAAGCGCGGAAACATCCATTTGTAGCAGCACGTATTGCAGCACCACCGAAATCGAAACCTGCGAGGTACATGCATACGCACACACGAAGACGCAAATGTACACACATACACAAGTGCACAGACGTGCTTTATACCTACATAGATATCCCCACATGCATGCTTACACAAGTATGTAGATGCCTACCCGCAACGGCATGCATACCTTATCCCTGCATGCACGCATGCATGCGTGCATAATGCACATACATACATACATACATACATACATAGACACATCCGTGCATATATGGAGCTTTGCTGTTGCGTGATGTCATTGTTCTTGCTCTCCTTGCCAGGCCCTTTTTCTGGCGGAGAGCCGGCCTTCGGCCTTGACGGAACGCCAGCGGCATGCCACTTAGTCTCTGCTTCGAGAGCGGTAGTTGTGGGTGAACGTCCATAGACCATGCCTCCTAGCCGGTCCTGAATCACAAGGCTTATGGCACAGGGCAACAGCCTCGGTGGTTCAATCTTTGAGGAATCCGTCCGACTTGGAAGCGCAACCGCCGGCTTCGTGCCGCTGAAGCGCTTGCCGAAGGCTTCTCCGAGCTTGCCGTGCGGTGTCTCAGTGTTTTTGCGTCCAGTGCCGAGGCTTGGGCACGATGGCATGAAGTTTCAGCAGGCGCGGAGCGACTGAGAATTCCAACAAGGGATTCTGTCTGCTGTTGCGCTTGATCGTGCACGTCACTGCTTAGAGTGGCGGATCCTTTGCATCGCCGCCTGTTGGAGTGGCATGTTTTCGTTCGACGTGCATTTTGTCGCACTGCCCCGAAGTGTCTTGAACATGCCTGGTATTGTCCCCTCAAGCCTTGGAGAAGCCCGCCTCTTCCGCAATTCACAAGACGTGCATTCAAGGATTCGGAAGGATGGTCACTCACCCATGGCACGCACAAACTCAGTGCACTCCTATCACGTCAGGTGGAGCGGTGCCCTTCATATCAGTGACCTAGTTTCCTTCAAACTTGAACTGTAGGTTTGTGCATTCATTGCTACGTGCTGATGTTTGCTCTGCTTTTCCATGGTCAGTCCTGCTTCGGGTTGAATGCATGCTCATGGCCATGTTTCACTCTAATGGCTTACTCTTCGCACAAGTCCGGCAAGCCGTGCAAGCTGTCCTACTATTTACAAATTACAACATTGATCTTGAGCTGAAGCCTGTCGGAGGACTTGATGTTGCCTTAGGCACTATGCCACTAGGCAAAGAACTTCCTTCCACCCCGGAGCACCCTGCTTGGGCATTGATTCCAGTCATGCCAGAGGGAAACAAACACGACATTGAGGATCACAACACATCATGCGGAGGAAAAGTCACTGTGCTTAAAATGAGCTCTGAGGTTACCTCTGCACGCTGAATATTCAGGACGGAGCCACGGCATCGGCCTTGGGGCGGGTCACGGCACCGCAACGAAGTCTTTTGGGAGATGTTGGGAGGGTTCTCACAGGGGTAACTCCGGGTTGACAGAGCATGTGACAACCGGTGTTATGGTCGGATAAAGACTCATTGAACAATCGGCAGTGTTTTCGTGCGAGCCCGAACACCGATCTGGGCTTTGCGGGTTGCCAACTAAGCCTGCGTCCGATGCCATCCATTTCAAGGTGGACGTCGCCGAGTGCCCTGCGTCGCAGCCCGCTGGCACCGTGCACGGGACTTGGTTGGCTGAATTAACCTTGAACTCTAAACCCCGTCGACACGAAATCTCAAGTTCCGTAAGCCCGTCAAAACCCCAAAACCCTAAGCAGTTCAACAGCTTTGCGTTCCGAGTTGAGCTGGAGGCCGCTCGTGCACTAAGTTTGATAGTCAGATGGAGAGAGTCGTCCGGTGTCCTTTCACGGTCGAGATTGGCAATTGAAGTGCGCAAGTCCAGTCGAGCTTGTCCCTTCTGTGAGCTCCCCTGCCGAAGGCCTTGATGAGCCCGCGCCTCAGAAACTGCAATCGGAGTCGGAAGGTCCAGCAAAGTCTGGCACGAGGGCAGATTCATCTGCACAAAGTTAGGACCATTCTCATGCAGAGCGTAGGTACTCGCAGGTAGAGCCCGTCTGCAAAAAGCCAGGTGACAACATGGCCCCACTCGCCACCATCGCCACCACAATAGCTCCGAAACTGAACCACTCGGCATCAAGTGACCACGTCATGTGCGCATTGCCAGTTCTTAGAAGCGATGTCCACAGATACACAAGCGCATGTCTACAGATTATGTATACACAAATATGTATGTATGTATGCATGTATGTGGTACGTAGGTATATATGTATGTATGTATGTATGTGACCACATAAGTGCATACATGCATGCATACATTCATTGAGTTGGCCTTTCAGCACCATCGGTTTCCTTGGAGTCCCTGCCGAGGAAGCCGCAGTTCGCTTCAACGAGCTTGTATCTGATGGCAATCAGGGAGGCACTTCGCGCTCTTGTCTGATGGGCATAATGTAATACCAATACTATCCTGGGGGTTCCTTTTTGTAACTATATAGTAATACTGTAGTATAATGGGCCCCCAAAACAAGGCTTCTTATTTCAAGATCTAGGAATCCCGTACGCTGGCAGTGACGCAGGCCACGCTGTCGGCCCAGAGCGTTACAATGAGGCCTTTCACCAAGCTTTGGGGCCTCTCACCGGTGTCTACATTTGTCAATTCCGCTCTCGATTTGCTATGTGGGTCAGGCGATTTGGGTTAAGGTCCATGACAAGTTTTAGAGATTTGTGCCGATGAATTGCTGTTGTTGCTGCTTTTTCTTCCTGATAAGTACGGTCTTCCGCCCTGGGCCAGGTGGCAAAGCTGCCAGCTCCTCAAGCTATTTCGGTGCTCGTGCAGGGCGCAGGCCCCAAAACCTCCAAACCCGTAAATCGCCAAACTCCCTAAAGCCCTAAAACCCCCTACAAAAGCCTACCTAAACCTCAGGCCGGTTACTCTCACCGACACGGTGGAGATCCTTGCCCGGCCCTTGATACGCAGAGGAGTCCCGTTTTTGCCGGCCTTGCCGAAATCCTGATAAAGCAAGGGTTTACTGAGACCACTTGCGAAGACATGACGTCTGTGTGTGTGTGTGTGTGTCTGGGGGGTATTCCTCTCTCTTTCATGTTACGAATAGATCATTGTTGAAACACCCAACTCACGGAAGTCCTGCTGAGATGCTTTTGGGAAGAACACCAATCACGGCCTGTTCGTATTTCTTGCACCCGCATGAGCCCGAACCTTGTGCTAAGCACCGCGACCATGTACTCGAATGCTGTGCGAGGAAACGCTCAACATCTCCCTGAGCGACGCGCGGCTGGAGCACGATTCCGTGCAACTCGGCCTTGAACTTGTGATGGTCACAGGCTTCAGGGCTTTAGGGTTGATTGTAGTCTGTGCGCCGGCCGTCTCGAGCTCCAACGACTGCACGTTGAACGCGAAGAGTCGGAGCCTTCATCGCGAATCCCATCGGCGAGAGGCAGGGCACCCCCCAGCATCCCTCCTTGCTGGGGCCACCCCATTTTACGGAAGCCAGTGTGAGCAGAGGGCACCGACCCAAAGACCGGCGGGCGCCGAACCCAAGAACCGGTGGTTTGGGGTGAGCCTGGAAACCCTACACTCGGCTTCCCCCCGCAGTACCATCGTGACCCATTTCGGCTCTGGTATGTGGATCTCCTTGCAGTGCGCGCGTGTGTTGGGTGCGCCTCTCATGCGTAGCCAGTACCCATCGGCCCTCCGGGGTGGGAGCGACATGGATCCTCCCGGTATTGTCTCCATGGGTCGCTAAATCTCAACCACCTGGACACGAAGGAGTGAAGCATGCTCGTGTCTATCTGCGGCCGATGGGAACCGGGGATAAAACCTCGATTTGTGCAACCCCCCTTTCAGGCGGATGCTTTGGCTGCACGAGCAAATTATTCAGATGTGGTTGAGTGTTTGTTGCTTGTTGTTGTTGTTGTTGTTGTTGTTGTTGGTGGTGGTGCTGCTGGTGCTGCTGCTGCCGCTGCGACTGTGAGTGTTGTTGCTGTTGCCGTTGCTGTTGCTGTTGCCGTTGCTGCTGCTGCTGCTGCTACTGATGGTACTGGGGGTGTTGTGGTGGTGTTGTGGTGGTGCGTGGTTGTAGTTGTAGTTGTAGTGATTGTAGTGGTTGTAGTAGTAGTAGTAGTAGTAGTAGTAGTAGTAGTAGTAGTAGTAGTAGTAGTAGTAGTAGTAGTAGTAGTAGTAGTAGTAGTAGTAGTAGTAGTAGTAGTAGTGGCAGCAGCAGCAGCAGCGCAGCAGCAGCAGCAGCAGTAGGAGTAGTAGTAGTAGTAGTAGTAGCAGTAGTAGCAGTAGTAGTAGTAGTAGTAGTAGTAGTAGTAGTAGGAGTAGTAGTAGTAGTAGTAGTAGTAGGCACCCCCCACCCCTACCAACTACACTTGCTCTTAGCCATGTTAAGACGACATCCATTTTACTCGGTATTTACGGCACTTTCGTCATGTGAGATCATCATAATAGACCTCAAAATCGACTTGTCGAGTTTGCAAACTCGGGCTCTTGATTTTGGACTTGCTGGGTGGGGGGGTGGGGGGGTGGGGGGGGATGATGACGACACTGTTACGCGAACAGACCCAACAGTATCACCACAAGAGCCCTTTTACTCGGTATTTACGGTACTTTCGTGTGATGTTGGTGATGAGATTTGTTTGATTTTTGGTGATGTTGGTGATGACATGTGCTGATGTTAGTGACGATGATGTTGACAGTATGACGAAGTGTAGTTGGTAGGGGTGGGGGGTGGCTAGTAGTAGTAGTAGTAGTAGTAGTAGTAGTAGTAGTAGTAGTAGTAGTAGTAGCAGTAGCAGTAGTAGTAGTAGTAGTAGTAGTAGTAGAAGTAGTGGCTTTGGTAGTGGTAGTTGTTGTTGTAGTCGTCGTGCTCGTTGGCGTCGTTGCTGTTGCTGTCGTTGTTGTTGTTGTTGTTGCTGCTGCTGCTGCTGCTGCTGTCGTGGCCATTGGGCGCTGGTCGTTGTTCGTTCTTTGTTGCTTGTTGTTCGTTGTTGTTGGTTTTGGTCGTTGGTGTCCGTGGTGGTGGTGCTGCTGCGACTACTGTTGTTGTTGTTGTTGCTGTTTGTCTTGGTGGTGGTGGTGTTGTTGTTGGTTTTGGTGGTCTTGTTTTTGATTTGTTGTTGTTGTTGTAGTTGTAGCGGTAGTTGTTGTTGTAGCTTCTGTTGGTTTTCGAACCTTTTACCGTATCTGTATTTGCAGGGTGCCGTTTAAGTGGAATTGAGTGGCTTTTGCAGATCCTGAGAATCGCAACGAATGCATTCAGACCCCGGGTCCCGCCGTTGAATCCGGGAGGGCCTGTCCCAGGGCTACGTTTTATTGAAATCCCATACAGCCAAGGTTACAGGGCTTTATAGCCCCGACAATACGACACTTACTAGGTGCCATGATCCTCCAAGGAACCCTAATCACCATATAAAGTTGTCTAAACTGTATACAGGCGGCCCTCTAAAATCTGTATGAGATCCCGACGTTGTCATGGTGCTGACCAGAGGTTTCAGGATCCGACACTATTGAAGGATCTATTGAAGGGTCCCCTATCGCTTGTTAAGGGTCCACGAATGTAGTTGTCACTTTGGAGCGATTGCTCCCCAAGAGTACGAGTTCAGAGCGTCGGATAACGTGAACACAGCTGTCTACGTGATTCTACATGTCTGGGTCCAGGACCCTTGGCGTAGAGTTGTCGCCGACTAAGCCTGAAACGAACCATTGTTTGGCCTCTGGTTTCCTTGTGTTTTCTTGAGCAAGGCACATCGGCCATCCCTGCTTTCGCTCTGGCCCCGGAGATTGCTGTTTAAGCTTGATTGTTGATGTTAGGCTTGGGTTTCCAGTTGGCTACGTTTTGCTAAGAATTGGAGCAGATTTGCAGGCTTAAGGGAAGCTTCCTGTGAACTCTCCACCTCACCCGGCTCTTTTAAGGGATCAATCGGAAGGTGGGGAAGGGCCGGCTTATCTACAGATGAGGGTTTAAGGATTTAAGGCTGTGACATGAAGGTTGCTCCGACATGTGAGCCTTTACGGGTCCTCCAGTTCTGCGCGATTCAAAGGACCCCCTATCTCTCATCATCACCCTGTTTTCAACGGTGGCCGTACTGCGTGGATGAATCCTTCTCACCCGTGCCCTTGTGAAGGGAGTGGGTCGTTTATCAGGGATCTAAGTCGCATTGCCAGATAGTCGAAAGGCCGTATAATTAGGCAGGAACCTGAAAGCGCCCGCAAAGTGCCCTTGGCCCAGGGTCCCTACCTACACCTTAGATCCTAAACGCGCCGTGCCTGCGTGAGCGAGTGTGCGTGTCGAAACGCCCTGAATCAACGCCTAAGTCATAAGTCTTACAGCCCAACTTTCATCCTCCCGAACCCTATGGTTTAGGGTCCCGAGACCTCTCTGCGATATATAGTTTTGCATCCCGGGGCCAGTTAATGCGGCTATGGTGCTTTCGGAGGCACTTGCATTGAAGGGCTCATCGTTAGGGATACCACTTTAGTGGCTGGCAACCAGACAACTTATGGTAATGTATAGCTAGCTATGTACATCTTCAGTTGAATCTTCCCTGTCCCGAACTGCCGAAGTGATCTATGTTCGATGAAGGGTCCAGGGTGCAAAATTCAGGCTGAGGGTTGAAGTGTGAGGACTTGGGTTGGCTGCGAAGCCCCCGAACCCAGCCCCGTAGATTACCTGGTTTCGGAACTGATCCTTCTCAGATAGTCAATGAGCTAAACATGTCTTTGGACTCCCAAGCCCTTAGGTTTTTAGCGGAGACGACCCCCTAGGAATCCAAACCAGCCTGTCGCTGCACAAGTTTCCTGAACTTGCTAAGAACACGTAACCGTCGTAGTCGTAAGCCTTCTCATTCAGCGCCCACACTCCAGAAGCCTTTTCTTGGCAGGCATCAGACCTTGGCATGGACCCATCGAGCTCAGAGTCAGATGGCACCAGGCGGCTTGCCCTCGGTTGTAGTTTGCTTTGCTTGAGTAAGATGGCTTGAGGGAGTAGCCGAACTGAAATGCTCAATCAGCCTGACCAGTGACGGGGGTTACAGAGCGCGGCAGTGGTTTTTCAGCTCTGAGATGCCTTGTTTTAGGGCCCAGCTCCGCGCTCCCCACTGGTTTCAGCTCTAAGGTTCAATGCAAACGTAACCATGACTTAGCCAAGCCGTCAACAGCGGTCCCGCAAGCCGCAATGGCATCGTTCAAAGTGCTTTATCCTGGGCTCAGCAGAGCCCAGCACATCCCAATACACATGCAGACCAAGACGTAGCTTCTCAAGCCCGAACTATGAGCTCTTGCCAAATGCTTGGTCCTCACTGCAGCTGGGCATAGGCTGCCGTCTCCCGGTGCATCGCATGAGAGATGGCACACATGTCTTGACTTGATTTTCAATACCGTTTCTCCAGGCCTTTGGCTGTTTGTTGGTTGTGTGAGGCAATTAGCAGGATCCCGCTTCCACTTCAGTGCATTTAACGACTGAAGGCCCCACCCCCCTCCCCCCCAAATAGGCGCGTTAGCCTATCCACACGGCGAGCCAGGCATTGTCTTGGCCCTCCAGCCCGCAGCCGCCGTAGCACGCAGGCCCAAGCTAGTACTTCCACCCTCCTCGCCTCTTGCCACTTTCTGGAACCATGGCCAACGCCATCTTTTCAGTTGGCTTCGCGGAAGACTGCCTGGAGAAGTTGGCAGAGGCATTCAGGCTCTGCGAGAAGGACAAGGCAGGCACAAGGGCACAACATGTTGTCAGAGCAGGCCACTTTCACATATGAGGCCCGCCCGACGCCTGCTTTCTTCGGGGGTAGCTGTTCTCACAGGGTTGCCTAGCAAGGAGCATGAGGAAGATGAATCATGCAAGGCGAAGGTGCAAATACGAAGAAACACGAAGAATTGAAAAAAAAAGCAGCACTGGCAGTGGGCAGACCGCGTTCACAGGTAAGGCCCACGCGACTCCTGCCCTTGTGTGGGAGTAGCTGTCTTCGCAAATCGCTACGTAGCAAGGCGCATGAGAAGGACGAATCATGCACGAAGAAACACGAAGAATCGAGAAAGCAGCACTGGCAGTGGGCAGACCGCGTTCACAGGTAAGGCCCACACGACTCTTGCCTTGTGTGGGAGTAGCTGTCTTCGCAAAACGCCACAAGGAGCATGAGAAGGACGAGTCATGCACGAAGAAACACGAAGAATCGATGAAAGGCAGCACTGGCAGTGGGCAGACCGCGTTCACAGGTTAAGCCTTTAAGCCCACGCGACTCCTGCTCTTTGTGTGGGTTGCTGTTTCGAAAGCACTGCGGTGTAGCTTTCAAGCGAGCGCCTCGCTTGAAAGCCATGTTAAGCCTCTGATGGGCTTGATGAAACGATAGCAGGCTGAAGCAGGTCTCTCATAATTTCTTCTTCTTGCACGCTGGATGTTTTGAAACATTTGGTGTCGCATCGCACGTCGACGATGTTGGTAACCCGGGGCAAGCATGCGTACATAAACATGCATGCGCGTATGTACATTAGGCCATTGCTCCCAACAAGACCTTAGCCCCAGGGCTTCTGAGCAGGTGGAGATGGCTCAGGAGGCCCAGGGCTGTGTGGTCCTGTGTGCCCGTACACCGGATGGCCAGCCCATTGGCCACGGCCTCATACTTTGCGGTCAAACCGGATTCATATCTGTGTTCGGAGCCAATTCAGTGGTGGTCGCAGCTGTTCTGTGCCTGTTCTGTGTAGTGCGCAGATTCGATTAGGATTACGTCTTCTCATACTGTCATGGCCCCAAGGCAGACGGCAAGCAAGAAAGAAATAGGTGAGGTGTAAGCAAGGAACAAGCGAGAGGGAGAGGGAGAGAGAGAGAGAGAGAACATGACTTCAACAGAACCGAGACAGGGCTTCTTGGATGTCAATTCGCAGATGACTTGTGTGGCTCTTCGCCTGCACCATTGGCCATGAACCAACCTGAGGTGCCGCCTTGCTGCAGGATAATGAAATCCTGAAGCTTGGCGTGGGCCGCCATTGGGAAGGGCAGGGCCATGGTCGTTCCTTGGTCCAGGCCACAGAGGAGCATCTCCGGGCCCAGGGCCACAAGACTGTCGTCCTCGCTCCTCGACACTGAAAGGACGAGCGAGAGAGGAAGAGACACAGAACGAAGAAACGAGCCTGCAATAGAAAGAGAGAGAGAGAGAGTCTCGTGAAACTTTGTCGCTTGAGCTTCTCTATACTTTGATATTCTATTCCCGTACAAGGAACAACACCAATAACTTCTCACGCCCTTCCACAAGCCCCCAGTACAGACATCGGGGGGGAAGAAGAGAGAGAGACAGAGAGAGCACCCTTTTAGCCTATCGCACTTAATACAGTGCGTACCGCCAACACTAGGCTGCCCCACAGCGGGGGGCTCGCCCCTCAAGCCTGGCGAAATAAAGAGCACCCTACACCTTCAGCACCTAAAAGCCCCAACCCTACACACCCTTAGCCCGAAACCACAAGCCAAGAAAAAACAAAAACACACGCACACACACAACCAACCAAGCTGCATCACCTGCACTTGATCTCTGAACTTTTCCTCATGCCTGCATCCTAAATCCGAGACCCAGATCCCGAAAACCTGTAAGCCCTACATAAAGCCGTGAACCCTAGACCCTCAACCCTGAACCTTTAACCAAAAACCTGACATCCCCAACTCTAAACCTCAAAATCCTAAAGCACTAAAAGCTATCCTTTATCTACTACATGTTTTGTGTGAAGTGTTTAAAAGCAGCGTGGCACCGCGGAGATCGTCCTTACCGCCCCGTCGTATTCTAGCCCTCGTTTATCTTCTGTAGTGTTTTTATGCATTGTCGGTTTGTTAATGTGTGACGGGAGCGGGGCAGACAACCAGTAGTAACGGTAGCAATGGACCCCAAAGCCGTGCCTGCGATTGTGCGAGTGTGCGAGTCGAAAGCACTAAAACCCTTTTTGCAACCCGGACATTTTCACGCGCAGAGAAGAAGCGGCAGTTAAATCCTAAACCAGAGCCCGAAACTGTTAAACCCTGAGCCATAAAACCCGAAACCCTAAAACACCTGAAAACTTGGAACCCGAAACCTTAAAGCTTAAGCCTTAGACCTTAAGACGGCTAGAGCCCTGAACCCCTAAAACCTGTACCCTAAACCCGCTATATGCAACGCCATGCAAGAGCTGAAAATGCTGCGTGCTTGCAGCTTAGCTTTGAGGCACCGCGGGACGTGCAAGCTCGCACCTTCTGGGCCTCGATGGGCTACCGTGGAGTCTTCAACGACAGATGCCCTTGGTCGCCGATGACACGGAACTTGCTCGTTCCGCGGCCAAGGGTACCCACGGTAGCCCATCGCCAACCGGAGCTGCAACTTCCAGGCGCCGTTGCGGTTTATTTCATGTCTAAAGCAGCTGGACTAACATGTTGTAGAAGCGGTCAGTCCTTGTTGCATGGCATGCTATTGGCCAAGCGACTCCTGCTCTTTGTGGGGGTTCACAGTTCACAGAACACTGCCCACCAAGAACATATTGGACAGATGGATCATGTATTGTGAACAGAACAGTGGTGAACATGCAAAGCGCTGCAAGAATATCTGGAAGCAGCAGCTGCCAAGGGCAAGAAACTGCACACACTAGGCCCATGCGACCTTTGCTCTTTGCGGGGGTAGCTGTCCTCGCAAAACACTGCCTAGCAAGAGTCATGAGGAAGAACCATGTACGGCAGAGAATCACTCCACTTATGTAGGCCCATGCGACCTTTGCTCTTTGCGGGGGTAGCTGTCCTCGCAAAACACTGCCTAGCAAGAGTCACGAGGAAGAACCATGTACGGCAGAGAATCACTCCACTTATGTAGGCCCATGCGACCTTTGCTCTTTGCGGGGGTAGCTGTCCTCGCAAAACACTGCCTAGCAAGAGTCATGAGGAAGAACCATGTACGGCAGAGAATCACTCCACTTATGTAGGCCCATGCGACCTTTGCTCTTTGCGGGGGTAGCTGTCCTCGCAAAACACTGCCTAGCAAGAGTCACGAGGAAGAACCATGTACGGCAGAGAATCACTCCACTTATGTAGGCCCATGCGACCTTTGCTCTTTGCGGGGGTAGCTGTCCTCGCAAAACACTGCCTAGCAAGAGTCATGAGGAAGAACCATGTACGGCAGAGAATCACTCCACTTATGAAAGAGGGAAAGCAAAAGCTTGCGGCGAGGCCACTTGCAGCTCCGTCACCGACGCATTCGGAAGACGGTTTGCAGCATGCTTTGAAGTTACGGTTTTGGGTTTTGGCTTGGGTGATCTTGCATTCACAGATCAATGTCCGATTTACTTTCAAGTTTCCAACCCAGGCAATGAAGGTGCCGGTGCTGCCGTCTTCCTTGATGGAAGCGTCGAGACATGGGGCCACTCCGCATCCCAATCCCAGCATCGGGTTTTTCGGACAGTTTCAGCGTCCCTTTCGGAGCCCTTTCGTGTCTCATTGATAACTTTCTTCAAAAATGCATTTTGTTGTCCTTCTTGCTACTAAGAAACCGGGACGCATTAAAGGAGCCTATATTCCTAAACCGACCTCCACATTATGTGTTTGCTTACTTGCTTTTTTGTTTGTTTGTTTGTGTGTGTGTGTATGTGTGTCTGTGTTTGTGTGTGTTTGCGTGCTTGTGTGTGTGTGTGTCTGTGTGTGTCTGTGTGTGTGTTTGTGTGTGTGTGTGTTTGTGTGTGCTTGTGTGTGTTTGTGGGTGTTTGTGTCTGTTTGTGGAAGCGTAGCTTCGGACGCTGACAAGCTGCAAGGTTTCCTTGCTTCTTTCTGAAAGGTTGTAGGTTGTGCAGGGCAGGGTGGGGCGCGTGGGGCGGGTGGGGAAGCGTAGCTTCGGACGCTGACAACATGGGTCATACTGCCATGTAAGGTGATGCCTGCTGCGGAGGTTGTAGCTCTGCTGCGAGCAGCCACCTCTGGCACGTTGCAAGCATTGTCGCTTGCCGCCGTGGCTTCGTGGCACTCCGAGGCTTGGAATTGACTTATGGCGGTTTGCTGGAGGCATACGGCCATTCGCCTTCTCCCCACTTGTGTTAGCTGGCTCGCTGGGACTCGATCCTTCCAAAGGGATTGCAAGAGCAATGTATATGTCACTGAGGAGCGGATGGTGGCATCGTGCCGTGGGGAGTCGATGATGAGGTCAGCGGTGCGATGCATCCACATCTGATGACCCCAAAGAACATGCAAAAGAGACATTGTGAGGATTCCTCAGTTTCTCAGTTTCCGTGGTTACCACATCGTTATTGTTGTCGTCGTCGTAGTCGCCGCCACTGCTGTCGTCGTGGTGGCCGTCGTCGTCGTCGTCGGCACTGGTTGGAGGAGCTTCCTTCCGTATTGTAAGTTGCAGCAACGTCGCAACGTGTTCATCCCGTGTTGCTTTGTTTCCAAATTGTGCTCAGGCACTCTCACCGGGCTCCTAAACTTTTGGTAGTTTTACGCAATGCACAATCCGTATTCACACAGGTCTTGGTAGCGATGAGTGCCCACGCCGAGTGGACCTTCTACAAACTGCAGAACACATGAGTGCAACAGCGCCCCTGTGAACGTGACTTAATGGCGGCTTTGGGCAATGGCTTGCAGGCCGCCACGCATGCAACAACGCCGCAGCAGCAGCAGCAGCAGCAGCAGCCTAGGCCACATGACCCATCCTGAGCTCCAGGAGTTGCAAGCTGTGGTGGAAGACCTGGCAGAGCAGGAAGCAAGTCTGGAGGCGGACAACAGCTCATTCCTTGTTGTTTGCATCGTTGTGCACTGAGACGTGTTGGCATTCACACCACGATATGTACGAAACATGACTTCGCAATTCTTGCTCTTGGCAGGGGGAGCGCTTTCACAAGAGTAAGTTGATGGCATACGCAACGCTTGCCTTTGGCAGGGGTAGCTGAGCACGCCAGACATTCACACCACGATATGCACGAAACACAACTTCGCAACTCTTGCCTTTGGGAGGAGTAGCTGGGCACGCCAGACATTCACACCACGATATGTACGAAACACAACTTCGCAACTCTTGCCTTTGGAAGGAGTAGCTAAGCACGCCAGGCAACTCTTGCTCTTGCCAGGGGGTCGCCAGAGTAAGTTGATGGCATACGCAACTCTTGCCTTGGGCAGGGGTAGCTGAGCACGCGAGGCATAACAGTACTTTTCTATTTGCAGTGTTCCCCGACTTGCAAAAGCTCAAATGCCTGATGCCAAGGCCCTCTCGTAAACCACACTCCATACACAAGGACCAAACCCTATAAACCCTGGCAAGTCCGAGTTGCCAGAGCGTAAACATGTTGCGCACTGAGACGTTGTCACATGCGATGTGAGTTGGTCTTGACGAAGGTCAGCGATGAAGAGGAGGACGGGCCTCCAAACAATTGTTACCACGTGTCAGGTGTCAGTGCCCGCGCGTTCCATTCTCTCGCAGCTTCTGATAGATGATTAATTCCGGTCTTCAATGGCAGGATGAGGAGGAGGAAGACTCAGAGGAGGAGGAGGAGGAAGGCTCAGAGAAGGAGGAGGAAGAGTCAGAGGAGACCCAACCATCCAGCGACCGTGTTTGGATGGGTGCCTTGACTATCCCAGAGCAGTGGTGAGGGCTGGCAAGGTATAAGGTTCAGCATCTGCTAAGGTTCAGGATGGTTCAGGGTGCTACTGGTAGCATTGCCCGGACGGTATACGAAGTTGTCTTGAAGTTCCCTACCGGCTTCAAGACCAGAACCCAGTGCTTCACGAGTCCTACACATTTCAGAAAGCATCTAAGGGCAGGAGGAGAAGACGCTTCACATTGGCCTGCAGATTGCCGCTCGGCCGGTTGCGAAGGCTTGGATTGTAAGCGGACTTTGAGCCATGAGGCATGACATGCGCGACTCCTGCTAGTGGTGGGGGTGGCAGCTCCAACAAGATTAAGCTTACAATCGCCTCCGCGACTCATGCTTTTGGAGGGTGTAGCTGCATTGGCATTCACACCACGATATGTACGAAACATGGCTTCGCAACCCTTGCTCTTGGCAGGGGGAGCGCTTTCACAAGAGTAAGTTGATGGCATACGCAACGCTTGCCTTTGGCAGGGGTAGCTGAGCACGCCAGACATTCACACCACGATGTGTACGAAACACAACTCGCCTCTAATCCGCCCGAGCCTAAACCACACTCCATACACAAGGACCAAACCCTATAAACCCTGGCAAGTCCGAGTTGCCAGAGCGTAAACATGTTGCGCACTGAGACGTTGTCACATGCGATGTGAGTTGGTCTTGACGAAGGTCAGCGATGAAGAGGAGGACGGGCCTCCAAACAATTGTTACCACGTGTCAGGTGTCAGTGCCCGCGCGTTCCATTCTCTCGCAGCTTCTGATAGATGATTAATTCCGGTCTTCAATGGCAGGATGAGGAGGAGGAAGACTCAGAGGAGGAGGAGGAGGAAGGCTCAGAGAAGGAGGAGGAAGAGTCAGAGGAGACCCAACCATCCAGCGACCGTGTTTGGATGGGTGCCTTGACTATCCCAGAGCAGTGGTGAGGGCTGGCAAGGTATAAGGTTCAGCATCTGCTAAGGTTCAGGATGGTTCAGGGTGCTACTGGTAGCATTGCCCGGACGGTATACGAAGTTGTCTTGAAGTTCCCTACCCGCTTCAAGACCAGAACCCAGTGCTTCACGAGTCCTACACATTTCAGAAAGCATCTAAGGGCAGGAGGAGAAGACGCTTCACATTGGCCTGCAGATTGCCGCTCGGCCGGTTGCGAAGGCTTGGATTGTAAGCGGACTTTGAGCCATGAGGCATGACATGCGCGACTCCTGCTAGTGGTGGGGGTGGCAGCTCCAACAAGATTAAGCTTACAATCGCCTCCGCGACTCATGCTCTCGGAGGGTGTAGCTGCATTGGCATTCACACCACGATATGTACGAAACATGGCTTCGCAACCCTTGCTCTTGGCAGGGGGAGCGCTTTCACAAGAGTAAGTTGATGGCATACGCAACGCTTGCCTTTGGCAGGGGTAGCTGAGCACGCCAGACATTCACACCACGATGTGTACGAAACACAACTCGCCTCTAATCCGCCCGAGCCTAAACCACACTCCATACACAAGGACCAAACCCTATAAACCCTGGCAAGTCCGAGTTGCCAGAGCGTAAACATGTTGCGCACTGAGACGTTGTCACATGCGATGTGAGTTGGTCTTGACGAAGGTCAGCGATGAAGAGGAGGACGGGCCTCCAAACAATTGTTACCACGTGTCAGGTGTCAGTGCCCGCGCGTTCCATTCTCTCGCAGCTGCGGATAGATGATTAATTCCGGTCTTCAATGGCAGGATGAGGAGGAGGAAGACTCAGAGGAGGAGGAGGAGGAAGGCTCAGAGAAGGAGGAGGAAGAGTCAGAGGAGACCCAACCATCCAGCGACCGTGTTTGGATGGGTGCCTTGACTATCCCAGAGCAGTGATGAGGGCTGGCAAGGTAGAAGGTTCAGCATCTGCTAAGGTTCAGGATGGTTCAGAGTGCTACTGGTAGCATTGCCCGGACGGTATACGAAGTTGTCTTGAAGTTCCCTACCCGCTTCAAGACCAGAACCCAGTGCTTCACGAGTCCTACACGTATCAGAAACAAATGACGCACTAAGGGCAGGAGGAGAAGACGGTTCACATTGGCCTGCAGATTGCCGCTCGGCCGGTTGCGAAGGCTTGGAGTGTAGGCGGACTTTGAGCCATGAGGCATGACATGCGCGACTCCTGCTAGTGGTGGGGGTGGCAGCTTTAACAAGACTAAGCTCCGCGACTCATGCTCTCGGAGGGTGTAGCTGCAGTGGCGTTCACACCACGATATGTACGAAACATGGCTTCGCAACCCTTGCTCTTGGCAGGGGGAGCGCTTTCACAAGAGTAAGTTGATGGCATACGCAACGCTTGCCTTTGGCAGGGGTAGCTGAGCACGCCAGACATTCACACCACGATGTGTACGAAACACAACTCGCCTCTAATCCGCCCGAGCCTAAACCACACTCCATACACAAGGACCAAACCCTATAAACCCTGGCAAGTCCGAGTTGCCAGAGCGTAAACATGTTGCGCACTGAGACGTTGTCACATGCGATGTGAGTTGGTCTTGACGAAGGTCAGCGATGAAGAGGAGGACGGGCCTCCAAACCATTGTTACCACGTGTCAGGTGTCAGTGCCCGCGCGTTCCATTCTCTCGCAGCTTCTGATAGATGATTAAATCCGGTCTTCAATGGCAGGATGAGGAGGAGGAAGACTCAGAGGAGGAGGAGGAGGAAGGCTCAGAGAAGGAGGAGGAAGAGTCAGAGGAGACCCAACCATCCAGCGACCGTGTTTGGATGGGTGCCTTGACTATCCCAGAGCAGTGGTGAGGACTGGCAAGGTATAAGGTTCAGCATCTGTGAAGGTTCAGGATGGTTCAGGGTGCTACTGGTAGCATTGCCCGGACGGTATACGAAGTTGTCTTGAAGTTCCCTACCCGCTTCAAGACCAGAACCCAGTGCTTCACGAGTCCTACACATTTCAGAAAGCATCTAAGGGCAGGAGGAGAAGACGCTTCACATTGGCCTGCAGATTGCCGCTCGGCCGGTTGCGAAGGCTTGGAGTGTAGGCGGACTTTGAGCCATGAGGCATGACATGCGCGACTCCTGCTAGTGGTGGGGGTGGCAGCTCCAACAAGATTAAGCTTACAATCGCCTCCGCGACTCATGCTCTCGGAGGGTGTAGCTGCATTGGCATTCACACCACGATATGTACGAAACATGGCTTCGCAACCCTTGCTCTTGGCAGGGGGAGCGCTTTCACAAGAGTAAGTTGATGGCATACGCAACGCTTGCCTTTGGCAGGGGTAGCTGAGCACGCCAGACATTCACACCACGATGTGTACGAAACACAACTCGCCTCTAATCCGCCCGAGCCTAAACCACACTCCATACACAAGGACCAAACCCTATAAACCCTGGCAAGTCCGAGTTGCCAGAGCGTAAACATGTTGCGCACTGAGACGTTGTCACATGCGATGTGAGTTGGTCTTGACGAAGGTCAGCGATGAAGAGGAGGACGGGCCTCCAAACAATTGTTACCACGTGTCAGGTGTCAGTGCCCGCGCGTTCCATTCTCTCGCAGCTGCTGATGGATGATTAATTCCGGTCTTCAATGGCAGGATGAGGAGGAGGAAGACTCAGAGGAGGAGGAGGAGGAAGGGATGGGTGCCTTGACTATCCCAGAGCAGTGGTGAGGACTGGCAAGGTATAAGGTTCAGCATCTGTGAAGGTTCAGGATGGTTCAGGGTGCTACTGGTAGCATTGCCCGGACGGTATACTAAGTTGTCTTGAAGTTCCCTACCCGCTTCAAGACCAGAACCCACTGCTTCACGAGTCCTACACATTTCAGAAAGCATCTAAGGGCAGGAGGAGGAGACGCTTCACATTGGTCTGCAGATTGCCGCTCGGCCGGTTGCGAAGGCTTGGAGTGTAGGCGGACTTTGAGCCATGAGGCATGACATGCGCGACTCCTGCTAGTGGTGGGGGTGGCAGCTCCAACAAGACTAAGCTTACAATCGCCTCCGCGACTCATGCTCTCGGAGGGTGTAGCTGCAGTGGCGTTCACACCACGATATGTACGAAACATGGCTTCGCAACCCTTGCTCTTGGCAGGGGGAGCGCTTTCACAAGAGTAAGTTGATGGCATACGCAACGCTTGCCTTTGGCAGGGGTAGCTGAGCACGCCAGACATTCACACGACGATATGACGATATGTACGAAACACAACTTCGCAACTCTTGCTCTTGCCAGGGGGTCGCAAGAGTAAGTTGATGGCATACGCAACTCTTGCCTCGGGCAGGGTAGCTGAGCACGCCAGGCATAACAGTACTTGTCTATTTGCAGTGTTCCCCGACTTGCAAAAGCTCAAATGCCTGATGCCAAGGCCCTCGCGCAACGCCTTTCGTGGTCGTTCAAAGTAGGACGGCCGCGTAGGTTCTACGACTTCTGAGTCGTTCCCGGGACATGCTGTGCCCTGCCGCCTTCCTCGCCTCTCATCCGCCCGAGCCTAAACCACACTCCATACACAAGCAATGCCTTGAACCCCAAACCCTATATATCCTGGCAAGTCCGAGTTGCGAGAGCGTAAACAACCCATGGCACCGTCGAAATCGGCAAAAGGCAAAAATGGCCTTGCCACTGCGATTGCTTGCCAATGGAGTTCTGTATTTCATGCATGCAGTTGATACCGTAAATCCTGCGGCAGACTTTAGATCTAAGTAGAGTCGCTAGACCCCGCAGTGAGTGCCACCTGCAGCACACAACTTTCCCAGGTAAAAAATCGGCAAAAGGCAAAAATGGCCTTGCCACTGCGATTGCTTGCCAATGGAGTTCTGTATTTCATGCATGCAGTTGATACCGTAAATCCTGCGGCAGACTTTAGATCTAAGTAGAGTCGCTAGACCCCGCAGTGAGTGCCACCTGCAGCACACAACTTTCCCAGGTAAAAATCGGCAAAAGGCAAAAATGGCCTTGCCACTGCGATTGCTTGTCAATGGAGATCTGTATTTCATACATGCTGCGGCAGACTTTAGATTTACGTAGTTTCGCTATGGTCTTTGAAGTCAAGCACAGACCTGAGGATGAGAGCGCCCACCCAGCTTGGTACAAAAAGGATGGATGCTACAGCATACTCTTGTTGTTGTTGTTGTAGTTGTAGCGGTAGTTGTTGTTGTAGCTTCTGTTGGTTTTCGAACCTTTTACCGTATCTGTATTTGCAGGGTGCCGTTTAAGTGGAATTGGGTGGCTTTTGCAGATCCTGAGAATCGCAACGAATGCATTCAGACCCCGGGTCCCGCCGTTGAATCCGGGAGGGCCTGTCCCAGGGCTACGTTTTATTGAAATCCCATACAGCCAAGGTTACAGGGCTTTATAGCCCCGACAATACGACACTTACTAGGTGCCATGATCCTCCAAGGAACCCTAATCACCATATAAAGTTGTCTAAACTGTATACAGGCGGCCCTCTAAAATCTGTATGAGATCCCGACGTTGTCATGGTGCTGACCAGAGGTTTCAGGATCCGACACTATTGAAGGATCTATTGAAGGGTCCCCTATCGCTTGTTAAGGGTCCACGAATGTAGTTGTCACTTTGGAGCGATTGCTCCCCAAGAGTACGAGTTCAGAGCGCCGGATAACGTGAACACAGCTGTCTACGTGATTCTACATGTCTGGGTCCAGGACCCTTGGCGTAGAGTTGTCGCCGACTAAGCCTGAAACGAACCATTGTTTGGCCTCTGGTTTCCTTGTGTTTTCTTGAGCAAGGCACATCGGCCATCCCTGCTTTCGCTCTGGCCCCGGAGATTGCTGTTTAAGCTTGATTGTTGATGTTAGGCTTGGGTTTCCAGTTGGCTACGTTTTGCTAAGAATTGGAGCAGATTTGCAGGCTTAAGGGAAGCTTCCTGTGAACTCTCCACCTCACCCGGCTCTTTTAAGGGATCAATCGGAAGGTGGGGAAGGGCCGGCTTATCTACAGATGAGGGTTTAAGGATTTAAGGCTGTGACATGAAGGTTGCTCCGACATGTGAGCCTTTACGGGTCCTCCAGTTCTGCGCGATTCAAAGGACCCCCTATCTCTCATCATCACCCTGTTTTCAACGGTGGCCGTACTGCGTGGATGAATCCTTCTCACCCGTGCCCTTGTGAAGGGAGTGGGTCGTTTATCAGGGATCTAAGTCGCATTGCCAGATAGTCGAAAGGCCGTATAATTAGGCAGGAACCTGAAAGCGCCCGCAAAGTGCCCTTGGCCCAGGGTCCCTACCTACACCTTAGATCCTAAACGCGCCGTGCCTGCGTGAGCGAGTGTGCGTGTCGAAACGCCCTGAATCAACGCCTAAGTCATAAGTCTTACAGCCCAACTTTCATCCTCCCGAACCCTATGGTTTAGGGTCCCGAGACCTCTCTGCGATATATAGTTTTGCATCCCGGGGCCAGTTAATGCGGCTATGGTGCTTTCGGAGGCACTTGCATTGAAGGGCTCATCGTTAGGGATACCACTTTAGTGGCTGGCAACCAGACAACTTATGGTAATGTATAGCTAGCTATGTACATCTTCAGTTGAATCTTCCCTGTCCCGAACTGCCGAAGTGATCTATGTTCGATGAAGGGTCCAGGGTGCAAAATTCAGGCTGAGGGTTGAAGTGTGAGGACTTGGGTTGGCTGCGAAGCCCCCGAACCCAGCCCCGTAGATTACCTGGTTTCGGAACTGATCCTTCTCAGATAGTCAATGAGCTAAACATGTCTTTGGACTCCCAAGCCCTTAGGTTTTTAGCGGAGACGACCCCCTAGGAATCCAAACCAGCCTGTCGCTGCACAAGTTTCCTGAACTTGCTAAGAACACGTAACCGTCGTAGTCGTAAGCCTTCTCATTCAGCGCCCACACTCCAGAAGCCTTTTCTTGGCAGGCATCAGACCTTGGCATGGACCCATCGAGCTCAGAGTCAGATGGCACCAGGCGGCTTGCCCTCGGTTGTAGTTTGCTTTGCTTGAGTAAGATGGCTTGAGGGAGTAGCCGAACTGAAATGCTCAATCAGCCTGACCAGTGACGGGGGTTACAGAGCGCGGCAGTGGTTTTTCAGCTCTGAGATGCCTTGTTTTAGGGCCCAGCTCCGCGCTCCCCACTGGTTTCAGCTCTAAGGTTCAATGCAAACGTAACCATGACTTAGCCAAGCCGTCAACAGCGGTCCCGCAAGCCGCAATGGCATCGTTCAAAGTGCTTTATCCTGGGCTCAGCAGAGCCCAGCACATCCCAATACACATGCAGACCAAGACGTAGCTTCTCAAGCCCGAACTATGAGCTCTTGCCAAATGCTTGGTCCTCACTGCAGCTGGGCATAGGCTGCCGTCTCCCGGTGCATCGCATGAGAGATGGCACACATGTCTTGACTTGATTTTCAATACCGTTTCTCCAGGCCTTTGGCTGTTTGTTGGTTGTGTGAGGCAATTAGCAGGATCCCGCTTCCACTTCAGTGCATTTAACGACTGAAGGCCCCACCCCCCTCCCCCCCAAATAGGCGCGTTAGCCTATCCACACGGCGAGCCAGGCATTGTCTTGGCCCTCCAGCCCGCAGCCGCCGTAGCACGCAGGCCCAAGCTAGTACTTCCACCCTCCTCGCCTCTTGCCACTTTCTGGAACCATGGCCAACGCCATCTTTTCAGTTGGCTTCGCGGAAGACTGCCTGGAGAAGTTGGCAGAGGCATTCAGGCTCTGCGAGAAGGACAAGGCAGGCACAAGGGCACAACATGTTGTCAGAGCAGGCCACTTTCACATATGAGGCCCGCCCGACGCCTGCTTTCTTCGGGGGTAGCTGTTCTCACAGGGTTGCCTAGCAAGGAGCATGAGGAAGATGAATCATGCAAGGCGAAGGTGCAAATACGAAGAAACACGAAGAATTGAAAAAAAAAGCAGCACTGGCAGTGGGCAGACCGCGTTCACAGGTAAGGCCCACGCGACTCCTGCCCTTGTGTGGGAGTAGCTGTCTTCGCAAATCGCTACGTAGCAAGGCGCATGAGAAGGACGAATCATGCACGAAGAAACACGAAGAATCGAGAAAGCAGCACTGGCAGTGGGCAGACCGCGTTCACAGGTAAGGCCCACACGACTCTTGCCTTGTGTGGGAGTAGCTGTCTTCGCAAAACGCCACAAGGAGCATGAGAAGGACGAGTCATGCACGAAGAAACACGAAGAATCGATGAAAGGCAGCACTGGCAGTGGGCAGACCGCGTTCACAGGTTAAGCCTTTAAGCCCACGCGACTCCTGCTCTTTGTGTGGGTTGCTGTTTCGAAAGCACTGCGGTGTAGCTTTCAAGCGAGCGCCTCGCTTGAAAGCCATGTTAAGCCTCTGATGGGCTTGATGAAACGATAGCAGGCTGAAGCAGGTCTCTCATAATTTCTTCTTCTTGCACGCTGGATGTTTTGAAACATTTGGTGTCGCATCGCACGTCGACGATGTTGGTAACCCGGGGCAAGCATGCGTACATAAACATGCATGCGCGTATGTACATTAGGCCATTGCTCCCAACAAGACCTTAGCCCCAGGGCTTCTGAGCAGGTGGAGATGGCTCAGGAGGCCCAGGGCTGTGTGGTCCTGTGTGCCCGTACACCGGATGGCCAGCCCATTGGCCACGGCCTCATACTTTGCGGTCAAACCGGATTCATATCTGTGTTCGGAGCCAATTCAGTGGTGGTCGCAGCTGTTCTGTGCCTGTTCTGTGTAGTGCGCAGATTCGATTAGGATTACGTCTTCTCATACTGTCATGGCCCCAAGGCAGACGGCAAGCAAGAAAGAAATAGGTGAGGTGTAAGCAAGGAACAAGCGAGAGGGAGAGAGAGAGAGAGAGAGAGAGAACATGACTTCAACAGAACCGAGACAGGGCTTCTTGGATGTCAATTCGCAGATGACTTGTGTGGCTCTTCGCCTGCACCATTGGCCATGAACCAACCTGAGGTGCCGCCTTGCTGCAGGAGAATGAAATCCTGAAGCTTGGCGTGGGCCGCCATTGGGAAGGGCAGGGCCATGGTCGTTCCTTGGTCCAGGCCACAGAGGAGCATCTCCGGGCCCAGGGCCACAAGACTGTCGTCCTCGCTCCTCGACACTGAAAGGAGAGGAAGAGAGGAAGAGACACAGAACGAAGAAAAAAGAGCCTGCCATAGAAAGAGAGAGAGAGAGAGAGAGTCTCGTGAAACTTTGTCGCTTGAGCAGCTCTATACTTTTATATTCTATTCCCGTACAAGGAACAACACCAATAACTTCTCACGCCCTTCCACAAGCCCCCAGTACAGACATCGGGGGGGAAGAAGAGAGAGAGACAGAGAGAGCACCCTTTTAGCCTATCGCACTTAATACAGTGCGTACCGCCAACACTAGGCTGCCCCACAGCGGGGGGCTCGCCCCTCAAGCCTGGCGAAATAAAGAGCACCCTACACCTTCAGCACCTAAAAGCCCCAACCCTACACACCCTTAGCCCGAAACCACAAGCCAAGAAAAAACAAAAACACACGCACACACACAACCAACCAAGCTGCATCACCTGCACTTGATCTCTGAACTTTTCCTCATGCCTGCATCCTAAATCCGAGACCCAGATCCCGAAAACCTGTAAGCCCTACATAAAGCCGTGAACCCTAGACCCTCAACCCTGAACCTTTAACCAAAAACCTGACATCCCCAACTCTAAACCACAAAATCCTAAAGCACTAAAACCCTTTTTGCAACCCCGACCTTTTCACGTGCAGAGAAGAAGCGGCAGTTAAATCCTAAACCAGAGCCCGAAACTGTTAAGCCCTGAGCCATAAAACCCGAAACCCTAAAACACCTGAAAACTTGGAACCCGAAACCTTAAAGCTTAAGCCTTAGACCTTAAGACGGCTAGAGCCCTGAACCCCTAAAACCTGTACCCTAAACCCGCTATATGCAACGCCATGCAAGAGCTGAAAATGCTGCGTGCTTGCAGCTTAGCTTTGAGGCACCGCGGGACGTGCAAGCTCGCACCTTCTGGGCCTCGATGGGCTACCGTGGAGTCTTCAACGACAGATGCCCTTGGTCGCCGATGACACGGAACTTGCTCGTTCCGCGGCCAAGGGTACCCACGGTAGCCCATCGCCAACCGGAGCTGCAACTTCCAGGCGCCGTTGCGGTTTATTTCATGTCTAAAGCAGCTGGACTAACATGTTGTAGAAGCGGTCAGTCCTTGTTGCATGGCATGCTATTGGCCAAGCGACTCCTGCTCTTTGTGGGGGTTCACAGTTCACAGAACACTGCCCACCAAGAACATATTGGACAGATGGATCATGTATTGTGAACAGAACAGTGGTGAACATGCAAAGCGCTGCAAGAATATCTGGAAGCAGCAGCTGCCAAGGGCAAGAAACTGCACACACTAGGCCCATGCGACCTTTGCTCTTTGCGGGGGTAGCTGTCCTCGCAAAACACTGCCTAGCAAGAGTCATGAGGAAGAACCATGTACGGCAGAGAATCACTCCACTTATGTAGGCCCATGCGACCTTTGCTCTTTGCGGGGGTAGCTGTCCTCGCAAAACACTGCCTAGCAAGAGTCACGAGGAAGAACCATGTACGGCAGAGAATCACTCCACTTATGTAGGCCCATGCGACCTTTGCTCTTTGCGGGGGTAGCTGTCCTCGCAAAACACTGCCTAGCAAGAGTCATGAGGAAGAACCATGTACGGCAGAGAATCACTCCACTTATGTAGGCCCATGCGACCTTTGCTCTTTGCGGGGGTAGCTGTCCTCGCAAAACACTGCCTAGCAAGAGTCACGAGGAAGAACCATGTACGGCAGAGAATCACTCCACTTATGTAGGCCCATGCGACCTTTGCTCTTTGCGGGGGTAGCTGTCCTCGCAAAACACTGCCTGCAAGAGTCATGAGGAAGAACCATGTGCGGCAGAGAATCACTCCACTTATGAAAGAGGGAAAGCAAAAGCTTGCGGCGAGGCCACTTGCAGCTCCGTCACCGACGCATTCGGAAGACGGTTTGCAGCATGCTTTGAAGTTACGGTTTTGGGTTTTGGCTTGGGTGATCTTGCGTTCACAGATCAATGTCCGATTTACTTTCAAGTTTCCAACCCAGGCAATGAAGGTGCCGGTGTTGCCGTCTTCCTTGATGGAAGCGTCGAGACATGGGGCCACTCCGCATCCCAATCCCAGCATCGGGTTTTTCGGACAGTTTCAGCGTCCCTTTCGGAGCCCTTTCGTGTCTCATTGATAACTTTCTTCAAAAATGCATTTTGTTGTCCTTCTTGCTACTAGGAAACCGGGACGCATTAAAGGAGCCTATATTCCTAAACCGACCTCCACATTATGTGTTTGCTTACTTGCTTTTTTGTTTGTTTGTTTGTTTGTGTGTGTGTATGTGTGTCTGTGTTTGTGTGTGTTTGCGTGCTTGTGTGTGTGTGTGTCTGTGTGTGTCTGTGTGTGTGTTTGTGTGTGTGTGTGTGTTTGTGTGTGCTTGTGTGTGTTTGTGGGTGTTTGTGTCTGTTTGTGGAAGCGTAGCTTCGGACGCTGACAAGCTGCAAGGTTTCCTTGCTTCTTTCTGAAAGGTTGTAGGTTGTGCAGGGCAGGGTGGGGCGCGTGGGGCGGGTGGGGAAGCGTAGCTTCGGACGCTGACAACATGGGTCATACTGCCATGTAAGGTGATGCCTGCTGCGGAGGTTGTAGCTCTGCTGCGAGCAGCCACCTCTGGCACGTTGCAAGCATTGTCGCTTGCCGCCGTGGCTTCGTGGCACTCCGAGGCTTGGAATTGACTTATGGCGGTTTGCTGGAGGCATACGGCCATTCGTCTTCTCCCCACTTGTGTTAGCTGGCTCGCTGGGACTCGATCCTTCCAAAGGGATTGCAAGAGCAATGTATATGTCACTGAGGAGCGGATGGTGGCATCGTGCCGTGGGGAGTCGATGATGAGGTCAGCGGTGCGATGCATCCACATCTGATGACCCCAAAGAACATGCAAAAGAGACATTGTGAGGATTCCTCAGTTTCTCAGTTTCCGTGGTTACCACATCGTTATTGTTGTCGTCGTCGTAGTCGCCGCCACTGCTGTCGTCGTGGTGGCCGTCGTCGTCGTCGTCGGCACTGGTTGGAGGAGCTTCCTTCCGTATTGTAAGTTGCAGCAACGTCGCAACGTGTTCATCCCGTGTTGCTTTGTTTCCAAATTGTGCTCAGGCACTCTCACCGGGCTCCTAAACTTTTGGTAGTTTTACGCAATGCACAATCCGTATTCACACAGGTCTTGGTAGCGATGAGTGCCCACGCCGAGTGGACCTTCTACAAACTGCAGAACACATGAGTGCAACAGCGCCCCTGTGAACGTGACTTAATGGCGGCTTTGGGCAATGGCTTGCAGGCCGCCACGCATGCAACAACGCCGCAGCAGCAGCAGCAGCAGCAGCCTAGGCCACATGACCCATCCTGAGCTCCAGGAGTTGCAAGCTGTGGTGGAAGACCTGGCAGAGCAGGAAGCAAGTCTGGAGGCGGACAACAGCTCATTCCTTGTTGTTTGCATCGTTGTGCACTGAGACGTGTTGGCATTCACACCACGATATGTACGAAACATGACTTCGCAATTCTTGCTCTTGGCAGGGGGAGCGCTTTCACAAGAGTAAGTTGATGGCATACGAAACTCTTGCCTTGGGCAGGGGTAGCTGAGCGCGCCAGGCATTCACACCACGATATGTACGAAACACAACTTCGCAACTCTTGCCTTTGGGAGGAGTAGCTGAGCACGCCAGACATTCACACCACGATATGTACGAAACACAACTTCGCAACTCTTGCCTTTGGAAGGAGTAGCTAAGCACGCCAGGCAACTCTTGCTCTTGCCAGGGGGTCGCCAGAGTAAGTTGATGGCATACGCAACTCTTGCCTTGGGCAGGGGTAGCTGAGCACGCGAGGCATAACAGTACTTTTCTATTTGCAGTGTTCCCCGACTTGCAAAAGCTCAAATGCCTGATGCCAAGGCCCTCTCGCAACGCTTCTCGTGGTCGTTCAAAGTAGGACGGCCACGTAGGTTCTACGACTTCTGAGTCGTTCCCGGGACATGCTGTGCCCTGCCGCCTTCCTCGCCTCTCATCCGCCCGAGCCTAAACCACACTCCATACACAAGCAATGCCTTGAACCCCAAACCCTATATATCCTGGCAAGTCCGAGTTGCGAGAGCGTAAACATGTTGCGAACTGAGACGTTGTCACATGCGATGTGAGTTGGTCTTGACGAAGGTCAGCGATGAAGAGGAGGACGGGCCTCCAAACAATTGTTACCACGTGTCAGGTGTCAGTGCCCGCGCGTTCCATTCTCTCGCAGCTGCTGATAGATGTTAATTCCGGTCTTCAATGGCAGGATGAGGAGGAGGAAGACTCAGAGGAGGAGGAGGAGGAAGGCTCAGAGAAGGAGGAGGAAGAGTCAGAGGAGACCCAACCATCCAGCGACCGTGTTTGGATGGGTGCCTTGACTATCCCAGAGCAGTGGTGAGGGCTGGCAAGGTATAAGGTTCAGCATCTGCTAAGGTTCAGGATGGTTCAGGGTGCTACTGGTAGCATTGCCCGGACGGTATACGAAGTTGTCTTGAAGTTCCCTACCCGCTTCAAGACCAGAACCCAGTGCTTCACGAGTCCTACACATTTCAGAAAGCATCTAAGGGCAGGAGGAGAAGACGCTTCACATTGGCCTGCAGATTGCCGCTCGGCCGGTTGCGAAGGCTTGGATTGTAAGCGGACTTTGAGCCATGAGGCATGACATGCGCGACTCCTGCTAGTGGTGGGGGTGGCAGCTCCAACAAGATTAAGCTTACAATCGCCTCCGCGACTCATGCTCTCGGAGGGTGTAGCTGCATTGGCATTCACACCACGATATGTACGAAACATGGCTTCGCAACCCTTGCTCTTGGCAGGGGGAGCGCTTTCACAAGAGTAAGTTGATGGCATACGCAACGCTTGCCTTTGGCAGGGGTAGCTGAGCACGCCAGACATTCACACCACGATGTGTACGAAACACAACTCGCCTCTAATCCGCCCGAGCCTAAACCACACTCCATACACAAGGACCAAACCCTATAAACCCTGGCAAGTCCGAGTTGCCAGAGCGTAAACATGTTGCGCACTGAGACGTTGTCACATGCGATGTGAGTTGGTCTTGACGAAGGTCAGCGATGAAGAGGAGGACGGGCCTCCAAACAATTGTTACCACGTGTCAGGTGTCAGTGCCCGCGCGTTCCATTCTCTCGCAGCTGCGGATAGATGATTAATTCCGGTCTTCAATGGCAGGATGAGGAGGAGGAAGACTCAGAGGAGGAGGAGGAGGAAGGCTCAGAGAAGGAGGAGGAAGAGTCAGAGGAGACCCAACCATCCAGCGACCGTGTTTGGATGGGTGCCTTGACTATCCCAGAGCAGTGGTGAGGGCTGGCAAGGTAGAAGGTTCAGCATCTGCTAAGGTTCAGGATGGTTCAGGGTGCTACTGGTAGCATTGCCCGGACGGTATACGACTTGAAGTTCCACCCGCTTCAAGACCAGAACCCAGTGCTTCACGAGTCCTACACGTACGAAACAAATGACGCACTAAGGGCAGGAGGAGAAGACGGTTCACATTGCCTGCAATTGCCGCTTTGCGAAGGCTTGGAGTGTAGGCGGACTTGAGCCATGAGGGACATGCGCGAGCTAGTGGTGGAGCTTTCACAACGATATGTACGAGACTTGATTGGGCATACGCAACGCTTGCCTTTGGCAGGGGTAGCTGAGCACGCCAGACATTCACACCACGATGTCTACGAAACACAACTTGCCTCTAATCCGCCCGAGCCTAAACCACACTCCATACACAAGGACCAAACCCTATAAACCCTGGCAAGTCCGAGTTGCCAGAGCGTAAACATGTTGCGCACTGAGACGTTGTCACATGCGATGTGAGTTGGTCTTGACGAAGGTCAGCGATGAAGAGGAGGACGGGCCTCCAAACAATTGTTACCACGTGTCAGGTGTCAGTGCCCGCGCGTTCCATTCTCTCGCAGCTGCGGATAGATGATTAATTCCGGTCTTCAATGGCAGGATGAGGAGGAGGAAGACTCAGGGGAGGAGGAGGAGGAGGAAGGCTCAGAGAAGGAGGAGGAAGAGTCAGAGGAGACCCAACCATCCAGCGACCGTGTTTGGATGGGTGCCTTGACTATCCCAGAGCAGTGGTGAGGGCTGGCAAGGTATAAGGTTCAGCATCTGCTAAGGTTCAGGATGGTTCAGGGTGCTACTGGTAGCATTGCCCGGACGGTATACGAAGTTGTCTTGAAGTTCCCTACCCGCTTCAAGACCAGAACCCAGTGCTTCACGAGTCCTACACATTTCAGAAAGCATCTAAGGGCAGGAGGAGAAGACGCTTCACATTGGCCTGCAGATTGCCGCTCGGCCGGTTGCGAAGGCTTGGATTGTAAGCGGACTTTGAGCCATGAGGCATGACATGCGCGACTCCTGCTAGTGGTGGGGGTGGCAGCTCCAACAAGATTAAGCTTACAATCGCCTCCGCGACTCATGCTTTTGGAGGGTGTAGCTGCATTGGCATTCACACCACGATATGTACGAAACATGGCTTCGCAACCCTTGCTCTTGGCAGGGGGAGCGCTTTCACAAGAGTAAGTTGATGGCATACGCAACGCTTGCCTTTGGCAGGGGTAGCTGAGCACGCCAGACATTCACACCACGATGTGTACGAAACACAACTCGCCTCTAATCCGCCCGAGCCTAAACCACACTCCATACACAAGGACCAAACCCTATAAACCCTGGCAAGTCCGAGTTGCCAGAGCGTAAACATGTTGCGCACTGAGACGTTGTCACATGCGATGTGAGTTGGTCTTGACGAAGGTCAGCGATGAAGAGGAGGACGGGCCTCCAAACAATTGTTACCACGTGTCAGGTGTCAGTGCCCGCGCGTTCCATTCTCTCGCAGCTGCTGATAGATGTTAATTCCGGTCTTCAATGGCAGGATGAGGAGGAGGAAGACTCAGAGGAGGAGGAGGAGGAAGGCTCAGAGAAGGAGGAGGAAGAGTCAGAGGAGACCCAACCATCCAGCGACCGTGTTTGGATGGGTGCCTTGACTATCCCAGAGCAGTGATGAGGGCTGGCAAGGTAGAAGGTTCAGCATCTGCTAAGGTTCAGGATGGTTCAGGGTGCTACTGGTAGCATTGCCCGGACGGTATACGAAGTTGTCTTGAAGTTCCCTACCCGCTTCAAGACCAGAACCCAGTGCTTCACGAGTCCTACACGTATCAGAAACAATTGACGCACTAAGGGCAGGAGGAGAAGACGGTTCACATTGGCCTGCAGATTGCCGCTCGGCCGGTTGCGAAGGCTTGGATTGTAAGCGGACTTTGAGCCATGAGGCATGACATGCGCGACTCCTGCTAGTGGTGGGGGTGGCAGCTCCAACAAGACTAAGCTTACAATCGCCTCCGCGACTCATGCTCTCGGAGGGTGTAGCTGCAGTGGCGTTCACACCACGATATGTACGAAACATGGCTTCGCAACCCTTGCTCTTGGCAGGGGGAGCGCTTTCACAAGAGTAAGTTGATGGCATACGCAACGCTTGCCTTTGGCAGGGGTAGCTGAGCACGCCAGACATTCACACCACGATGTCTACGAAACACAACTCGCCTCTAATCCGCCCGAGCCTAAACCACACTCCATACACAAGGACCAAACCCTATAAACCCTGGCAAGTCCGAGTTGCCAGAGCGTAAACATGTTGCGCACTGAGACGTTGTCACATGCGATGTGAGTTGGTCTTGACGAAGGTCAGCGATGAAGAGGAGGACGGGCCTCCAAACAATTGTTACCACGTGTCAGGTGTCAGTGCCCGCGCGTTCCATTCTCTCGCAGCTGCTGATGGATGATTAATTCCGGTCTTCAATGGCAGGATGAGGAGGAGGAAGACTCAGAGGAGGAGGAGGAGGAGGAAGGGATGGGTGCCTTGACTATCCCAGAGCAGTGGTGAGGACTGGCAAGGTATAAGGTTCAGCATCTGTGAAGGTTCAGGATGGTTCAGGGTGCTACTGGTAGCATTGCCCGGACGGTATACTAAGTTGTCTTGAAGTTCCCTACCCGCTTCAAGACCAGAACCCACTGCTTCACGAGTCCTACACATTTCAGAAAGCATCTAAGGGCAGGAGGAGGAGACGCTTCACATTGGTCTGCAGATTGCCGCTCGGCCGGTTGCGAAGGCTTGGATTGTAAGCAGACTTTGAGCCATGAGGCATGACATGCGCGACTCCTGCTAGTGGTGGGGGTGGCAGCTCCAACAAGATTAAGCTTACAATCGCCTCCGCGACTCATGCTCTCGGAGGGTGTAGCTGCATTGGCATTCACACCACGATATGTACGAAACATGACTTCGCAACCCTTGCTCTTGGCAGGGGGAGCGCTTTCACAAGAGTAAGTTGATGGCATACGCAACGCTTGCCTTTGGCAGGGGTAGCTGAGCACGCCAGACATTCACACCACGATGTGTACGAAACACAACTTCGCAACTCTTGCCTTTGGGAGGAGTAGCTGAGCACGCCAGACATTCACACGACGATATGACGATATGTACGAAACACAACTTCGCAACTCTTGCTCTTGCCAGGGGGTCGCAAGAGTAAGTTGATGGCATACGCAACTCTTGCCTCGGGCAGGGTAGCTGAGCACGCCAGGCATAACAGTACTTGTCTATTTGCAGTGTTCCCCGACTTGCAAAAGCTCAAATGCCTGATGCCAAGGCCCTCGCGCAACGCCTTTCGTGGTCGTTCAAAGTAGGACGGCCGCGTAGGTTCTACGACTTCTGAGTCGTTCCCGGGACATGCTGTGCCCTGCCGCCTTCCTCGCCTCTCATCCGCCCGAGCCTAAACCACACTCCATACACAAGCAATGCCTTGAACCCCAAACCCTATATATCCTGGCAAGTCCGAGTTGCGAGAGCGTAAACAACCCATGGCACCATCGAAATCGGCAAAAGGCAAAAATGGCCTTGCCACTGCGATTGCTTGCCAATGGAGTTCTGTATTTCATGCATGCAGTTGATACCGTAAATCCTGCGGCAGACTTTAGATCTAAGTAGAGTCGCTAGACCCCGCAGTGAGTGCCACCTGCAGCACACAACTTTCCCAGCTAAAAAATCGGCAAAAGGCAAAAATGGCCTTGCCACTGCGATTGCTTGCCAATGGAGTTCTGTATTTCATGCATGCAGTTGATACCGTAAATCCTGCGGCAGACTTTAGATCTAAGTAGAGTCGCTAGACCCCGCAGTGAGTGCCACCTGCAGCACACAACTTTCCCAGGTAAAAAATCGGCAAAAGGCAAAATTGGCCTTGCCACTGCGATTGCTTGCCAATGGAGATCTGTATTTCATACATGCTGCGGCAGACTTTAGATTTACGTAGATTCGCTACGGTCTTTGAAGTCAAGCACAGACCTGAGGATGAGAGCGCCCACCCAGCTTGGTACAAAAAGGATGGATGCTACAGCATACTCGGAGGCACAGACGCGCAAGCACGCTTGCTCTCGTTCTCCCTCCCCGCTCCCTCTTTCTCTCTCTCTCTCTCTCTCTCTTTTCTCTCTCTCTCTCTCTCTCTCTTTTTCTCTCTCTCTCTCTCTCTCTCTCTCTCTCTCTTCTCTCTCTCTCTCTCTCTCTCTCTCTCTCTCTCTCTCTCTCTCTCTCTCTCTCTCTCTCTCTCTCTCTCTCTCTCTCTCTCTGTTAAATGACCCGAGCCCAATGATGCACTTTAATGTCATGATGCATTTGAGAATGCTACAATGCCGAATGGCATTGGCTCAAGACTGGACCAAGGCTTGACGTCACAAAGGAATGTCTGCTGGAGTATTACTGCGGGGAAAGTGATTGATCTTGGTTTCTCTCTATCTTCAGATTGTACTGTTGAATTTTTCATGGTAGCAGAGCTTCGGCTCTGGAATCAGGGACTGAGACAGAATGGAGTTTGGAAAAAGAGGGATTGGCGGAGCGATCAAACTGTTCCCGCCACCAGTGTATCATGGAGAGCTTGACAAATGGGAAGACTGGTCGTGGCAGTTGAAGCGATATGTAGGACTTTACAAACCGTTGGCCAAGCTGCTAATGGACGATGTGGAAGGATCGAATGTTGCTATCACTGACGACTTGTGCGAAGCGTTCAATGTTCAACAAAACCGCACCCAGAATGATCACTTTCACTGTTCTCTAGACAACTGGCATACATGCTAGTGCAGATCACTGATGGCGCTGCAAGGGCGATTGTTCGTAATGAGGACACAGAGAATGGTTTCGAGATTTGGAGGCGACTGCATAGTCAGTTCTCATTGCCGGAGAGAGAGCGCGATCCACGAATCTCCTGAATGAGATCATTGGGTTTCGCTTGAGAAGCGATCATCTCGAGAGTGACCTTTATCATACTGAAGAACAGGCGTGAGAAGACGATTGGAAGACCGCTTGACACTGACCTTTTGGTTACGTTGCTAATGCAGAAGACTGTTGGTCCTTTGCAACAGCATCTGAGGTTGAATGTCAGGAACATCAACACGCTCAATCAAGCACTGGAAACCATCTACAATTACATCAAGAGCAGACACCTGGCTGTCCCGAGTGGTAGGAGTGACCACGGCGGTCAAGCCGACATGGACATAGGAGCATTGAAAGGAAAGAAAGGAATTAAAGGCAAAGGCAACAGCGGCTACAAAGGTGGAAGAGGAATGTATCAGCAAAAGAAAGGAAAAGGATACACGGGCAAAGGAATGTACGAAGGATACAAAGGAAAAGGAATGAAAGGAAAAGTAAAAGGACTAGGATGTTTTCTGCGTGGTGATCCAAACCACTGGAGCAAGGAATGCCCTAAAGGAAAAGGGAAAATGTCAGCCCTGACAGATGAGGAACAAGGAACTGGAAGGGAATGGTACGATGAATGGAATCAGTGGAGTCCGGATGACTGGCCACATGATGATTGGTTTCGGGAAGAAGCAGGACTGGAGTGGTGAGTGGATTGGTTCTGTCGATGATTGGTCCGGTGACTGGTCTTGGTTTGAGGTTCTTGGCCTGAGGACTGGTCCTGGAACACTCAGGAATGGTGGAGTTCTGTTGAGACTCAGCCACAGAGCTCGAATGGTGCCGTGAGCTCAGGTTCGAATGTCCCTCAGGACGCCGCCAAGAATGAACCACCACAGAATGTGTCAGCTGTGACTGTTGTATCATCGGATCAGAGTGCGCCCAGCCTGCCTCGCTAAGACTGTTCGGGGAACAAAGCCCGGACTGATGACGAACTTGTTCGTTGGAGCGTGCCTGTTGATTGGCGCATTGAGTTCCGGAGTGCCACCAATGCCGAACCAGAGTGTACCAAACTTGAAGAAGTTGCCTGAGAATGATCCGACTGGTTTTGACGACAGCTTGATTGAGTTTCACATGCAGGCTGGACTGGTCGACAACGCATGGATACTGTTCGACAGTGGAGCTTTTGTGCGAATTGTTGTCCTGAACGGTTACGCCGAACTACCCGACGCTGCCTTTGAACGAAAGCGCACCCTCACTGCGGAGTCTGTCTGGAAAGACATCGGATGTGCAAGGCAGGAAGATTGTGCAGCTTGGCTCTGGTAATGGCCACTCTTTGAGTGTCCAGTTCTATGTGTGCACTGGCATACCGTTTCCACTGGTCAGTGTTGCGCGACTGTTGTTGCAAGACTTCTGGACTGTGATGGCGAAAGACTACATGGCGTTGATTGACCCGACTGGCAATCCTGTGCCGATTGTGCGACAGGGAGCACTGGTGTACTTGACACCGACTGCGATCCCTAATATAACAGCGTTGCAAATGCGACGAGACTGGCGGCAATGTGCTTGCCGGAGGTAATGTCGGGAATTTGAAGAGGAGCTTGGTACCTTGGAGTTGCGTAGAGTGTCGGACGCGCATGACTGTTCGATTGACCCTCTGCCAGATTGGTGACTTGATTGCCTCAGCTCAGGGAATGAAGTCATCTGAAGGTGGAAGGCAAGACACCTGGGAGTTGAATGAGACTGAGCTGAAGTTGATCCGCCATGTGAAGGTCTGGAAGAATGAAATGTTGAACCCTCGGATCAACTGTGAAATCGAATGCCGGTACCTGTGCTTTGCCTCACTGGCGAGAGACTGACGCACAAGGTTTACCGAGATGGTTCGACTGTCACTGTCAGGGATGTTGACTTTCTGACAATGACGAATACCAGGGCGCGTGATGAGAAGGATTGGCGAGGACGAGTGGAATTTGGACTGATGCACAAGCCTCAACACAGGCATGCACACAAGAGTGCACCTCGTCCTCATGATCCACCGGTCGGTAAAACGTCTTCACCGGCGAATGCTGACGTTGTGGAAATGGAGCAAAAGACCGAGACTGCTCCAAAAGTCCGAGCCAAGACTGGCGAAGAGCCAGAAGAGTTGGAGCGCAAAGTGAGAGTGAGTCGGAATGTTGGGGAGCATGAGCTTGAGAATGCGTTGCGGTCATTGCCTCAGCATGGAGAGAAAATGAAGGAGTTACTGTTGCAACTGTTCAATCTCGAGGATCCTGAGACTGCAGCACAGAGGACTGCAGATAGATGGATCATCCTCCCTCGACATTGGATAAGAATGCACCATGACATGCGTGATTGCTACTTCCATCCAGATGATGCGAGTCCTCCTGTTGATGGATTGTTGAGTGATCACTTGTAGGGTGATAGGTACACAATGTTCTTTGACTCAGGTGGTCCCACAATGATCGATACTGGCCATCAGAACGAATGGGCAGACATCGAGCAGCAGGAGGGACCAGTGAAGACATGTGAGAATCCACGGAGTCCCACTGGACACAAGTGGACTGGCTACACATTGTTTGTGCCACTGGATCGTCCTACTGCTGGAGAGAATGCCGAGCAGGAGACTGAGGACAGGCTGAGGACAGGAGTGCATTGAAGCCGAGAATGCTGAAGGTTCCTGGAGAACCATCAGAGAATGAAAGGCGATTGCACGAGTCGACTCATCTCAGAGGGACTGGTGCGAGCACTGTGTGAAGTCGAAGGGACGACAAAGTCATGCAGTGAAGAAGAAGAAGAATGATCGACAACCAGTGATCCAGATTGATTTCTCCTTCATGGCGACGGAGAAGGACCTTCCGAAGCGCACCATCCTGAATGCCACGGATGTCCAGACTGGATATTCAATGGCCGTGGTACTGCCTTCGAAAGGAAGTGTCGAAAAGTATGGAGTTGCGGAATTGAGGAAATTTGCGTTCGAGATTGGTAGGAGTTTTGGCATTGTTCAGTATGACAAGGAAGCGCCGCGGAAGACAATGGCGCTTGACCAAGGTCATCGGCGGACTGACCATGAGGGCTGCGCCGACTGGACATTCCCCGAGTCAAGGGAGTGTTGGGACACTGTTGTCTCAAGCGGAGGAATCTACTGGAGCCAAAGTGAGCTCGGAATCACCCATGTTCACATGGAATGTGAAGCACTCTCAAAGGCTCATCAATCGTTAGAGCTGACGGCAAGACTGCCTACAGCCGTCGATGGGGCCGAGAGTACAATGGAGCACTGTGCATGTTTGGTGAGTTGATTGATGCAAAGGTGCCTTTGAGTTGAAGAGCGCGTGTTCCCAAAGCTGGATCTCAATGGTTCACTGGCGTGTACCTTGGAAAGGACACGGAAGCTGATGAGGTTGTGCTTGGGAGTGCCAATGGTGTCTTCAAGGTTAGGACTGTGAAGAGAAGATCCCCTTCTCAACAATGGAATGCATCGTATGTCATGAAGATGACCTCCACTCCTTGGCAGCCACGCGGAGATGGAGTTGAATCGACTGCGTGTGTAATGCAACCAGATCTTGGAGTGAAGGGCCGAGTGAAGCCTCCTCCTGGACTGGAGCGTGTTGAGGAAGAAGCTGAAGGGAATGTTGAGCTTGAAGACATGGTACCTGGTCCGAGTGAAAGTGTCACTGAGCAGGATCTGCTGTTTCAAGATGGCAATGACAGAGCTCCTGCTCAAAGGGATCATGATGCACCTGAGGCGACTGGAGAATCGCCAAGGAAGAGTGCAAGGATTGATCCAGATGCTCCTGCGACTGAGCCGTCGACGACGCAAATGAGGCTGCTGTGCATCACATGATTGCCGGAGTGATCCTTGCTTGTAAATGGATTGCGTCGATTGTTGGAGTTGACGAAGTTGTCGGCAAGGACGGAGGAAAGATTGATGTGGAAGTGAATGCCGAGGAAGGCGAACTCGACCAAGAAATGCGACTCTCCGAACCACTGCTTTGGGAGAGTGAGTTTCCGCCCGAGGCTGAAAAGAAAGCAATGATGAAGGAAATGAACTCAATGAAGAATATCGAAGTGTATGATGAAGTGAAGCTGGATGACTGCACCCAAGAGCAGATTGATGGCGCCCTTGACTGTCGATGGGTCAAGGTTTGGAAGAGTGATGAAGAACTGCGGTGTAGAGTGGTTGTTCGAGGTTGCAGAATGTTGAGAAGAGTGAAGAAGACAACCTGTTTGCATTCACAATCCAATTGCTTCTCTGCGTGGCACTGGCAAGAAATTGGGGCGTCACAGTGGGTGATGTCAGCACGGCTTTCTTGCATGCCTTGATGAATCAGGAAGTGTTCGTTTGGCCACCAAAAGGCAAATGCCTTTGGCGACTGAAGAAAGCAATGTACGGCCTTCGACAGGCTCCAAACTGTGGCAAGAACACTTTGCTGAAGTAATGACCACGAAATTGGGAATGTCGGAGATGCAAGAGTGACCCTAATCTCTATTGTCAATGAATCTGGCGATTGTATGTGCTTGCATCTGTTGATGACCTGTTGGTCGTAGGGACTGACGAAATGAGGAAATCGTTCATGGCTCAACTGTCGGAGGAAATGTTGCTGAAAGAGACTGGTCAACTGGTTCCAGGAAGTGAGCACGCTTTCTTGGGACGACGACTGCGACACAATGGTGACTCGATTGATGTGTGTATGTCACAGAAATACATTGATACGGTTCTTGACCTGCGTGGAATGAAGGATGCCAAACCTTTGGCAACGACTAACGCGCAAGAGCACAAGCGGGTCCACTGTGAATGTTCTGGGCTGCAATGTGGTCAGCGCTGCCAGAACACAAGGGACGCTGGCGCTGTCCTCTGGTGAAGCTGAGTTGTGTGCGATTGGTCAGGGAGTGTCTGAAGCACTGTTTGTCCGATCAATGCTGTTGGAATCAAATCTGGCGAAGAAGGTGAATGTGATTGCGCATACCGACAGCACTGCGGGTCAATCAATGGCGACCCGCTTTGGCGCTGGAAAGAAGACAAAACATGTGGAATCTGCGTCCAGAATCTGGTGCAAATGGGCCTACTGAGGATGGCTAAGATTGATGGCATGCGGAATCCTGCGGATCTAATGACCAAGCATGTTGCGACTGATGTGTTGCAGCGACTGAAGGCACATATTGGTGTTGTGTCGAATTGATTCAAGGATCTCACCACTGATGCTCCTGATACTGATGATCATGTTGCTCCTGTGGTGACTGCTCAATGGCCTCCTCCTCCCCGGGAATGGCCCGCGCACCCCTCCCCTACCCGCCCTCGTGCACGTCCCGAATGCACCCACTGCGCACACTGTTAATTTCTCTGGACGCCGTTGGACTGAAGTCCACGCCGAGGGACTGCATAGGTGAGCTGCGGTGAATGCAGTGCATGTTCTGGCTGCACATGTCACACTGCTGTTCTGTTTGCGTCGCCGACTGAGGTCAACGTGTTTCCCCTGAAATATTTTCTGCTGAATGTTCCTTAGTGACATCCACTGCCCATAGTGTAGACTGCTTCCTTCGCTCGCCCGACTGTAGCAGCAATGGCCCCTAAGACTGCCAACCCGAAGAGTGCAGCGTTTGAGCGAGTGCCAATGCAACCACTGCCGGAGCACATGTATGAGGAGATCGCTGCCGAGCAACTGGTGATTGATGTTGCCGCTCTGAGTGATCTCACTGAAGATGATGTCCGGCAGACTGGAGTGCAGAGCAACCTGGTTGCACTGCACCTTTGTGGGAATGTCCCGGGGCATCGCCAGGATTTGCAGCGACTGGCGCAGGGACTGACCGTTGTCCGACCGACTGCGGACCCACTAGCGGAGAATGCTTCTGCAACTGGACCTGCGGCGATTGATGCCGCCCTTGGCATCAATGTCAGGAATGGCGCCCGCCAATGCAGGAATGTTAATTGGGAGTGCTGCCTGGGCCTGATGCAGCACCTGCGCCGAGTGAGCCGAATGCTGCCGTCATTTGGTGCAGCACAGGCTCAGCAGGAATGGTCCCATGAGTGTGGAAGTGTCTGCCGCTCTGACTGCGATGGACTGTGGAATCGAGCTCACCCGAGTGTGGAATCGCTACATCACCACCATCGTGGAGAATGGCCGCGAGAGAGTGGTTGAGAGGGCGAATGATATCGCCGATCGAACGCTGCGAGCCCAGGTGAATCTGGGTGAGACTCTCTTCTAGAGAGAGTGGAATGAGGACACTGCTCCAATGCCGAGTGTTCTCTTGCCTGGAACGAAAGACTGGCTGTCGATTTGACCACGCGGGTCAGCTCTCGAATGGTCCAATGAGCTCTCGCGAATGCACTCTCTTGGCATACAATGGCCCGAACAACTGGATGATTGAGAGCAGCTGGACGCAAATGACGAAGGCTGAGCGACTGTCCCTCACCAAAGGGAACTGGCATGTGGAATGGCGATCTCTTCATTGGGCAAAGGAGAATGCCACTGAGGCCCTGGTGAATGCGTACGACTGGCTGTGCCTGCCGTTGTGTTTGGCAATGGGACTGTACACCAATGGTGCGCTGGATTTGGTAAAGCTTCCATGCCACCAGCTGAATGGAACCTTCAATGCCCTGAGTGCGCTGAGGAAGACTGTCCAATGGGCGAATCAGGGCGCCCTTGAGGAGAATGAGAATGATGAACCGACCGCCTTCGTGGTGCTCCGCCGCACCAGGACTGCGGCACTGAGGCGATGGGTCGCTGGCGAAGCCGGCGGCAACGCCAGAATGAAACTGGCGAATTATACTTCAACCGCCAGTTCACTGACCACATCAGCACGTTCGAATGGGGTGGAAATGGTCCTGATGACTGGAAGTGGACAATGGAGGCACTGTCTTACGCGAGTGCCGGGATTGTCCGTGTGCCAATGACGGACCCAATGTGCCTCCGCAGCCCCTTAAAATGCTGCTGTCCTTGAATGAGATCATGGAGTGGGGAATGCTTGCCGCCACCCGTGGCGAATCCCTGCTGGAATCGAGGCTCATGGAACACGCAATGGTCCCACTGTGCCAGAGCATCGGGACAGGACTGGAGCACGATGGCTCGACCTGGGATGAGATCTATGAGAATGACGGGAATGCGGCACCCACTGCTTGGAATGCTCCCAAGGCAAAGGTAGCGAATGATCAGGCCGTTGGGAATGCCTTCGCGCAGACTGCGGATGCCCTCGAGCCCGGCTCCGAGATCGTCCTGCGCAAGAATGCGAAGGGCACTGTGAAGTGAATACACTGAGCAGCGGATCTAATTTAGGAGTGCCCTGTGACTGCGATTGTTTTGCAAGGGGAAGTTCTTTCTGAAATGTTGAATGGATTTGTTTGCTGAGAATGAAGTTCTCGGATTCAGTCGAATGTAGCATGAGCCGACTGTCTGCAATGATCACTTTGTACAGTGCAACCTGGCCTCCGAATGCCATGTTCACGAAGACTCGAATGTCATCACCGAGTCGAGCCAAAAGTCCGGAATGAGGCCAATGACCCTTTCGCAGCTTTGATTGTTGATTGTTGTGACTGTTTCTTGATCGTTTCGCGAATGCCACCACCTATGCTCGTTTGTTTATTTGAATGATCTTCGACTGCAGTCAAGATCAAGGGACTGTGTTACATGACACGAGCCCAATGATGCACCTTAATGTCATGATGCATTTGAGAATGCTACAATGCCGAATGGCATTGGCTCAAGACTGGACCAAGGCTTGACGTCAAAAAGGAATGTCTGCTTGAGTGTGACTGTGGGGAAAGTGATTTTTCTACAATCTCTATCTTCAGATTGTACTGTTGAATTTTTTAGCTTTCTCTCTCCTTCTCTCTGTCTCTCTCTCTGCGTAACATCTTCCAGAGGTAAGGCTTCTTCAGGGAGCAGCTCCGAGCCATCTTAGCTGCCTCGACTTCTGTGCCCTTCGCTATGTCCAAAGCTTTCCGTGCAGGAATGCATGCAGAGCTTCTGGCACGAGTGGAGCGCTTGCAGCTGAGTGTGTTGTGGAACTGCAGTTTTGCGGACGTGAGAACACAAAGAATGGTTCACTGGCCCCCAAACCCTGAAGCCCGAAATGTAAACCCCTAGACCCCTAAACACCCTAGACCCCTGAACCCCAAAGTGCAAGCTAACTCCTACCCTTCACTTTAACCTGAGCTCGCCAAGGGCGCGGGAAGGCCTCGAGGCTTCAAGGGTTTAGGCTGTCTTGGGATGCCAACAGCCGACCAGGGAGTCACAAATGTGGAACGGCCGAAAATGGAGACCCTTGCGGGGTGTTGGTACATGCCGGCACATGCACCCGACTATCTTGATCTTTCAAGCGGAAAATAGGAAGTCACACATGACTGGAGTCAGTTTGCCCGAATCTGCAATATCGGTCCTGATTTTGCGAAAATACCCCCGGGCGTGGTGCATTTTATCGCTGAAAATTCAGCTTTTCCCAGGCGTGGTGCAATGTTTAATGAAAGTAGTGTTTTTTTTCTCGTGGGAGGGGTGTATTTTTCGCAACAACATGCTCGCTTCCGATATACAATCAAATGTAGCATGTGTATATATGTACATAGACTTAGAATAGAAGACAAGGATAGTGTAGTATAATATACTTTACTATACTACATACGTACTATAATATAATATAATATAGTATACCAGAATATAATATAGTATAATAGCATAGAATAGAATGGAAAACTGGAATAGAGCAGGATAGGATAGGATAAAACAGGTGAATCCAAGAACAACTTTTTCACCGACGAAGACCCTAAGGAGTGAATCCAGCAGGACACGACTACCAAGACAAAACCCTAAGGACGAAATCCAAGAGGAACCTTCCACCGAATCCTTACGGAGTGAATCCAAGAAGAACCTTTCACCGAAGACGAAGACCGTAAGGTGCGAACGGACGTCGACGCCTAGTCCAATCGTAGGTATCGCGACTTGAGCTGTGTTGCCACATGTCATGAACACTCATGTACATAAGGGCAAAAGCTCGTGTACCGACTCTTTTGCCTATCATTTCAAAGGACACACCTTGGGACCGTTTACGGACCAAGCGCTGTGATCCGGTGTATACGCTCCGCATGCAACGCAACTTTGGCTCAAGAACCTATCCAGCCAAGCTACCAGGTGATCCACACAAGAAGTAGCTGAGCTATCCCGAGCACAGATCGATCGACCTTCGGCCGTCGAGACGACAAAACAAGGGTTTGAGCGTGCCGGCCAGGGTGACTCTGCATCAGAGCGAACGTATTGCAACTGAAGCTTATTGGGCAACCACACTATCATCTACAAGTTCTGGTGAGGGAGCAAATATTGGATATCATCGATACCCAAGCCTCAGGCAGGTTATCAGCCGTAGGCTCTGCCTACCAACAGCAAAGTTGTTCTTGCTCTCTACTACTTCGATGGCATCAGGATCAAGCAGCGACACATCGTGGACTTTCGGTGGCGCAATAACGGCGCCAGCAGCTGGTGAGTCCACTGCTGACGACACCGTGGTGCAGTCCGTTGACAGCTCTACTGAAGAGGAGACAACCAAAGCGTCCTCCTCCGCTGCACCGAAAGCAGTTCCCGAAGCAAGGAATTTGTCAAGAGCATCAACGCCTTCACACCCAACATCCTCAGGATCAAGGGCTATCAAGGATATTGATCGTGGACAAAGGGCACCAACCGTGCCTGTGATGCAAGCCCTACGTTTGACAGCAATGGGAAAAGACAAAGGTAACAGAACACCGGAGAGAATTTCAAAGCCGAGTTCCTCGAGAAGTTCCTCAGCAAGGAGATCCAAGAATCCACCCAGGGTGATGGACAAGGTGCAATCGCCACCAGGGCGACGAATCACTTCTTCCGAGACGGAAGGGCGACCCAGGTTGCGGGCAATCACCAACACTGACGAGGTGACCATGAACACTATTCCTGCAATTGAGGATACTTCACCCATTGGTCTCCCATCTCCCGCCGAAGAACGTGGAAGACCGACTCCAGAAGTTCGAGGGGATCATCAATCACTTGATGACGGAGATCCGAGAGCATGCAACATATGAACAACAAACATCAAGAGATGAAGGTCGAATTCGAAGCTTCCATGGAACGGTTGAGTGAGCAAGCTCTACACCAAATTGCTCGTGATCGCATTGCAGCTGATGAAACTTTCATTCGTCTACATCCAGAAAAGGCTGAGGCTGCGCACAACCTTGTTCGCGTGGAAGAGAACGCTCAAGGTGATGGCGCTCACATGGCCAGGGAGTATGAGCAGCTGACATCTGAACTTCATGAAAAGGCTAGAGAAACCCTTCAACTTCGCACCGACATGGCAAGCTCAGAGCATGCCTTGTCAGCCATGAGGGAACATCTTCAACTGGTCAAGAACGAGGAGAATGTTATTGCTAAGAACATCGTGGAGGATCAAACATCCAATGTACGCGAGCAACTTGCACTTCGACAACGACTTGGTGACGAAGAGGAACACCGGATGATGGCTGCGCGAAGAATGTTGGATGCAGAACAACAGCTGCAGCACGTGGAAAACAACACAAGACAATCTTTACCAACATTGCACGATGAGCTGAATGAGTTGAGGCGGAACTTGAGGCTTCAAGAAGATGGCTCGAAGCCTACCGTCAAGTACCTCAACTTGGGTCTCAGCAATCGAGCATACCGATTTCGTCGAGAACTACTGAGTCGGGCTGGGATCGAATGCATTAGTAAGGATAGGGTCAGCGCTTTCCACGTAGGAGCAGAGGTGCGATCCCCTGAAGTTGTAACCCCTAGTCACCGAAGTCCTGCCAATCGTGACAAGATCGGCGTGGTGGAAGTCATACATGAGCCAATACCGTCGCTTACCGAGGAAATGCCACCCGCGCGGCTTCCGCAGGGTGCGCAAGGACCTCTGTCCGAGCGCTTGTCGCAGGACATGTCATCGATTAATTAGTCCGAGGAAAGAGACGATACAGCGGCAAGACGCGCGAGCTGTACGTGATCGACAACTTCATGAATTACTTCACGCCCTAGGGATGACAGGGCAACCATCTTCGTCATCCTCCAGTGCGTCTAGAAATGTCGATCATGACGGTGACGTTGCGTCAGATATTGCTGTTGCAAAGCTCGTGGTGGCAGATACCGAACGCAAGTCCTTCGCCATGGTGGTCATCTCGAGGCAAGAATCAGAATGATGGAAGAACAACATCGACAAGAACTCGAAAACATGCGCATCGAAATGGAGAAGGCACAGAAGGCAGAACAAAGGCTTCGGACGGTCCGAGACGAATGGCGTACTATGGCAGAAAATCTTCAGCCCAAAGATCACGATCCCGAAGAGGAAGAAGATGAAGGCGGAGACGATGGTGGCGATGACGACCACACGGATCCCGACAAGCACGGCGCAGATCCTCTCCCGAACCTGGCGGCGGTGACGACCCACCTCGTAAACCTGGCAAGGGCCCAGATCCAGGCCCACTTGATGGAGATGATCCTGATGGAGGAGAAGATCCGGAGGTCACGGAGGTTAAAATTTCTCGTCGTGAAGCAGACAAAGTCGTACCTTCCTTCCCTACGGTGACACATCTTGACGGCTGGATGGCGCAATGCATTGCAAACGTTTTGAGTGCATGCGCAGATCCCAATCAGGAAGAATGGATGAGATGGCTGAGTCCAGCATTCCGACCATTCCCCGACATCGAAGAATTGAATGATTCGGGACATAAAAAGCCATTTTGGCTCAAGCCAGCGGCTCAGAAATCGACATTTCACTTCAGGTATCAACGCCCCACTTTCTTCGTAGGTCCTGCAGATTCTCATTCTTGAGGCCGGAGCCTAACTTATCTTGCAGCTCGTAATCTTTGTTATGTCTGGGTCCAGCTGAAGATCTTCTGCCATGCTCAATGCGGCGGAGCGCTTGGCAAATCTCGCGGCAGGGGCTCCTTCGCCGTCTGCGCCTACCGTGGCCGCGGGCCAGGGAGTTGGGGAATGCAGATTGAGCAGCTTCTTCGGAGAGTTGGATCCCGACTTGACGCTTGTGCGTTCCACACTGGAAAAGCTTGGCTATGACATGAGCCAAGAGGACGTTAGCCCGGTGTTGATTGACATACAAGCTTTGGGCACAGAGGAGTTCTTTAATGGCCTCCCTGTTGACACAACTTTGAGGGCTAAAGCGGCTTTCAAACGCTTCTTGAATATGTCCTCCCCGTTGACGTCGCAAGAAACTCTCCAGTCCACCGACACGGATCTACTCCTGAAAACGGCGCTGCGGGTTGCTGGCATGTCAGATCCAGTTGCTGAGGAAGCTGAACGATTGAAGCACAAGCAAACAGTGGGTGAGCTTGCCCAGCGTCTTGAGCTCGGCATGTTTGCCCCGTCTTTGCTCCCAGACGCGGACATGCTCAAAAGAGCATCGTCGGCGGCTCAAGTCGGACACGTCCCACAACCTGAACGCAAGCAGCTGCTGGATCATGAGGGACCCGGGCTTTTGCCAAGCAGCTTTGGCAGCTTCTTCGGTCCGGCATCGCTCTTCTTTTGATGCAGCGTATGTCTCCGGCAGCTCTGTTCAGTGAGTTGGGTTTGGCACTTCAAATTGCCAGTGAAACACCGGGCGATGACAAGCAGGCGGAGAAGATGGCGGTGCTTTACAGCATCAAGATTCGGGAGCTCCTGCACGGATCTTCTTTGAAGGTCCCCTTGAACGGTTGAACGCAGATGTGGACACTAAATCGTTCGAGGAGGCCATGCAGGCTTTCCTACGTCGTGATCTAGGCGTCTTCTCGGAAGCCAAGGATTCTATGTCCCATCAGGAGAGCTTCAAAGCTCCCGCTGCACCACAGGCTCGTAAGCAACCTCTTGGAGATCATTGCTTGAGACATGCGATCAAATCCAACTTTTGCAGTGGCTATGGGCGGAGAACATGCGGCTTCAGCCACACGTGTCCGTTCTGTCAAGGCAAGATCTGCCAGAATAAGCCCGGCTACTTAGCTCCGCCACTTGGCTGCCCTACGAGTTCCAATGGAGCTGGTGGTCAAAGACGCTAGCCGTTTTCACAAGGCTCGTTCGCGCACTCCCCGGAGACGTTCAAGAAGCAGATCGTACAGGCGTGACCGTGGTGACCCAAACGCAGCAGGGGCTTCCTCGGAGCAAAGGACGCCAGCTTGACTTTGGGCACGGAGGAGTTCTTTAATGGCCTCCCTGGGGACACAACTTTGAGGGCTAAAGCGGCTTTCAAACGCTTCTTGAATATGTCCTCTCCGTTGACGTCACAAGAAACTCTCCATGCAGTCCACCGACACGGATCTACTCCTGAAAACGGCGCTGCGGGTTGCTGGCATGTCAGATCCAGTTGCTGAGGAAGCTGAACGATTGAAGCACAAGCAAACAGTGGGTGAGCTTGCCCAGCGTCTTGAGCTTGGCATGTTTGCCCCGTCTTTGCTCCCAGACGTGGACATGCTCAAAAGTGTATCGTCGGCGGCTCAAGTCGGACACGTCCCACAACCTGAACGCAAGCAGCTGCTGGATCATGAGGGACCCCGGGCTTTTGCCAAGCAGCTTTGGCAGCTTCTTCGGTCCGGCATCGCTCTTCTTTTGATGCAACGTATGTCTCCGGCAGCTCTGTTCAGTGAGTTGGGTTTGGCACTTCAAATTGCCAGTGAAACACCGGGCGATGACAAGCAGGCGGAGAAGATGGCGGTGCTTTACAGCATCAAGATTCGGGAGCTCCTGCACGGATCTTCTTTGAATGTCCCCTTGAACGGTTGAACGCAGATGTGGACACTAAATCGTTCGAGGAGGCCATGCAGGTTTTCCTACGTCGTGATCCAGGCGTCTTCTCGGAAGCCAAGGATTCTATGTCCCATGAGGAGAGCTTCAAAGCTCCCGCTGCACCACAGGCTCGTAAGCAACCTCTTGGAGATCATTGCTTGAGACATGCGATCAAATCCAACTTTTGCAGTGGCTATGGGCGGAGAACATGCGGCTTCAGCCACACGTGTCCGTTCTGTCAAGGCAAGATCTGCCAGAATAAGTACTTAGCTCCGCCACTTGGCTGCCCTACGAGTTCCCATGGAGCTGGTGGTCAAAGACGCTAGCCGTTCTCACAAGGCTCGTTCGCGCACTCCCCGGAGACGTTCAAGAAGCAGATCGTACAGGCATGACCGTGGACCCAAACGCAGCAGGGGCTTCCTCGGAGCAAAGGACGCCAGCGACTTCGACTCCTCTCCGCGGCAAGAAGTAGGACAAAGGCGGCTCCTTCGACTGGGCACCGGTTGAAGGACGACGCCAGGCCGATGTGCAAAGGTGCTTACCGGCGATGCTTGGTCGCCAAAGTTTTGATGGGGCTCTCGGCGAAGCGGAGAACCCAACAACCACTTCACAGTCCGGCAGCAGCAAGCAAGTTAAGAAGAGTTTGCTCACCGAATTTTCTTCGAATCCACATCTTCCCCCTCCGAGTTCTCTCACTCCGCGTATCTCGGGCATCGTGTCCCACAAAGGGTTTTGTCAAGGAGATTTCTTGGATGAGAGGATCCTTGCGGAGAAGTCTCGCTACATGAACTCCTGGGAAGACTTCGTTTCGGAGGTGGTTCAATTCAGCAGCCCCCTTCGTAAACCTTTCCGAGAGTTGTCCAGCACAGTGACGGCAGGGATTTGGCAGAGAGCTACGCTGTCCACCGCAGATCTCGCAGCTTACCGAACGGAGCAGATGTCGCGCATTCGGCGGGTGGTTGCAGCGGACGGTCCCTCAACGGAGCCTCGCTGGGGAGTTTTACAGCGCTTGGACATGCAGACAAGGCTCTTTGGCCCAGGATGCGCAGCAACCCGATGGATTCCGCTTGCTCGGGCGGCTGCCAACCGTTCCACAGTGGGCACAACGCCCGGATCCCCAAGCTTGGGATGATGCAGCTCATGCTCAAGAACTCCAGCGTCTGTTGGACACGCATGCGGTCAAGCAGGACGGTGGTCTCTTCAAAGTGCCTAGCAGCCACTCCGCAGAGCTTCACAGGCTGCTCGAAGAGGAGACTTCGTCCTACACGTGGCCAGAAGCACGTCGAGAGTTGGGAGACTTTGCTTCTTGGTTGTACTTCGGGGTTCAAGAACCAACTAAGCTTAGGGGTTGCTTGGATCCGCAAGAAGCGAATGGTCCCTCGATGGTCCTACTGCCGAACCAAGTCCTCATGGCCGGCTTGGATGGCTATCTGTCGCTGTGCCAAACCCTGGCCGCCGCCTTCAAAAAGAAAGGGGAGTTTCCAACTTTGCGGGGTTTCGACAGCTTCCTTTGTCCTCTCTGGATAGAAAGCTGTTTTGTGCAACGGCCCAGGACCACGAAGGGAGCATCAGAATCTATGTGCCCCGCAGACTTCTGTTTGGTCCGCGAGGGTCTCCACATGTTTTCTGCAGAGTCACCGATGCGGTGTCAGCCGTTGCGGCGGTTCTTTTGCTGATTCCCAACGTTCCTCATCTTGACGATTTAGTGGGTGTGGACACTCAGGATGCTATAGTTTCAGCGCGTGAGGCCTTCGTCGAGTTACACATGCTTCTGAATTTCAGGCTCAAGGGCGCCAAAGCTAGGCCACCTCGTGATGCAGCAGCAAGTGCTTCAACCTTTCAAGCGCTGGGAGCTCTTCTGAGCTTTGACACCACAGAGCTCCAACGGAAGCTTGGCTTGGTCTGCACTGTGGATTTGCCCCAACAGAAAGTCAGCAAGTATGTAGGCGTCATCACATCGGCGTTGGAGCAGAATCACTTGTCGGCCGCAGTGGCTGGGAAGTGTGTGGGCCAGTGGGACCATTGTTCAGTATGGCTCTCGGCAAGTCAGGTCGAGCGTTTACGTGGCCTCTTCGTGAACTTTCTCGCGGTGGTCAGGTTACTTGGCGAGTGCTCCAGGCTGCTCTGGTCGGCTTCTGCATGTTCATGTGCGCGTCCGGCCCGATGTCTGTGCATGTTCCGGGCACAGTGGCTCGTAGAGCGGCTCTCATCTTCGTCGATGCTGCAGGCAAAGGCAACGGCTACAGGCTAGGAGGAGTAGCCTGGGGAGCCGGTTGGTTTTGCTTTTTCTCCCAAGCGATGGGACCGGAGGACTCCAACCTGTTGCCGTGGCTCTCGGGGCACTGCGTAAATGAGGCTGAGGCCTTAGCAGCTGTAGTCGCGTTGCTCACCTGGTCGCACCGGCTGGAAAACGTGGACATCTTCCTTTTCATAGACAACGTGGCTGCCGAAGGAGTCTTGCATGGTCAAAGCGTACAGTTCGTCTCCACACCTCACGGTCTTAGCAGGGCTATTCTGGCAGACGGTCAGGCGGGTTAAGTGCTCCGCGTGGGTGGACGTGTTCCGTCGGAACTCAACATAGCAGATGGTCCCGGCAAGCCTCGGGGCTCAAGTCGTCACCGGCGCGGTAGATCGGGGTTGGGGTGGCTTTGTGTGTCTGTTGGGTCCCCTTTCTCCCTTGCCCGTTCATTCAGGGTTCAGTAGTACATGCCATGGCCACTTCTTTGCGGCTCTAGACAATGTCCAATTTGGTGGTGCGTCTTCAAACTTCAACTACAGAGGCGATGTTTCGGATTCAACTGCTTTGTGCCACTTCTACGGAAATTGAGGCAGCATATGCAGTGGGACGGCTGCCCCCCATTCCTTCCAGCTGCTGCCTTGGTAGGTGTGAACGAGGACACCAATTGCAACTCTTTGACGGTCTGGCCACCCCGGTGGCTTGCGTGGAGAGCTGAGAAGGCCGGTGCTTTGCCCACTGTGTGGCACCATTTAGTGGAATTCCATTGTCTCTCTGCCAGCCATTTCAACTTTGTGTCTGAGCATGGGTATGTGGTCTCCACTCCCTTTCTGGGCAGGAACGTGCAGGCAACTTTTGCTGCAATTGATGGACGAGTGGTTTCCACTTCCCTCGGCAGCGCAGCGGCATCATGATCACGTCTTTACAGCACGAAAGCCTGCGCTGGAGGTGAGGGTTCCCGTCTTCCACGAGACGGGGGGATCCAAGACAGCAGACTCCAAACATGTTTTTTACTGGTGGAGAAGCTGTGACCTGGCGGCACGCAAGGTATCGCCAGGAGGAGCTGTGTAACGAGAGGCACTGCAAACCGGCTGATGAGCCGGGCTTTTCGGAGCGCTCACCCTTATAAGGAGTGGCCAAGACGAGTTTCCTATTTGGCTTTTCTGCTCCGTCTTTTACATGGAATTTGATTGCATGCGCAGCAAGGCAAGGGTGGTTATCAATTTTCTTTGGCGAACAAAATATAGCTGAGACTCCTTGGCCTCGAGATCCTACTTTCTTCGTTCTCGTTATCTGACGCCTCATTGTGAATTGTGGCGGCTGCCCTTTTGGCCAACTCTTTCCCTTCCGGAGAGTATGACGGCTGGACGATGAGCTATAATGTGACATGCCGGGGGTGGCTACGTTGCCCAAAGCAACGGCGCCAATGGAGGCCATAGTGACGTGCACCTACACGAGTGGAATGTGAGCACATGGTCGATGCGGGCTACTGCTGAGGTCAAGTGATTCTCTGCTGCGTGTTTGGTGGTGCCCCACTTTCAGATGGGCTGGAACGAAGAACTTTGCCTCAATCGCATGCGACCTGAAGATATTCCTTCTGAGAAAGCTCTGAGAGATTGTCTATACAGCAAGATCAAGGATTCGCCCGCCATGACATGGGAGCTCGGACTTCATTATGAGAACTTGACAGCGCAGTTACAAGAATCTCCCGAACATCATCGATCGGACCATTATGCGGAGGCGCGAACAATCCAACCTGGTGCAAACTCAAGTCGGACTACGTCAGATGCTTGAGGGAAGGATTTGCTCGCAGCTCCTGCAAAACAACTCCGGCACCAAAGGTTACTCCTGGAAAAGGAAATGGAAAGCCTGATGATGCCGCTCCGGTGCTTCCTCAAGGCAAGGCCAAGGCTCACACGAAGGCCAAAGCCAAACCGAAGAAAGCGCCAAGGAGTGAGTCGGCGACGTCTACACCCGACAAAAGCAAGAAGGGCATTCGGTGTAAGTTTCACTTCACCGACGCAGGTTGTCGCAATGGGGACAAGTGCCCATTCAGTCATTCCAAGAAGACCCCGGAGGCGCCTATTACTATACACGTTCGAGAACACCTAGTCCAGCGGGGCGCAGCAACAACCAGATATGCTTTACCTTCAGAAACAAAGGAACGTGCACTGGAGAGAACTGTCCTTTCAAGCATGAAGCGGCAGCAACTCCGGCGCCGGATCCTGCACCAAAGGCCGACGCAAAGCCCAAAGCAGATGCAAAGCCCGAAGCCGAGCCTGGCGCAGCGGCGAAGAAGACGGCTATGTCCAAAGCTAAACCAGCTGCACCAGCTATTCGCATGTGCAAAGCCTGGAATCCTTTAGCACCAGCTGTCGGGAAGAAGTCCTCGTACATGTTCGACGACGAGTCAGAATGCTCTTCTATTGACAGTGATGCTGATTCCGACTGCTCGACTGACGATCATGATGCTGGGACGGGTTCGCCGACCAGATCGTCAAAAGGTCGTCGTGTATCTTTCGCCAAGGATGTTAAGTTCCAATCTTCAAGGCCGAGACGGTCGTACAAGGAAAGGCAGAACGAAATCATCAAGGTGGATGTTGAGGCAGTCGCGAATCGAGGGAACAGGGCAGTCAAAGTGGAATTCGCAAAGCACAAGGCGAGGCTGAAGGCCCAAATCATGAAGGACATGGTTGACGACACTGAGGACGGAGACAGGATCACCTATGTCAGGTTGCCCGGAACGAAGAAAGTTGCGGAAGTTGCCTTTTATGCAGGCGAGGACCAAATGGTTGAAAGGAACTTGGACTCTGCAGCCAGCAAGAAGGTTATCAAGAAAGGTATCTTCAAATGCATGGTCCAACCCGTGATTCTCCGCAGGCAGATAAAGTTCCTCATGGACACCGGCTGTGGTCATGATCTTATATCTCAGAAGAAGATCAACAAGCGCAATCTGGAAACGTTGGCCACACCAGAACCTGTATGGTTTGAGACAGCGAATGGCGTCACAGACGCAGACCTAGTGTCCAATTTCCAAACGGACTCGTTCAGCGAACCGATCAATGCCTACGTCCTCGAAGACACACCATCCGTGTTGTCTATCGGGAAGAGGTGCATGAACCTCAATTACGGATTCATCTGGCCACCGGGACGAGAACCGTTCATGATCGACCCTGAAGGGAAGAGAATCTCTCTGTGTGTCGACGGTGACATCCCGTATTGCCGATCTGGGAACGGCAAGAGTCTCGCTCATGATGACGCAGAGGCCTCTGCCGTGTTCAAGGTCCTCAAGGAGTCACATGAAGTACATGTTGAGACTGCTGCGGCAGCCAAGACAGTTCCAGGTGAAGAACGACGCGATGATGACGAGGAAGACGTCGAGCACGATCGACCGCCCGATTCTGAACCTCATGAAGTACCTATCGAAGAAGTACCCGAGGCAGAAGCGAGGCGACCTCCCCATACTCCGGAAGGTGGAGTTGGAGAAATTATTCATCATGTTGATGACGATGAGAAAGAGATTGAGATTGAGGGTGATGGAGCGCCCGTGAGAAAGGCCAAGATCAGTACGTTGAAGCCTGAAGTCAACACCCTTGCACATCTGTGCACTCATCGTTATCGAAATCCGTACTGCGAGTCATGCATTCGTGCAAAGATGAAGCATTTCCGCACAAAACGTGGAGCATTCCAACGAGAATTGAAAGTTTGGGGTGACTTGGTCACATTCGACTTCCTTGACATGCGCAAAGCTGCAGACGCCGGACTTGGCATTGATGACGGCGCAAGAGAAGTTTTGGTCGTCAGGGACATCGCCACAAAGATGATGGCAGCTATCCCGACTGAGTCCCGACACACGGATGACATTGTCAACGCGTTAAGGAGACTCATCGGGAGACGAAAAGTCAAGATGGCCTACAGTGACGTTGCACTCGATTTTGATGCAGCGATGAAAGAGTTAAAGATACCGTTGGACCATTCGTTACTAGGAAAGCCCAACAACAATTCTCTTGCTCAAAGAACGAATCAGGAGATCATCAATACCGTCGCAACAGCCATGCTACACGCAGGACTTCCAGCTCAGTACTGGCAATTTGCGCGGAATTGCGTCACTCACAACCTCAACATTGAAGACGTTGAGGGTGACGGGGATTCGTCATGGAAAAGGATGACGAGTGATGACTTGAAAGGGAAAGCCATACCGTTTGTTGCCAAAGTGTACTTCAAGCCCACTGACACTCGAGAAAAGACCTATGGCCACAAGTTTGACCCTAAAGGGATACCTGGCATCTTTGCAGGGTATGTCATCGCAACAGGTCAAAGTTGGTCACGAAAGTATCGAGTATGGGACATGAAGGAGTTTGCCAACGTGAACCTGTCGATGGATGTGGCAGTACCACGAAGGTTGATGCAACCTTATCAGACCGAAGTCGTTCATTTCCCAAAGGAGATCACATTTCCTCTCAAGGCAGAATATGAGAAGATGAACGAAACGCTCGAGGGCGTGAAGGATAACGTGAACCTTGGGGAAAGGGAGGTCAAAGACCTTATTGGTGACGACGACGATGATGATTCGGGAAAACCAGACGGCGGTGGCGGAGGTGATCAACTGGACGATGATCGTCCGCCTCCTGATCCTGGAGAAGATCTTGACCTCGCTGGTATCGAATGGTCCGGTGATGAGGGACCCGGTGAGCGAGAAGCAGTCGATGAGAGTGTTCCCATCGACGCCGTTGGTGATGCAATACTTGACAGAGCTGAACGCGAAGGACGCGAGGCCGTAGGAGTACCTCCATTACCTCCACCACCTGATCCTCCGTCTGGTGACCAGTCTGGTGTAACGTCCGGGGATCCTGATGGTCGACGTTCGCTTGGGAGGCTTATTCCTAAAGGTGATGAAGAAGAACCCGGGGCGATCGTCAAGATTCTGAAGGAGAAGAAGTTGGCTCCCGAGGACATCGAGCATTGGAGCACGGGCAAAGGAGGTGATGGAAAGGTTTACTTGACCGACGACGGTGAAGCATGTAAAATTATCAGGCGTGCGGTACCATACAAGATACGAAGTGATGGCAGACGCAGTCTTCCTACAAGGCGACCCATCGAGAAGTACACGCCGGAGGCAGAGCTGTCACTTGTGCAAAGAGCTCCCTCGTCGCATGTGCACGCTCGGGCGCGCAAAGTGCTGGCAGGGCCACACAAATCGAGCCTTGGGGCGCGCCGGAGCTCCGGTGCATGGGAGCTGTAAAAGTGCAGGAAGCACCGGCAGGGCCGTGGTTTTCGGCTTTTGGCATGCGTGCTCAAAAACGGTATTTTTGCTTGCCGCATGGTGAAAGTGCTGGCAGGTACCAGAGTTTCCGGCTTCTGCCGGATGGGTTCTCGGCTTGTGACTTGCATGTGTAGAACTTGTTGCTTCACGTGCGTGCAGGTAGTAGAATCGGTGCAGACGCCGACAGGGGCGGCATTTTCGGTGCTCGCGATAGTGGGTTGCGGATATGCCGCCCAAGCGCGACATATCCGTTATGCAGCAGGAGACACAGACATAGCACTGCGTATATGTTGGACAAGATGAGGGAACTTGTCTGCATTACGCAGGGTTCCGTTGCTGAAAACCTTCGAAAAGGTGCTTCTGGAGGCTGAAAAAGTGCATTTTCGAGGGTTTTGCAGAACAAGGATGCTGCTGAGCCGTGCCAACAAGAAGGCTGCCAACGGCGGCTCCGAGATGCAGAACACTCGTGCTGCGCCCTCCGCCCTGCCCCCCCCTGCCCCCCCCCCCTCCCCCCATTCCTCCCACCCCGGCTGTTGCCCCTGCTGTTGCTTGCCTGTCCATTTGCAGCCTTCTGTCGTGGTTCTGCTCTTCCAAACATCGAAAACGTGCTTTTGCAGCCTCGAAAAGTGCATTTTCGATGGTTTTGCAGAACAAGGATGCTGCTCAGCCGTGCCAACAAGCTCCGAGATGCAAAATACTGGATGCGTTCGTGCTGCCCTGTCGAACACGGACGCTATGAGCCCTCCCGGCGGCCCTCCGCCTGTCCCTGTGCCCTCCCCCCTTCCCTCCTCCCCCTGGCCTGCGTGGTTCTGCTCTTCAAAACCATCAAAATCGTGCTTTTGCAGCCTCGACGATGGTTTTGCAGAACAGCGATGCTGCTGAGCCGTGCCGACAAGTCCGGCGGCCCCGAGATGCAGAACACTGGATGCGGTCGTGCTGCCTTCGTCAAACACGGACGTTACCAGCCTTCCCCCCTCCCCCCCCTCCCCCTGCTGTTGCTTACTTGTCCATTTGCAGCCTTCTGTTGTGGTTCGAGCCGTGCCGACAAGGAGGCTGCTGCCGGCGGACCCGAGATGCAGAACACTGGATGCGGTCGTGCTGCCCTCGTCAAACACGGACGTTACCAGCCTCCCCACCCTCCCCCCCTCTGAGATGTAACCTGGACGTGTATCCCCTCGCTAGGCGTACAGGAACACAGGCACTCAGGTGTCTCTTTTGCTACAGGCGCACAGCTGTAGTCCACTGCACTAGAACCTTGAGCAACAGGCATGGATACATGCAAGTGATTACGTGAAACAGACAGGCACCTGGATGTGTAACATTCAGTGTTTCAACCAGGCACAAATTTAAAACACGTAGAGCTGCATGGCCGTGGAGTCGGCAATCTACAAGCCTGTTATTGCTCTTGGTCGAATTAGCGGAGTATTGAGCTACATCTGCGACTTGAAGAGAATCTATACATCTCTAGCCTGAAGACAGCTTCAATGAAAAGAGCAGAACACGCACGAAACGCAAACGGATCTTCAACTGAAAACTTTTGCTTGAAAGTTGCCCACTTGTGTTTCAGTTCCCTCTCCAGGCGGAAAGCATACTGTAACATAAAGGTGTAAAGCTTAGCTTTACTTGATGCCAGCATGACATCTTGCGGCAAGGCAAATATATAAGGGCATTAGAAGTATCTTATCCTGAGATAAGTATCTTCCTTTGAGAAAGAGTTCTTTAGGAAGTACCTTTTCCTGAGAAAAGCATCTCCCTATGAAATGGCGAATGCTCAAAGTGGATACCTTCTTATGAAAGAAGCATTCCGTGAAACACACAGCCAGTTCAGTCGACGAACTCTAGGTCTGCATCCCAGGTTCTATCACGCCAATGATCCTCACCATGCCAACGGTAGATGTCGACAGTGTGAATCGGCATCACCGGCTGATGACGAACAGGGTCGTAACCGCGGGGATCAGCAGGGGATCTAGGTAGCGATATCTGTGGATCTGGAGCAACGTCTCCAACTTGTTCCAAAGGAACTTCTTCAGAACCATTGTCCATATCCACGTCCGAAGAATCGGAACCTAGTCAGTTCTTCCCCTTGTTCTTGCCCTTGGACTTGTCCTTGGATTTGCCTTTGGACTTGCCCTTGTCGGCGTCCTTCCCTTTTCCTTTGGAGGACTTGCCTCCTTTGCCGCCTTCTTTGCCACCAGGAGGTTGTGCGGGTTCTGGAGGACGTTGAGAACCAGAAGCTTTAGCACCAGAAGCTGCCTCTTCCTGAGAAGAGCTTGCTCCCTGTGGTGCGGCTGCAGGACCAGTAGAACCAGAACCACGCGCCTTGTTCAGCTTCTGTCTCTCTTTTCTTCTGTCCGCGGCTTCCTTCATGGTGTCGGGATTGCGGTTGAGCGCTCTCATCCTGCCTCCAGAGTACTGGTTCGCGTGAACCTCGATGAGGAGCGGAGTGTGAGCGTCATAGTCCCGATCGTTGAGAAGGTACGCGGCGCTGGTGGAGTTTAACAGCCACTCAGAGACATGGATGTCGAACTCAGTCTTTGAAGACGGAAACTCCGCCCATTGATCGTCCGACATGCTGTGTCCCCATTCCATGACTGTAGCCATAACAGGATCCAAACCAGGAAAGGTATTCCAGTCTGGTTGCTTAGCTTCCTTGTATGGCATTCCCAGCGTGTCCTCATACTGTTTCAGAAGCCACATGGCGTTTGCTGACACATGTCTCGCACGAGGCGAACAGAGGTGTGGGCACTTTGGGCTTTCTGACCATGCCTCCAAGAAGTAGTCGAGAAGGCTTTGGTACATCCCGCCACGAATATCCATCGACTCCTGCTTTCTGCCGGTGGCCCGGTAGAGGGCCATGTTGGCGTCGCCACCGATGAGGTCGACTTGGTAGTGCAAGCAGTCGATGAACATGTTGCCCAACACTTCATGAGCCAACGCCACCTTGTCTGCCGCCGCGTCGTTGTGGAGGTGGAAGACACAAACTCTCAGCCGGTCGGATCCAGCTCGCTCCAAGACCTTGGTCAGTGACTCATCTGGAACATCACCACGACTGCCCTGGAGACCGGTCGGTAACGTCATGCCATACACGATTTCCGCGACCATATAGGTTATTGGAAGGGACTCGTGGGCATATCCACTGAGAGTGGAGCCGGCAAGACGTGTGATCGAAGATCCGACACCATTTGTACGACTTCCCACCATCAGGTCCTTGGACTCGTTACGAAGGAATTGCCAACCGCGTGACTTGAGGAAGGCCTCTTCGGAGTCATCGATCTGAGCCGCTTCGCAGAGCATGAACAAATGCGTCTTCGACTGTGCAATCGATTTTATCAAGGCTCCTTTAGATGGTGTAGCATCGTCCCAGTCAATGTGATCAGCAACGGAGCGAGGAGCGGTACGCTTTCTTCCCCTGCTCATGTTGCCGAGATTGAGGATGAGCGCGGCATACTTGGTCTTGCTGGTGAAGATAGGGACATTGGAGTCCTCTGCCAGACCAAAACGATGAATATAAGGATTCGGCGTCTTCTCAAGAGAGAGGTCCCCGATCTCCTCTTCATCGACTCCGGCGCTCAAGAAGTAGTGAATCATAGCATTCAAAAGTTCTTCTCGAGTTGCCGGATTGCCGCTTGCATCCAGGGACTTCAGCTTATCAAGAAGTGCTTCCATGACTTCCAGTGCTGATTCTCGGATGTCAGAGGCCTTGCCCATGAGCTTGTCGTCCAAGGTGCTACGAACGTCCCCAGAACGAAAAGCAACGTTCTTCTTGTCGGGACGACGCTCATAGATGGGATCCATCTTGTTGAGTTGGTCGAATAGATCCACCATAGAGAGAGAGTATTTCTGTCCCTTGTGGTTTGGAACATTTACCCTCCAACTCATATGCTGCACCTTGTAGGCGAGAACGGGCTCGTAATCAGGATCACGAAGTCCTGTATGATACAAGCCTGAATAGCCATATCCATGCAGCTGCTTGCAGAGCATCCGCATAGGGCTTTGTCGTTCGATTTCGGTGAGCTGCGTAAGGAAATGTTTGAACTCTTCGAGATCGACGAGCTCGATCTTTTCCTTTGCTTTGCCCATCTTGTCGAACGCGTTCTCATTCTGGTCCTCTGCATCCTTCGCGGCCTGGTAGTACTCAGGATCCGGAACAGTCTTGCATTTCCCCCAGATGCCTTGATCGTGAAGTTCACTTTCATCATCCTTCTCGGGAGAAATGTCTGGCATGGATTCCTCACCCTGTGGTGAGCCTTCCTCAGCCATTTCGACGTTCTCGGACTTACCTCCTTCCTGACCCATGTGCGCATCAGGTTCGACCTTCACCTCGGATGCCTCTCCCTGTGGAGAGCTTTCCGTGGCTTCGGTCTTCTGTTGTGGAACATCCCCCCCAGATGCCTCCCCATGTGGAGAGCTTTCCGGAGCGTCCGTCTCCATTGGCTCGACAGTAACCCCAGATGCCTCTCCCTGTGGAGAGCTTTCTGGAGCTTCAGTCTCCATTGGCACATCGGTCGGCTCGGTCTTAACCGGATCAACCTTCTTGCCCTGTGGCAAGTCCGTGGATCCAGACGACGGTTCGGAGGTATCCATCTGAGTAGCCGCGGGAGGCTCCTCGATCTCCTCGATCTGTGGACATGGGAGTCGCTCGATGAACTCCTCGATCATAATGTCGTCATATGGTCGAGTGAGGAGCTCATTCAGCTCAGACTCCTTCTTCGCCTTCAAGTCTTCGTACGCCACTAAATCAGCTTTTGCCTTGCGGGCGAAAGCCGACTTGAAATCGCGCTGGTCAGACTCCGTGAAGACTTTCTCCAGAACCGCCAGGAGGTAGCTGCCGTTGAACGGCTGCTTCAGGGTAGCCCTCAGGGGTTCGCACCGTGTATTTACGGCGAACCTCCAGATCACCGGCGTGGCGCTGGATGTAGGAGAAGAAGTCCACTCCATAAGCCTCATTGATGACGCGGACGAGCATCTGGAAATCCTCTCGCACATAGCCAACCTCTTCATACACATACCTTTCCCTGAGGAAAGCCTTGTGTGCGGCGAGCTTGCGAGAGTAGTCGGGATCCTCTGTCCTTGGCATCCTTGCACGAGAGTCATTGTCCCGAGGGCGATCGAATCCAATGTTACCCAAGTTGGGCCTGAATTCGTTCGACGCGGCAACGGAGACATCGTCCAGCATCTGGGCAAGACCGCCAGGATGACGCTTAAAGTTCATCCAAGGTGACGTGTAACCGTTGGAGTAAACCTTCGGTTTCTTGTCCAGCTCCACGAGGTAGTTCCCCTGCAACTTCCCCATCTCGAAGGCCTTGAGGAAGAAGTGCAGGGAGTACCCCGAAAGAGGATGCTGCAACCACGATGCCCAATCGTATTCACCACCCAAAGACTCTCTCATAGAAGTAGTCAAAGTGTGCCAGGGGGTGACCTGAACGAGGGCATCGCCATAGGTGCTAAGCATCGGCTGGCCAGAGGAGTCCACCATGTGCAACTTGCCGTGAGCGAAGAGATGCCATGGATTCGTCCGGGCCTTGCGGAGAACCTCGTTGAGCTCCTCCTGCTGCTGGGACTTATGCGCATCAATCTTGCCGTGGACGGTGTCCCCAGCCTGATACGCATACTTGGTGTCTCCTTCGGAGGCTGTGGCTTGCCGCTCCCGCTCTTCCTTAAGCTCATTGTCACGAATAAGCTTCTGAAGAGCTGCCGCGTCCAATGTGGGTACCTTCTCCTGAGAGAAGCTTCCCGGTGACGCTTGGCCTGCATCCTGAGATGTCTTTGGCCGCTTCTTGGGAGCTGGCTTCGAAGGCATTGGATCCGAGCTGCTACCCGGTACCCCTCCCTGTGGAGGGCCTCCGGAAGCAGATGCGGAAGCAGACGCTGAGGTTCCCTCTTCCTGAGAAGAGCCTACCCCTGCGCTTTGCTGCTTCCTCTCGTGGCGAATGCCACCCGGATCTTGCTCGTGAGGAGGACGGTAGTGATGTGTGAGATACATCGCCGGAATGTCCTGGTACGAGAGCACCACGCCATTGTCTGTAAGAAACAGATTGTGGCCGTGACTCAGGTAGCACTCGTAATCGAGCTTGGCGTAGAAGACGTAGGTACCGTACTTAATGACGGTCCCAGGCCCAGGAGAAACCACTCCACCCGCATAAACGAGGTGGATGGCCTTCCTGTGCCGCTGCCACGCCGCCTTCGTCGCCTCCAGCTTTAAGCCGTTTTCCCGGATGCTCTCGTAGTTGCTGTTATCCGAGGCGTGGAAAATCGTTCCAAGCTGGCGGCATCGCTCCAAGGTGAGCCTTTCCCCGAGAGCAACATCAGAGACCCGCTCGGGTATCCGTGAGTGACCCTGGACGGCGGAGACCCCGATATAGAAGTCGAAGTCAAAGAACCGCTCGAACTGCAGAGCCACTGGGGCCGCCCAGATGTTGTTCGAAGCGACCCTTCGAGTTCGCCATCAAGAAGGCGAAGAACTTCTTGGGCTCCCACTCGAAAGGCCTGATGGGGTGCTTCATCATCGTCTCCAACGGGATCTCCATGTATCGACCCGGCGTGACCCTCGTGTCGTGCCTGGTCAATGATGACAGCTGTTTGGATGACTTCACCGCCCATCCACCGTGATTGTGGCGCATCTGGTGAATGTTGAAGATTTCACGATCGAGCTCGGTGAGCTCGTCGCCGGTAAGACATCCAAGAAAGCACCGGAGGAAGTCGAACTTCCACGTGAGGTGCCGCTGCAACACATGGGTCCCAGGGTGAGTTTCCTCGTACAGCAGGACGTGTGACAGAAAGGCCAACTGTCCTTCCAGAATGTTCACCGCGGCCATCTCCCCCTGAGGGAAGTACGCCGTGGTGTCCTGCTGACGGAAAAACCGTGGAACACCTTCTGGGATGATCCTGAGGGAGGCCACCGGAGCACTCGCAGGATAGGCTCGACGATCCCTTGTAGGATAGCTGGCATTACCGTCGCCATCTCCAACTGTTCGGAGTACACGACGGTTTGCCCAGGACGCGCTCTGTTGGTACAAGGACAGGTCGGGGACACCAGTGCGGACGTCAATCTTGAAGTTGCATCCCGTTGTCGGTGTCCAGTAGACCTGGAATGGTGCCTCCTCATGAGAGGAGCGTCCAGTGTCCATCGAGGGTCCTGCCGCAGCCATGCTGGTAACAGAAGAAGAGGAAGTTGTGGGCTACTTTCTCACTTGAGTTTTGAACCAGCTGATTTGAGCAATGCAGGCACAAATTTAAAAAGAGACCAACAACTCTTCATGAAGCACATGCATTGAATTGCTCCGACAGCTCACACATGAAGCAGACATGACTCACAAACGCTCCTGCATGAACATGACATGTTGCACTGCACTCAAAACCGCGTACTCCTTACGGAGCCAGGCGTTCAAGAAGGCCTTGTGCTCAATCATGGAACGAAAAGGAGGATGTGAATCAATTTCCTTCAACCACCCAGTTTGAACAGAACTCAGGAGGTTTCTAGGATTAGCGCTTCGTTTCGTGAGACAGTCAGAAAGACAGTGTTCGGTTCGAACGTGAGAAAGATCAGCAATAGCACCTGAACACGCTTCCTTTCTCAGCATTTGAATCATGTGAATGGTTTCCTGTTGTTCGGGTGAGTGAGTAGTAGAAGCGGTAGACACGAGATTATTAGCATCGGTGCGAATGTGAATCTCGGCATCCAAACCACTAATGTCCTTCCACAAACCACGAAGCATTTGACAGGTACCAAAACACTTCATCAAGGCGTAAAGCTCAGCGACAGTGGTACTGAGGGTCGTTCTCTTAATCTTGGTTGATTCGAAGAAGACCAATGAGCCTCGGGTGTCTCTTCGATTCTTGACCCTTTCATCTGCGATGAAGATAGTCATCGCCCTCTGTGAGGACTTGTCGCTGTTGTTACGGAAAGCTGCGTCAGGAATTCCAAGAATCCTCGGTGATCCCTTCACTGGCCACACCCGCAACTCTACTTCCTCACTGCGTATCTGTCGACACAACTTGTTCAACTCCTTGCAGTGACCAACAGTCGGAGCAGCGGATGCTGATGCCAGACGAGAGAACTGGTAACATGCCTGAAATTGCGTCCTCGACTGAAGCCAGTTGATGCTACCAAGCAAAGAGCGATAGGAAGTGTGAAGAGATTTATCACACGCATCTGCATCCTTAAGATGCTTTGGTATGACAATCTCCTCAAGCTCTGAAACACACAGCTTTTGATCGATCGAGATATACTTCTTTTTCCCTTGTGCATCAAGAACCCAACGAACACGCTGTCCCGTGAACGTAAGGTCATTCTTGTCCTCATGGCCGACAGTGAAGTGTTCCTTGATCTTCTTTAGGAACCAAGTGAGGAACTCAGGGGTTCCACTTATGATGAGATCATCAACATGAAGACTCATCACTCCAACTGTCCTGCGACCTTTGCTGGGACTTCCATGCACAGGGTCAACAAAGTGTTCAAGAAGCTGATCAACCAACTCGGGGGAGAGCTCTGATAAGCTCTCGACCTTGTATGAAGCCTTCTCTGGAAGGAACAAAGAGACTAGGACCTCAGCTTCTTCTTCAAGGAAGCAGGTCTTGTCACCCTTGTCCAACCTCAGGTCATGAGCCCTTTCGACAATCCACCATGTCCCTTTACGAAGGATCATGGAAACTCGATAAGGGTAGTCCTTGACCTGATAGACAGGTGCTGGAGTACGAAGAGCCTTGGCCCTGTGAGAAACGAGAGCATGCCCGTTCTCATAAGGGAACCAACCTCTCTTCTTACAAGCAACACTGCCCAAGAATCCGAGAAGCTTATCGTCAGTAACAGGTCTCCAAGCATAGTCAACCATCTTCTTGGTATCGGTGTTAAAACACTGAGCGATATCGGGACATGAGAGATAGGATCTCTCCTCCGCACGGTCGGAGGAAGAACGGTTTCCTTCATCGTATGCGTAGCATGTCATGGCATGAAGGGCAACCTCCTTGAGGTAGGCAGGTTCCACCTCAAGAGAGGTGCTTCCTGCTTCAGGTTCCTCCTCCTGAGAGGAGCTTCCTGCCGCAAGGTGGCTCTTGCCCTTCTTGCCTTCTATGCCGTCGTATGCGACATAAGTGCATCGGTCAGCTCTGGTCGGTTCCATGCCTACAGACCTGAGGAATTTGTCCAAACGATTCCACCATCTTCTCGGTGCATCGTTCAGACCATAGACTGGTCTGAGACAAAGGCCAACCATCCAGGTAGGCAAACCGATGTCAGGAGGCAACTGAACCACAACCATGCGAGATGACAGATTGTAGTGTTCCCCCTGAAGGAAAGCGGTCTTAAGATCCAAATGAAAAAGATCCCAATAGTGATTGGCAGCGCACTGCGCAACCAAACGGAAACCATACCGAGTAGCCGTAGGGCTGTCCGTTTGTTGATCCCAGGCAAACTTGTCCTGAAACCCACGACAAACCCATCGGGCTTTGAACTTGGAAAAGTAACCGTTCTTGTCAACCTTCACAGTAAGGACCCAACGTCCGGTAAGAAAATTGACATCGGTTTTAAGCTTGCGACGGTCCGTCAACCGAATTGCATCATTGTCCAAGTAACTCTTGAACTCTTCAAGTTTAGCCTTCCGAATTTCGGCGGCATACTTGCGCTGCATCTCCGGCGTGAGGGTACCTGCCTTGATTTTATCTTGTTTAGTCAACCACGACGCAAAACCATCACCATCCAACGGAACAAAGGACGGAACCTTGAAGTCCGACGGAAGGCGAATCAAAACGTCGTCGTCGCCAGCAGCCAAGGCAAGCAAGCTTTCATCACGATAGTCAACCGTAGCATCCGAATCAGTATCCTCACCAGCTTCCGGCACCGGCGGTTCCGGGGTGGGTTCCGGGAGTGGGGTTTGCTGGATAGGAAATTCCCCCTCAGTCACCGGCAAACCAGGAACAGGAGCCGGATCAGAAGAAGAGGAAGCAGGTTCGTGAAAACCTGGAAAGTCACCCGACGGATCGGGATCCTTCTTTCCCGCAGACTGCCCAGGCAACAACACAACCGGAGGTCCCACAACAGTACGTGACTTGGCCTTAGACACATCTTCAGGATGTGTGCCTCTGGCACGTGTCTGAGACACATTGCGAGGCGACGGCGGTCGCATACTCTGTGGCACCGGAAAGTGAGGATGCGGCGGAATTGGAACAGGAACAATAGGTGAAGGTGGTGCCGGCCACGGCATCGGTGGACTAAGAACCTGATCCGGGTTCGCAAACTGAGGCGGAGCCCCAGGAGAATCGGGAGGACCTCCAGGAGGAGGCGACTCCTCGTGAAACTCCATCGGAAGAGGAGGCTCTTCCGGTGACGGACCATAACCAGGTCCCGGTCCCTGAGGACCGCCTCCTGGCGGATGTCCATCACCGTCCGGATCGTGATCCAGGTCGGAATCATCATCTCCCCCTGGTACCGGTACATGAGTACCGCCTCCAGGAGGTTGTGACGGAGGGTCACCACCGACATGCAACTCAACAGGATTATCATCTAAATCCTGCTCGGGATGCTGTAGTGGCATTTCCTCATCGTCCACAGGCATATCACCGTGTGGATCATCATATCCTGGATAGTCCACATCATCGTCTGTGGCTGGCGGTTGCGGTGCAACCGGGGCCGGCGCTGGCTGGTCCGTGAAGTCCAAGCCAACATCAGGCCCGCGTCTGGAATTGTTGTTATGTGACTCATTCCAGAACACTATCATGGACCAGTGCGTTGATTGCATATCCTTAAGGCAAGGAAGCAACTGTGCCATCGTCACGAAAAACACATGATTCATATCACCCTTCTGCCACAAAATGACAACAGCATCAGGATGACGATGAACCAAAGGGAGTGTTTTCCCTTGAGTCCCCCTGTAGACGTTACAGTACTCAAACTCCAGATACGGCAGAGTCAACACGCGCACATTCTTAATCATCGGCCGCAAGGCGACCGCGTCAGACGATGTGGTCGTGTGAACTTCCAACTCAGTACCGGGAAGGAGACTGTCAACATATGACAGAGTCTGGACCAAAGACGATGTAACAAAACGCTGCGGCGCAACAAACCTCAGAGGTGTCGGAAGCTTCCCTTTGTCATTGTTTGAGAGTAATGAGTACTCTGCTTCTGACGGAAGAACCGGTAAAGCCTCTGAATTGCGGTCTGACCGCAAACACAACGCACACAGTGTTCCATCATCAAAATCCTCAAAGATATCTTCGAACAAGTAACATTGTCGGAGATCTGATCGTTCATCACCCACAAGACACTGCGAAAGCAGCACAGCAAACCTTGGATCAAGTGCGTTAGCAGAGTCATAGCCTTCTTCCAACGACTCCAAACGGCCAAATGATCCATCAGGCAGATTAGTGAGAAAAGAAAGCTCACCATGCTGACGCTTACCGTGGTCATCTCCCCCTGAAGGAAGTACACCACGGTTCTTGAAGGTGTGGAATGAAAGTCCTCTCCTCCACTTCAGCGAGCGACTACTCTGCGAAAGCCAAAACCCACAATGAGAAGGATACATGATGGTCACGAAGTATCCATCACCCTTGTCATCTTGCCAACGGCAGACTTCGGCACAAAAGTGCCAGAAGGCATTGGTAGCCTTCCTGGTCCAACCATCAGGGATGACAGGATGAATCAAAATGTGATTAGGCTCTGCCTTCAAGATCACTCGCCAAGCGGCCTCAATCGAAGATTGGATAGACTTGGCGTTCCATTCACCAAACAACACAGGTTCACTCGCATCAAGTCCAGAATGGACTGTGCACGCAGTAAGCCCGGTGAGGCGAGGTGTGATCTCAACGAAATCGCTCTTGCCTGAAGTGAGAGTGTGGTAACAGATCTCATGCTCATAGCAGAACCCAGAACCGGCACGATCAAGAATATCGTCGCCGATGCGGTCGAGTGCCTCTTCCTGAGAAGAGCGTCTCGGGACCTCATCTTTCTTCAGAGGAATGGCCACATCATGCCACGGATCTCCATCACGCCTGACCTTCGACTGATTAACCCGAAGAACGGCACGATGAACTTCAACCAACACCATGGCACCTTCCTGTGACACAACTATGCCTCTGACCCAGGTTCCTTCAGACTTCTTCTTCGACTCATCCTTATGCCAAACAAACACGCGGTCACCCTTCGAGTAAGGACCATCAGACGGCATAACTCTCCGTGCAAGGTCCTTCCGAAGGTCAAGTGATTGTCTAGCCTCTTGATGAGCCCGCATGGCAATCCTCTGGAGTTCCAGAGTGGTTCGATCCTCCTCGGCAGGTTCAGCAGAGAGCTGTTCAGGAGAACTGTTCTCGACATCAAACAAGTCTGGTGGCCGTCTTCCTGTAGCTATCTCCAAAGGAGAATAGCCTGAGACGGTAAGCTGGCAATTTCTTGCCCAAGCCACCTTCTTGACTGCTTGACGAACAGTCACCTTCTCTGCATAACCCTCATCAGCTAAGGCCTTGGCCATGATTGCCCAGGTGCGCTTGAAAAGACGCACTGCGGTCTCAGCTCGATTAGGCCAAGGAGTCCGTGGTCCACATGGATACGGAGTAATGCCATGGAACTTGTAGTAAGACGTGAACTGTGGCGTGAAAAATGCTTGATCTCCTACGATTCCCTTAGGAACGCAGTTGTTCTCCTCTGTCCATTGTCTAAAAGCTCCCAGAGTCTCTGGCGCTTCCAGGCTTGTAAGAGCCGTAGCCCACAGAAGATTTGAAGCACCATCAATGATGACCAAAGCCAAGTAGGCTTTAGTACCGAACTTGATTTCTTCATGATCAACAAAAATGAGATCACCGAAGGATGATGCTCTTAACCCTGCGATTCTGGCTCGCGGAGGCGTAGGCACCGAGGTGCTACAAACACGACAGCCTTTGACAATGCGGTCGTACTTGTCATAGATCTCTCCTGGCAGACCAAGCATGCTGGTCCTGCGTCGAAACTGAGCAGGACTCATGTGGTAATGCTTCACATGCAACTTGTAAAGCTCAACATCATTGTTCAGCTTTTCCAACATGCGCTGATACTGCGGAGAAGCCCTTGAGACCTCGTGGCCTGGCAACGGAAGCGCGATCCTCCTAGGTTCTAGCGACTGTGGCTCTGGGGCCTTCGGAGGACTCGGAGGAAGCAAATCTGCATCCCCCGGTTCGGAAGGTTCGTACTCTTGAAGATCCGGATCATCCTCAGGAGCAAGAGGAGGAGGAGCCGGTTCCTCGGGTGCCTTTCCCTGTGGAAAGCTTCCCTTGGCTCGAATCCTTCTCTTTGCCGGTGCCTTTCCCTGCGGAAAGCTTCCGGATGCTCCTGTGTTCTTCGAGCTGTCTTCAGGCTTACCTGCGCTAACCATGTCCTCTGGAGATCCTACCTTTCCACGGGTTGGATCCTTGGACTTGGCTGGCACCGAGGTTCTACTCTCGATGCCACCAGGCAGAATCTTGAAAATGGTCTTGCCTTTCCAAGAATCAGTAGTTCTTGTTGAAGAAAGCTCAGAAGAACGCCAGTCATCTTCTTGAGTAACGCTCTTTCCCTTGGAGAACTCCATGATCGTCTTGCGCTTGGTGTCCAGATACTCCAACGGAATTGGCACAAAACCCGCCTTGGGTTCGTACTTGACTCTTCTCATCTTCTTGTGGATGCGAATCATTTCCATGTCGGCTTCGTTGATCACCCATTCATCATCAGTCGCCAACACGAGATTGTCAGGTACCTGTTCATGAGAACAGCATCCCTCGGTCTTCTGATGGAAGCCGTACTCGTAGTGGGAGAAGTAGGTGAGGAAGCTCGACTTCTTATGCTTGCTGAAACGCACATTCCACATCAGCTGACTGAGTTCAAGAAGATCAAGTACCAAGTGTGAGCTGGGTGCAACCTTCAGCCTCACATCCTTGATTCCCAGCACAGGGCTGCTGAGTAAGGCCTTTTCCGGATGGAGCTCGAACTGGAAACGAAGATTGCGCATCTGAGGTAAGGACATGAGAATGGGAACATGCCCTTGTTCCACAATGTCGAACTCTGTGGATTGAACTGCAAAGTCCCGGTCGTACATGCAAATGACCAACTTCTGGTTGCATTTGGTAGACTCGGAATTGGCAAAGGTGAACTGAGAAGTGGTCTCAGCAATGGTGTACCATATGCCACAGTTCTGGTTCTTGTCACAGAACTCCATGAGGTCCTGTGCGGCCACTCTCGAAGCCATTGCTCTCGTGCATCCCAAGTCCAACACCATCGCGGTCGGCGTCAAGGGCTGAGAGATGAAGGCTTCCTCGATCTCATTGATCTTCTCTTCGGTGGCCATGAAAGAAAAGTTCGGAGTGTTGAGATGTTCAACGAAGAAGGTTGTGGCGGCTGTGGTGCCGCTCGGGGCAGCATCAGCAAGCTGGCTCTGTCCGTCTTTTCCGGACTTTCCATCTTTTCCATCCTTGCCAAACTTGCTCTTTCCTTTGCCCTTCTTTCCTTTCTTTCCTTTTCCTTTGGCTGCATAGGATTCCTCAGACTCATACCAGGACCAGTCATCCCAGGACTGATCGCTCCACTGGTAATCTTGCCATTGTCCTTCTGCTTGCCATGCTTCTGATTCTTCGGCAAGATGTGACCTGCCTTTCTTCCTTTTGAAGAAGCGCCTTCCTTTGGATCCTTTGCCACCTTTTCCTTTGCCTTTACGGTGGCCCTTGAATCCGCGCCTCATCTTGCGGCCTTGGAAGCGCCGCTGGAACCATGAATAGTTCTCGTCGTCGTAGACCCAGAAGGCGTCCTCATCCGCTTCGAGGAAACCTTCGGTGCCATCTTCCTCGTCCTCGACCCAGTAGCCTTCATGATCGTTCAAATATCCTTCATCGATCACAAGGAAGGTCTTGCGGCCACCGTGGCCGGAAGGAGCGAGGAGTGGATTGTCGACGGTAGTCTTGGTCGTACAGAAGATCTCCAGGTAGACTTCGCGAAGCTCGGCCGTGTTGTAGTCAGCCAGGACTCGGTTCCGATGCGCCATCAGTGATGTCAACACCTGACGCTGATCCTGTGTCAGATCAGACAGAGACACAAAGATCAAAGCGACCAGGTTGGGCGTGATCGGAATGGTCCGAGCATGCTGCTCTCTGAGCCGTTCGTTGGCTCTCTCCATTGCCTGAGCTGGCGTAAGGTTTTCTTGTTCTTCTGGAGGAAGTCCTACTATGAAAGCTCTGACCTCTGCATTGTTCGGGTCCTCGATCGGCAGATAGGTATCGTTCCACGCTTCTTGCATTCTCTGAACAGAGAGTTGAAACCTGGTAATCCAACGAAGCATGTCTCCGTTCCCACGGTGCATGTTCATGAACTGCTGGAAGCGATAGAGAAAAACATTCGCTGCTCCCTTCACGAAAAGCGGCCGCAGGAAACTCTTGAAGTACTTCACTCCGTTGTTCGGGTCCTTCAGGCGATCTCTGTCGAGAAGTCTCTTGTGGATTGCTGCTTCACCTTCTAGCCGATTTCTCAAAGCTGGTCCACGCTTATCATTGTCTAGCTCAGTAATGTCACACCAGTCATCGATCGCATCTTCATAGGCAAACCAACTGCTTCTACCATCATAAGATGGAGGTACTTTTGTGGTCACCTGCTGGAAAGCTGAAAGACGGTGTAATTCATTGAGATGACGATGATTAGTCGCGAAAGATTCATTTCCGTGGAGGAGGTAGTCATCATCTCCTCCTTCATGCTCAAAGATAGTCGCAGAGTGGCTAGCCATTGCGCTGTTCTTGGATCGAGCCCCGGGAGAAACCTCTTCCGGTTATCTTCACCTGAGTGAAGTGTGCCGGAGAGACTCCGGTCACCTTCACCTGAGTGAAGCACACCGGGTATTCCGGTTGCCTCCACCTGTGTAGAGAGTACCGAACGGGTACCTCCACAAGTGTGAAGCTTCCCGTTTCCCGGGAGCTCCGCTACCACGTTGAGATGTAACCTGGACGTGTATCCCCTCGCTAGGCGTACAGGAACACAGGCACTCAGGTGTCTCTTTTGCTACAGGCGCACAGCTGTAGTCCACTGCACTAGAACCTTGAGCAACAGGCATGGATACATGCAAGTGATACGTGAAACAGACAGGCACCTGGATGTGTAACATTCAGTGTTTCACCCTCCCCCCCCGCCGCACCCTCCCCCGGCCGCGCCTGTGCCTGTGTAGCCTTATGTTTCTGGTTCTTCTCCCGAAAACGAGCCTCAAAGACGCACGCCCGGAAACCGTTGAAAACGTGCTTTTCGAGACTCCAAAAGTGCATTTCCGATTGTTCTCAGGTGTTCCTGAAAACAGCTGAAAACGCACTTTTCGTCCGCCGCCGCCGGCCTCGCAGGTGCTGTTTGTATTGGTTTTTACAATGGATTCGACAACCGTCTTTGCACAAGTGACGCGGATTTCTTTGCACAAGTGACGGTCCTGCCCACGCCGGAGGCATGGAAGAAGATGGGTGAAGCCGAAAAGACAGCAGCATAAAAGCGGGACAAGAAGGAAAAGGCCCGGGCTGCCAAGAAGGATAGGAAGAAAACCGCGATAGGAAGGAAGGTTGTCAGCAAGGTGCTGGACCAGATGATCTTTCCGAAAATCGTCCAGTGTGACAAGATTGACCTGCGCCCTGCAAGACCACGACGATGGTTGGGGATGGGCGCAAGAATTTTCAAATACATATGCTCAGGATGCTTTCCTAGCGGATGTAATCCCTGCTGTACCAGCACACATGGTCTTCAATGAGGACTGGATCCCTTCTATGCCATGTACCACTTCATTACCCACGTCACACAGGGAGAAAATCCCTGCGGTCAGGTCGTGCTTCAACGCCATGGTCACCCGACCCGTCACACGTAAAGAGATGCCACACAAGAAGTAGCTGAGCTATCCCGAGCACAGATCGACCGACCTTCGGCCGTCGAGACGACAAAAGAAGGGTTTGAGCGTGCCTGCCAAGGTGACTTTGCAGCAGAGCGAACCTATTGCAACTGAAGCTTATTGGGCAACCACACTATCATCTACAATGAGGGAACAAATATTGGATATCATCGATACCCAAGCCTCACGTATAAGGAGTGAGTTTAGCAGGAACCTACGACCCAGGACAAAAACCCTAAGGAGTTAATCCAGCAGGAACCTACTACCCCAAAAAACCATAAGGAGTGAATCCAAGAAGAAAAACCTCTCACCGAAGACCAAGACCCCAAGGAGTGAATCCAGCAGGAACGTGAAGAACCTTTCACCGAGGACGAAGACCCTAAGGAGTGCTACCAAGACAAAAACGCTAAAGAGTGAATCCAAGAAGAACCTTTCACCGAAGACGAAAGCCCTACACCCCGAGTACCCGATCTGCTGCAACAACTATAGTGACTATAGTGCTCACCTTAGAGTTTGCTTGGTGTGGTATGTTTCAAGCTGACGATCGTTGGGACGATTGAATTTAGATTAAACTGTGCGCAATGTTCAATGCTCCTGTGGTGTACAACTGAACGTCAGCCAACTGAGAACCGACCAGTCAAAGCACTTCGAACCCGAGATCTCGTCTCGCAAGTCCGAGTTGCGAGAGCGTAAGGAGTGAATCCAGCAGGAACCTACTACCCAAGACAAAAACCTTAAGGTGTGAATTCAGAAGGAACCCTTTGTTGAAGATGAATCCCCAAGGAGTGAATCCAGCAGCAACCTTTAAGCCTTTGACCGAGGAGGAAGACCCTCAGGAGGCGAAGCCCGAAGGAGTGAATCCAGCATGGACCTGTCAAAAAGAAGGGCGTCACAGATGACCGGTGTTGTTGTGTGAAAAGAACATGGAAAGCAAGGCAAAACGGTCGGGAGTTACAGATGACAGGCGCTGGTTCGAGAGGAAGTCACGCCTGCCAATGAATCGGAGCATTTTCGGGTCAGCTGATGTGTGGTGATGTTAGGCGGAGGGAGTCAGAAATGACGGGGATTTGGCGGCCAAGAGCCAGGAACGGAGGGAGTCACAGATGACAGAAATAGGGAGCGACAGGAGTGCCCGTGTGTGTAGCAGTCCGGTCTACCACCATTCCTCAAGGGTCTTTACCGCTGCAGGGCTTGAAGCTAGGGTTTTGGTTTTCAAAGTCGTAGTTGAAGCTCATGGGTTGAGGCGAGGCCCCAAGCCTCAGCAAAAGGAGGTAGGCAAAGTTTGCTCTCTTAACCCCATGTCACAAGCCCTAAGTCCACAAACCCGAAGCCATGAACCCCCTTTCAGAAAGCCCTGAACCCTGGACCCGTACGAGCTGATCCTACCTTGCTGACGTTGAGCACCACATGCAAAGGAGCACCCCGAGCGCCCTTCGTGCAAGATGGTCTAATGGTTTGCATTGAATTTGTCCCTGGCCGGCAGGTTCGAGTTTATGTAATTACAATCTTGTGATGCGGCCACCTCACAGGAAGACTGCAATAAGGGGCACAATTTGGAGAATGGCCAACTGGCCAACATGCGAGGCCGTGGCATATCGCGGCTCGGCATGCGGAAATCTGGCATGCTCAGGCCTGGGGGCCTTGACTCCAAGTTCTGTGATGATGTCGGAAACTTTGCCTCAGACGTTTAGCACTTGAGAACTCGAGCTCTCTTGCTATTCACCTGCTGCCTTTTGGACCAAGCAGGGGGTCAATGACTCACTTTGAGAAATTCAAGTCCATGTCCCCGCCCTTGATCTGTCAAGAAGCCCACAGCCCCAAGCTCCGTTGGCCTACGCTCCGGAACACTCATAGCATCAGACCATACTTGTGAGCACGTGAGGCCCCCACTCACAGCACCACTTCAGCTGGACAACCTAACCCCAACATCTTCTACAGCTTCCACTCCGAGCACATGGTCACAATCTAAACTGCATGGCCCGATGTGGGAAGAACTCTTGAGCAGGAAGCGTGCCCTTGCGGAGAGCCCAAGCCCTCAGGGGTTCTTTGGAGAGAAAAAGCAGAAAGTGGAAGGGTTTCCTTGGTCGCAAAGCACTTCAGCCAGTTCGCAAGATGATGTTTCGCAAAGCACCTCCTCGTCCTCGGCCTCCTCGACACAAGACACAGGACAGAAAGCTTGGGTCCAAGACACCTCGTGTGCACGGCCCTATGACAGCACGAAGATTGAGGTGAAGCAAGAGACGATCAACCAAGAATCGATGCAAGGCACAAATGGAGAGAAAGCTTGGGTCCAAGACACCTTGTGTGCATGGCCCTATGACAGCACGAAGAAAGAGGTGAAGCAAGAGACGATCAACCAAGAATCGATGCAAGACACAAATGGAGAGGAAGCTTGGGTTCAAGACACCTTGCGTGAACGGCCTTATGACAGCACGAAGAAAGAGGTGAAGCAAGAGGCGATCAACCAAGAATCGATGCAAGACACAAATGGCGAAGAGGTCAAGCAAGAGACGATCAACCAAAAATCGAAGAAGGATTTGACTGCTGAGGACATCATTGAACGCATCAAGAGTGGCCATTTTGAGTCTGCTGCACTGGGAATGGTAGGCGCGATCGGTATCAAGGATGCTCAGTGGCGCACTATGGATCCTCGGAACGTTGTACAGGTTTTCCTAGCACGGTACAACAATTCAACCGAGCGCCTGCACTATTTCGAGCATACAGAAGGTGGGCGGTATGGTTTTGTGGCAACCCTGGTGACGCCCGGTTTTTTCGACCGACGTTATGAAGCTGTCTCAGGCAGGGACAGGAAAGAGGCCGAGCTATGTGCATGTGTGGTGTTCAAGCACGACACGGACGTAGAGAACGTGAGACGCAAGCTGCCCCCAACCATGGCAGAAATTCGCAATTTCTTTACGCTTGACAAGTCTCAGAGGGACCAGCTTCGAGCCTTGGGCTATGAATCAGCCATGGTCCAATCCGACATTTGTAAGAGCATTCACAACGGTTTTCGCAAGCTTGGCTGTCGCACCGCTTTATGGGACACACCGCGGCCCTTTCTGTGAAACAGTCTGCGCTGCGTCGAGCCCATGCGGGTGGAAAAGTGTTGAGTCCCCAATGTGGGCATCAAGTAGGTTGGCCTTTTCGCTGAGTCATATTTGAGTCCTGTTGCGCAGCGGTCCACTCAGGACAGGATCGCCCTGTGCGGGATGGGACCGCGTAGGAGACGTTCAGCTTATTGACCAACGAAAAGAACCAAAGTTGTGCGAATTGAACCCTTCATCCTTGCTGCGCCCACCGTTGCTTTGTAATGCTTCTAAATTTTCGTGGTTTAAGCTGCGCCCCGCGAGCTGAGGGACCTGTAGGTCCCTGATTTAGTTTGCAGATCCGCACTGTGAAATTTCCAAGGTCGAAGTTAACGGAGAGGTCCAGTTGGAGAGGTGCGAAGCTGGCTTGCAGTTGGGCTACCCAAACCATGTGCTGTGATTGTGTTGCTGCTCTTGCTTCTTTGGTGTTGCTGTTGTGATTCCAGATATTTGGGGTCCATTGCTTCTTTGGGTAAGATGCGTGGAAGCTTCGAGGAGGGCTGAGGGTTCTGGGACTTTGCGCAGGGCGTAGGTGTGCAGGGCCTGGGCAGCTTGGGTGCACCAAAAGGGGAGAACTTCGCAAAACGTGACCACCATGGTAGGTCGCAGTTGTGATCACCTGGCTAGGAAGCCCATCTTCCAAATCCTTTGCACAGCCGGTGCTGTCAATACAAGAGGTAAGGCTGTAACTTCATGCATTACAGTATTTTTCCGCTCCGTGCGGTGATGCAATGGTGGGTGGATGCATTAGCCTATCGCTTGCTCTCATCGCGAATTCGATTCCTTCGTCTACACTGCTGTGCACTGGCGGCAGATGCTTGCGATGCTCCTGCTAGCAGCCAGGCCCGTGCTTTGCTCCAAAGCCAAACTGCTCGCGAGCGCAACTCATGCAGTGGCATGGTGCACCCAAAGTTGAGGTAGATGATGTGTCGGGAGCTTGTTTGCGGGAAGACCTTGCAACATCCGCGCGCAGCTCAGTCAGCCGATTCACCCCACGCCCGCAAGGATTGCTGGACTTGTCAGCACTTGCGGCTTGCGCAGGTGTTGTATTTCAGGTGCTTAAGGTCTAGAAACCCTGACGGTCTTGTAGCATCTCCGGGTGTCGGCCTTGGGGCCTCCACGCAGCATAGCCTAGCGGCCTAGTGACCCAGTATGTGCACATTGATACATGATATCTCTGAGGGGAAGGAGGCTGGCAAAGAAGAGACTGCAATATCCTCACAAGGGTGGAGCTTTCCCTTCCGTTTCTCTCTCCGTGCTTTTTGGCGAACTGTCTGAGGCCGTCGATCATTGAGTATGGACAGCCGCGGCACTCCCTGCAAATCAACCCTTGCAACTGCGTTTGCGAGGACACCGTCGTACAGAGCAACACCTGGGCGGGCGGAGGCAAGCAATAGAGATTTTTGCTTGTGTACATACGTCTCGTGGTTGCAGGTGTGAGTGTATATGCGCAGGGTCATTGCTCGCTTGAGCGACTGCGGGGTGACCCATGACATGTGCACCCTCACCGAGATACCCCTGAAGGCCTTCCTGCCTTTTACCTCGCTCTGCGCTATGTACTGCTCGTTCTGCACACTTCTCGTGCTCACGAGAAAGACTAGCCCTAATTCGAAAGCTCTGGCACGACATACCATGGCCATCGAGTGGTTTTGCAGGCATGTTCTGATTGGCTTGGAGCTCACTTCGACGGAGATGTTCTGGTACATGCGTTCTTGTTCAAGCTAGTGCGTTTTGAGCACGCGCATGCTCAACCAACCAGTATGTTTGGCGGGGGCTTGTGGGGCCGGCGCAGACATTACAAATACCTATCAGTACTTTCTGCCCTTGTACAGTAAAGTAGCCCGATCTTCTACGCCTACTGTATTGCATGTCCAGGCCTTCCTCTAGCACTCTGATAGTTGCCTGCACAAGCTTCGATGTCACTGTCACTTCTGCCAGGCCCTTCTCTCTTACAGACCGTTGGTGCAGCCTGAGCACATCGCCTGCCAGGCATTTGGCAAGACGAGCACGATCAAAGGGCAACCGAGCCAACAGTGCAGCGCTTGGACCATGCTGCAGTACCACACACTCTGTGCTCGCTAAAGCTCGATGCATCTTCATCTCTTCAGGGGGGTTCCGGAGGCTGGGCTCCTGGGCCTGGTCTTTGCAAATCAGCGCAGGCGATTAGGGAGCAACAGCTTGAGCAACAGACACCGGCCCGCTATCTCTCGGCCTATGTCGGCATGGAAGCCTTCGCCCGCACTCATTTGTCGGCGCCGACCCTCCTGCGAACCAGCCACGGGTGTCAGGCATTGAATCAAAAAGATGGGCTCCCCCAGACCCGGAATCTGCACAAGTCTCATCAGGTGGCACGGGCCGGAGGCTGTGCTTGTGGACCTCTCAGACCTATCACCGTTTCTATGCATTGCTGGGGTGGGGAGTGAATGTGGGCGTGCTCCCAACGTAGGAGTATGCCCGCCGCCTAAATTATACACAACCAAGTGTCCGGGGCGAGTCCTGGGAGCCAGCATGCAATCGCCACCCGCAAGCCCAAGCCCAGGCCAACCCACCCGAGGCTCGAGATCATCAGCTCATCAACTCCATCTTCCAGTGTCTTCCAGGCCTTCAAGATGAAGGCATAAAGAGGCCATGCACCTCCATGGCGCCAACGGCATACGGACTTTTGAGGTTCTTACCTTGTCTCTCATTCAGGTCAAGTGAGGAGTTGTGCTGCTGCTTCACAGTCCCTGCTGGCCCCCTTAACAGCAATATATGGTGGAGCTTTCGGGCAGAGGCCCTGCGTTGTGTGGACGGCCAGCTTCGCTGTCCCACCCCTGAACACATGACGCAAGTCATACATGTTGTGATGCGATGCAGGCTGCGGACTCCTTGTCCGGAGCTCTCCCAAGATGCATCTCTGCTACATTCTACATGGGCTGCGCCCCTGGCCAGGGGCGTGCCGCCCCTGAAGCGGCAGAGGCCTCGTGCCGGCTTGGCTTAAGTGGGAGTCCGCGGGTCGATGCCACGACCTTCAAAGCTTTTTGGAACTTGGTGCCACTCGGTTTTGCGCGCCCGCCAAAAGGCAGTGAAGCAGAGCGAGACGTTTTTTTTGTGTGCGTTTGTTCTTTGGTGGAAGGGGCCACTGTTGTTGCTATTGCTCTGCTAATTGTTGCCTGCTATGTAGGTGCAGATGCGAAACTGTCCGAAACCTGCGACCCCATCGACTGCAGTGATTGCGCTTGCGATGGAGACCACAAAATTCACTTGAAAGAGTGTCTTTTGACAGTACAGTGGTACAGGCCTGAAGCCTGACCCGACACCCGCAAACCGTGGAATCTATTGACCCGCGGTGCTTGCTTGGTCTTGCGGCGGAGGCCAAATCAGAATTACAGATAGCACACGAATTCAGCCACAGACTTCCTTCCAGTTGAGAAACGTCGTCGACCAACCCTTTCGAAGGCGTGAGGCTCAAGTGTGTTCACTCGCAATTTGGCAGGGCGCATGCCATTGAGCCCATACAGTATGGTTTCCTTGGGGTTTCTCTGCATCAACCCCAAGCATCAACAGTCAGGATACAGAGACACTGAAGATGAGTCGGCGAAGCCTTGGTCACAGCTAGAGAGCCCTTTCCTATGTTTGCGTTGACATCGCGATTCCGCTGTCACGGGCTTTATAGCGTCCAGCAGCAGGCTCCGGCGTCTGCCCCTCGCCTTCTCCATGCGACAGCGTCAACATGCAGCTGTGTGTCATTGCTTTGCGAGTTCAGGCGGCACCCGATGCACATGGGTTCGTTATTCGGCAAGAGACAAATCTCTTTCGGACTGTGCCTGTGAGGGCTTTGGCAGAGTCGGCCGCGAAGCAGGAGGCGGCTCACATGCATCTGACGGGTTCGTTTTTTTGGTTCGTGGCTCAGGCTGGATGTCTCCGGGCGGGAACGTCGGGAGCCCCCGAAGGCTGCAGAGGCACCTGTGGCGTCGTGGCCTCGAACCTTTATGTCTTGCCTCCCCTTGCCTCTTTCCGCCGGAGATGTTCGAGCTGATCGAGTCGTTCATGGTCGGGAATCCGGGAGTCTGGTTGGGCCCCTAGGCTTGGTCTTTGCAGATCTGCAGTGCTCACCAGCGCGTGACCCACTTTCCATGCTGGCGCAGAGTTGGGGGCCCAGATACAGTCGAACATGGTTTGAGCCTTTAAATTGAGAGAGAGAGAGAGAGAGAGAGAGAGAGAGAGAGAGAGAGACAGAGCAAGAACAGGAAATGGAAGCAGCATGCCCTCAACTTCTGCAGAGGGTAGCTGTACTCAGGCGATACTCCCCCACCTGCGCCCCCATGCCCTCCCACCCCCGACGCCCCCACGCCCCCAGACCCACACCACGACCCCGCCCGCCCCCACGCCACCCGCCCGCCCGCCCTGCCCGCCCGGACGCCCGCACGCCCCGATAGGCAGATGCATGTTTACACAATTATGTAGATACCTGCCTTCAAAAACATACATACCTTGTCCATGCATGCCATACGCACATAAATACATAGACACATCCGTGCATATATGGAGCTTTGCTGCTGCGTGATGTCATTGTGCTTGCTCTCCTTGCCAGGCCCTTTTTCTGGCGGAGAGCCGGCCTTCGGCCTTGACGGAATGCCAGCAGCACGCCACTTAGTCTCTGCTTCGAGAGGTGTCGTTGTGGCTGAATGTCCATAGCCAATGCCTCTGGGCCAGGACATCCTGAATCACAAGGCTTATTTCGCAGGGCAGCAGCCTCGGTGGTTTGAGCTGTGAGCGGAATGCGCCCGACTTGGAAGCGCAACCACCGGCTTGTTGCCGCTGAAATGCTCGCTCTCGCCCAAGGCTTCTCCGAGCTTACGGTGTCTCAGTGTTGTTGCCTGCAAGGCTGAGGCTTGGGGGTCTTCTGGCAGGCTGACGATGGCATGAAGTGTGGGCAGGCGAGGAGTGACTGAGGATTCCATGGGATTTTGTCTACTGTTGAGCTTGATCAGAGTCACGGATCCTTACATCGCCTCCTGCTGGAGTGGCGTGTTTTCGTTCGACGTGCATGTTGTCGTGCTGCCCCGAAGCCCCAAAGTGTCTTGCACATGCCCGGCATTGTCCCCTCAAGCCCTGAAGAAGCCAGCCCGTTCCCCAAGAAGTGCATTAATAAACATTGAAGGATTCGGAAGGATGGTCACCCACCCATGGCACGCAATCTCCTTACACTCCTATCACCTCCGGTGGAGCTGACCTGATGACGTCCATGTTCCCAGGGCCTACTTTGGGACCGAGCCTCCCTGCCCAAACTGCTCGGCACCGCCCGGAAGATGGCGCACTTGGATGATGTGGAAACAAGGTATCATCCTATCATACGAGCCTTGGGCTGCCGTCGCAACCTCGATTCATGCGGCATTTACAAAGGCTTTGCATTTCCGTCTTCTGGGAGCACGGCAAGACACGTGGACTGAGAGTTCAGCGGATGTTGTTGTTCTGGGTGGTGTTGCTTTGGGTGCGGTTCTTCTGGATGTTCGGTTGGGGTGGGGGGAAGGGTGGGTGGGTGGGGTGGGGGAGGCAGGGCAAGAGCCACCGTTTCTTGGCATCCTCAACTGTTTGCCATGCGAGAGTCCCCTGTGAAATAAATGCTGGCAAGCTGTTGTGGATTTGCTTTCGGGCAGATTGTCTGTGCCTGCTCACGGCCGTTCCCTCGTGTGAAACATACAATTGCACTTCTCTGAGGTTGAGGTGGTCAACTCGGACCGTGAAGTTTTTCCATGCTACGGAGGCGAGGGGTGTTTGATCTCGAGTTCTTCAGACAGAAGCAGAACCTGCGCAGACGACTTGCCAGACAAAGCTGAAAACTGTGACAAGCACCGCCAAGACCACACGGCTTCATGGACTGAGCTATTCGCCGCTGCCTCTTTTTCTGGTTCGAGCTCTCTTCTGCGAACTTTCTGGCTGCCTCTTGCACCTCGCTTTTCGCCCTCCTCATCCATCATGGCTGGTCGCCCATCTCCGTCTGGCTCCGTGCTTGAGCGTGAGGCCGCACAAGTCCCCCCGCCCCCCCGCCCCCCCACATCTTTGTCACTTCGCATCGCGCAGTTCAGATATATGCAGTTGGCCACCTTTGCTTCGTTTCCGTTCGCTCTTTGATACTCTCGCACCGGCGAAAGGTTCAGGGAAGTTGGGTTGCACGATTCGCGATTCTGGACTGTTCCTGCTTACTTCTGTAGGCTTTGTGCCGTTGTGTTGACCTCGACGTCACTTTGCGAAAGGCCGGAAGAAAGGGTATCAGTGCCGGGTCTCATACAACCGAAACTGTCGAAATGAAACTTCCGTTGAGGGGGGTAGGGGAGGCACCTGAGCATTACAGCATCCCGAGAGGGCTTCGCCAGTGACGCCGCCTCAATTTTCGACGTCTCGGAGTTCCAGGAGCAGGCGGTGCCGGCCTTTCTGAAAGACCTGGCCGTGGCGAGGCCGCATATGAAAGCAACTGAGCCGTGGTTGCTTTATTATCCGCTTAGAGCACGCCGGGCGATGTGAATCGTTTCGACCGAAAAACTTGCACGAGACTGTGTGTGCGGAAGCAAGCGGAAGCTCTGTGGACCAAAGCAACGGCAACAAATCGTACTTAGCACTGGGGATTCACTTCGAGACCAAAACAACGGCAACGAATCGTACATCTAAGCATTGTGGCATCATTTCGACACAAAAGCAACGGCAACAAATCCTACATCTTAGCATTGTGGCACCACTTCGAGACCAAAGCAACGGCAACAAATCGCACATCTTAGCATTTGGGCACCGCTTCGAGACCAAAGCAACGGCTACAAATCGTACATCTTAGCATTGGGGCACCACTTCGAGACTAAAGCAACGGCAACAAATCGTAGGTCTTAGCATTGGGGCACCACTTCGAGACCAAAGCAACGGCAACAAATTGTACATCTTAGCTCTGGGGCACCACTTCGAAATCAAAGCAAAGGCACCAAATCAGACATCTTAGCATTGTGGCATCACTTCGAGACCCAAGCATTGGGGCACCACTACGAGACCAAAGAAACGGCAACAAATCGTGCGTCTTAGCATTGTGGCACCACTTCGAGATCAAAGCAACGGCACGAATTCGTACATGATGCATTGTGGCACCACTTCGAGACCAAAGCAACGGCAACAAATCGCACATCTTAGCATTGGGGCACCACTTCGAGACCAAAGCAACGGCTACAAATCGTACATTTCAGCATTGGGGCACCACTTCGAGACAAAAGCAACGGCTACAAATCGTACATCTTAGCATTGGGGCACCACTGCGAGACCAAAGCAACGGCAACAAATCGCACATCTTAGCATTTGGGCACCACTTCGAGACCAAAGCAACGGCTACGAAACGTACATCTTAGCATTGGGGCACCACTTCGAGACCAAAGCAACGGCAACAAATCGCACATCTTAGCATTTGGGCACCACTTCGAGACCAAAGCAACGGCTACAAATCGTACATCTTAGCATTGGGGCACCACTTCGAAACCAAAGCAACGGCAACAAATCGCACATCTTAGCATTTGGGCACCACTTCGAGACCAAAGCAACGCCTACAAATCGTACATTTCAGCATTGGGGCACCACTTCGAGACCAAAGCAACGGCAACAAATCGCACATCTTAGCATTGGGGCACCACTTCGAGACCAAAGCAACGGCTACAAATCGTACATTTTAGCATTGGGGCACCACTTCGAGACCAAAGCAACGGCAACAAATCGCACATCTTAGCATTTGGGCACCACTTCGAGACCAAAGCAACGGCTACAAATCGTACATCTTAGCATTGGGGCACCCGCAGGATTCAGAGGTACCCATGCTTGTCAGAAGCACGCTCCTTGAGATCAGCATCCCCACCAGGCTTTGTGCTATCAGGTTGTTTCCAGTTCCGTTTACGTGTGTGAAAATCACCTCTGGTCTAGGGCCGTGTTGACGTGTCATTTGTGCAGTGCTTCACATGTAGTACTTGAATCGACCTAGCTTTGAAAGCAGTCGTTTTGCTTGTACATGTTGATAGCTTCTGACTGCAGACGTCTTGCGATCAAGTGCTGAAAAAGCCAGCTACCGTGTGCCGTTGTACTCAAGCCCCTTAGATTCCGCATCAAAACGTGAAATCTTCATGCAAGTCACGTGGAGAAGAGGAATAGCGCATCGGCGGTAGCATGATTATGTGATCATCAGTATCCCCAAAGTTGTTCAGGATGATTGGGGACATGCGTGGAAGCTCCGCAAAGGTCATCGAAGGTCCGCGGAAGCTGAGCGGAAGGTGAATTCCTGGAAGTTGATCCCAAGCCCCGTCATACTGAAGTTGCATTCATCGCGACGGTTTCATTCCTTGCTAAGCAGCATTTCTGCAAGCTCAAAGCTAGAAGCATCACACACAGACCATACCAATTGCAGAAGGGATCCGCGGAAGCGAGAAAATGAAAAGATTGACGCCCGTGGAAGCTAAAGCCTCAGCGCGGAAACAACGCGGAAGGATCCGGCGCAAGGGTTTCCTTTTCGCACACCACACAGACAGGAATAGACACCACGGCTCCATTGACAATTGAGAGCTGGGATGGGCTGGCAACCTTGTTGTTAAGGACAAGGTCCCGCGAGACCTGGCGCCGAACCTGCCCGAGAAGCCAGGAAGAGCCAGTCAAGAGATGTGGTCGTAGGCGGAAGTCATTGATCCCTTCAGGATTAAAGCTCATGTACCTCTGGCGAAGCCTTTGTGGCAAAGTGGAGGGCGAGTGTCATTTTCGACACTTGCACGGGTGAGATCCTGGGCGCGGCAGCATGGGGCCCCACGGCGCAAGGCCTGCACCTGGCCGCAGTCTGCTCGAAGAAGCACTGTGGCATGGGCGAACACGTCCTTGCCATGCTTAAGGACATGGGTGCAGACTCCAAGTCAGTTCAACATAAACCTGTAGATACTCCCGCGTTGACTCTTACCCGCCCACATCCTCACATCCGCATTCGCACCCGTTTGATGTCCATTTTCTGGACATGTGGATCTGGATCCGTTTGCTTTTTGTTTTTGTTCTGTGCATTCTTGAAGCTGGAGTTTGCCAAGCAATGGCCTGCCAGCCGTGTTCTATCTGGACTCAGCTCTTTTGATGTTGCTTCTTGCTTTCCTCCAACGAAGCATGTGGGACTTGCCCCTTTCGTGACGAAGCTGGAGTGTGAAGATCATTCGCCAGCAATGTTATTGTATAATGTGACGGTACGGCATGTGGGACCTACGGACCTACGTTTAAAGGTTTCTTCCGAAGAAGCTGGAGTTTGAAGATGTTTCGCCAGCTTGATATGTTTATTGCATGTGGGCCCTGTCGCGTGAGGGGGTAAGGGTTTCTTCCGAAGAAGCTGGAATTTGAAGATGTTTCGCCAGCTTGATGTTTATTTGAAGTGGGCCCTGCCGCTTGAGGGGGTAAAGGTTTCTTCCGACGAAGCTGGAGTGTGAAGATGTTTCGCCAGCTTGATGCGTTCATTGCATGTGGGTCCTGGCGCTTGAGGGGGTAAAGGTTTCTTCCGACGAAGCTGGAGTTTGAAGATGTTTCGCCAGCTTGGTACGTTTATTGCATGTGGGCCCTGCCGCTTGAGGGGGTAAAGGCTTCTTCCGAAGAAGCTGGAGTTTGAAGATGTTTCGCCAGCTTGATATGTTTATTGCATGTGGGCCCTGTCGCGTGAGGGGGTAAGGGTTTCTTCCGAAGAAGCTGGAATTTGAAGATGTTTCGCCAGCTTGATGCTTATTTGAAGTGGGCCCTGCCGCTTGAGGGGGTAAAGGTTTCTTCCGACGAAGCTGGAGTGTGAAGATGTTTCGCCAGCTTGATGCGTTCATTGCATGTGGGTCCTGGCGCTTGAGGGGGTAAAGGTGAAGATGTTTCGCCAGCTTGGTACGTTTATTGCATGTGGGCCCTGCCGCTTGAGGGGGTAAAGGCTTCTTCCGAAGAAGCTGGAGTTTGAAGATGTTTCGCCAGCTTGATAGGTTTATTGCATGTGGGCCCTGCCGCTTGAGGGGGTAAAGGTTTCTTCCGAAGAAGCTGGAGTTTGAAGATGTTTCGCCAGCTTGATACGTTTATTGCATGTGGGTCCTGCCGCTTGAGGGGGTAAAGGTTTCTTCCGAAGAAGCTGGAGTTTGAAGATGTTTCGCCAGCTTGAAATGTTTATTGCATGTGGGCCCTGCCGCTTAAGGGGGTAAAGGTTTCTTCCGACGAAACTGGAGTTTGAAGATGTTTCGCCAGCTTGAAATGTTTATTGCATGTGGGCCCTGCCGCTTGAGGGGGTAAAGGTTTCTTCCGACGAAGCTGAAGTTTGAAGATGTTTCGCCAGCTTGAAATGTTTATTGCATGTGGGCCCTGCCGCTTGAGGGGGTAAAGGTTTCTTCCGAAGAAGCTGGAGTTTGAAGATGTTTCGCCAGCTTGATACGATTATTGCATGTGGGCCCTGCCGCTTGAGGGGGTAAAGGTTTCTTCCGACGAAGCTGGAGTTTGAAGATGTTTCGCCAGATTGAAATGTTTATTGCATGTGGGGCCTGCCGCTTGAGGGGGTAAAGACTGGAGTTTGAAGATGTTTCGCCAGCTTGATAGGTTTATTGCATGTGGGCCCTGCCGCTTGAGGGGGTAAAGGTTTCTTCCGAAGAAGCTGGAGTTTGAAGATGTTTCGCCAGCTTGATACGTTTATTGCATGTGGGCCCTGCCGCTTGAGGGGGTAAAGGTTTCTTCCGAAGAAGCTGGAGTTTGAAGATGTTTCGCCAGCTTGAAATGTTTATTGCATGTGGGCCCTGCCGCTTGAGGGGGTAAAGGTTTCTTCCGACCAAGCTGGAGTTTGAAGATGTTTCGCCAGCTTGAAATGTTTATTGCATGTGGGCCCTGCCGCTTAAGGGGGTAAAGGTTTCTTCCGACGAAACTGGAGTTTGAAGATGTTTCGCCAGCTTGAAATGTTTATTGCATGTGGGCCCTGCCGCTTGAGGGGGTAAAGGTTTCTTCCGAAGAAGCTGGAGTTTGAAGATGTTTCGCCAGCTTGATACGTTTATTGCATGTGGGCCCTGCCGCTTGAGGGGGTAAAGGTTTCTTCCGACGAAGCTGGAGTTTGAAGATGTTTCGCCAGCTTGAAATGTTTATTGCATGTGGGCCCTGCCGCTTGAGGGGGTAAAGGTTTCTTCCGACGCAGCTGGAGTTTGAAGATGTTTCGTCAGCTGTATTACATTCGGGAACTGCACCTTTAGATGTTGGTTTCTTCCGAAGTCTTACTCTTTGAAGCTGGAGTTCCCAGCTGGTTCGCCAGCTGTGCCTGTGCTACACACTCGTCTTTCGCCCCTAGATTTGCAGGACCGTGTCGCCCGTAAGGGTGGCGGGTCCATCGAGCTCCAGCCCACAGCGAAGTCTCGCTGTCACTGGAGAAGTCGCCAAGCTGAGTCCGTGTCTGCGTTGCCAAGGAAAGCCCAGAAGCGCTCGTCGTGAGGGGCCCAGCAGCTGTCCCAGTCCACCGGCGCGTTCGCGTCCAAAGCTCGTTGCGGTTGCCAACGCCAGCCACGTCTGCCACTCTGTAGTCCAACGTCGTAGGTCACGAGGTCGTGGTCTGCAGGGCCGAGATGTTGAGCTCGGCCGTCCACCGCCAAGCCCGCAGAGGAGAGCCCGAAGTCCAAAAGCCTGCCCGTGTACGTGCCGTCCGCGCGTCTGTGAGTGCCCTGCGTCTCAAAGAACGGGTCGTTGTCCATGGCGTAGACAAGGCCGCCCGCCAAAAGGTTGCAGAAAGGCTGCTGGTTAGGAGTTCGGTTCCAGTCCGCCATGAACACGAAGTCTTCGCCGGTAGTGCTTGCCCATCGAAGCACCGTTGACGCGATGTGCCGGTTGAGCTCCTCGTCATTGGCAGGCAGGTAGCCGCAGATGACGAGGAGTGGCCGCTGGTTGGGGCGGTGGGCCGTTACCGCCATAACGCGAGTGTTGAAGCTCTCCGCCACAGGGACCGTCACCATCTCCACCGGCCAGTCGGAAACGATAGCCACACCACCACAGGCCTTGCCCTCGGAGTCGTAGGCGAGAGGGCCAGGTAGAAGACGCCAGCCCTTCGCGTGAAAAGCTTGCCTCATTGCGTGGAGACCCTCCGTCGTGAGCTTGGTCTCCTGAAGGCAAAGGACATTGACTGCCGCGTTAGCCGCCATATCCATCACTGCCCCCATTTTGCCCGTCAAAGAGCGCACGTTGCAAGTACCCACACGCAGCTTGGGAGACTCAGGCATGTTGCCCCAGTCCCCTCGCCAGCTCGTCGACAGCAGCTTGGTCCTCCGCCGTGCCCCCTCCGTTCTCGCCGATCAACTTCAAGACCGTCGTTGCCGCATCGCCCGCAATGCCCCCGTCCTTCTGGATGCCCTTGAGCTCCGCAACCTTGGCCCGGATGGCTCGCCGCTTGCTCGGCTTGCAGTCCTTGCCCTCCACGTCGCGCTGCCGCGTCCAAGAGCCGCCACACGTCTTGCAGACAAAGCGGACCTCGAAGCGACCTCCCACCAACGGCCATGCCACAGCGCACAGCGCGTGCTTTGCAACAGGGCCCTCGTCCGTCTCCTCCAGCAACTGCAAGAGGTAGCGGACGTCAGACTGCACGCCCTCGTCGAGTGAGCCCTCTTCCAAGCGTCGTTCGCAGCCGCTTGAGAAGAGCGGGGCGCTTCGCACCAGCAGTGTGTGCCTTGCACGAAAAGCCACCAAGCACCACCACAGTAGAAGCCAGGCGTTTGCACCGCTTGCACACGACTTGCGTCACAGCCCTCCTCGTCTTGCCCTTCTTGGTCCCCCTCGTCGGCGGCAGCTTCACGAACACGACGTCGTGCTCTCCAGCCATGCCAGCGCGAACTTGGTGAAGACGCCGAGCAACCCCTGCACTGAGCTTGGCAGTCGTAGCCTTCCGAGCATTTGTGGCCCTGTCTCGCGCCAGGCGGAAAAGGGCTTTAGGGGCCTCCGGGTGAGTCTCCTCTCTGTGTCGCAGTCGGGCCAGCCTCCTCGCGTCTTTGGAAGCTTCTGTAGCTGGCAAGCCCATGTCGCATCCATCAACTGGACACTTCCAACAGCAGGTTGCTTGGTTGTAAAGGACCACACACAGCGCCGCAGTCTTCAGGTTGAGTTCCGCCTTGAGGTCAGGGTGGTAGTTGTCCACGTGGGCTTGCTTTCGCTGCACCCAAAGCCTGCCCGTAGCCTTCCAACCACACTCCGGGCACTTCCAGCCGGAGCGCGCAGACTTCACACACCGCTTGCGCCCTTGCGGCGCCACAGGCTCCGGAGGCTCAGGCACCTCTTCAACTACAGCTTGCTCCTCGGTGGTGGAACCCAGGGAAGAGGTAGCCGTCGTCCGCTGCCCTGTCAAAGCCTCAGTGCCCGCCTTCCTCGCTGCAAACAGGTAGCTGCGGATGTCTTTCGGCCTCGCGGTGAAGCACGTAAATTCCGAAGCTGCCCTGCTCACTTCGCCACTGCCAGAAGCACGCGCCTCGCCCGAACACTGCGCCCTCCTCGTCGGAACGTGCGTAAAGACCGTGGACTCCGCCGCCTCCTGCTTCGCCACGACCACCTCGGTGAAGACCGTCTTCTCGGAGAAGTCGTCGCCACCAGCACCCTGGGAACCGCCGCCACGAGGAAAGTCGGTGACGTGGCCCTCAGCATGGCCCATGCACAGCGCGTCAGGCAAGGTATTGCCTTCAACGGGGCACAACCAATCGAAATGCCCTGGGTTCTCAGTAAACCAAAGAGCGATGCGATCACGAGCGCTGGTGTTGTATGCAGCCTTGGCAAGCCGCATCGGCGCTGGGATGATATGAACCGCAACTTTGTAAGCCTTGGAGGCCCCGTAGGCTTCAAGGCTGCATGCCCATCGTCCGTTCTCAGACATGTGATCAATGTACTCGGCAAAGCTGTCAATTTCATTGCCTAAAGAATCCTGCCCACTCCAAAATGGCTCATACGACGACTGGTGTTTGCGCATATGCGCACAAATCTCTGCACGGACACGGTTGGCAGGCAGGGCGGGCTCGTTGCGGAGCCGCCCCAGGGCCTGACCGATGACAGTATAAAAGCAATTCCCGTCTCGGTCAACGGCCTGCAACTTGACACCATCGGGGATGAGGCGCAACTTCTCCGAAAGAGCCTGCTTCTTGTTGGGGGGCTCCTCAGAGCCACCCTCGCCCTGCTTTGACTCCGGCTTGTTGCCCTGCTGAACAAGCGGCGCCTTGCCGAAGATGAAGGGCTTCCGGTCGATGATGGGTTTGGTAGCCCTCGTAAACCCAGGTCGCGAAGCGAGCATCCAGTAGCTAGTCTCGCCCTCGCCCTCCTTCACGAAAATCTGAAAAGCATCGGCATCAGTGTGGGCCACTTTGGCTTTGATGAGCCAGTGAGCCCTTCCTTTCTTCAATGTCTTTCTGATGACTGCCGCCTCTTCAATGCCCTGGACAAGCATGGAGACCAAGCCATCGCTCCACTCAACAGGTGTGCCTTGCAGCGAAAAGTAGCGCACAAATCCTTTGCCAGAGCTCGCACTTGCCTCAGTGCGCAGGCCGATCTGGCGCTTGCCTATGAAGGCGCCAAAGCGAGGAGCGGCTTCAAGCGATCGCTTGAAAGCCTCCGGCCAGGACTCTTGCGCCTCAGTATCGAACCACTGAACAGTGCAGTCAACGTTGTGGTCTCGCCCTGCAGGCTCCAAGAAGGTGCCATTGACGCCCGAGAAGCTGAGGAGCGTCTCCACCGCCTTGACCGGAACACGAACCAAGCCCACCACAGCCGGGGAGCCCAAGCGAGTCTCTTGGGCGAAGCCCCAAGCGTCCTTGACAACCCCATGCAGATCACTCTTCAAAGTGCCCCGCACCCATCTCTGGACGGCAGCCTTCGGAGCCGAAGAGGCCCTGTCCCAATCTGCTGTTTCCAAGAAAGGCTTGCCGAAGACGATGCGCATGGTAGTCGTGGCTTCGCCTGTGGGAACGGCCTTGGCAGCAGCAGGCGCATGCTTCAACGCGGGCAATGGCGTGCCGGGCGTAAGGAAATCGATATAGGCAAAATGATGAATGCGAACATCGTTGCCGTCCTTGCCCTCCCCAACAATGGGGAGCTTGAGCTTGCCCTCGGAGTCTGCCCAAACCAGTCTGGCTGAGCACTTGGCACCCGCACCTGTAAGCATCATCATCAATGCATCGGCCTGTTCCGCATCCCGCACCTGAACTAACACGGAGCCGTTCAAACTGTTCAGCTGTGAAGCTGCCTTGTCGTAGGAAAAGATTGCGCCATTCCAGTCACGGTCCCGAAGCTGAGGGCGAGCGGGCGCAACCGTGGAAGTCTTCGCAGACTTTCCCTGTCACTTGGGTGTCTGTGGAGCTCCTTTGCCCTTCCCTTTGCCAGGAGAAGCGCCTGCCCCGCTCACCACAGCAGCATGGCTGTTGGCCTTTCCGCCGCCTTTGGTAGGACCCGGCTCGGGCGGATCTGGCTTCTGGCGCCCCCGGCGGCGAACAGTCTGAAACCCATCACTGTCGATCTGGGTGGCATCGCCACCCCCTGCAGCAAAGGACACCCGTCTGGGAGGCGGCTCAACCTCATCAGTGGCCCCACCGGTCATGGTCGCCATCAGGTTTTGAATGCCCGACAGCTGTGACTTGATCGCCGGGTTATCCCCAGCAAGAACCGCTACCATCGACAAAAGAAGCTGGATGATCGTCTGCAAAGCATCCTGAGTCATCTGCTCCCGCCTCTTGTTTGCTGTCGCTGAAGCAGCACCCGGTTCTGGATTAGCAGCTTCGCCGATGCGGACACCCAACAGGCTTGAGTGCGGCCGGCGTCGCCACCAGGAGAATCCAGCGACTGAGTAGAAAAGAAAGGCCCTCACGTAAACACACTGAAAGGATTCAAGGCTGGCAGTGGCCTCGAGTTGATTCTGGTTGCTCCCAGCTGTGACCCATCGCATGACGTACAACCTCAGGCAACGGTCACCCTGGCCAACCTGCAGTGGAGGTGAGTGCTCCTGACCAGCCTTTGCATGCTGATCCCCTTCAGGCCTCATGAAAATGGAAAGCCAGCCTGTCAGCATATCATTGAAAAACATCCCTAGGAAAAGTAGCCCACAGCTCCATAGCCAACATCTGCCACCATTCTGTGGCGCTCTAAGCGCCTCACCCTGCAGACACTTCGCGGGCCCGTGGAGCGCAAAACGGGCCTCCGCAGCAGCCAAGGACTTGTCCAGGGGGCGGTCTGCGTTGCCGCGTAAATAGGATAGGGGCGGCAATGCCACACAGCAACCCTTGCACATAAGATAGAAGCAAAACCACACAGCAAGCCTTGTAAACAGGATAGGGGCGAAGCCACGCAACAATCGTTGCAAACAGGATAGGGGCAACGCCACACAGCTTGCGCTGTAACCAGGTTAAGGGCAATCCCACACAGCAACCGCTGTACTAAGGTAGAGGCCAAACCACACCGCTAGTGCTGTAAACGGGAGAGGGGCGATAGGGGCAAAGCACACAGCAAGCGCTGCAAACAAGCTAGGGGCAATGCCACAGAGCAAGCCGTGTAAACAGGATAGAGGCAAAGCCAACACAACAAGCGTTGTAGACAGGATAGGGGCAACGCCACACAGCAAGCGCCGTAACCAAGATAGGGGACAATGCCATACAGCAACCGCTGTACATATGGTAGAAAAAACCACACCGCAAGCGCTGCAGAAAGGATAGGGGCAGTGCCACACAGCAACCGCTGTGCATAAGATAGAAGCAAAGCCACACAGCAAGTGCTAGACACAGCAACCGCTGCACATAAGATAGACGCAAAACCACACAGCAAGTGCTGTAAACAGGATAGGGGTAGTGCCACACAGCAACCGCTGTACATAGGAATAGACGCAAGACCTCACCGCAAGCGCTGCAAGAAGGATAAGGGCAAAGCCACACATCAAGTGCTGCACATAGCAACCGCTGTGGATAAGATAAAAGCAAAAACACACAGAAAGAGCACTAAACAGGATAGGGAAAATGACACACAGCAACTGCTGCGCATAAGGCATAAGATACAAGCAAAACACAACACAGCAAGCGCTGTACACAAGATAGAGGCAGTGTTGTCACACAGCAAGCGCTGTAATCTGGATAGGGGCGAAGCCACACAGCAAGCACTGTAAGCAGGATAGGGGCAATGCCACAAACCTTGTACATAAGATAGAAGCAAAACGACACCGCAAGCGCTGTAAATAGGATAGGGGCGGCAATGCCACACAGCAACCCTTGCACATAAGATAGAAGCAAAACCACACAGCAAGCCTTGTAAACAGGATAGGGGCGAAGCCACGCAACAATCGTTGCAAACAGGATAGGGGCAACGCCACACAGCTTGCGCTGCAACCAGGTTAGGGGCAATCCCACACAGCAACCGCTGTACTAAGGTAGAGGCCAAACCACACCGCTAGTGCTGTAAACGGGAGAGGGGCGATAGGGGCAAAGCACACAGCAAGCGCTGCAAACAAGCTAGGGGCAATGCCACAGAGCAAGCCGTGTAAACAGGATAGAGGCAAAGCCAGCACAACAAGCGTTGTAGACAGGATAGGGGCAACGCCACACAGCAAGCGCCGTAACCAAGATAGAGGACAATGCCATACAGCAACCGCTGTACATATGGTAGAAAAAAACCACACCGCCAGCGCTGCAGAAAGGATAGGGGCAGTGCCACACAGCAACCGCTGTGCATAAGATAGAAGCAAAGCCACACAGCAAGTGCTAGACACAGCAACCGCTGCACATAAGATAGACGCAAAACCACACAGCAAGTGCTGTAAACAGGATAGGGGTAGTGCCACACAGCAACCGCTGTACATAGGAATAGACGCAAAACCTCACCGCAAGCGTTGCAAGAAGGATAAGGGCAAAGCCACGCAGCAAGTGCTGCACACAGCAACCGCTGTGCATAAGATAAAAGCAAAAACACACAGAAAGCGCACTAAACAGGATAGGGAAAATGACACACAGCAACCGCTGTACATAAGATCAAAGCGAAGCCCAACAGCAAGCGCTGTAAACAGGATAGGGGCAACGCCACACAGCAAGTGCTGTAAACAGCATGGCGGCCATGCCGCTGTACATGAGATAGAGCAGTGCCACACAGCAAGCGCTGCAAACAGGATAGGGGCAATGCCACACAGCAACCGCCCTAAATAGGACAGAAGCAAAGCCATAAAGCAGCTGCTGTAAGCAGGATGGGGGCAATGCCAAGCAGCAACCGCTGCACATAAGGTAGAAGCAAAGCCACACAGCAATCGCTGCAAGCAGGATAGGGGCAATGCCACACAGCAGCCACTATGCATAAGATAGAAGCAAAACCATACAGCAAACGCTGTAAACAGGATAGGGGCAGTCCCACACAGCAACCGCTGTACATAAGATAGAAGGATAAACCATCTGCAGGCGCTGTAAACAGGATAAGGGCAAAGTCATGAAGCAAGCGCTGTAAGCAGGATAAGACAGAAGCAAAACCACACAGCAACCGCTGTACATAAGACAGAAGCGAAACCACACGGCAAGTGCTGTAAACAAGATAAGGGCAAAGCCACACAGCAAGCGCTGCAAACAGGATAGGGGCAATGCCAACCGCTGCACATACGATAGAAGCAAACCACACTGCAAGCGCTGTGAACAGGATAGGGCAAAGCCACGCAGCAAGCGCTATCATCAGGTTAGGGGCAATGCCACGCAGCAACCGTTTTTGCACATATGATGGAATAGAAACCACACAGCAATTGCTGTAAACAGGGTACGGGCCACACAGCAGGCAATGTACATAAGACAGAAGCAGGACCTCACAGCAACCGCTGTGCATAACATAGAAGCAAAGCCACACAGCAAGCACAGCAAACAATGCCACACAGCAGCCGCTGTACATAAGAGAGAAGCAAAACCACCGGTCATCGTCAGTGTAACACGCATGGCGACGTGGGGCCTATTTTGACAGCTTCAGCTGGTTATGACCGTACGTGGGCAGGGAGGACAAGTGCTCGGTGACGTGCTGGCAAATTTGGGTCCAGTTCTGGCAGCCTCAGAAGGCAATAGGCAGATTTGTGCAGTGTGGCAGATGGTCAGCTCGTCTGCTTTGGAGACAACACTTGTAACAGTGCGACGTGCCACCAGACGCGGGATTACCCGGAGCGCAATTGCCATAGTCCCGGCAGATTTGGCATGAGCTTAGTGGTCACTGTCATACTTGTGCTGCTGCCCTATGCGCCTGGTGTCACGACCTTCATGTTCTAGTTGGGACCAGACAAATCATGCGAGTCTGCCGTGTGCTCCAGGTCAGAACAAAGGGACCAACTTCTGCCACACATATATCCGGGCCAACTGAGTAAGCCGCGATCACGAAATTCTGGTTTATTCTTAGCCAAATGTCAAAGCCCTCTGCCTCGTACCCAGCCAGTGGGGGTGGCAGCGGCAGCCATTTACTCACCGATGAGATCCTGTGAAAGCATTCGTCCGTTCGGTTGGTTTGACGTTCATTCTGGCTCAAGAGTGTAGGCAAGAGGAGCGCGGTTCCTATCTCACTCATGTTCATGGCAAGCCTCCTCAGACAGCAACACCGTGATTGAGATTAGCCAGGGGGTTCTGCCCTGCTGGGGCTGCGCTTGCTCGATGGGAGGTTCGTGCTTGCGGCTGCTAGTGATACCTTTGTATGGAGGTTTGGTGATTAGCACGAAATGTTTCATGCCTAGGTGCTTCGGAAAAGGGCGCTCCCCGATTCAGCGCATTACCTCTCATTGCCATGGAGAAGGTCCTTTCAAGGCACTGCTTTCTCCACGGCTTCGCTCTTGCTATTGCATGGATTGCTGCCGGACATCAGGTATCCGATTGCAGCAAAGTGGAGGGTTGCCCATCCTTTCGCAGGCTCTCCTCGGATGGATGGTTGCACAGCTTCCAGGCAGGCAGAACTGGAATTCCTGGGACCGAAATTGTGCAGCTCGTAAGCCATAAGGGCTCCCTCTTCGCTTCGGTTGGCTACTGGATGCATCCATCTCACCACCCAGGTCGGATTCTACGTTTGGATTGTCCAACTTGCGAATGGGAGATGGAACACCCAGAAGAAGGCAATGTGTACATGAGCTATGTCGTACGCCTCGAATGTCTGAAGTCAGTCACATGGACGTCCACCCTCTCAAACCCTGTGCCAACGCAGAGTGGCACTGATGAGCTCTTGCATGCCACAGGTTACCTGGACTGGCTGGGAGAAGCTCATTGCGTCTTTTGCACTCGCAACGATGCCACAAAGCTTTGGGCATGCAACCCGTTCTACAAAAGCACTCCCTTTACAGAGAACGGCTTCACTGGGCGGTCCATGATCCATTACAAGGACCCCATCACCGGGATGGAGCAGATCATCCTTCCGACAGGAAAGGATGGCGTGACTCGGGGCCATTACGATCCGAACAGCCCTGTCCGTGTGTCGTTCGATTATCATATCGAGCCTGGCACAGAAAATCTTCCACAGCGGCCACTCGCAGTAGCTGAAATGGGTGGTCATGTGTACATGGCTGTTGGCCCACTCCTCATGAAGCGATCACAAGGAAAGACGGATGCAACGTGGACTACGGTTCTCGATATGTTGCAACATGACACTGGGGTCACACAGACGGATGAGGCCGTTGGCGGACTCCGCGGTCTCACTGCAATTGACAATCCCGCAAGTACCACAGGTAAATCATTGCTGGTGGCATGGAACCCAAATGGACGCTCACAAGGTTGCATATACCGGTTAGATCCGAAGACAGACGCCGATGGCTTCGACGTGGCCCTCGAGAAATGTGTCAAACAAATTATGAGGGAGAGTTACGACCCAAATGGGAAGTTTCCTTATGCTCTTGCAGCCTACAACGACATCTTAGCAGTGCCCGCAAGGAACGGCGGAGTTGTTCATCTCATTGGCTTCATGGTGCTTCTATGGGGTCCCACCGCCCATTCCCTTCCTGCGAATCCTGGCCAATGGAACTTGGACGAGACTTCGGGCAAGGGGGGAAGTTATTGGGCAGGTGGTGGTTACATGATTCGCCGGTCGACTTCAGACTATGAGGCTCGCGAAATCGGTGGAAGGAGATGCAGCCCAGACCAAGCAGATCCAGTGCTAACATCAGTTCGAGCATATGCTTTGTCCCCATTTCCCGAACGGAAGGGTGTTTACTTCGGTGGCTACGACTGCAATTTCTTTTCGTCGAGCAACACTGCTTGGATCTTCTGGGGCTCAGACTGCGCCACACATGACGATCCAGAAGTCGCAGCTCCGGGCTGCGCGCAGCCTTCCCAACAAAGATCCAGCTGCACGGCAATTTCCGCAACCACAACTGCAACTGCACCAGACCAGACGCCTGCAGAGGGAGGCAACACTACGACTATGATAACTGCAAGTACAGACCAGTCGACAAGTCCGCCGACGAGCACATCTCAAGTCGGCGACACCTCGCATGCAGAGGGAGGCAACATGACGGCCACGACAGGCACCCCTCAGGGTCAGGACGGTCAGGTCAGTAGCAGCTCGCGGCGACAGTCTTGCCTCTACGTCCTTTCCTGCGTTCTGCTACATTGCCAGTGTTTGCTTATGGGACTGTAGCTGCCAAGTTGCACATCAACGTGCATGGAAGTAACAAGTGGGGCCAGAGATTTGATTCGGACTCTGAGGGCTTTTCGCCTAGGTGCCGAAGGCACGGAGCTGTCCCTAAGAGCAGAACAGGCCTGGCATCCGGATTCTAGCGCTTGCGTACCGTGAAATTTCTGTTGCATCGAATCAGGGGCCAACACAGCATCATCGTGTCTCTGATACGGCCGGGTGACTTTCCACTTCGGAGGTGAAGTGCTGATACTACTTCGGAACTAGGAATTACATATATATATATATATATGTGTGTGTGTGTGTATGTGTGTATATATGTATATATATATATATATACAGACAGAAAGCATCACCCTCAGGGCCCGGTTTTGTCGTGTTCGTAAAGAACCGACTTTTAAGTGTTGTCTTAAAGAAATGGTCACAATCAAAATGAACGGCCCCGAACGGCGTCTGATAAAGCAAGAGCGTGGAGCTTATACGGGAAGAAAGGACTGCCTTCCACCCGTTGTGCTCTTGCCCACGGCCTTCGGGAAGGGGGGGAGGGAGGCGAGGCCAGAACCCAAAAAACATATACATATTTTTGTTTTTTATTTGTATGTTTTTGGCCAAGATCCCGGTTGGGCTACCTCAAGTCTTGTGGCTTTGATGTCAAGATGCCGGTTGGGGTACCTCATGTTTTGCGGCCTTGTGGTCAAGATCCCGGCTATTGAGGTACCTCAAGTTTTGTGGCTTCGTGGTCAATATCCCGGTTGGGATACATCAAGCTTGGTGGCCTCGTGGCCAAGATCCCCGGTTGGGGTACCACAAGTTTTGTGGCATCGTGGTCAAGATCCCGATTGGTATATCTCAAGTTTCGTGGCTTCGTGCTCAGTATCCCGGTTGGGCTACCTCAAGATTTGTGGCGTTTTCTGGCTTGGTGTTTGAGATCCAGGTTGTGATACCTCAAGTCTTGTGGTGTTTTCTGTTCAAGATACCGATTGGGATTCTTCAAGTCTTGTGGCTTCGCAGTCAAGATCTCGGTTAGGATACCTCAAGTTTTGTGACTTCGTGATCAAGATTGGGGTGCCTCAAATGTTGCGCCTTCGTGCTCAAGATCCCGGTTGGGGTACCTCAAGTTTTGTGGTTTCGTGACCAAAATCCCGGTTGGGGTACCTCAAGTTTTGCGGCTTCGTGGCCAAGATGCTGGTTGCGGTACCTCAAGTATTGTGACGTCGTGGTCAAGATAGCGGTTGGGATACCACCAGTTTTTGTGCCTTCGTGGTCGAGATACCAGTTGGGATATCTCAAGTTTTGGGGCTTCGTGGCCAAGATTCCGCTTGGGACAAGTTTTGTGGCTTCGTGGTTAGGATCCCGGTGAAGATACACCAAACTTTGTGGCTTCTCAGTCAAGACCCCGGTTGGGATTCCTCAAGTTTTGTGGCTTCGTGGTCAAGATCCCGGTTGGGGTACCTGAAATTTTGTGGCTTTGTGCTCAAGATGCCTGTTGGGATGTCTCAAGTTTTGGGGCTTCGTAGTCAAGACCCCGGATGGGGTACCTGAAGTTTTG